>JAPVLO010000080.1:4459807-5096923 GCA_027257055.1 Cephalopachus bancanus
TATTATATGAACAAAGTCGTCTTTTAGATTTTCCTTTTTTGTTTGATTTTGTTTATTTTCATTGGGTCCCTTCCAACCACTCATTTTTCAAATATTGGGCACAAATACGTGCCAGGACTTCCATTCATTGCTGGATGAACTTCCATTCATTGCCTGAATGAGGAGGGATCAGCTTCTGCCTTTAAAGGGATCACCATCTGGTAAGGGAAAGCCGGATGTAAACAAACCTCTATTGAATGATGTGATGAATCCCATAATGGGAGCTGACTTCAGGAGTTATGGGAACTTGAAAGAGCAAGAACTCAATTGTCCAGATAGTGAAGGGAAGTTTCTCTAAGCAGACGGTCCTCTGAGGTGACTTTGAGTAGCCTTATGAAAGACTCTAGTAGATAAAAAGTATTTTAGGAAAAACACATGAAGGTATGTCTTTTAGTGCTTGGTGTGTTAGAGAAAGTGGGATTGGTTGAGACTGGATAGAGATATTATATGTAGAGAAGATATGGGGAAAAGAATAAGAATGCAGGTGAAGCACCTCACATGTGGGGATTCATATTTCATGGTATCTTGAAGGCAGCATTAAATCATTTATGCACAAATTTCATGCAGACCACCAATTTTTCCATTCTAGGAACGTTGCTTATTTCTGTCCCCATAATTCTCAGGAGGTGTTGACGTCCTAATAAATGACAGGGCAATGAGAGATTCTAGAATACCTAAAAGTGAAGCCTGATGTCTGCCCTCACGTAGCTTACAATATTATAAAGTTGTGCACAGCATATCTATTTGAATTTATTTTTCAGGCCCCAATGTGTGCACTCAGACATGATCAAGGAATAAGCAACTGAAATTAAATACCAATAATTGTAATTACAAAAAATAAGCATACATAATTTGAAATATGAATAAATTAGGTAGAAAAATATATCCACAATTGTGCATATGTGTGTATATGTGTGCATGTATGAATGTGTGCATGCATATGCCTGTGTGCACACATGTTTATATGTTTGTGTTTACTTTCTCTTGCACCCAACCATTTAAGTAGAAGTAGGTTTTTTGAGGTGTGTTACCCTTGGAGTAAGGTATTAACCACAAATATGCAAGGAAAAGCAGTTTCAAACTTGATTTGAATATCAAGAGCAAACACAACACAGAACGACTCAGAGAAAAGCATTTATGTCATAAATCTAAGGATGGGAAAGAATTCAGGACGATGCAAGAGTTGTTTTCTGGCAACTCCCTGAGGGAATTTAAATCTTCTCTGGAAAGAGAGGTGGAGGGAGAGAGAAAACAGAGAAGAGAGAGCCTAGTGTGAAATCCTCGGGTAGGATTTCTTCTGAGGCTATCCCCCTGGTTGTGGGAGAAGCCGAGCCCAGATATATTCTGGGGGATTAGAGAACATACATTTAGCCAGAAAAAAAAAAAAGATTTTTTTTAGAACAGTCACACCATTTTTTAAAAAGTCAAGCCTTTCTTCTGCTGGTGGGAGAAAAGGTGACAGGGCATACCCAACTGAAAAAGGAACTATGGAAGTCCTCAACTATTTTGTGGCCACAGAGCAACATGGAAAAAAGCAAAAGTTTTCTCTGCCCCTCAGAGGGATACAGAGAAATCTGGAAACCCAAGAACAAGTTGATGCTCATGATGGGGCAAGACGGAAGTAGTGTAGGTGCCCAAGTCAAGAGACCATGGCATGAGGGGCACAGCAACAGCTGAGGCAACACAGGTAAGAAATGATAACACAGGGCTGGTTAATGCTTAGAGGGGCCATAGGGTTGGAAAATGTACATAAACCAGTTCAAGCGGCCCTGAACCCTGAATGACTAAGAGGGAAAGGTATAGTGAATTGACTGAGTACCTGCCCAAAAGTGAGTGACGTTTCTTTTTTAGTTGGAGTCTCACTCTCGCCCAGACTTGAGTGCAGTGGCAGGCTCACAACCACCACAGCCTCGAGTGAGTGACTTTTAAACCAGGAGTGATTGAGTTATCTTAATTTGACAAAACTGTGTTATCTACTACCAGTAGAAATGGGATCTCCTGAGCTGACTTGACCTTAGTAACTTAGAAATAAAGTAAATTTCATTTTGCATACCTACGAGCATCACTGCATACATTATGTTCACATCACTGGTGTACTATCTTAGAGGCAAATGGGGCACCCCAAAATGTCTCCTTTGAGCTAAGTGAAAAATCAAGAATCTTAATTGGTAGAGGTAGAATCAGCTTTACTCCTATTAATTGCATTGGCTGTCAGTCGATTCATTTACGGACAACAGTAAATGAATGTGTCCATACTGGAAGCTTTAGTTCATTAGCACTTTCCTATAATTTTTTTTCAAATTGAATTAACATTGGACTGTACCTTCAATTAATGATATTTGATAATGATTTGCCCTAAGGTAAAATGACATCATTGCCAATCGGGATCCCTAGGAGCGGAGAACATCTATAACAGCTATAAGAAACAGCTACTGGCTGTCCTAACCTGACCTCATTCTAATGATGCCAGTGAAAGGAGACATCCTACCTGAGAGCCTTGTCCTAGAAATCCCCTCTCTGGGGTGGAAAGATAAACTAGGGAGACTGGAACCTCTTGTTTTAAGCTGGTTCCCCTCGGATCCTACCTTGCTGATAGGAAAAGATACTTAAGGGCTAGAGAAAATGACTCCTTGCAGGCTATCCACATGGGACAAGATCGTTTTGCCCCGCTATTTGAGGAGTCCTCTAGAGATTTAATTTCCTAATGACCACATCCATGGCCCCTCCCATTGTGAAACATGATTAAGACACGAAGGAGAAGAACATGGAGGAAGCCAGTCCCATCTTAAAGGACAACTAAATATAGAGTGATCCTGGAAGTCCATTCACATCACACCTTTTATAAAAAGCCCAGATATCAACAAACACTCTTTTGTGGGATGCAAACTAGGCTTCTTGCCCAACATCAAATGTGCCACACTGAGAAATTCAGTCCCACACTTTGAATATCTGAGGTGTAAACCTATTGCAGAGGGGAAAAGGTGTCAAAAACCCTCATATGACTTCCAACCAGAAAGCAACCAGGCCAAGTGGTCAATTCTAGGAATTTTTGTTTTTTTCAATGCACTCATTGTGTTTAACTGGAAAAAACAGAATTGATCTCTATAAGTCAGGGCCTACAAACAAGTGTGTAATTACTAATTATACACTTAGGGTTTTATTCTCCCCTAGTTACAGATACCCAACTCCCACCAAAATTAATCTGAGTCACATTCAAGTGCAGAGGACAGAATAGGCTCTATGACTGCACTGCAGAAGTAATGAAATTCCCTTATAAGCCCATGTTGCCTCATAATAATACTCCAATATTGAAGTTCAAGTTTGTTAAGTAGCAAAGACTCAATACAACTATTCACTGTGAAACTTTTAAAGGAAAAGACCCTGGTGTGTATTGAATATTTTAGTATTTTCTTAGAAATGATTAGTTTTTTAATTACTTTAAAATGGGGGCGAATACCCCCTTTTATGATTATTCAGGAAAGGCATGGAGTCAGGAAGTGGGTAGAAACAGGATTTTATCAAATCTTTAATTTGGCCCTTTGCTTTTCAACCCCATTCAATCAAATACTTCTTAATAAATAAAATAACATATCAGAAAGTACATTAAGTGAAAAAAACTTGCATGCTTTTATGTATTATGGAGAGTTAGGCAGTATAAACAATATTAAAAAAATAAAACCATGTATTTTTTTTAGAAAACTGCATTGTCACTCAACGTACTTAACACATTTTTTTAAAGTAATTCTGTTCTGCCTGTAGATTAATATTTACATAGAGAAGCTGGAAAATGCAAAGAAAAAATAAACTCACCCTTAAACCTCACCACCCAAAGATTATCAATGTTAATATTTTCTACTTTCTACTTTCAATTTTTTTTTTATTTTTATGTTTACAAAATTTAGATTCAGGATCTGGGCAGTTTTGTGTTGACCATTTTGACAATTAACAGGCATCTGTATTCATTTTTATTGGGTAATCTGTGAAAGCATTATTCTAATTAATATGATATTGAAAGCATTATTATTTGGGTTATGTTATCCCTTCCTTTTTGTGCTGTAAATAGACTGGGATCTACATTCTTGCACTTTATTCTTTCTATATAAAACAACAGTATATTTCCATAAGTGAGATTCCCTAACAAGCTGTTTTTGTACATCTTTTCTTTCTTTTCTCTCTCCTCTTCTCTTCTCTCATCTCCTCTCTTCTCGACTTCTTTCTCCTCTCACTCTCTCTTCTTTCTTTCTCTCCCTTCCTTCCTTCCTTCCTCCCTCCCTCCCTCCCTCCCTCCCTCCCTCCCTCCCTCCCTCTCTCTCTCTCTCTCTCTCTCTCTCTCTCTCTCTCTCTCTCTCTCTCTTTCTCTCTCTCTTTCTTTCTTTCTCCAATGCAGGTGCATGAGATACTCAGTGAAAAACAGGAGCACAGTAGTAAGTCAATTTCCATCCCACACTCTGTCTCCCAGTTGTGCTCCCCACAGATAATCCTATTGTCCCATTCTTACGTGTCTCTTTAGAAAGATGGCAACATGGAACTTTATTTTAAAGACATTTGGTACATTTTTATCAGTTTTTTCAGTTGATTTCTTGCCACCAGTAGCAACAAAAATAAGATGTTGTTGGGAACAGAATTGAATGGTAATGGAGCCTATTGTTTCTACCACTTTCTTTTTCCAGTTTTCCTGCCAGTGCTGCTTAAAGGCAGTGCTGCAGACCTTGTGTGGTTGGTGGCATAAAAAGAATGAGGCCAGTTCACAAGTAGAACAAGAAACAGAAGACAGTACATCATAGTGCATTACCTGAACCCCCAAACCAGTGGTGATGTCAAGTCACTAAAGCCAACAAATCCACTTTACTTTTTAAAAATGAGTGTGAGTTATAGTTGTGTCACTTATAACTGAAAGAATTGTGACTTCTACTGTAAGAGATGACCTTTTGATATGTAATAACAACTTGCCAGCAGCAAAAGGGAGAGCGCAGACATAATCCCTGATGAAGGCTGAGGGAAAATTCAGCTAGAGAGGCTTCCAAAAGGATTTCCGCTGTGAAATAATATGCAGGTGCTGAGCAGTGACTTGGGAAACTGAGGCAAAATACAATACAAACACTATACCATGCACTGTGTGTGCAGATGTTTGTGTGCAGTGGGAGGGAGGAAAGCTCTAACAAACACCCTACCTGGTGCAACCCCCAGAGGAAAGCTAGTCAACTTAAGTCCATTCAAGTTAGTTCCATTCCTGCTTGTTATTTTCATACGAGTTCATGTTACCTTTTCATTTTAATTTACCTGAATTAGGGAGAGAAGATAAACGATCTACTTAGCAAGATTCAGCTCCAGAATCATAGATTTAAGTATAATTTAAGCAATACCTGCATTACCAGGTGAAAGTATCCATTTCTGAGATATAAGTGATCCTCCTTGAAATTTCAACTTGGAGGACCCACCTAACACTCATTCATCGGATGGTGTTATCTGCAATGCTCCTTTCTAGACTTTGCTAAGGGAGACTAATAGGGACAATCAATCTAACAAATCAACCTAATGAAGATTCAACATATACAAGCATGTTCAAACACTCAAGAACATACCCATGTATATGTACTCATGTACATATGCACACAAATGCTCTCCCATTTGCAATTATAAATATGCCAGCTTTTGTAAGTCAATAAGCTACTATTGTGACAACAGGTGCTCACTATGGGAGAGGAAGAAAAAAGTGAAACCCACCCAGACACTCCCAATGTTGCATTTGAACTTGAGTTTACGTTATCAAAGAAGGGGAATGAAAACTGTGCTAGCATTTTGTCATTCCCTGGCAATCATTATTTGTAGCAAATCCCCAAGTAATTTGGACTCATTAATGCTCAGATGCCCACAATCTATTTGCTTTATTTGGTTGAGCTATTGAGATCTAAAATGTCCCCACCCTCCCTCATCTCTGCATTCTGTCTCCTTGATAGGAATTGTAGAAGCAAAGTAAACAGAGGGTTCTTTTAGAATTTCCTTTTTTACAAATGAGCCATAAAATTGTCCATTAATCAGGACTGGCTCCCAGGGACCAGTTTGCATTGTGGAGGTTTCCTTTTCCTTTTCTGATCCCCATTTTGTTGAAGAGATTACTCAAAAGAAAAAAAAATTCACATAGCAATAAGCCCCAGAGAATAGGCTTAGGAAAGGCAAACCTCCCCCGCCCTTTTAAAAAATATCTTATAAGCAGCCTTTGGCCTGAGTCAAATTCTCATCATTCAGAGCCATTCAAAACTTTAAAATTTACTCTGGTCTCTTCACACATCTTTTAGAATATAAGATATTCCTTTTCTCTTCCCAGAGGGTACAGTGCTCTTATCTACTCAAATAGGTACTCCATGGAAGTCCTTTAGCACCATAAAAAGACCCTCTCAGGCAAGAATCCATGAGCACAGAAATAATGAACCACTAGAGGAATTCCCTCTGAGTTTGGCATTTCAGGACTCCCCTCACTTAATTCTTACACAAGGTGTTGATTCTGCAGTCTTTGCATTTATCTGGAGGGGTATTTCCTTTCAAAGATAGGAAGAAATATTATATATATATATTATACATATGTGTATATATATGTATATAATATACATATATATATCTCGATAGATATCTTGATAGATAGATGATAGGTAGATAGATAGATAGATAGATAGATAGATAGACAGACAGACGCACTTTGAGCTGTCTGAGGGGAGAGCAGCCCAGGTTGCCTACCTTTGGGGCTGCAGCCTTCTCTTCTAGTGGCGCTGACTGGGCCTAGCCTTCCAACCTGCATTTTTCCAACGAAACAGATGTCTTGGTACCTTCAGCAAAACTCCCCAGACAAGTACGCTTCCTGCACAAGCATCATCAACACACAGGCTATTTTTAAATATATATGTATATAAAGTAGTCATGTATATCCATATATAGTCTATATATAGTAGTTTTAAGTATAATAATAAAAGAGACTGCAAAAATTGACTTTAACGCAACTGGAACCAAAGTGCTACCTTTGTTTAGTTTAGGGCTGCTGGTCTTGGTTGAATCTCGGTTTTTCCTCCCTCTATTCCTCTTTTTGTATTTGGTCCTTTATTTATACTAAGTATAAACCTTCCATAAGTTCTCTGAAGGGATTTATTTATTTTTCTTTGCCTTTTTTTTTTTTTTTAAGCTAAACTGTTTGTCTAACCTGGAGAATCTGGGGGGGAGGGGACAAAATAGCCAGTAAAGATTTTTATTCCTAAAGGAGAGTCACTCTGAGGTTAACATGGACACTAAACAGTTATAAAAGTTTATCTCACAAAAGGAAAAACGAAATGCTGTAGTGTGGAGTCCCCTGTGTGAAACATAGCTATTTCTCCTAGCAAGACCACATTCTTGGTCTGTGAGATGGCATCTAAGATCTTTAAATAAACGGAGTGTGACAAACCAGGGATCTCCTTCCCTTAGTCATTAATGTTGTTTAGTTTACAACTTCAATAAATTAAATACACTGGTCAGAATTGATTAACTGAGGCTGGGCATGGTGGCTCATGCCTGTTATCCCAGCACTTTGGTAAGCAGAGACAAGAGGATTGCCTGAGCCCAGGAGCTCGAGACCGGCCTGAGTAACATGGCGAGATCTCATCTCTATTTCAAAGAAAAATTGATTAATTGCTCCATGAATCTTCTGAGAAAGTAGATGGGTTTATAATCATCCATCTATTTCTTGAGAGCTTGTCTAATAACATTGCGCACACAAAATTTCGGAATGTCTGGACTTGTATTTGATGTGACTCACACCTAGAAAACCATTTCTCTCATTCAGAGACTACAGAAGTGTGAGTTTCTTGAATCATTGATTTGGTTAGCACAAACATGTTGGATTTTGCTAATATACCTTAAGACTTTATTAGCTTACCTTATTTTGTATGTCCTACAGGCTTTGGTAGTTTTGCACATTTAATGGAAATGCATTGGCTTCCATTAAAAAAAAAAAAAAACACTTGCTTAAATCAAAAAGGAATTACTCATAATCTCACTAATATTAACACTTGGACGTTTGACAGTACCAGCAGCATCCCACGGTGTTGCGTTTTTGCAGCGCTGTTCTGAGGTCTCATCTGACTTAGTATCCGTTTCAGGCAAGCTGTGTGAAATCTCTTGGCTTTCACGCATGTGGGAGAAAAGTCCAGCAGCGTGTGGGGGGCGGAACGCTGCACCCAGACAGGAAGCCAATAGAGATCTTCATTATGTCTATTTTCATCGTTGCCTGTGTCACCCAGAAAAACTGTCCTGGAATGGGAGTGAATGAAAAGCCTGCTCCTGCAACGAGGGAGCCGTCTCTGGAAGAGAACCTGCCAAATCGGCTCCATCCATCTGCCCAGGCCCCACGGACGCACGCGGTTTCCTAAGTCACTTAACCCTGACTTACGTCTGGGCTAGCCAACTACTGCTGAGATCCTCTGCGAGGCAAATCACATTATCCTTTTTTGAAACAAACGATGCATTTTAGGACTAACACATGCAGGTCCTGGCCTCATTCTCTGGCACGATAGTGGAAACCAAAAGCGATTCCTGCTAGGACAAGGTAGCCCACTAGGAGTAGGTGAAAATCTCTGATAATCCGCATTCCCCGTGTAGCCATTCCGCTAATTCTTTCCTTATTGACCTTCACAGGAGAGACTGGGTTGTTCTTGGACGGCGAGGCAAGGTTGCAAACGTATTCATACTTCGCTCGGCTGTGCAGAGGAAATGTGCTGCCTCTGTTACCCGGCAGGTATGCTAATCTGACACAAACCCATATGCACATGCTTGCAGAGATGTCGAGAACATCCTCGTTATACAGTGCAAGTCAGCAATTTAATGTTTCCTTCGGGACTAGGTAAATGTTCAGTTTTACAAGTTTCTCTTCACTCCCAGAACTCTTTTCAAAGATGGAATCTGCAAGTATGGGGAAGAAGATTGTCACCTTAGGAGCAGGATTGGTGGTGGAAGATGGCTGAGAGACATGGTTTGTTCACCTAAGACAGGGTTCTGAGGAGTGTCCACCACCTGTCCGGATGCCTGAGTCCCACTTCTGCTCCAACTAAAAGTCATGGCCATTAAGGTGGGGTTGTGAGTCCCACACAGTCTAGGACCAGGTGGTCTGTGCTGTGGACCTCAGTCACTCCTCCCCACCATAAGCCACCTCATCTGGCAAGGTCACCACCAGTCAGCGCCGGGAGCACTGGGACTTCTAGAAATCTTTCCCAGTTCTCCCAGAGATGACTGGGAGAACACTGTTCTCCCTTCCTTTGTCTAATCAGGTGGATTCTGATGAGGTTGCTTCAGGACAAGATGGCAGCAGGGGCAGATCCAGGTTTTGAAGCTTAGGCAACTTTGAGGGCTTTTTTTAAGTTAAAAAAAAAAAAAAGAGGGGGAGCGATATAGTATCATGAATACAAGAGACATATTAATTTAGAGTAAAAAAATTTTTAAATTAATTATACATTTTAAAAAGCTGGAAATTACTCCAAACATGGAAACCAAGAAAAATATAGTATTTTTGTTACCTTGTTATTTGACTTATAGTGACATAATTTTTTCCATAATGTATAATTTTTGATGCCTCTTCCTATGGCAATGGTTTTTATATTATTTTTCATAGAGAGACTATAAATGATATTGTTTTATAGTTTTGATTACTATGATTTATTAAGATGTGTTTATATTATCTATTGTGGAAAAATGTAAATTCGTCTTCAAACTTGTTATTGGTAGTGTCATATAAGTTTGTTTGATTTTTGTCAAATTTATTTCATGTATGAGCTCTAACATTGTTGTATAATTTTACTTGTCTTGCACCATGATTAATCGTAAATACTCTTCAACTAATACTCAGTAACAAGTTTGTTGCTGATTTCCATGGAGTAGTGGCATGTTGGATCTTCCAGTTATTATCAGTATCAGTACTTCACATAAAATTGGCAAGAAGTTAAAACTTTTCTCCAATTTATCTATTTCTCTTTATTAATTAAATTATCAAGCACTCCAAGAACCTATTTATTATTTCAATGAAAAGTTTGTCTATTCATCTTATATGACTTGGAAAATTTTTTTTTACAATTTTATTCTTGTTGGTGGAATAATTTATATTGAATTCATAGAAATGTATGAAAAAATTTCATGATATAGTTCATTTATAATTATATATGCTACATTTTATAGCAAATTCTTGACATGTTAGAACTTTCATTTTTGAGTATCAATAAAAATTGGATCCTGTATTAGAATTTTACGTAATGATAATAGGAAAAAATTTTATAGGCTAAGTTTTGGTATTGTACCCTTCACACATTGTACCTCTCTTGATGCCCCTACTGAGAACTAGAATATGAATTTTCTGCCCTTACATCATAATAGCATAACATCGGTTGGGTTAATGTATTATAACCCTAACCATTACAATGCAAGACTTTGAAGAACTTAACTACACAAGGAACGACTATGAGCTATTAAATATATTCCTTTTTCTCCACATCCTCGCCAGCATCTGTTGTTGTTTGTTTTATTTATGATGGCCATTCTTACAGGGGTTAGGTGGTATCTTATTGTAGTTTTGATATGCATTTCTCTGATGATGAGTGAGGCTGAGCACTTTTTCATGTGTCTGTTGGCTGCCTGTATATCTTCTTTTGAGAAGTGTCTGTTCATGTCTTTTGCCCTCTTTTTAATGGGGCTGTTTTTTTTGTCCTTTCAGGGCATTTGAGTTCCTTGTAGATCCTAGATGTTAAGCCTTTGTCAGACATACAGTTGGCAAATATTTTTTCCCATTCTGTGGGTTGTCTCCCTGCTCTCTTGATGGTTTCTTTTGCATTGCAGAAGCTCATTAATTTGCTGAGGTCCCACTTGTCTATCTGATTTCTTAAGGTATTGGCCTTTAGGGTTCCGAATAGGAGTTGGTTCCCAGTTCCAATTTCTACACTGCTAATAGGAATGCAGACTAGTACAACCTCTTTGGAAGACAGTGTGGCAATTTCTGAAAGAACTAGAAATCAATCTTCCATATGACCCAGCAATCCCCCTATTGGGAATATACCTGGAGGAACTCAGATTATTCTATGAAAAAGATACCTGCACATGTATGTTTGTTGCAGCTCTATTCATAATAGCAAAACTATGGAACCAACCGTGTTGCCCATCGAAGCTGGACTGGATTAAAAAAATGTGGTATGTATACATGATGGAATATTATGCAGCCATAAAGAAGGACAAATATATGGACTTTGCAGCAAATTGGATGGATTTGGAGTCTATCATACTCAGTGATTTATCACAGAAACAAAGAACTGAGTTCCATATGGTCTCACTCATAAGGTGACCTTGAACAATTATAATGCTATAAGAAAGCTATTGGAAAACTGTCAGGGGTGGGAGTGGGACTAGCAGTTGAGGGAAACCGCTAGGGGAGGGAGGGGCACACCTCATCAACAAGGGTACCTGCATGATCAATGTTTGTATACCTAACCCTGAATTGTACCCCACATCTTTATAATAAATAAATAAATTTTAAAAAATAAAAAATAAAATAAATAAATATATTCCACTAAACTCATACCAAAACTTCACCAAACCAGTTTCTCCTTAGCCAGATAATAACATTGCCAGTTGACATGTTAATAACCTATGGCAGGTGGGGAAGTTGATAGTAGACTTTACTTTTGTGGATACACTGCTAGGGACCCATCTAGGTCTGGCAGCTCACGATTGATTAATTTCAGTATAACTTCAGCTTGGATGGAGTCTTCAGAGTAAAC
Organism: Cephalopachus bancanus; assembly: GCA_027257055.1. Lineage (NCBI taxonomy): Eukaryota > Metazoa > Chordata > Mammalia > Primates > Tarsiidae > Cephalopachus > Cephalopachus bancanus. The sequence goes on from JAPVLO010000080.1 coordinate 4,471,624, forward strand.
TCTGCCACAGAAGTATTTCAAAGGGGCAGGGCAGCAGGATCAGTCTGGTCAGGATGCAGGTAATACAAGGGAGATGTTCTCTGTAGAGGGTTTTAAAACAACAAGAAGAATGAATAAAAGAAGGTCTGTTTTTTATTATTACCATGAGCCAGCAATTCTAAACAGTGTTAATGGTTAAAATATTCCTTCCCACCAAAGATATTTGTTAGTCTAAGTTTAAAACAATTGCTGTATTAGCTATTCAGACTTAGTAATGGATATGTAAGGTTCAAATTAGCAAATTTTTTTATTGCATATCTTTTAACAAGAATTGTATTTATTCCATATGGTAATGTATTTAGAGAATCCTAAGCCAACAAATTTGAGACCAGCGTGGGCAATTTGGTGAGACCTCATTTCTACAATAAATAAAAAAATTAGCTGGGCAGGGTAACATGCACCTGTAGTTCCAGCTACTTGAATGACTGAGGCAGAAGATTGCCTGAGCCTAGCAGGTCATTGATGGGGTGGCTGAGAGCGTGCCATTGCGCTGCAGCCTGAGAAATGGAGTAAGACTCCAACTCAAAAAAAAAAAAAAAAAAGAAAGAAAGAAAAGAGAATTCCCATTTATATAGTCAGCCCCTAAAACAGACTTAGCTATATGTATTCCTACCAAACACCTGAACTTAGAAGTTTAATAAACATCTTAAAATCTTGAGCACCAAATCTTCACCCAGAAATATGCTCTATTCATAGCCTTTCCTGTAGCAACTAATGGTAGCTCCATCCTTCCAATGGCTCAGGCCAAAACCCTTAGAGAGATCCTTGACTCCTTTCTTTCACACCTCACATCCAATCAGTAGATCCTGTTGGCCCTACCTACTAAAATATATCTAAAATCCAACCTCCTCTAACTCCAGCACTACCACTGCCGGGTCAGCCACCATCATCTCACCTGGACTACTCTGATAGACTCTGTCCTGGTCTCCTAGTACCATTCTTGGATCCCTATAATTAGCAGCCAGTGATCTTTCAAAATTATATTCTGGACCACATTTCATTTCTGTTTAAAACCTTCTAGTGGTTCCCCATTTTCCTCAAAATAAAAGAAAAATATTTGCTATTAAAAAGATTTTTTTTATTTTGAAGATGTACGGTACAATTTGGGTTAGGTATACAAATGGTCATTGCACACGTAAAGTTTGGGCCTCAATTTGTCCCCACTTCACCTGGTTTGAGATCATGTACCCTTATTGATGAAGTGTGCCCTCCCCCCATCCCTGCAGTTTCCCACTATTGCCATTCCCTTTCTTGTAGTATTATGATAATTGTTCAGGGTCCACTTATGAGTGAGAACATGTAGTACTCAGTTCTTTGCTTCCATGATATATTACTGAGTATTACAGAATCTAAATCCATCTAAGTTGCTGCAAAGTTCATAAGTTTGTCCCTCAGGGATAAACTCTCATATCTCAATAATTAGCTTGAACACGAATGGAGTAAATGCACCACTGAAAAGACATAGAATGGCAAACTGGATTTAAAAACATGATGCAACAATATGCTGTCTTCAGGAGACTCATCTCACCAGAATGGACACTCACAGGCTCAAAGTAAAAGAATGGAAAACAGTTTTTCAGGCACATGGAACACAAAAGAAAGCAGGAGTTGTGATCTTAATATTAGACAAAATACCACTTAAGTAATCACAAATTAAAAAGATATGGAAGGTCACTACATAATGATAAAAGTTTCAACCCATCAACAAGAAACATCCATCCTAAACACAAATGCTCACTCTTCTTTATAAGCAGAGTATAGTCTATTTGTCCTAAAATTGCATGAATTAAAGTACACAGATTAGATAAAGGCACCTAAAACCTTTGTTCCACTAACACTGTTTCGAATAATGTACTCCCAAGAGATAATTATAAACTGAATCCCATTTACATTTATCCTCATAATGTTGCTTATCACAACTGCAATAATAGTCACAACAGCTGACATCGATTGAGAGTGTATTACATACCATTTTCTAACCACTTTATCCAAATTAACTTACTTAATCCTCACAAAACTCCAGAGGGCATACATTATCTTTGTCCTATTTTATAGGCAAGGAAACTGAGGCATTGACAAGTCAATTGACTAGCCAATGTCACACAATCAGGAAGAAGCAAACCAGGGATCTAAGCTCAGGAAAATTATCTGCAAAGTTTACACTCTTACCTATCCTGAAAAGGAACAAAGAAACTAGAAACCATGTAAGTGGTCAATCACATGTTTGGTAAATAAAATAGTGGAACTATATCATCACTAACCAGTTTTTTTCAAATCTACAATGACACACAAGAAAACATGTGATAATGTTAAAGTGAAAAATTATTATATCATACAGAACAATCTCCATTTAACAAGTGCTTGTGTATTTACATTTAACAAGTGCATACAATATGTACATACATATACATGTTTATTCATAAAAACAAATGACAGAAATAAAAGTCCCAAAATATTAATAATCATTATTTCATAATGGCCCAGTTACTAGATGATTTTTTATTTTTTACAATGTACTTTCTTGCTTTGTACATTTTCTTCTGTTATTGTGCATTTATATTACAACCAGGAAAAGCACTTATTTTTAAAAATTTAAATTTTCATTTTTAAAATTGTGTGTTAAATGACTACATGATAAGTTCACATGAAAATAATCATGAAGACAACAGCAATTTGTACTAAGGATATACTGGAAGTTTCCAAATTTTGCCTTCCAGGGAAGACTTGGAATTTTTTCCCACATATGACCCAGAGTTAAAAAATTCCACTTACTTTAAAGAATGACTTTACTTACTTTTAACCACTTAAAAAAATACTCAAAAACACAGAATCTCAAGCTTTTTGCCTCGATGAGCCAAGTGAGATGACCAATTTGACTTGTCAGAATTTCTGCCAAAAGAAAGGAAGCATGAGTAAGCACCGAGTTAAATCAAACATAATAATATTATCAGGCTTCTAAAAATGTTGAAAATTACTTGAAGATTCTCATTTCCACCTTTACAGAGAACTTAAAATTTGGTGGTACCTCTGAAAGTGACTATGACAAACTGATAAAGTGAAAAAAGCAGAATAGAAAATTGTTATTGCACTTGAATTACTATCTCAATGTGAAATGCTTCTGGCTTGCTGAGGGGAAGAGAAAACCTACCACTCAGAAGCTTGGCACTACCACACATGCATATAGGTTCACGTACTAACTCACTTAATCCTCACTGAAACCCTAGGAGCAAATAAAACTATACCAGATAGTGAAAGAGAGGAATGCAAAGGTCAAGGGACATATCCGAAGACACACTGCTATTAAATGGCAGGTCTGAGATTCAATCTCAAGCACTGGACACCAGGGTGTCTGCCCTCCTTAACTGTCCCTGTTCTGTCTACAGAAGAGAGGGACTCCCCCTACATTACCCAGAAAAGCATTCTTTGTGACCTGCGTCTCTTCAATGGTTCCTACACACAGGGAATTTGAAGAAGCATCAGAAACCCAGAAGTCAGTGGGATTTTTGTTGTTGTTGCTTGCTTGTTTGTTTTTAATTTAAAATGGAAGTCATTTGAGAGTTTTGCTAATACAGCACTTTCTCCACCTTTCTGTCTGCAGCGAGGTTGAAATGCCTTCCTCCTCACCAGAAAGAACCCGCTAATGAAACCAGGAGAGACAGTTATTCTTCTCAGCGAGCTTTTGAAGGGCGGACAATTTCTGGTCCATCCATTACCACATAAATAATTAAATACCCTGAGCCTGTAGCCCAGGGTGGGCGGTCCGTGGAGGCAATTTGCATTAAATATTGGTGAGGGTAAACTCGATCAGTCATTAGCTCCTCCTAGTGGCTTTTTTGGCCTTCCACCAGGAGACAGCAAAGGTGTTGCTATCTGTGAGTAACAGAAACCCTGATTGATGAGTAGCCTGAAGTGACAGGACCTTTCTTCACCTCTCCAGCCACAGGATGTGAGCACTCAGTGAGAGCTGTCCCAGCTCTGAGTGTGAAACCTGATTTGGTCAACAAACAACTTTTACATGACATGGGCGTCCATGGTATTTTCTACACATGTGACACTTCTGACAGATGGTCAATCAGCCTGGTATGTATAATTCTGTCTATAAGTAGAGCCCAGCCACAGTTATTTCCTCTGCTAAAGATGAGTAGAGAACTTATTGAGAACTTAAGTTTGGCTTTAATTAAGCTCTGTTCTTGCATATGAAAGGAACCATGTCTGCCACAGTAAAGTGAAATCATTTCAAATAAAAATAACCTGTAAAGAAAACGAGAAAGAGCTGGGCTCGGTGGCTCAGCCTGTAATCCCGTGCCTTTGGGAGGCTGAGGTGAGTGGATTGCCTGAGCCCGCGGGTTCGAGACCCGCCTGGGCAGCAAAACCTTATCTCTACAATAAATCAAAAAATCAGCCGGGCGTGGTAGCGCATGCCTGTAATTCCGGCTACTTGGAAAGCTGAGGCGGAAGGATCACCAGAGCCCAGCAGGTCGAGGCTGCAGTGGCCGGGAGCAGCCACTGCACTCCAGTCTGGGCGACAGAGTGAGACTCCAACTCAAAAAAAAAGAAAAAGAAAACGAGAAAGAAACAAAAAAGTCTGAGTAGCTGTCCAGCTTCCCCGTCCTGCCCTCCTATTCAAGTCCTCTGTGGAAACAACTCTACGTTAAGAATCAGCAGATTTCTTTCAGACTGATACCTAGTTTCATCATTCCTCAAATCTTCAATGGATTAGGTAAAAGAGTCCAGTGTTTAAGTCTCAAAGGACATCTTGGCAATAAAAGTAAACAGAAGGAGCTAAGATGCCAACAGAGTCCCAAATATACAGCAGGTATCATTAGTGAACTTGAAGGAAAAGTTTTCTTTGGACCAACCCAAATTACAATCATCTACCTATTGATAATATAGAATAGTGGCAGATAAGCAAATGCAAACAATATTAAGAAAAAAGTTAAGGAAATCTCAGTATTCTTTTAGAATGAAAGTGCAATCAAATAAGAATACATTTCAACTCCCAATCTCACAACTGTAAACATGATCACACAGTCTGATATGTGAACCACAATCTACTCCACACTGAGTAAATATACTATTGATTTTTATTATTGATTATAGTAAGCATTAAAATTCCACCTTTTTCCTTTCACTGGAAGGGTGAGAAATGGAAAGATTATTCTAAAATTTTGGCGCATTTACCCAACCAGCATTGCTTAGAATACAAGAACACATACACACAAACACACTACTCTGGGGCAGCTTTAAAGGTTGTTATGTTTTTGTTTTTGTTTTTGAGTTGGAGTCTCACTCTGTTGCCAGACTGGAGTGCAGTGGCACCACAGCCTCGACCTGGCTGGGCTCAGGCAATACTTTCATATCTGCCCTTCCAGGTAGCTGGAACTGCAGGTGTATGCTCCTATGCCTGACTAATTTTTTATTTATTGTAGAGACAAGGTCTCACTAAGTTGCCCAGACTGGTCTTAAACCCCTGGCCTCAGGCAATCTTCTTGCCTCTGCCTCCCAAAGTGCTGGGATTACAGGCATGGGCCACCACATCCAGCCAGCTTTAGAGCTTTAAGAATAATTCGGGGTTCTGGAATACCAGAATCCTTAGAAAATCAGCAGCTACTCTGGAAGATCTACAAAAACAAGGATAGTTGTCCAGAAAAAACTACAGACTCTGGAGTCAGAAATATATTTAAGTTAGTATCCTGGCTCTACCCTTGAACAATGCTTCTCCTTAAGCAAATCTGATGGCATCCGTAAGCTCCAGTCTATAAGAATGCCACTAATACCTAATTCACAAATCTGCCTATGAGAATGGAATGATCCCATATATAAACTGTTTAACTGTGCCTAACATAAAGTAAGTTCTTTAAAATGCTTAGTTCTCTCCTATTCTTGACAAGTTCTTGTTCTGGTGAATCTCGGTGGGGGGGAAGGGGGTAGTAAGTAAAAGTGGAAACACTCTTGAAAATTTTAGAATCCCTGAAATATTCTTTTCCTCCTGACAGTCAGTACTGTTGATTGGTTTGAAATCTCCTGGTGAGAATTTGTGTTTTTTTCGCATATCACACAGTATTCTCAAGATGTAGATATCAATGTCCTCCCAGAGTGGATCAGCCTGACCTACACTCAACCTAACTCCAACACTCAGCCTGTGTCTTCTTGAAACCTGTGACTCTTTTCCTAGGTTCCGATTGTATCTCCTTATTCACTCTTCCATTCCCTCAACAAATACTTACCACATACCAATCCTGTACTGGTACAGGATTCATTGTGTTGGTCTTATCCATGCTTCTGTGGAAAGAAAAAAGCACAGGCCAAGGCCAAGGGCTGCCTACATTCTCAGCCTCACTCCTGGAGATACACATCACACAAGCCTCCTTTTTACAGATAGTCACAAGATGGCCGCTTGTGTCCTCCATATATCCACCCACTGAGAAATGAGATCTTCCTTCACACTCTGCAGGGTACAAAACACTTCCACAGGCAGTACCTCCCCTGGAGAGGAACCCTACATCCTGCAAAGGTCAGTGTGGGCACAAGAGCTGTCTGTCTGCTGTCAGATTCTCTTTTCTGGATTCCACTCCACTCTCACAATCCTGAACTCCTGCTTGAGGATTTAATTGCATATATAATATTCTCAGGATAGATTTCTGTGGCTTTATCCATTCGTTTATCCATTCATTTATTTTAAATTTTCTTTCTGTATGTCCAGAGTTCTATTTAATAAGATTCCCTTTCTCCTAACTGGAAAAATTAGAGAGCAGACTTACCTTCTTGGAATCGTCGTCTACTCTTTGATCTATGAGGATTTGTGGAATTTTGTTGGTCTTATCCATGCTCCCAAGGCCAAGAGCTGCCTAAGTTCTCAGCCTCATGCTAGGAGAGCCACATCACACAAGCCTCCTCCTGATGCTATAGATACAGTCACAAGATGGCCGCCTGTGTCTTCCATACATCCACTCACTGGGAAATGAGATCTTCCTTCATGCTCTGCAGGGTACAAAGCACTTCCACAGGCAATCCCTCCCCTGGAGAGGAACCCTACGTCCTGGTTAGCATGGGCACAAGAGCTGCCTGGCTGCTGATGTTTGCCTGTTTTCACCAGCGGTCTTCAGTCAGTATTTTCTCCTGCAGGATAGTATCAGCTTTCTTCCTGCTGGTGCTCTGGAAGGCACCACAAATTCTTTTTGGCACATTTTCCACCTTTCTGCTTTCCTCCCACTTCCCTCTCTCTCTCCCCACCCCACCCAGATCCCGTGCTGATTGACTAACATCACCAGGCTTATGCACCAGAAAATCAATCAAAAGATACCTTCCCACACATACCAGCTCCCTCTACTCCTCTACCAGGCTGCTGCCTTTGACATTTTCTGCATGCCTGGACTGAGCCTATTTGGAAAACTCCAGCCTCCTCCTATCAGCCTGGGCACTCAGGGCTCTGGCAGCAGTGGCTGCTCTGATTCCTGAGACTCTGCCATGTCAACACTGGCCAGGCTGATTTTCCTTCGCACTCATCTGCTGAGCCCAAACTTCCCCTGCTGGCTGGCTCTCTCTCCCTGTTTGAATGGGCTTCCAGTCAGAAAGGACTCCCCCAAGCCTTCGCTTCTAGTAGCTCTCCCTTTGCAGCCTTCCGGCTAGAGGATGTGGATGTTGGATCAGCTCAGTGGCCGCTGGTCACAAAAAAGAAATTCTCTTCAATGCAACCTTCCCCCAAACCCCTCAAACAGCCTTCTGTGCAGATTGTTCCTGCTGGTCTTGGCACTGTCCTTCTTATTTGATTTTTTCAGACTATCTTTCCTCTTTTCTGTGAGAGTATGATGGGCTCAAGGACCTGAGGGAATTGATGCATGTATTTCATTTGAACTTTGCTGAAGCTTTTTATTTTAAGCCAAATTCTTCTGCTGCCATGTAGAAAAAAAAATCCCTCTCTTGCTGCCTTTTTGCCCACACAGATGTATAGGTGTCCCCTTCTTGCTTTGCTGGTCCAACTTTTAGGTAGCTGAAAACTAATCTCACTAACTCTTTAATGTAGACTAAGCAGGAAATACAGAAAACCATAACAAAGTTCATTTAAAAATCATTCTTATCTAAGGAGCAAGAAATAACACCTATTTACATGACAGGGTATACTCACAGTTTTGTTTTGTTTAGTTTCTCTGCATCATACACTCAAAGAATAAACTCACATTCATGGCCTTTCCTCGTATATATACATAAAAGTGCCACCACTTCACATACCTTATAACCTTTTCTGATTTAATATTTTATGAATCTTAAAGGCAAGATTATTCTTTGGCCCATCAATTTCACCTTAGAATGGACACGTACATCAAAATGTATGCACAAGGGTATTCATCACCACTGTTATCATATTAGTCTGAAAGCAGAGACTACTTAAATTTCCAGTGACAAGGAATTGACTAAATACATTGTAGGTAATGTATTACTATGAGAATATTAAAAATGGTGATAAATATATACATATGTTTATATATATATATATACACACACACACACATACATATACATATATATGTATCAACATACAAACATAGGCCTAGAACACAACTCAAAAGATCACAAATTAGTGTGTATAATATGATAAATTTATGCATCTACCTCACCTTTGGAAAGAATAGCCAAAATAGTAGCACTGTCTATCTCTGGTAGGTGTTTTGTAAGTAAGAAATGCTAGCTTGTCTAATATGTTAGCATTTTTATAATGAACACATATGCCTGTGTAAAAAGTTAACAGGAAAAAATATATTAGAGATGATTTTTCTGGAGCATTATTTTTCTCAAAAGATTGACAATTAATAGCTACATACCACAATGTATTTAACTATTGTCCAATCTCAACTATCTTATTGTGTACTGGGGTTGGGGGAAGGGAGAAAATATGGTTTAGAGGCAAAAAATACATGGCTAATTTGGGACAAGTCTGGACTAGAATCCAAGCCTCTGTTTCAAAGTCTAAAGCCTTGCAACATAGCAGTTTTAATAAATCCAGGAACCTCTAATATGAGTACATATACCCACACACATATACACACACGATTTTGTATGATTATTTTTTAAAGGATAGTTGAGGTTAGTTTACAAAATGGTCGGTTATACTTTTCCAGCTACCTATTGCTTTCCCTTTAAACTTGGAAACCATTTCCTGCTCTAACTTCATCTTAATTTTCTCTGTGCCAGTTGTCCTAAAAATGTGGTCAGCAGCAGTGTCATCACCATGGAAAGTTGTGAGAAATGCGGATTCTCAGGACTCACCCTGGACTTGTGGCATCAGGAACACTGGAGGGGGCTCTGCCACCTGTGTTCCATCAAGTGCTCCAGGTGACTCCAATGCTTGCTTAGGTTTGAGACTCTGCCCTGTGTAAGTCACACCAGCAATGATGGCAGACAAAACTAGAGAAAAACAAAAGCCAACAGAAAAACTACAGTGGTCTGTGTTTCTCATTACTTTCCTTCCTCAGATTTCCTTCCCTTCTGCCTCCTCTTCCCCCAAATTAACCTAGAAACATGTTAAGAATGTGAATTCTAGGGTCAGATTGCCCATGCTTAAACCTCCATTGTATCACATATTTGCTGCATCTTAAGCCACTTATTTAGCATCTTTGTATCCACGTCTTCATCTATGAAATGAGGTGAAAATCGTAGTATGTACCTCTTGATACTCCTAAACATACCGATTTGAGTGTCTTGGCTATGGTAAGTGTAGAAAGGTGTATGTTAATTCTCTTTATTGTCCCCCACTCCCAAACCTCTATGCGGCTTTTTGGCTCTGCCCCATCAGAAGCACTTTGTGGGCTCTGTGTGCCTCCAGGCGCACTCAACACTTACAGGCCCTGTGTTTTCTAGGTTGGTAAGACTTGTCTTACATTCCGCTCTGCATTCATGAATACTATTTTGTGGGTTGAATGGTGCCCTACCCACTGCCAAAAAACATTTGCAATTTCCAACACCCAAATTCTTTGAATGTGACCTTATTGGAAGTATTGCCTTTGCAGATATAATCAAGTTAAGATGAAGAGGGAAGGGACTAACCCAATGACTGCTGTCCTTCTGAAATGAAGAAAATATAGACAGACGCACACAGAAAGATGGCCACATGAAGCAGAGGCAGAGGCTGGAGTCATGCTACCACAAGCGAAGTACAGTCAAGGAGTCTCAGCAACCAAGAGATAGCGAAAGGCAAGGGAGGATCTTTCCCAAGAGCATTAGAAGGAGAACAGTCTAGAACACTTTAATTTTAAACTTCTGGCCTCCAGAACTATGAAAGAATATGTTTCTGTCATCTTAAACCATTCAGTTTGTGTTAATTTGTTATAGCAGCCCTAGGAAAGTAACATGTTACTGTTTGATATATGGGTCCTGTAGTTCACATATATTAATATCCTACTTATCAGGAAGACATACTTTTAGTGTTTTCAGTAATATGGAGAACAGTTGTGATCCCTAAACTTGAGGTCGAAAGCCCTAGGTCCTGATCCCATCCTAATACTTTCTAGCTATGCAAATTTGTATACGTTCCTAAACTTTCTGAAGTCAATCTTCTGACAAGTAAGGTTGCCAGAACACCCAGTTAAATATGCATTTCAGACAAATAACAAGTAATTTTATTATAATTATGTCTCAAACAAGTATGTCTCAGGAGACACACTTATACTAAAGCATAAATATTCATTTATTCATGTGAAATTCAGCATTAACTAGAAGTCCTGAATTTTTATTTGCTAAAGCCAGAACCCCCAATCATAGGAAAATAGAGTTAGTATCTGATGTGCACTACTATTGCATAAGTTAAGGGGAAAATTGCACATGAAAATGCCTGTTGCTTTTTAAATGTTTAATAAGTGTATATAATGATAAATCAGCAAAGATAATCTTTGAGAAACTAAGGGCAAGAACACAAGCTACTTCATAAAGGAGCTCTCAGGCCTTCATGCAGATACTACTTATATTCAGTTGTGATAAGCATGATTTATTGGGTTTAATTAGAGAAGGGAAGTTGGATTTAGGGGTAGCTAGACATAAGATCATAGGTAGCAATCAATAAATGTATTTATACATAAATATATAATACATACACACAAATATACAATATATGTGAATATGTGCATTTCATATATTTATTTGACAGTAATGTATATTTAAAAACAATTATAAAAAGCAGGCATAAATACCCTGAAAAAGTCAATTTGGGGACAATTAGTATGGGGGAAAAGCAACTTTATGCAGTAAGAACTCCCAAGTATATTACGGTTTCATCAATCACAGCCCAGTGATTAATACAATAATTACAGCTCTGTGTCATTAGATAAAAGTTAACTCATGTCTGTTATACTCTCTTTGTGACAGCATGGCTGTGTGTAGCATTTCAGAAATATTTCTCTCCAAAACAAAAATCTAAATAGGCTTAGGCACTCATCTAGACATTTCATTCCTCAGTAGATGAAATATTAACTTTTTTTTTTTTTTTTTTTTTTAGCTGGAGTCTCACTGTGTCACCCAGACTGGAGTGCAGTGGCCGCTCCCAGCTACCGCAGCCTCGACCTGCTGGGCTCCAGCAATCCTTCTACCTCAACCTTCCAAGTAGCTGAAACTACAGGTGCACACTATCACATCCGGCTAATTTTTTTTTTTTATTTATTGTAGAGATGAGGTCTCGCCAAGTTTCCCAGGCGGGTCTCAAACCCACGGGCTCAGGCAATCCACTCACCTCAGCCTCCCAAGGCGCGGGATTACAGGCTCAGCCTATGTCTCTCAACTCAAGAGCTTAGAAGAACAGAAACTATGCATTCATGAGACCAAGCTGAATCACAGAATATTAGCCCCATAAAAATAAAATTTCATACCTTAAGCTTGTATTTTTCAAACTTATTTGACAACAGAAGCCTTTTTTTAAAAAAAAATTCTATTCATCCTTGCTAATATTCAGTGGAGCACATTTTGGAAAACATTCGTCAACAGTACACCACCGATGTTGTCTAACCACTGCCCAACTTTTCAGTATCATTTTTTGTCTCTGTTACCCAAATATCCTGAACTTGAGCCATGTTAAAATACTTACTATTAAGTTTTCTAAAACAAGGGGTCTTCGAAGCACATAAGCGAAGAATTACATAAGAACCTACTGAGGTATTAAAAAAACAGATATTCTGTTCCTATTTATCTAAAAAATAATTTTATTTATATCTAATATGCAGATTAACATTGGTACACGCATACAACTTATAAATTATTTATGCATAATGAGATTCAATGCTCAAAGTGTTTTTTTGAAAGGGGTGTGCAAATTAACGTAGAGGGACCATGGCTTTAAAGACATGAGGTGCTTTTATTCAAGCTTTTTTCCTTCCTTCTAAAGTCTTTCTTTAGTCCTCTCCTACTTCCAATACAGGGCAGAGTTGTAGATGGCATCTCTGTTTTCATTGCCTTTTGTGTTTACGTGTAAATCTCTTCCACTAAACCATGAGTTCCTTAAAGGACCTTTTTATTACCTTGAGCTATTACAGTATTAGGTATTCAATAAAGGTTTGTTGAAAAAATGAACAAGTGAACAAAGGAGTGCCCAAGCTTAGATGGTTAGTGTGAATCACACACAAAGGCAGCCTGAAACAGCAAAGCACTTTTCTGCCAATTTAGATCCCTTCTGCCAAGCTCATATCTTATCCAGCCAAATATTCTTAACCTTATATTTGTCCAGCTTGTTTTTAAGTAAAGATAACTAGACAGTTCTCCCTTTATAATGATTTCTGTCTGATTTCAAGGCTTAGATAGATGGGGATGCAGAAGATAATCACAGCTAGAAACCATAAGCTACAGGAACATGTAAAAATTAAAATTCTTTACTGAGAAAAAGGTAATTAACTGACAGATGCCTTGCCCTAATTATAACACTCTGTCAATTATTTGGCCCCATTTATCAAGGTCTCCAACTTCTCCAGATCATTTTGCTGCTCAAATTAGTATGTGCAGGGCTGTTTTTTTTCCCACTCCCTTCATTAGACTAATGTGCTTCTCCCCTTGAAAGTTCAGAAATGATAGCCAAGTCTAGTTCCACTATGTAACACCTGTAGGCACTTTCCCATGTAAGGAAAAGCCCATCTCTCAAGATTATCCATATCTGTGTAGACTTGGATTGTTCCATGAATAACCAAATTATGTTGAGTTAAAAATATTAAATAAAGAGGATATCCAATGATTCAAAAAGAAAGACTGAAGGGGGGGAAAAGGCCAACAAGAGAGATTTGTATTAGCCAAAAGGCTCACTATGGACAAGATCATTGAGTACTAAAAAGTAAAAAGCACCACCCTGCATTGACAATCAGAGGTCCTCAAACTTTTAAAACAGGGGGCCAGTTCACTGTCCCTCAGACCGTTGAAGGGGCGGACTATAGTTAAAAAAAAAAAACTATCAACAAATTTCTTTTTTTTTTTTTTTAAACTATAGTCCGCCCCTCCAACGGTCTGAAGGACAGTGAACTGGCCCCCTGTTTTAAAATTTTGAGGACCTCTGGTAGGTCTTTCAGAATAGGATAAACAAGTCCAGAATTGTTTACCTTTAAATTTGCCTGTAGGAAAAAGTAAATGAGTTTTGAAGGTCCTTTCAAATACTTCAGCGATGGGAACACTGACTCTGTGTGAAAACTACCAAGGACACAGAGGAGGCGTGGTACTGATTTCTACACTTGCTTGCATTTTATTCTATACAATGGAGTGAGGAGAGGAGAGCTAGTTCTGTCTTGAATTATGACTTAGAGGAGGCAATGAGTTGTGGGTTGGTGAAATCACACCTAGAATACCACAGTCATGTTGGGGCATCGCTGCTCTAGAAAGAAGGCAGTAGATAAATTGGAGAGAGTTCAGAGACAAGCAATGAGAATGATAAACGTATTGGAAGACATGACTTATGTGGCAAGATTGATGTGCCAGACTATACATCCATAAGTATTGCTTGCCAGAGTGATGACTAAGGTGATAACATGATAATACTTGAAAAGCCTGAACAATCAAGGAGCAGGAAGGGGACTGGGGTTCGAGGCATTCTCACTTGAGAGATGAATAATGAAGACTTTGAGGGGAGGGAATGAAGAATTTGAGGGGAGGGAAAGGAAAGGGTTAGTGAATGTCAGCAAATAACTGTATCACAAATAACTTAATTCAACCGACTGAGCTTTTTTTTTCCTTTTTAACCCATATAACAAGATTGTGCTTAGATTATGTGGCATGCTAGAGAAAGAGGGAAAGAACTAGAGCCCCCAGGGTATGTTTGAAGGGTAAACCCACAAGTACAACGCCTTCTTGGGACCATAGCATCTTGGCAGGGAACCCGCCCAGCAAAGCAGAACTAACTAGGATTACTTCTTTTAACTGTGATGTTGGTGCCAATCTTTCATAAACTACTAGGAATTGAGTACATAAAAACATCTGACATTTTTATATAACACTTTCTTACAGGTGTGCATAAAACAGTTGGCATAAACATTTGAGGAAATACAAGGGACTAAAGTGTCATAATTCATAATTCTTTTTAAGATTGCTTTTTCCATAGAAAATGTTTGAATCTGTAGTCCTCAGATTTTTCTTTTAGAAAGTAAGTGCCTGGAATGAGATGATCTAAAATTTCTTATTTAGTTGCAAAAGATTGCAAAATAATGTTTCCAAGTTACTCACCTTCTTTTAATAAGTGCGAATGTTAAAAAATGTACTTTAACCATTTCTTTATTTCTTTCTTTTTTGCAGATATCCTTACAACTCATTGGTCAGCAAATTTTTTGTGTAAAAAGTTAGAAAGTAAATATTTTAGGTTGTGCATGCCAAATGGTCTAATGACAACTAATTATCTCTGCTGTTGTGAAAATCATAGATGATACGCAAACAAGTAGGTTTGGCTATGCTCCAATAAAACTTTATTTACAAACACAAATGCGAATTTTACATAATTTTCATGGGTAATAATTTATCTATAATTTATAATTTTCATGCTCTTCTTTTGATATTTTCCCCATCACTTAAAAATATAAAACATATTTTTAGATCAAGAGTGGAACAAAAACAAGCAGCAGGCTAACCTAATCACATTTAGGAGTAGTGTTTTCTATTTTATTTCTAATAAACATTATTTATTACTGGACTAAAAACTTTTGACTCTATAGTTGACCTATTAAAATCTCTGAATGAAAGGAAAATGGGGAGAAAAATTCCTTCTGCCAAAACAGACTGACAGAAATTTATGAAAAGCACTAAAGATGACCCTGCTGATGATAAGAAAAATATGTCATCATTATATGGAATTACTCTGGGGCCTCTGTAAATTATCCACACTTTTACTTCACTGAAATAATCAGGTAGCTATCCCCCTCCCCCCAAAAAGAAAGAACACAGGAAATAATAAATGAAAATGTACTCTGTGTTTCTTTTTTTAGGTTTCCCTTTAAGAAAAAAAAAAATACTCTATCCATACTGCTGAAAAGAAAAAGGAAATATGAATACTTCCATGGCCACCTGGGCCTTGTTTGTGGACGTTTAAGTCGTGCTGGCATCCTTTCTGTAGGTTAGACCTCTGTTGACAGCATTGAATATTTCCTTTTATTTCTGAGTGAATAGGATATAAGTGAAATGTTACTAAAATGTGAAAATTAAAACAAAAAGGGCAAAATCACAATTAGGATTAGATATTCCTAGAAATAAGAATGTCCATCTAAATGGCCAGTTTGAGCACTCTGAAAATAAGCCACAAACTTAAAGGAGCATCTAGAGATGAAATGGTCATATTGATGGAATTATTGTCTTAAAATTGATGCCTCCAGCTCAGATAGCAACTCATCAGTGCTGCAGTCTAAATGCTTACCCCATTTTGTCCAGAAGAGAAAGGGAAGAGTTTGGTTTCTGGTACTGTTAATTTGCTTGCATAAAAATGCACACAAATGAATACATGTATATCTTGCAACTAAATATAAATTATTTTCCCTTCCGGCCTTATACAGTTCAGTAAAAATAAGTTGGGACTTCACAAGTGTGACTTTCACTCAGATTTATAGGAATATTTTTATGTTTGTCAATGTCTTTTAATAGGTTTACAGCATCATAGTTGACAATGTTTCATGAAGTCAATAAATAACTGCATTATAATTTTTGATGTTTATGTGCAAAGATATAACAAATTCACTCCTTGTGGGAGAAAATATTCCAGAGTACATGCAGAAAGAACAAAGAAATGTACCTACATTTCAACTGATATAAGGCCAGTTGAATTACTACCACTTTCTAAATCACACGAAGCAATAAGAATTTATAATAAAAGAATGTTGTCTATACAAAATTAATTGCAGATTTTGATCACTGCCACGACTGCATAACTGTATAGTATTTACCCCTATAGATAGCATGTAGTCAAATGAGAAAATACTATATTGTCAATTCCAGAAAAAATACATACTAATTTTAATCAATTTGAATGGGTTATGAAGTTAAATTTGACTAGTTGCCAGATCTCTAGGAAAATAAAAATGGAAAATACATATATTGGAAGACATACAGAAGTATAAGAACAAATGAAATTGATTGACTCAAAGTATGATGTATTCTGTGCACACATGTTTATCGCAGCACTATTCACAATGGCAAAAACATGGAACCAACCGTGTTGCCCATCGAAAGTAGACTGGATTTAAAAATGTGGCACATATGCATGATGGAATATTATGTAGCCATAAAGAAGGACAAAATTATGAACTTTGCAGCAACTTGGATGGTTTTAGAGTCCAGCATACTCAGCGATCTATCACCGAAACAAAGAACTGAGTACCACATGTACCACTCATAAGCGGAACCTGAACAATTATCATAATACTATAAGAAAGGGATTGCAGTAATGGGAAACTGCCAGGGAAGGGAGTGAGGTGGGGGTGGGTTACATTTCATCAATAAGGAGACCTGTTCTCAAACCAGGTGATATGGGGACCAAAGTGAGTCCCAAACTTTATCTGTAGAATGACCATTTGTATACCTAACCCTGAATTGTACCCCACATCTTTAAAATTAAAATAAAATAAAGTACAATGTATTAAAACATTGACACAACAAGAAGTTTCTCAAGAAAGTAGGGATCGGGAAAGGAAGAAGGAAATACAATAGAACAATATGAATCTTAGGGTCTCCTGCTCACTTCTAGATAATCAGAGCCTTGTAAAGATGACTATGAATGTGAAGCTTCATCTAATGCTAAAAATCATGGACTTAGGAGCCTGGATTCAAACCCAAGCTCTGCTACTCACCAACTTTGTGTCCTTGAGCAAGTTACTTAACCTTTCTATGTCTTAGTCTCTTCATCTGTAAATGAGAAGAGTACCTACCTTATAAGGTTATAAAGAGGCATTATTAGTTAACATTTGTAAAGTGCCTAGAACAGTGCCTGGTGTTTGATAGTGAATCTAAGTTTCTGTTTCTTGACCCTTTATTACCTCTTTTATGCTTAGTAGTCAAGTTCCCCAGGTGATTACAGCAGTCCTTTTACCCATCTTGAATCCCTCCAAAGATGAGTCCAAACCCTACCCCATTCCCTCACACCCTTCAGCAACTCCTTCCCTCTCCACGTCTCATGCTTTCAGCTTGATAAGTCTGATAAGTAACTAATAATAGCTAAAAATTTTGAAGTGAGAACTCTGTTCTGAATACAATGCCAAGTTCTTTCCATATACCAACTAATTTAATCTAATTTAAATCTGTGGTGTAAGGACTCTTCACCAACTTATAGCTGAGGAAAGTGATGCTCAAAAAGGTGAACACATTGCACAAGATCATACAACCAGTATAAAGCATACACCGGGCCTGAATGAAGGGCAGAGGACCAGGGCTGTGCTCCCTTCCACAGAGAATCCCCACATTTCCTCCACTGCAAGTCTAATCAGGGGTCAATGTGGAAAAACTCTGTTCTGGGGACACACAGGCATGTTAGCAAAGGCCTCTACAGACAACCCCCAAACTCTGAATTTCAATTTCAACAAACAAATGGAGATGTGTTGGGGAATTACAGACCTTGCTCAGATTACCCTCTCTCCTGAAAAGTTCGCAGACTTTTATAGGAACCAGGATGAATTTGTCTTGGGGCAGCAACCGCAAAGGGTGTTCTTGTTTCTTTATTAATAGAAACAAGATCTCTTCCAACCCTAAATCACATAAGTACTTTGGCTTGATTGCTTAGCATGGAGCTACAGACCAAGCAGAAATGGGGTGGGATGGGAGAAGTCATCAAATAAGGAAAAGTATTAAAGAGCTGCAAGGAATGGAAAGTAAATTCATTCCTTCCTTCCTTGCCCCAGCTCCATTTTAACCCTGGAATCTAGATAAAGAAACATTGAACTAATATATTGTTTTCTCCCAAGTGATATATAATATAATGTGCAATGTGTATATATATATTTCACAGTTAACTATGCATTTTTTCACTGCATGTCTTTCTGATAATGATAAAATGTTTAGCATCACCAGAAGGAAATAAAATGATAAAAATCATTATTTCCGGTGCAATCTGTATTACTTGATCACCCTTCAAAAGGGGAAAAAATAAACACCATACTGTTGACGTAGGGAAGCATCTTGCTGTTGAGGGAAGAGGGACCCAAGTTAGCAAACATGGATGTGTGAATACTTTCAGGAAGTGGAGAGAGTGACTGAGTCATCAATGCACTTCACTTGTGACCATTTTTCTAATCTTTGCATTTTCAGATTTTGGCGTGTTAGTTCCTGAAGTCTTCTCAGTGTCACTGTATGCTATAAAATTCCTACAGCTCATAAATTCTGCTCCAGCTTGAAAATAACTTCTCAGGCATAAGCTTTTGACAGGTAAAGTTAAAAAACAAAATTAAGGAAATACATATTAATTTCCTTCTTCCTGACCAAGATCCTGACCTGCAGAAACCACTTAGTACAAGTTGCCATATACATAGGCACCCAATTGGCCCAGTTTTATTTTTCTACATTGCTAATCATTCATTTGCTTGTAATTCATCATAGTGAGTTTAATTTTAAAATTAATTCCCCAGCTAATTTTAAGATTTATGACGAAGACTTTGCCTCAAAAGCTGACTTACATTATGAAAAGCACTCAATTGAAAAATAATTAATCTGGTGTTTTAAACTGTCTTCACATTGAGCTTGGATGGGTACATTATCAATCTAATAAACTGGGTCTAATTTTTTAATAAATTGAAAGAAAAAAAAAAAGATATGCAATCATTTAAAATTTCCAGGAGGTCAGATTCTCAAGAGGCCAAACATGTATTTGATTCTGGAAGAAAAATTGCCTCCACCAGAGGAAATTAATGAGAAGAATTCCAAGATTTGTCTCCAAAATACAGCATCTCATTTAATCATTATGCATGGTCTCTGAGAAAGGTACTGTCAACTACATTTTATGGGGAGATGAGGAAATCCAGACACAGAGTAGTCATACTACCTGTCCAAGGACTACATGCACACAGAGATTTCCACAATTCCCTCTCTGGTTACTCTTCTTATCTCACTTCATGCTCACAGGCTTATTGTAGGGGTTCCAGGAACACATAAAGCTCTTTCTGACTTAGGGACTTTTTGTATTGTTTGTTCTTCTTTGCCAGATTCTTCCCCTGGCTCCTTCTCATACTTCAGGTCTCAGTGTAGCTCTCCTAGGGCCTTCCGTGTCCACTTTACCTGAACATAGAGCTCCCTTTCAACTCATTCTCAGCATGCTGCTTGTTTGTTTCACGGCAGTTGACCTTACCACATATGTATTTATTTAGTTATTTTTTTCCCTTTCTCCCTTACCCACCTGCTGGAATGAATGAAAACTCCAAGAGGACAGTCTCCAGGTTCTTTCTGATAAACTCCATTATATACTCAACAACTGGCATGGCACCTAATACATTAAAAGCCTGCAAGAAATATTTTTGAATGGATGGGAGGGGGGGAGAAGGAGGAAAGTGAGAGGGCCAGAAAGACTCAGTCCAGATTTGACCTGACTGTGGAATGCTGGCTTTTGTAGGTCTTTGTGTCCTAGGTGGGAAAACCAGCTGGGATCTTGCAGCAGATAGTAAGTTTTGCCATGAGGAGTGAAATATGAGTACTCATCAGAGACTAAACCGTCATTGTGGGCACATCTCCCCTGAAGAACTGCTCACCATGCAGGGAAGCCCCGCCCAGCCAGCAGATCCACAGAGCAGCCCATTGGTCATCTGTGGCCCTCTCCAGCCAATGACACGTTTCCTCGCTGGAGAGCGTCTCAACCTTCACCTTAGTACTAAAGAGTTTTATTCTCTGGTTTTCATTCTTCTCTTTACTGTTGGGTTTTTAAAGTGTTTTTGTTTTCTAATCATCATATTCTAAATTATATTAAATATAGTATAATTTCAGCCTATTACGCTTTGATGTTCTATGTTTTTAATTTTAAAAAAAATATTTGTAACCTTTATTTTGCCTCTTTAAAATACTTGTTCGGATTAGTCATTTTGGACTGCCATAACAAATACAACAGACTGGATGGTTTAAACAATAGAAATTTATTTCCCATGGTTCTGGAACTGTAAATTTGAGATTAGGATGCCAACATGGTTGGGCCAGATGAGAGGTCTCTTCCTGGCCTTCAGATAGCCACTTTCTCACTAAGACTTCACTTGATGGGGAGAGAGACAGGGAAACAAAGAGAAAACAAGATCTTTGGTATTTCTTTTTGTAAAGACGCTGATTATTCCATTATGAAGGCCCCACCTTCATGACCTTATCTAAACCTAATTACATCCCAAAGGCTCCATTTCCAAATAACATCACATAGCGGGGTAGGGCTTCAACATATGAATTTGGTGGGGAGAGGGAGCTCAGTGCAGTTTATTGTATTGTTTTAAACATTTTAAGGCCATTTTTCTACATTTTTTCATTCCTTTAATTCCTTTTTAAACTTTGTATTATTTACTCAGTAGTACAGAAACTGATAAACTTCAAATTACTATTTTTTATTCTAGATGTAGCAACTTTATTTTCCATTTTCAGGTTTATTTTAACTATTTAATTATATTATTTCTATGGTATAATTATATAAGTAAAATTATTTCTATTTTATAATTATATGATCTTCCTATGTCTTATTGCTTTGATTATCTTCAGTGATTAAGGTTCTGGGAGTGTGTACTTGGAAGCACTGAAGACAGTCCTTAGTCTAAGGAATAAGGATCAGTTGTTTCTCCTGCTCCAGCTGACCATTCCTCATTTTAAACTCCACATTCCCTCATCCTAGATCTATAAGCAAATGATCTCCATCACATCCTTTCTCTACTCCTGCTTACTTGAGGGTAACACAACTGAGTCACTGCAAGAAGACTGACACCTCACACAATAAGCTCTTTACTTCTTCTACAAAGAGAAACATGAGGCAAGGTGGACTCGCTCCCCCATATAGCTTCCATGCACATAGAGATCATGGGCGCAGGCTATAATTTTAGAAAAGAGGATGGTGTGAGATAGTCCATCTGGGAAGGAATCCTTCATGTGGTATTTGTTGGGGACTTGTTGCATGATCTATCACCCCTCCTGAGGATTAGCCAATCAGTGTTCTGGGCATAGAATATTCCCTTGTAATGGAAGCTGTGTACCAAGTTATTACTTGACCCCAGATTATTCTTTTATATTAGGAGAAATCTTTCCCCTGTTCTAGGTACACAGTATACTTCTTTGTATTGCCTAAGCATATGTATTATATGGTACTTGGCCCAGTCTCACCTTTATATCTGTCCCCCCTTGGGAAAGGAACAGGGTCCTTCTCTAGTATAACAGGGGTACATGCAGTCCATCCACCTGCATCCACTCTTGGGATGAACTTACTAGCCAGGGGGGTCCAGCACACACTATGAAAGTCAACATTGCTGTGTCTCTTCTCCTTTCTGTGATCCAAGCATTGTTCCAACCAGTGTCTTGTGTGAATCCTTCTTGGCAATTCCAAAGTCATAGGTGATACAGTGGGCCAAGATCTGTGGGCTCCTTCTTCTGATGATTGGCATTGTTAGGCTCTTTGGATTCCATGTAGTGAGAACCCTAACTTGAGAGTGGTAGCTTAATCTCACTGCTCAACCATATTTTAGTAAATAAGAAAGTAGTCATGGGTCTCCATTTCCCGTCTTTGAAAGAAAACATGGAAAATCATAAATAGAACTCAAAAGTCTTTCTATAGTTAATATACATATATCAACTTGACTCCAATTTATTATCACATAGACTAAATGTCTATGAAGTTTGTTATATGGGTTTCCAAAACTTTCCCACCACCACCCTTATAAGAGCAATAGCAAAAAAATCCAGTGTATTTTCTGTTACCTCATCTCCCTCATCAATGGCTTGGCTTAACTTTGTACAATTCATGATTTGACATAACTTGATTTAATAATATACTTCTATCAATTTCATCCCATTGACTAAGAGACCAAGTAATATGTATTCAACTCTCCAATTCCCAGATGGTGATTAATTTTATGTGTCAACTTGACTGGACAAAAGGGTACCCAGATATGTGATTAAACATTATTCTGGATATGTCTGTGAGGGTGTTTTTGGACGAGATTAACATGTAAACCAACAGACTGAGTAAAGTCAATTGACCTTCACAATGTGGGTAGTCCTCATCCAATCTGTTGGATGCTTGACTAGAACAAAAAACTGGGCAAGAAAGAATTTGCTCTTTGTACTGGTTGACTTTTTAAGCTGGCACATCAGTCTTATTGGACACTCGAACTAGAACTTACACCATTGGCTCTCCTTGTTCTTAGGCATTTGGACTCAAACTGAAACTATACCAGCAGCTCTTCTCCAATTTGCAAATGACAAATTGTGAGACATCTTAGTATCCATAATCATGTGAGACAATTCCTTTTATAGATCTCAATCTCTCTCTCTCTCTCTCTCTCTCTCTCTCTTTTCTCGAGTGTGTGAGTATATAGTTGGTTTTGTTTGTTTGTTTCTCTGGAGAATCCTGACTAATACACCTCAGTTACCTCATCTGAGAAATATCAGTCACAAATAATAAGACAAATAAGAGTTTACTTGTATTATCGGTGCTCAATACACACTTTCATTATTCAATAGCTCTAGAAATATATCTGAAATCCCTCACAGCAAATTCAAATTATTTACAGTGCTCATGTCATCAATCAAATTCAGTCTTCCTTTCAGGATGTTTGCTCTCTCAAGTTATCAGTTCACAGGTGCTCTACGGAAGTCATATTACAATGACATCTTTGTACAAGGTTGAGATATTTTTTTTTCTCATACCTAATGTGACTCATTGTCTATTTTGGGAATAACACACAGGGTTCAATGAAGAAACTAGCTCAAGAGGATATGCTCTGAAACCTCCTATCTTCGTTTCCCCTGGAGGTCCTGGTAAGGGCTCAGGCTGCCGCATTCTGAGTTTTATATCAAAACTTGCCAGCCAGCACCTGGAAACTTAAGAATGTTTATCATGTTGGGTCTTTGACCAAAGGTCCAAAGTGAGGGCAAGAGGAGAGGGGATGTACTGGAGATGAGGGGTAGATAGAGTTTTCTTCCACCTGCACATTGGAAAGAACAAAGCCGACCGGGCTCAGTGTATCAGCCTGTAATCCCGGCACTTTGGGAGGCCAAAGCAAGTGAATTGCCTGAGCCTGCAGGTTTGAGACTGTCCTGGGCAACTTGGCGAGACCTTGTCTCTACAATAAATCAAAAATTAGCCGGGCGTGGTAGTGCACACCTGTAGTTCCAGCTACTTGGAAGGCTGAGGCAGAAGGATCATCAGAGCCCAACCAGTCGAGGCTGTGGTGGCCAGGAGCGGCCACTGCACTCCAGTCTGGGCGACAGAGTGAGACTCCAACTCAAAAAAAAAAAAAAAAAAAAAAAGAACAAAGTCAGTAGACTCCATAAAGCAAAGGGAAACATGAGTTCTAATAATTCCTGTTGTAAGTTTTTCCAGGTGCCATATTTTTAAACATGCTTTTCAAGAAAACTTCTAGATAGGTTGTTCACATATTTTTTCCATGCCACAGATATATTTTTCCTTTATAATTTGAAAAAATACAAATATTTATTCTTTTATTTTTATGCCATTACAAAGGCATACATCACTTAGTGTAAATCACTTAGTTGCTTCTACCTCCTTCACTTCCCATCTTCCTCCCTTAGGAACTATACATTTATAATTTATCAACTACCAGCTGATTTTATGGGCTGATTTTCAGAATGAGACTCAGTCAACTTTTCTAAAGCTTTTCAGGTACTTCATAACCAAAATGCTCACATATAAAGTGAGAGAACCATTTCTTTGATGCCTTTCCAGGTCATTTTACAAGGCGACTACTATAATTGAACAAGGAAAGTGTAAGAAGAAGGGAGAAAAATAATTAGGCTAGATAAATACTCTGGCCCTTCACACTGTGTTTCTTGCCATGAAAATGTTTCAAAACCCTTAAGGCATAGGATGTTTTTTAAAAAAATACTCTACACACAGCATCCAGCATCTATGTATAAATTATAATGTTAACCAAACAATGAATGAGCAGATCCAAAGTTCCCTGGCCATTCAATATAAAGGAAAACTTGTTAAAGTTAAAAACAACAACAAAATTTAGACTAACAAGGTGTCTTGTATTTAATAAGTATTATTTACTTTTAACAAGTAATGTGGAGATTGATCAGATTTATTTTAAGTCATTTAGACACCCAAATGTCAGCAGCCAAAAAAGCATTAAAGCTGTACAGTCCATTTGGGGGGGAGGTTTATTTAACGGCTAAAATATAAACCATTAATTCTGTGGGTTGTTGAATATGTGAAGAGATACAGAATTTCTAAAGACAGAATATATCTTCGCTGTGCTTTTTCTTATTTACATTTGCTTTATCATTAAATATTTTGATAAACATAAAAATAATTAAACAAAATTTTGTAAACAACTAAAAAAATCTTCTAAATATTAATGTAACACACCAATGCCTTAAAGTTATAAATAGAAACAGGTTTTATTTTTTTCTCTCAAACACACAATTGTATAAAAAGCGAAAATTTCATTCAGCTGGGATTTGGGGGCGCTGCAGCTTTAAGTAAATGTGTAGATTTTCTTTTAACCAAATGCATTTGTTGCCTTTTTAATCACATACAATGAATATATTTAAATAATTTTTAAGAATATGGGGACTGGTCACGGTGGCTCACACCTGTAATACCAGCACTTTGGGAGGCCGAGGTGAGAGGATTGCCTGAGCTCAGGGTTTCAAGACCAGCCTGGGCAACTTGGTGAGACCTCAGTCTCTACAATATATCAAAAAATTAGCCAGGCGTGATAACAAGCGCCTGTAGTTCCGGCTACCTGGAATGCTGAGGCAGAAGGATCCCCTGAGCCCAGCAGGTCAATGCTGGGGTGGCCAGGAGCATGCCACTGCACTCCAGCCTGGGCAACAGAGTGAGACTCTGACTCAAAAAAAAAAAGAATATGGGAAACAGGAGGGCTTTATATAGAGACAATTAGAAAAAAAAAACAAAACGAGACTGATTTTTCTTAGGTGCTCTATAGGCTCATCCTGAAAGCAACTAAAATGAAAGATTTTTTTAAAAATATCCTGACATACATATGGCAGGGTTCCGATTTTAGCCTCTAGACAAAAATTAACCAGTGGTCTTAAACTAACTTAAACTCTCTAAATTCCAGTTTCCTCATCTATAAAGTAAAAGTAATAATAGGACCTAACTCATAGTATAATGATAACAGATATAAAAAGTTTACATAGTACCTAACATATTGTAAGTACATGGCATCTTCTAGCTGCTTTCATTGTCATTAGCAGAATCAACAATCCCTTCCTAGGTTTATAGGGTTTGTTAAAAGATCGATATTTTTACTTGATATCAAGCAACTTCTGATCTTCCCTTTTCAATCATATGCTGGTAATTTATGATGGGTACGCAGAATATTTGGACAGCCACCAAGCAATCTTGAATGCTACTCATATCTGCAGATAAAAGTGTTTCACAGAGGGAAAAATATATCAGCAACATGAGGAAAACCCATGAGGGAAACACATGACAATTTTACATCAAATTAGGAAAAGTTGTCACATTGTAAACATTCACAGGAGTGAGTTAATGTGGGATATGCCGGCACTGCAAATATTTTTGTTTAGCAACTTGGATTTTCTTTTTCCACTTAAGAAGAAGGAAAGACTAAAAGAATAAATGGTACAATTGACTTGTTACTGATGACCACATGCGAAGCACTCAAGAACAGCCTGCAAGAGGCCTTTGAATCCTTACTCCGTTGTGCTGGTTTAGAAATCCTTAGGGATTAGCTGCTCATTGACAACTAAGCCTGGGAAATGTCTTGAGGGTTACATTTGGTACCAGTTCTTGTTAATAAATGTTAAAATACTTCTCTAGGAAATTAGATACAAATCCTGAGCAAACCAAAATCCAATTCTAAGAATAGCTTTCAAGTTTGAGAGGTTTCCTATCTGTACCATGAAAGCACAAGAAGTAACAAGCATTAATTGCAAAGCGCATTTAAATATAAAGACTCCATGGAGCATTCAATACTTCCTTATGTGAATTTTCAGTAGGAAAAAAAAAATAGGTCTTTCATGAAAAACAATCTCAAACTACTCCCTTCCACTCACAATTCATAATTATGCTTAATCTGCTGCTCCTCTTGGCTCGCGTACAGGTCCTGTTGGCAGGTAGTGAATACAAAATCATTTTAATGGGGGGGTCCCCTGGGAATGGAGCAAAAGTTTGAGCATTTACCGTTTCACAATGGAGAAAGGGCAGCTGTTGGGCACCCGGCACTTTAGGGCCGCAGCTCCCCGAAGCAGCTCTGTGCATAGATGGCTGCAGGTCCACAATCTGGGAAGGAGGAGGCAGACACCAGGCAAAAGGTGGCCCTAGCGTGAGAATGGGAAACTGAGAACTGCAAAGCCTCCTGACTCCCCAGCAACAAAGCCAGACAGGAAAGCTCTAGTGAGATAGGGCCATGCCCAGCATGGGTTGCGCTCCTGTCTGCTTCCCTTTGGCAGAGGGCTGCCCCAAGGGCGAGTACTAATGAGAGTGGGGAGCTGGGAGATGGGAGATGCTTGGGTCCATCAAAGGGCCTATTCAGAGCTGCCCTGTCTCCACCACCCACTCCAGAGCTGCCAAACCAGCTTAAGTTACTATCCTCTCCACATTCCTAAAGGTATGGTTACTTACAGACCCACCTGCCAGCCTGGGAGTAAGCAAGAAAGCATTTGTGTGTGTGTGTGTGTGTGTGTGTGTGTGTGTGTGTGTGTGTGTGTGTGTGTGTGTGTATGTGTGTGTGTGTGTGTGTGTCTGACATTTTGTTGTGTGTATTCTGCTTGTGTACTTAAATTTATATTTAAATAGATTTGAAGAGAATGCAATGCTACCAATTTCAAAGATGGCTCTTTGTTTTCATCACATTCACTCATGCAATCATTTATTCACTCATTCATTTACACAAACATCCTTGAGTGTTTAGGGCATTCAATTATGAATCACCTGTGTCCTTTTGGAAAAATAAAGCTATTTTCAAAGAGAAATTAATTTTACTATGGTTTGAAGGGACACCCAAGCTGCCACCATTTTAGAGAAGCATTCCATGTTTTGCTTTATGATTTGTTTGGAAGAAAAGATTTTGAAAAAAATGCATTCTTTTTTACTTCTGATTTATAGTCTCTTATATATAGTGAGCATTTGTGTGAGTATGCGTATCTGTGAATGTACAAGTATGTTTATTCATTAATAAAATTATTTGTTAAACACCTACTATATGCTGGATTCTGGACCACATGCTGGGTATGGAAGGAAGAGTAGGACCCGATCCTACTCTCTGAAAATAGGAAAACATACATGTCAACAAGTCTAGCGCTGGAAGTTATTAAGGGCTCCAGGAGTAATGTGCATTAATCACCACAAGAGTCTCCGCCTAAAATGACCTTTTGCACCAGGGGCTCTTCGATGGAAAATGATGCCTGACTTGGATCTCACTGTTACAGTTTAGTTTTAATCAAAAACACCAATAACAATGTGTTTTCTGAATTTCTCTCCGGCATCTCTATTCTATTTTGCACAAGCCCCATAATAAAGTCATAGTAAATAAGGTTCTCAGACTGTTTAAGGGGCAATCATCACACTCTGAGTGAGGGCAATAGAGCACTGGACTGTTCAGATGGAGAGGCCAGAGAGTGTGAACTTCAAAATGTGTAATTTACACATGAAAACCTGAGGCCCTCACAGTAAGAAGAAAGGCTTATTTGCTTGATATTAGAATGTCTAGGATCATTTGCTTTGGTCCTTGGGCACCTTTAGATTCTATAGAGACCCAAACAGTTCAATACTCAATTAAAAAGAAAAGAATAAAACCCCAGATCATGAGAGCTTGTTTTAAATCATTCCTAGAAAACTAAGTTAGACACAGAGCACAATTGAACATATTTTCATTACCAGGAACATTTATTAAATATTTTCAGGATCTAGCAGTTTTTTTTAAAATAATGGCTGATTAAAGGATATATAATATACACACACACACATTTCTCAGCTAACACTAATGGCAGTCAAAGCTTCTTAGACAATGGTTGTCTAGCTGATACCTGTGTCTCAGCAGCCTTGGTAGTTTGTTTCTTCCTTTGTTCAAAAAGAACATTTATTGAACATCTGTTTTGTACCCGTCACTGTGCCTGTAGTCCTCTAGGATTCACAGTTAAATGTGAGAGTCAAAAATTATTTGTGATGGACAAACTGTAATATGAAGTTTTAAAAGTACAGTAATTAAAGTATGAACAATGCCTACTACTTTTACTAATAATAGTCCGACCACTGTATAAAATAAGAATCCAAATCCACACTGATATAAATAAATCAGTATAGGAAAGAAAAAGCCAGCAAGTAAGGAGTAACTAGAATTGGGTGGAAGGAAGAAAGAGGTAGCAGACAAGCAATTAGTGCCCGAACACCAAGAGCAGGAGAGCTGGGAAAATCAGGTCCAACTGAATCAGGTGTTTCTGCATTTATTCAGGACCAGCTAACAGAGTACAAGATGATCTTCATTTACCGCTGTTATCATTCTGCTCCTTTTTCAATGATTCTAGTTCAACAAGAAGTGAATGGAGTTCTTTTAATGTACGGTCTTGGAAACTGCTATAGTTAAGTTTGTCCCCTCCAAATCTTATGTTGAAATTTGGTCCCTAATGTTGGAGGTGGGACTTAGTGGAAGGTGTTTGCATCATGGGGCAGATCCCTCATCAATAGGGCAGTGAGTGAGTTCTCATTCTACTAGTTCCTGTGAGAACTGTTTATTCAAAAGAGCCCAGTACCTCTCCACTCACTTTCTTCCTCTCTCACCATTTTATCTCCTCACACACTGGCTCCCCTCACCTCCTGCCATGAGTGGAAGCAGCCAGAGGCCCTCACCAGAAGCAAATGCTAACACCACACACCTTATACAGCCTGCAGAAGTGTGAGCCAAGTTAACTTCCTTTCTTTATTAATTACCCAGCCTCAGGTAGTAAACATCTGTCTGGAGACAGGGAGACACCTGTTATCAACAAGGGGGCCTGAATTAATTACCCAGCCTCAGGTATTCCTATATAGTGACACAAATGGACTTAGAAACCAAGGAACATTTGAGTAGAATCCAAACCCTGTGGCCAGGCTTTATACAAGTTCCTAGAAGACCTGTATTAGAGGTCGAGGTGCTATCTAATCACCAATACTGCTGCACTAGGAAATGTTGAACTCTGCTATGACCTATTTGTGAATGTGACAGAGACTGTATACCACTCTTTCTGTCCTCATGTATTTCCTTGTTCAGGCTCACTTTTTTTTTTTGCTGGACTAACCAATCTATCTCAATAACATTTCTGAAAACCCACTGCCTATGGGAGAACCGCAACATTTTCTCTGTATTTCCTAAGCACAGCCCCTGCAGTCTATGAAGGTCTTTATTAGACTGCTGCCTCTCTCTGATGCTACCATGTTTCCCTGATGATCTTTTTCTGTACTGTGTTGCCCCCACCTCCCTGGACTCTGCCACATCGCTGAATTACAAACATTTTCCTTTGGGTATTCAGCAAAACCACAGTTTGTCTTATTATAGATTGCTCTTTGCTTCATGTCTACTGAAGAATCAGTGTTGGAAATGATTTTCTCTCAACTGCTAGTGGAGTGTCCCAGTCTGTGACCCAGGACTGCACTCCTCTGTACTTCTCCTCCGTAATGCTGTTTTTTGGTTTTTTTTTTCCTTTGCCTGGCTGTCTCCTACCTCTTAGCTTTCTGATAGGATACTTTTTCCTACCGGTCTAGGTGAGACTCATCATTTTTATAACGATGACTAAAATATATGTGCTAGGACACACACACACATGCACACGCACACTCATGGCTCATAACAATACTGCTGCAAATCTCTTGGTTCTCCTAACCTCTTACAACATCATTCTCCCTCTTGGGTCACACTGGCTTTCTTTCTGATTCCCAGACTTGGACAGACATCCCTGCCTTTTGGCTCACTGCCTATCCTCTCTTCCTTTCCCTCTCCCCCACCCCATCCCTGCTCTCTGCATCACTGCTTACTTCTTGTCATTAAAATCTTAGCATAAAAGATATTTTAGGCCGGGCTCGGTGGCTCAGCCTGTAATCCTGCGCCTTTGGGAGGCTGAGGTGAGCGGATTGCCTGAGCCCGCGGGTTCGAGACCCGACTGGGCAGCGAGACCTCATCTCTACAATAAATCAAAAAAACCAGCCGGGCATGGTAGCGCATGCTTGTAATTCCGGCTACTCGGAAGGCTGAGGCGGAAGGATCGCCGGAGTCCAGCAGGTCGAGGCTGCAGTGACCGGAAGCGGCCACTGCACTCCAGTCTGGGCGACAGAGTGAGACTCCAACTCAAAAAAAAAAAAAAAAGATATTTTAAAAAATGCTTTCCCTCCAGGTCTGGGTCAAGGAATGTAAAAGATGAGCCTGGGGAAACTTGTGGCGCCAAAAAAGTAAGAAAGTGCTCAAATGCAGAGACATATCCCAAGAACACAGGAGCCATCATGTAGAAGCTCCCACTGGGACATGTGGATCGTCAAAATAAATAAACGTAGTCAATGATTACAAGCCACTGAATAAAATCTGATAGTCCACACTAATACATGTAAATCAATAAAGAAAAAGGAAAAGCCAACTAGTAAATGTAGAAGAAATTATAGGGTTTGAAATTACCTTTCAGAAACTATCATAATACTAGATTCAGACAAGACTCATAGGGGCTAGAATTATTTCACCAGTGGGTGAAAACTTGAGAGATACCAGGATATATACAAAGTTTCTCCCCACAAGGTACTTACTAATTACAAAGAAAAAAGTGTAACTTTTACAGTAAAGAAACATGGCAGACACTACCTTACCCAAGTGATCAAAGTTAATATCGTTAGTAATGGGGCAAATGGACACAATGTGCTCCAAATTGGATGCCCAACATCATTTCCTTGGTATTCCTGCCAAAAGTGCAGACCCAACCTAATCACGAGGAAACTGAAAGACATTCCCAAAGAGGATTGGCTTGTACTCTTTAAAAATGTCAAGGTCATGAAACACAGGAAAGACCAAGGAATTCTTCTAACTATAGGACACTAAGGAGATGTGACAACTGAATGCTATATATGTTTCAGGTATTTCTTTTGCTGAAAAAGACATTATTTGGAAAATCTGTCAAAATTGAGTAAGATCTATAGATTAGGTAACAGTATTGCATCAGTATTATTTTCTTGATTTTGATAATCGCAGGATTGCTGTGTAAGAGAATGCCTTTTCTTTCATCAGACGCAAATTTAAGTATTTAGAGGAAAAGGGGCATCATGTCTGCAATTTACTCTAAAATGGTTCAGGAAAAAGAAAATAAACACATATGTGTGTCTAAGGGAGAGGAGAGAGAGAGAGGGAGAGAGAGGGAGAGAGAGGGAGAGAGAGGGAGAGAGAGGGAGAGAGAGGGAGAGGAGAGAGAGGAGAAAGAGGGAGAAAGAGGGAGAAAGAGGGAGGGAGACGAGAGAGACAGAGAAAGCAAATGTGGTAAAATTTCAAAATTGGGGGAATGTCAATGAATAGTTCTAGTCTTGAAACTTTTCTATAAGCCTGAAAGTCATGAAAAAAAGAAGGAAAAAAAGAGTTCCTCCCCAGTCATACCCAGCTACTCCCCAAATTCCCCTATTTTAGTTCCCTGTGTTCCACCTGCCACTGCTTGATATAATTCCTGACTTTTATATAATTAATTTATCTGTATATTTCTTGCCTTCCTCACTAGAATGTAAGCTCTCTGAGGATGAGAGACTTGTATTATTACTTTCAATATAAATTATAATTACACCACTGTATTTCTGACCCAAAGCTCCCTTAACCGTCTTACTCCATTTACTATTGCAATCCCTGGTTAAGCCAACGTCTTGTCTTACATGGAAGAATCTGAAGTCCTTCTGAATAAATTTTCTACTTTCATTCTTCCTCTGGTGAAGTTTACTTACCCAAAAGCATCAATGGTCATCACTTATAGATGTAAATTCAGAGTCTTTGCCATGGTCTCTGAGGCCCCTTGCTTTCTCTTAGATTTTCTCTTCTGCTAGTCTCCTTTTTTTCTGATTCAGAGTCACTTAAATCGCCATCTCCTGTGCCTCAAACTCTTTTTTCCCCACATCCTCCCCATTCACCCGTGCCCTTGTTCAAATGTCCTCTCTAACATCCTCCCTGTCTTTTTTTTTGCTGCAGTTTCTTTAACTTCTATTTTTATTTTTTATTATTGATATGTGTAGCACAAGTCAGGATTAACTACACAACAGGCTGTGTGCAGGTGTAGTTTGGACCTCCAGCTGACCCTCACGTCTCCTGGTTTAGGACCAGGTACCCTTTGTGATGCTATGTTCCCCCTCCTTCTCTCCCTTCCTCCCCTGGCAGTGTCTGTTCACTGCTGATTCCTGATCTATTTAAATAGCCTTCCCATTTCTACCAAACTAGTTCTTGTTTCTTAATCTGAGTCCTTTTTAAGTTGCCCTTTGACCTCTAAATACTTTCTACCTCTTTATCACCTGAAATGCTATTTAACATATCTTTATATGCCTCTTTGCCTCTCTTTCCAGAAGATAAGTGTGGTCAAGGCAGGGATTTTGTCAAAATGTTGAGCACTTTATCCCCAGCCAAGGTACATAGTAGGTGCTCAGTTAACGTGTATTAAATAAATAAACATTTAATACTTACTTTAAATGGTAAATATAATGATTGAGTGCTTATAAATAAACTTATAATGTCTTCTTTATTAAAACCATTTTTATATCTATCAATGTGGTACCCAGACTTTTTGACTAGTGAGCTATACATTTGTTAATGATAATCACAATTGTTCAATGAGACCTATTTAATCCTGTTATTGCAGGGTCACATAATTACTGCTGGCTAGGTTGTCAGGCTTTGAAAGAACTATGGATACCCCATGGCCACAGGTCTTGTTTGGTCAAGATCACTACCCAGGACTAGTCAACCTGACCTCCAGTACAGAACTGGCCACTAGTGTCCATTACAACTCCGTGGTTACCACCAATTCTCCAGCAATCTCACAAAATGTTCTTGGCATTCTGTGAGGAGTTCATTATTTTCACCTCCATAGTTTGGGGCTGGTAGAAATAGTTTCCGTGGAATCATCACAGTAATATGACTTCTTAGACAACACCAGATTATTTTCTTAATGGGATTTCTCAATTCCTCTTAGAAACTTTTCCCACATTGGTAGGAGTAAGACAAAACATCTGTGCTTGATATTCAAAAGTCATTCCTTATAATCAAACTTCTACAATTGTAATGGGGGGAAAATATAAACCAGTATCACCCGAAGCACCTGAAATCCCTTAACTACTTCCTGCCCTATTATTAATTTTACACACACACACACACACACACACCACACACACACACATATGGTTCTGCAAATGATCATATGGATATACAATTATCTAAGGAGTTAGAAGCCATACTGGACAAAGTATAATTTTAGAGTCATGCATATTTGGTTACTAACCCTAGTTTTACTACTGTGTCTAACAAGTGACCCTGCATAAGTGACTTAATCTCAGTGGCCTTTCAATTTTTCAGAGGCTTTTACTTCTGCCTCAGAAGGATTTGGGGAAGATTAAAAGAGGAAACAGATGTGTGCCACCCAGCATGGAGTCTGACACATAGTCAATGGCTATTGATTATAATATGCCCATTGCATTAGCCTGGCACATAGAAGGAACTCATTAAATATTTGCAGAAGGAATGGGTGAATGAATGCCTGCAAAATGTGATGTCCATGTACTCTCCCCAGCTGCTGGTTCCAGACCCATTCCACCCCCCAAGTTTTCACAAGACTAGAAGCAATAATGTACATTAAAATTCACTAGTGTGAATGATTTAAAAATCACATCATGTCTACTCACAGTCTTT
The DNA here is from genome assembly GCA_027257055.1 of Cephalopachus bancanus. Classification (NCBI taxonomy): domain Eukaryota; kingdom Metazoa; phylum Chordata; class Mammalia; order Primates; family Tarsiidae; genus Cephalopachus; species Cephalopachus bancanus. The sequence goes on from JAPVLO010000080.1 coordinate 4,506,144, forward strand.
GCCAGAAAGGTTTTAGGGATGGATTAGCTCACAGAGATAAAAACCAACAAACAACAACAAGAACAACAAAAAAGAGAAAGCAATACAACTTTTTGTCTTTTTTTTGCAAAAGTCTCATTTCAGTTGGAAAGTCAAATGTCCTAGCAGATGGGTCTTCCAGAAGAAGAAGAAGGAAAAAAGAAACACCTAATTCACGATCAAATTAAAATGAGATCTTCATCATATATATATATATTATATATATATATATATATATGTATATATAGAGATGAGATCTTCATCATACATACATATATATGTATATATAGAGAGAGAGATCTTCATCATATATATATATGAGATCTTCATCATATGTATATATATACATATATATATATGAAATTGAAACTGTCTGTTACAGTCACTTGTTTTTCTCTGAGCTGATTGCTATCAAATGACAACTTGTGTAAACCTAATTGATACGACAAGACATTGTACCAACTAACAGGGGCCATCACTTTTCCTGATCCCATTGTTTATGGCAGAGATTTATTGATATTCCCCAAATCTATATTCTCCTCTTTATCCTGTGCACTTAGCTAGACTACATGTTCCTGTCTTCACTATGGTTCTGTGTTGCTATTGACTAAGCTGTAGCCAAAGGAAAGCAAGTAGAAGTAAGCACATCACCTTCAGGTATGGCCCATTGCAACCTACCAGCAGTACTTCCCGTGTTTCTTTCCTTCTGGCTAAAGAATGAAAACAACCTCAGGGTAATCTTAGAAATTTTATATTGAAGATGGGCCACACTTCTCTAAACCTGAGTCCTTGAATGACTTTGTAGAAGCTAGTGATGTCACCAACCCTGTTATCTGCCCTGCTGTGTGAGTAAGAAATAAACTTCTATTGCATTGAGTTATGTTACCTTTAGGGGTCCATTTGTTATGAAAATTATCCTGCTCTATCAATACATGGAAAAGAAGCAGTCTTTCTCTATCAATCAACCCCTATCGAAATGAAAGAACTGTAAAATCAATCAATGTCAAAGTGGAAACTCAACATAGATTTAATCTTCAAATTGTCCTTAATTTAGAAGTCCTTATCCTTAAAACATTTTTTCGATCAAATAAGAATTTTCCATCAGTTTTTCCCCCTCACATTTCATAGTACCTCAATACATCTTGCATTGAGCATTACTTAAGTTAATCCTGAGATTAATATTTATATTCATTTCCACATTTCTATTTCAATCCCAAAAGAGTTGCTTTCTTTAAAAAAAAAAAAACTTATGTCCAATATACATTTTAAGAATTTTCATATTCTTCCTTCACCTCACATGGTGAACTACTTGAGGGCAGGGCCAAAGTCTCTCATCTATAAACTGTACATAGCACAATGCCTGGTATCTAGGGGAGCACTGAGTAAATATTAAATTCCATGCAATTAGAAGGACATAGTCATGGGAAATACATTTTAGTTTTAACTCAAAGTTTCTATACTTTTAGTTCATCAATGCCATATATTGAGTACAGAATGCTTACATTAGCAATAATTTAAGACTGTTTAAAAATGGAATAAATTTAAAGAAAGAAACAAAACAAAAAGTCTCCACTCTTAGTGATGAGTTCCCAGAATGGCACGACACAACAGTGGTGCTGATTTGGAGGATGTAACCCCAGCAAAGGGCATATGCCAAACTGGAGAAGACTCTACACTCATCTGGTTTTGTGCCCAGTGCGTTTGCACACCTTACTAGTTCTGCTGCTGTTCTTAAAGCCTATTTTAAGACTCAGCAGCCTATAAGTCTTTTTTTGTTGTTAAGAAGCTTTCCTAAGCCTTTTTGTTCCACAAAGAAAAAGCTGTTTCTTCAAAAATAAAGAGTTGCTGAAAGCCAGAGCTTTTGATTTAACAGAAAACTCCAAACTCATCGATTTTAATCAATGCTAAATTGCAAGATTTCGCGATCTTAAGTTTTTTACATTTCTTAACATCCAGTGTTTTAGAGAATATTTAATTAAATGGGCTAACCAGAAAAAAAAATAATAATAAAGAGTCAAGGGGAAAATACAGAGAAATGTCACAAGGCTTACATAGAGGATTCTTTTATTCATTTCAAAAGCCGCAAGTTCATGGGCCTATAATCCAAGAAAAATTAGTTCATTCATCTTTAACCATATGCATAGATGAGCCTCTCATATTTTTACCCTGCCTACACTAATTCATAACTGTCAATCAACTTTTAAAACCTTGATTATGTCTGATGGTCTTGGTGAGGTTAGCTGGACACATTATAAAATCCTCCTAAAAATCATTATATTTCCTTCAGTGTCAATGTTCACCACCTAAATGCAATATTAATTTCAAATTCATATTCCCTGCTCGCCCTAAGTCAATATGAGATATTTTGTAATTATTATGAAAGTAATATGCCCTTATAATACATGAAAGATTTTAGAAAAAAGAATTAACTAATTTCAATTAGTAACAGAATTTAAATTTGTTTTTAAGTTTTATTAATCTCCTTAGACTTTTAAGCAATCTGTGTTTGTTTATTTTGTATGGCAGAAAAATTATTTCCTAACACTTAAAACTTTTAAAATATGCTTGATTTTTGTACAAGAGCTCACCTTGACTACAAATGACCTACAAATCCACTCCAACTGTTCAACTTAGTGACTGCATGTGGATATCACCACATTTTCAGTCTGCTTTTGAAAGCAATGATTATGCCTGATCTTTTTAATATACATATGCTGTTTTTACTTTTATATAATAAGCTTCTAATACTATTTATTCATTGAATAAAAATGCATCACATAACTTAAAAATGTTAAATGCCTTTTTAAAACTGTAGAATAAAACATTTCCCTCTTATCCCTTTTTCTAATCCCTTGTCCCTACCTCCTAAGTACCCGATATATTCATTTCTTGTATATTTTTCCGAGTTTCCTTATGCAAATAAACACAAATGCAAAATACTTATTATTATGTCTGCATATTTTATACTAACAGGCACAGGCTCTACTCCTTCTTTGATGTTCTCATTCCCATCCTTATGAAGGAAAACTGTGAATATTGCTCATAATGTCTGAAAAAGTGTCCTCCAAATATTTTAACAGGAAAATGATTTAGAGAAGAAGAAAACAGTGAAAAGCAAAATACATGATAAAAGGCAAAAACTAATTATAATTTTGAGACAATACAGAAGAACAGGCACCTGGACAACAATGCCAGATCTCCCACCAGCAGCTGACTTCCTTAGATGGGCCAACAAGTTTAGCTTCATTTGTAAAATTAAGACATAAACAAGAAGCACACTTCAAAAAGTCATTTAACAAATGTTGGATGGACACCACGTTGTCACAGTTCACTGCTAAGAAAAATAACAGTAGACCAAAAGGAAAATTCCCTCTTCTCATGGAGCTTCTACTCTGGTGGGAGGAGCTGAGTTACTTGAGATGGATGGTAAGGATAGGTCTCTGTGTGGAGACGGTGTTTCAGCTAGTTCATGAGGAGACCTGTGGGCAGAGAGTGTCTGGTGAAGGGAACCATGAATGTTAGGGAGAGAAATGAGCATGGCAGAAGTGCTTAGGAGACAAGATCCGAGAAGTGAGCACTGTCCAGGTCTGATAGGACTTTGAGATTCCTGGCAAGAGGCTGGATTCTTTAATGTGTGGTGAGAAGTCATTGGATGTTTTCAAAGAGGGAAATGGCACATGCTTGTTTTCTCTAGGATGATGTTCATGAATGGACTCCTTCCTACATTGTGGCAACTGAGTTTTCATATAGAAAATTTTGAGATAGAAAAAGAAATTATGTTTCATTAGTGTAAGCTTCTCAAGAACCTGTGAGGAAGATGAGACTCATATCACTCTTCCCTTACAAATGCAATGAAATTAAACAATGCAACTTTTATCTGCTATATCATGGCGGCTTCTCTACTTGCTTTATAAAGTGCTATAATCCAATAATGTTTGAATCTTGGCATCTGCTATGATCAGTAATTTTGACTGTTGCAATAACTTTTCATCCATTAGCTTTCCAGATAGGAAAAATTAAGGGGTAAAATTATAGATCAACATAAATGTCCTAGAGGTACGTGTGTTATTTGCAAGGGAAATAGATATACTGGCGGTCATAAAAAAAACTCAGTGGTTCTCTAAGAATCAAGAGTCATATTAAACAAGATCTTTTCAGACAACCTAAACTGTTCTACTTGACTACATATCTTAGGGAAGAAAGGATTTCCATGACATAAAGTACAGATGTCTGAAATGCTTAATTGCAAGGAAAGAATGATTTTCAGTTTGCTGGTAAGATATGCTTATGTTGATAATAAAGATATGACTCCATAAGTTGGTCCAGAGCAAAAGGAACCAAAGACATAAATTCCCCAAGACAAAAAAGAGAATATTAAAACCATCTTCTAATAACAAGAGATTTAATGTATCATCTATGAATTCTATTCATTTGATAATGATAGCATTTATTCTGCCAAACAGTGTAGTAACAAACAGCATTGAGATGGTTTAGAGTAAAATCTCGTTTGTTTGTGTGTGTGTGTGTGTGTGTGTGTGTGTGTGTGTGTACAATCTTGTAGACATTTCAGAAAATATGATTATGTATTTATTCGAGACCAGCCCGATCAACTTTGTGAGACCTTGTCTCTGCAATAAATCAAAAAATTAGCCAGGCATGGTAGCGCATGCCTGTGGTTCTGGTTACTTGGAAGGTTGAGGTGGAAGGATCACCGGAGCCCAGCAGGTTGATGCTGGGGTAGTCATGAGCATGCCACCACACTCCAACCTGGACAATGGAGTGAGACTTCAACTCAAAAAAAAAAAAACCAAGAAAAAAACATTTTATGAATTTAGTAGGTGACCAAATTGAACACAATGCTTTATTTGTATGGCAGTATGGTGATGCAGGTAGAGAAACCAATAACTGCAATGTCCTTGACATCTGCAAGACTGTGTATGTATTCACTAATTTAAGCTGGTATTTATTGAGCACCTACTATGACTTGCACGATATGGTGAACACTGAGCCATAGCAGTGAATAAGACAGACAAGATCCCTACCATCATGTAGCTTACATGGCAGTAAAACCACATAATGAAATGTATTGCTCATACAAACTGCACATGCACATATTAAATTATTTCAAAAAATTGTAGTTATCATTCTACCCAACATTACTTGATGGACTCAAACATCTTAAGAACAAAAAGATGTGTAGGCTTGTAACGGTTTACAAATGTCATTTTATGGAGTTTCTTAATTTTTTTTTTTAAGTATCTAAAAATGTCCAAGCAATAAGTTCAGTGAATTTAAAAGATTCTGAGACTTTGTGTCTCACTGTTCCTTTATTTGTATTTTTAAAAATTCTTTATGTAGATATATCTATAAGTATATCTGGAACAAGATAATGACTATTTTTATATCGGGTATGAAAAGCATAAAATCTAATCTCTAAAGATAAGCTCTATATTTATGGATTTGTTACAGTTTTAGAATCATGTTCAAAGTTTGTTTTTAATTTCTTTGTGCTCATTGCTCTTTCCCATTGTCACCTTTTTTCAGAGGTAGCATAAGTGGAGAGAATAAATACAAAAGATTACACACACACATATCAGGGGTGCCAAAAAAAAGAATGTATACACATTTTAAGAGATGTTCGCCATAGTCAGAAGTCTCTGGATGCTGTGGTAACCATTTTGAGCACCTCTTGTAATTGCAGAAGTCAAATGTGACTTGTATTCTTCTTATTGAGTATTACAATTTTAATACAGTTTTTCCTTTCTTAAAATGTGTATACATTGTTGGCACCCTCTGTATATATATGTGTGTGTGTATACATACCATATATTAAATACACATATTTATTTGAACACAATACTTTATTCATATGGCAGTATGGCCATTATATATACATGCATATAGAGAGAGAGAGGGAGAAGAAGGGGAGGGAGGGGGGAAAGGAGGGGAAGGGGAGAGAGAGAGAGGGAGAGATGGGGGGGAGAGAGAGAGAGAGAGACAGAGGGAGATCCTTTCTTATGATGGATGACTAATTCTCTGGCCTCTAGACTGTCCTATAAATAAAATATTCAACTGATTCTAATTGCGGTAATATTTTTCTCTGGCCACTGAGCTTGATCTCAATATAGGTGTCACCTTATCAAGACTTCTGATGGTCATTGAACTATAGCAGATGGTGGTTCCAGGTCACTACTGCCTACAATCCCAACACCATCAGTCCCCATGAGAAATGGAGAGTCCTATACTACTTGATGTTATATTGAGAATCCATATATATAAAAATATAAGTGCAAAGGCAGGCTGACTTTTCTTCAGAACAGTTGGAGCATCTAAATACATGACACAAACCAGTACTGGTACCATAAATAGTAACTTGACTAGAGACTTCTCCTACACTAAAACAAGAAGAGGAATGCTTAATCAGAGGCATGTCTTAAAGTGAGGACTTTTTCAGATGACCTCCACACAGACGGAATTATTAAAGAGCAGTCCTTTGCTGGTTTCCTAATGAGTGAGGGTCAGGTGCCTACAGGATAAATAGCATATGGGTGGCAAACATTAGAAGCTATGACAGCCACCCACTATCACACCAGGTTTCTTGAATAAAACAATAAGGATGCAGGTGTAGATCCCTAGCAACTAGTCACAATAACAACTTTCTTCTCTCCCAACATGCAGAAAAACACTTCTGCTTCATAAAAATAGGTCTCTTAATCCATTCATGTACACAAGATTTTGCGCTATAACTTGAAAAGGAGATGGGAGGATCTGGTGATGAGGTTTGGCAAAGGGGTGAAATGGATAAGACTCCGTCCCTCATTGTGTGTGACTAAGCCATTCTGACCAATTACAGTAAGAGGGAAATATCGAGGTAAGTGTTGATAGCATTATTCCAAGAGATTTCATGTGGAACTGGGCATAAGGTGAGATTCTACAGGCCTTTAACCAGAATGTGGAAGAGCAAAAGTCTCTTTAATCCTGCATACCCTGTGATATCTGAGTACCTAGAGTTTGGGAAGCTTTGGGGACATCCAGAGACATTGGAATCACCAGGGCCAAGGCTGTGGAGAGCATTTCCTAAAGAATGTGAGAAGGAGAAGGACACAGAAGCCCAAGCCTGAGAAAGCACTAAGGCCTGGTCAGGGACTCACGCTACCAGACTACCCTGAGGCTCACATGAAGCATGCCTTTAAGTGTGTCCCAAAATAACAGGAGGACCTTTGCATTCGGTGTGGGCCTGAGGTTCTACTATTAGGAAATTCAACCTATCAAGTCAGTAGATGTTTGCACTAAAAGGTGGCATGCAAATATAACTGTGACTGTCCACAAAAGAATATGAATGTAAAGAATATCAGACTAAGTCGGGCTCGGTGTCTCAGCCTGTAATCCCAGCACTTTGGGAGGCTAAGGTGAGTGGATTGCATGAGCCCACGGGTTCGAGACCTGCCTGGGCAACTTGGCGAGACCTCATCTCTACAATAAATCAAAAAATGAGCCGGGCGTGGTAGCGCACGCCTATAATTCCGGCTACTTGGAAGGCTGAGGCGGAAGGATCGCCGGAGCCCAGCAGGTCGAGGCTGTGGTGGCCAGGCGCGGCCACTGCACTCCAGTTTGGGCGACAGAGAGAGACTCCAACTCATAAAAAAAAAAAAGAATATCAGACTAAACTTTGAGTGCTTGTTATAAAACTCCCCCAAAATGTGATACTCATAGCAATGTGAAAAAACTACTAGAAAGATGTTAGATAATTTTGAGTTATGCAACCCTTTGTTCATACCTCGATTATAGGTTTTAACTTTAGATATACGTATCCTGTTTATATATGTATAAGTAATATAGATATATAAACATTTATATAATATATAATACCTATATCTTCTTTAGATGTATCTTAACTTCTGTTTATACCTTGATTATAGGCTTTAACCTTAGCTATAGGTATCTTGTTTATATATTTATCATATAAATATATAAATATTTATACAACACCTATATCTTACTTATACTTACAGCTAAGTAAGATATAGGTATCTAATTGAACTTTTGTTTATACCTTAATTATAAGTTTTAGCATTTAATATAGTATCTTAATGAAAGAATCAGTGGGTAAGGGGATTTTCAATCACGGGATGTATTTTTTCCTTATTTTTACTGAAACAAATTACCACGAACAACAAAAATGTATTGTCTTACAGCTCTGGAGGTCCAAAATGTAAAATGGGCAGGCAGGGATGCATTCCTTCTCGAGGCTCCAGCAAAAATTTCAATCCATTTCCTTGTATTTCCCAGTCTTTGCCTGAATTCCTTGGCTTACGGTCCTTTCAGCGTCAGAGTCACCCCAACTTCTGCTGCCATCTTCACACCTCCTCTTTCTCTGCTTCTGCCATCACACTGCCTTCTCTGATGAGGACCCTCCTGCTTCCTATTAAAGGGAAGCTTGTGAGTATATTTCGCCCACCTGAATGATGCAGGGTAATCTCCCTATCTCAAGATCCTTTACTTAATCACATCTGCAAGTTCCCTTTGCATTTCAGATAAGGTATTCACAGGTTCTGAGGTTAAGACATGAACATTTTGGAAAGGCATCAAGGAAAGGACATTATGCAAGCCTATTCAGGAGGGTAAAAAAAAAAAAAAGAAAGGAGAAACACTGGCAGAGCTCAACAAGAGATCGGGCTCAGATGGAGGTCCAATCAGTCCAGCAGACTTGAACCAAGTGTGGGAACAAACATATCAAGCCATTTTGGCTTCACACTACTAATTGCCTCAAGCTCTGATTCCAAATCACCAAGCAGCCTTCTGTGGACATGGCTACCCACGAGATTTCCCTACACATCTGGGACACACTTGACAGTTACAGAACTTGTTGTGAATTACCTACCACATTTGGTAGCTGGCTCCCCACCAGAGCTTTCTTAGCTACAGAATTATTGGTAAGAATAAAAGCATTCACAGTCACGTACAAAACACACCTACCCTTGGCCTAGTGTTGTACTAAGCACGTATATACCTTTATGTGGTTAATTCTCAAAATAGCCCTCGAGATATTTTAATTTTACCACAATTTTTCTTTCAAAAGTTATTCACATACTATCCAGACATTACCCCAGATAATAGACAATGAGTCCATTTTATTTATTTATTTATTTTTTTTTTGAGTTGGAGTCTCACTCTGTCGCCCAGACGGGAGTGCAGTGGCCGCTTCCGGCCACCGCAGCCTCAACCTGCTGGACTCCGGCGATCCTTCCGCCTCAGCCTTCCAAGTAGCTGGAATTACAGGCATGTGCTACCATGCCCGGCTGGTTTTTTTGATTTATTGTAGAGATGAAGTCTCGCTGCCCAGGCGGGTCTCGAACCCGCGGGCTCAGGCAATCTGCTCACCTCAGCCTCCCAAAGGCGCGGGATTACAGGCTGAGCCACCGAGCCCGACCAATGAGTCCATTTTAAGCCTGGTCACTTTATGGTCCTTCTGGAGATTTCTCCATCTGGATACATCTGTTTGGTTCACAAAAGTAGAAGACTCGTTGAAGGTTGAAGGAAATGTCACTTCACTAATTGGGAAAGAAGAGTCCCAGTGTTGCAGGTGACTTGGGCAGGCTTTTAACTCCAAGCAGTTTTAAAATTTAAGACCTCTCATCTTTCTTCCTCATTTTATCATGTTGCCTTCTACTCTGATCTAAGTTTAGAGTGAGATATCTTCTTTTCTCAGCAACATCAAAGTTTCCTCCTTCTAGACCATCAACTTGCTTGCGTGTTTGTTAAGTAAAAATCTAATTTAAGAGTTTCATTTTTATGTGCTGGCTCATAATATTAAATATGGTTTAAAATGGTGCATACACACTCTCAAAGTCAACACTGGAGACTGCAGAAAGAAAGTTGGGAGAGGAAAATACTTGAGAAAGATGTGGCATGACATTTACCTAAGAAATAAAACTAAGTGAAGATATGATAATAAAGTGATTTAAAAGTTTAATGAAATTTAATTAAATTCCCCAATTAATGTTCACAGTTCTGCTACAAGAGAACCTGCAGCAGAAAGAGCTCGGAGCAAACTGGTCTGGCATCTGTCCTCAACCTTATGTAAATTCTCAAAGAAGAATGTGCCAAATGTTTGGTTTGGTTTGTTTAATATTGACAAACATTATCTTGCAAGACAAAATTATTTGAGGGAAAAGACATAGACTGTGGAGTCAAACATCACTGTACCTAGTCCTGCGTCTTAAGAGCAATGTGACTTAGGATAAACTTCTCTATTCATAAAAACAAACAACACTTTCTGGGACCACCCTGTTTCACAGTTCCGGGGAGCTTCATTCACATCAGAGTCAGAAACTTGAGCAGTGCACCACCTGAGTCTAATTAGCAACTCCAATTGCACATCTCAGTGGTGATGAGGATTGGATGGTATGTATATGTGTAGCACCTGGCACCAGGTGGGTGCTCAATAAGTTTTAATTACTTCTCCTCTTACAACTATTCAAGAGAAATAAGAAATACAAGTATAGGCTCCATGGAGGCAGGGAGGGTTTCTATTTACATTCACTCCTTTATCTCCAGTGTCTAGATCAATATTTGGCACACAGGAGATCAGAACAGGAGATTCTGTCATATTACTATGTACTAAATTTCTTAAAAATGAGTGCCTACACATGTTAGGGGAAAACCGCATCTGTACATAGTTGGCAAGATGCATTCTACCTTACTCTATAATCATAGACGTGACATTAGAAAAGAGACAACCTATAGAACTTGTCTTGGGATGATTCTCGGCAGAAAAACAGTTCTAAAATCACAGGCACAGTTTCTTGGGACTGGTTCTTTTTCCTAGACTGCTGTCAGAAAACGATGGTCTGTGGACAAATTTGACCTACTGCCCATTTTTGTACACAGCCCATGAGATAATAATTTTTTTTAATTTTTAAATGATTGAAGAAAGATCGAAAGAAAAATGATATACTGTGTTATGTGAATATTATATGAAATTAAAACATCTGTGTGAATGAATAAAGTTTTATTGGCATGTAGCCACATCCATTTGCTTTTGTATTGTCTATGACTATATTCGTGCTACAATAGCAGAGTTGAGACCAGAAAGCCTGGAATGTCCAAAATATTTTCTATCTGTTCTTTTCCTGAACAAGTTTGCTGACCTCCGTCCTAGACAACACATTTTCAGTATATGTGGTGGTTTCACAAAAGAACAGTAAAGTCTATGCTGTGGAGAACAAGTTAGAAAACTGGTATTAGTGAAAAAGAGGTCAGTATTCCTTATCTATGATAACATAACTTCTAGCCGGGCTCAGTGGCTCAGCCTATAATCCCAGCGCTTTGGGAGACTGAGGTGAGTGGATTGCCTGAGCCCGTGGATTCGAGACCTGCCTGGGCAACTCGACGAGACCTCATCTCTACAATAAATCAAAAAATTAGCCAGGCATGGTAGCGCGTACCTGTAGTTCCAGCTACTTGGAAGGCTGAGGCAGAAGGATCGCCAGAGCCCAGCAGGTCGAGGCTGCAGTGGCCAGGAGCAGCCACTGCACTCCAATCTGGGTGACAGAGTAGGACTCCAACTCAAAAATAAATAAATAACATAACTTCTCTAATAACTGCATAACACTATATACCAATTATCTATGTTTATGTAGCAAAATACTATTTGATGAAAGCTTTTAAGAAATATAACATAAAAAATAAAAACAGATTCTTAACTCCAACCTAGTGGTTCTTAATCATTTTCTGGATTTTTTTTTTTTTTGAGATAGAAACAACAAGATCTCTATTATGGGCTGAAGTGAGGCCCCTTAAAATTCATGTTTTGATGTCGCAGCCCCCAGTACCTCAAAATGTAACTACATTTGGAGATAGAGTATGTCTTTAATGAGGCAGTTAAGGCTAAATGATGTCATATGGGTGGGGCTTAATCCAACCAGGCTTGTGACTTTATAAAAAAGCAAATTTGGACATACAAGGAGACACCAGGAATGTGCATGCCCAGAGGAAAGGCCATGTTAGGATATGTGAAAAGGTGGCCTTCTGCAAGCCAAAAAGTGAGGCCTCAGAGGAAACCAATCCTGCTGGTACCTTCATCTTGAATTTCCAACCTCCAGAACTGTGAGACAATACATTTCTGTTGTTTAAGTCATAAATTGGTGATATTTTGTTATGGCAACCCTAGTAGACAAATAAAGCCTCATCTCACACACAAAATTATACACATTTTTTGGGGGGTTTTTTTTTGAGTTGGAGTCTCACTCTGTTGCCCAGGTTGGAGTGCAGTGGCATGCTCACAGCCACTGCAGCCTCGACCTGCTGGGTTCAGGTGATACTTCCGCTTCAGCCTTCCAAGTAGCTGGAACTACAGGCATGTGCCACCATGCCTGGCTAATTTTTTAACTTATTGTAGAAATGAGGTCTCACCAAGTTGCCTACACTTGTCTCGAACCCATGGCCTCAGGCGATCCTCTTACCTCAGCCTCCCAAAGTACTAGGATTACAGACGTGAGCCACCACACCCGGCTTATATACATGATTTTTAAGATTCTTCAGAAAATCATATTGTTCGTGGATTCCTAGATTAAGAACTCTCATTTGTGTGTTATACTTATTTAATATTAACCTTACTTAGATTGAGGTGGCACACTATTTCTTGAAAAGTTGTTCATAAGTTCTAGCAAAGGAGCTCTGTAGCTTACAAAACTTGTTTAAAAAACAAATTTTTGTTATTCTTTCCATGTGCAGCCTCAGACAGGCTGTGTCTGAAGAAGAAACCTAATCAGCCAGGTCAGTTCAGTCACCCCTGAGATCTATGCATGGCATACCGATGTCCCAGACAGACCACCCTAATGTATGGTGTTCTTCCTGGAGTCACCCTCTTTCCAGGTTGTACTTTCAAAGGATCGTGTCCCTTGGATTGTCTGGCAAAACAAACTCTTCTTCCCCCACTCTACCAGTACTATTGGCTTTTAATAAACTCCTTATCCTTATAAGCTGGCAGTCTTTTAGGTCTGCCTGTGGCCTTCAATGAAATCTACCTGATTCTTAACTCCTCAACATCCTGATATTTCTTTCTCTTCAGTTAGGCTATGTGTTTACTTGTGTTGTTTGTTTTATAAACTTCCTTGGAAAGGGTATGGTGTTCAAATACCTCCTGCTACTCCAGGGGCTGGCTCTCCTTTGTCTATCAAAATTTACATATATTTCATTTCAGCTTGGCAGTCACCATGCACGTGGCACTTTCCTCTCTTTTTTACTTCCTAGATCGTGCTCCTTCTTTTTTTTTTTTTTTGAGTTGGAGTCTCACTCTGTCGCCCAGACTGGAGTGCAGTGGCCGCTCCTGGCCACTGCAGCCTCGACCTGCTGGGCTCCAGCGATCCTTCTGCCTCAGCCTTCCAAGTAGCCGGAATTACAGGCATGCGCTACCATGCCCGGCTGATTTTTTGATTTATTGTAGAGATGAGGTCTCGCTGCCCAGGCAGGTCTCGAACCCACGGGCTCAGGCAACCCACTCACCTCAGCCTCCCAAAGGCGTGGGATTACAGGCTGAGCCAATGATAACCTGTGCTTCCTTTACTATTTTCTATGCCTGAATATTACATCACTAGCTTTGATCGATGTTCTTTTGATGTAGATTTTCACAATGTAATCTATCCTTGGTTTATTATATGTTCTCATCATAATTTGGAAAGAAGTATTTTATGTAATGCCTCACCTTAGTCGCCATCTTTATTTTATTGCCAGTTTTTAACTCACAAATGGAGTGCTAAAGGAGATGTCTCTGTACTGAAGAGGCTAATTAGAGAGGAGTTGGCAAACATTTTTACTATACAATATTTCAATTTAAGTTCAGCAAACTTTCATATATCTCAAATTTGACTAATAACAACTCAACTCATTTCTATTAGTAGATATTCAAGTTGAGGAAGAATAAATATTACTGGTTAGAAACATGCTCTCTGGAAACAAATTGAGTGGCTCAAATCCTAGCTCTCTGTGGCTTACTGGCTATGTCACCTTGGATAAAACCTTTCAAAAACTCTTTGCCTCAGTTTCCTCATCTGTATAATTCAGGTATTACTTGTGTATACATTATAAAGTTATTATGAGAATTATAATTAATATAACACAGAAATCAGAAGATAGCTTGTCCTAGAGTAAGTGCTGTATCAGAGTTGGCTATTACCAAATTGTATTTGTATTTGTGTTTATACAAAAGAGCCATTATAACAACCCTATGTTCCAAAACCAACATCCTGGCCATACATCCCTAGTATTAGGTAGATGCTATTAGCTAAAGTTGCTCACACAGTTCCACATATTCCTGTTTACAGTGGGTTTCAAGAAAAAAAAACTATCTTATCCTAAATTATGCACTATAATGAATTATATCAAAAGGTCTCAGTGTGTTTGAGCAGTCTGTTATACAATGTTCAAACTATACACTCAAGTCATACAAATCTAAAAAATTATCTTCATGTTTGCCAATTTTGCAGACTACTGACAAGGCTTAACTGTCTGTTGATATGGATCAGACTGGGCATTCTTACATGTTCTTATGCAATTTAAAATGCTTAATCAATAGGTTTATAGATCTCTGAGGGAGGATTATATTCATCAAGCAACATTTTGAAAAGGTGACGAGAAAGGGTAGTAAACTTAAAATAACATGGTTTTCAAGCTGCATTAATTAGGTGACTGTGAGCAATGCATTTCTCCTCTTTTTGATTTATTCCTCCTATAGTTGTAATTTTAAAAAATAAAGTAACAAGACTGGTTTTTCAATATTCACAAACATTTTCTAGCTAACTCAAAGAAAAGGACTGAATTAGGCCTTCAGAGACAATGAAATGGATACTTAAAATGAATGCAATGATTTCTGAACTCAAAGTGAACTCATCATCTAACTATATGGATCTTTAAGACTAGGTCAAGTTTCACAATTGAAGTATAAACCCAAAATATTTCCACAAAATTATTAAACTTTCATATTCTTATTCTTTAAGCTATATTCCTGACTCCACTTTATAAGTGAAAATAAAATATGGTTTTAAGGGACTTATATATCTATTTATTTGTTATATAATGCAAATACCTTTTGCTATGGTTTAAATGTGTCCCCCAAAGTTCCTGTGTTGGAAATTTAATCCCTAATCAATAGTGTTGAGAGGTGGGACTTTTGAGAAGTAATAGGGTCATAAAGGCTCTACCTTCATAAAGGAATTAATGTTATTATCGTGAGTAGGTTCATTATTATAGATAGAGGCTCATTATTGTGAGAGTGGGGCGGTTATAAGAGAGAGTTCAGCTCCATTTTGTGCTTTCACACTCTCTGGCCCTTCCTCTTCTGCCATAGAATGACACAGCAGGAAGGCCCTCACCAGATGCCAGCCTTTTGACCTTGAACTTTCCAGCCTCCAGAACTGTAAGGAAAAACAAAACAAAACAAAAACAAGCAAACAAAAAACCACTGTTCTTTATAAGTTACCTAGGCTTATGTATTCTGTGATATCAGTGTAAAAGGGACAAAGACACCTTGTTTGAACAATTGTATCATCTAGTAGAGGAATTGTTTTAGCATTGTTTTGAACTTCATGAGCAGGATGATATAGAATTGTAATCAAGTACGATGTATTTTGTAGTGAGACAGTATGGGTTTCCATGCCACTCTACCTTCTGTTAACCTCAGGATAGTTACTCAACCTCTTTTTAACTCAGTTTTCTCATTTGTTGTAAAATGGGAATTAAACTCATCTCTCTCATAGTGTTATTATAATAATACAAAATGTGAGACATAAAGAATCCATACAGCCAGGCTCGGTGGCTCAGCCTGTAATCCCACGCTTTGGGAGGCTGAGGTGAGTGGATTGCCTGAGCTCGCAGGTTCGAGACCCACCTGGGCAACTTGGCGAGACCTCATCTCTACAATAAAAAACACACACACACACAAAAAACAGCCAGGCATGGTAGCGCGTGCCTGTAATTCCAAATACTCGGAAGGCTGATGCAGAAGGATCACTGGAGCCCAGCAGGTCGAGGCTGCACTGGTCAGGAGCAGCCACTGCACTCCAGTCTGGGCAACAGAGTGAGACTTCAACTCAAAAAAAAAAAAAACAGAGTCCATACAAAACAAATGCTTGGTAAAAGATAGTCTCTCTTCAAACTATGAGAGGCACTCAGCCTCTAACACTCTAGTATCTAATAAGTATCTCCTCAAGAATCTAGTTTATGCCAGAAGTCTTTATTCAGATTTTATTTTTGATTACTTAAAAGGTTTACTTGCTTGAGCAAAACATGAAGTTCTATGTAGAAACAACGTAAGTTCATTTTATGAATCAGGTTGACATGGTCAACTAAAAATGTAGTCAACTAGATATTGTTGGCATACTTCCTTTTTTAAACTAAATTTTATTTTATTATAGAGAAAAGTGAGATACATAAAAGGAATAATCACACAAATAGGTGCATGCAGGTGAAGTTTGAGCCTTCAACTTTTCCTCATTTCCTGATACAGGACAAGGTACACTTTGTGTTGTTATGTGCCCCCCCTCTTGCCTCTCCCACTCCCCGAGTAGTGCCCCGCAACTGCCAAACCCTCCCTTGTACTAATGTGATTAATATTCAGGTCCAACGTATGAGTGAGAACATGCAGTAATCAGTTCTATGTTTTGGTGATAGATGACCTAGTATGATGGTCTCCAATTCTATCCAATTTGCTGCAAAGTTCATGATTTTGTTTTTCTTTTCTTTAAGGCTGTGTAATACTCCACTGTGTATATGTACCACAATTTCTTTATCTAGTCCACTTTTGATGAGCTATAGGGTTGGTTCCATGTTTTTCCTATTGTGAATAGTGTTGCAATAAACATGTGGGTGCAGGTGTCTTTTTGGTAGAATGACTTATGTTTCTCTGGATATATTCCCAGAATAAGGTTTGTGGGATCCTATGGAAGGTCAATTTTTAGTACTTTTAGGAACTGCTACACTGCTTTCCATAGAGGTTGAACTAACTTGTACTCCCACCAATAGTGTAGAAACCTTCGCTTTTCTCCACACCTGTGCCATAATCTATTGTATTTTGATTTATTAATGATGGCCATCCCTACTGGAGTTAGGTGGTATCTCATTGTAGTTTCTATAGTAACCAAAACAGCCTTGTATTGGTACAAGAATAGGCACATAGACCAATGGAACAGGATAGACATTCCAGAAGCAAAAACTTGGTCTCTCAACCAACTCATCTTCAACAAAGCCATCAGAAACAACCACTGAG
Organism: Cephalopachus bancanus; assembly: GCA_027257055.1. Lineage (NCBI taxonomy): Eukaryota > Metazoa > Chordata > Mammalia > Primates > Tarsiidae > Cephalopachus > Cephalopachus bancanus. The sequence continues at coordinate 4,523,425 of JAPVLO010000080.1, forward strand.
CAAATGGTGCTGGGAAAACTGGCTGACCATGTGCAGAATGAAACTAGATCTCTACCTATCACCATATGAAAAAATCAACTCTAAATGAACCAAAGACCTAAACATAATACCTCAACCTGTAAGAATTTTAGAAGAGCCGGGTTCGGTGGCTCAGCCTGTAATCACACGCCTTTGAGAGGCTGAGGTGTGTGTATTGCCTGAGCCCGCAGGTTCGAGACCTGCCTGGGCAGCGAGACCTCATCTCTACAGTAAATCAAAAAATCAGCCGGGTATGGTAGCACCTGCCTGTAATTCCGGCTACTTGGAAGGCTGAGGCGGAAGGATCGCTGGAGCCCAGCAGGTCGAGGCTGCGGTGGCCGGGAGCAGCCACTGCACTCCAGTCTGGGTGACAGAGTGAGACTCCAACTCAAAAAATAAAAAAGAATTTTAGAAGAAAACACAGGATACACCCTTAAGAACATCTGGGTAGGTAATGAATTCTTGACTAAGTCCCCAAAAGCAAATGCCATAAAAACTAAGACAATGGGACCTCATCAAACTGAAAAGCTCAAGAGAGTGTGGAGGCAACACAAGGAATGGGAAAAGTATTTGCTAGTTATGTATCTCACAAAGGTCTAACATCTAGAATATACAAAGAACTCAAATGAAGTGAAAGGAAAAAAACCAAACAACCTCCCTTAAAAAGTGAGCAAAGGACATATTGAATAGACACTTTTCAGAAGAAGACATACAATAAGCCTCCAAAGGCACATAAAAAATGCTCAGCTTCACTAATCATTAAAAAAAAATGCAAATGGTTGACATACTTTCTGAACTGATTTCAGTGCAATTTTGTACGTTGACTTGGGTAATTGAGATGTGGTCTAGCACTGAGTGGAGACTATGGTCTATGAAATCCTTTCTGTATAAGCACCCTTGTCCATCCAGCCCTATGCTAAGTGCAGTTGAAAATTCAAAAGAAGACAACTTCTTTCACTACAGGCTTTCAAAAAAGACTGAAAAAACCTTAAATATGAGAAATAATTATAGTGTGATAGAAGAGTGCATAATAATCATATAAAGAATGTTCTAGAGTGGTCAGGAAGATGGCATCCGAGTCAGCTGGACTATGCGAGTCCCCGTGTGAGCGAGTGTATGGAAAATTTTGTGCACATGCTGGTGAGCGAGTGGGCATGTGAGTGGCTAAGTGAGGGCTAGGGAGCTAGTGGTCAGGGCTCTCCTGGTGCAGCGGCTGATGCCACAGTTGCTGGGCTTGGAGCCTAGTGACTCCTGTGACGGAGAAGCCGAGCGCCATTTTTTTCCCTTTTTTTTTTTTTTTAAATCAACAAGCCCTCCCTGGGAAGAAAATGCTGGGAGAGACTGTCGAAGTGGGAGCTCGTGAGCAAGTGCCCAGGTCCCTGGTGCAACAGCTGGAGCTGCAGCTTCTCTGCTTTGTCCCTGGCTCTTCCCAGGTCACAGGAGCCTAACACCATTATTGTTTTTTAAACTGACACAAGTTTTTCTGCAAAAAAGTGGCGGGGAGAAGCCATCGCCCCAGGATCTCCCTCACCATTGCAGCAGGAGAGAGACTGCCGCCTCCTGGCTTTGCCTCACCACTTCAGCACCTGACTGGGCACTGGCAGCAGGGGCTGCAGAGGGAGTCCAGAAGCAGAGTCCCACAAAAGAGAATAAGAGAGGCACCTCACCACCATCTTGAAGCCGGGTCGGGAAAGTGCTCCAACTAGCTCACCATGGAGCAACAGACCCGTTCTCTGTGACTGGCAGATCAACTACTCAGGGACTGATTGTGACCCAGGGGGAATATCTTGAGAGGAAGACTTCAGAGGGACTTGATGAGTGCTGAGTTCCAGGCAACCCATCCCCTACCCTGATCCAGTTGCAGAGGGTGTGGCCAGAAAAGGACCAGGAAAAACTCCAAAGAGATCAGTGGTGAGTCACTGATGAATCAGGGGTGAATCAGGGGCTGACCCACACCCCCTCCTTCCCAGCAATCCTCTGAACCTCAGATCCATACAGCTGGACCACAACTGAGAGGGACAAATCCAGGTGAAGCCCGGGCGTTAGTCGCAATAGGAGAACTCAATTCCAGGATAGGCCTGGCTGGGGCACCACCTGCAAGTATATACCTGGGGAAGAGACAATCCCATACCTCCTCACCAGAGTTCTCCCTGACCATACGAGAATGGGAGGGGGGAACTGCAGCCCCACCCACCTCCACTGCCCCTCTTCCTTCCTTGCTCTGGACACTGAGGAGAGAGTGAAAGAGGTGACTCTGCTGGAGAGACCTGATTAGAGGAATAATTACAGAGCCTACCACAATAGGGCAGGTTTTTTTTATAATTTTCAATTTTGTTTAAAATTTTTTAAAATTTTGTGACTTAGTTCATCTATTTTTAAATATTTTTTTCTTTGTGCATGAATGTGTATATGAGGGTTTGATCTGAATTCCCCCCAAAACTTTTTCTTTTCTTTTTCTATTTCTTCTTTTATTTGTCGTTTTCTGTTTATGCGTGTATGTGAATGATTGTGTTCATCTTTCAATTTTGTTGTTGTTGGTTTGTTTTTGCTCTTTTTTTCTTCTGGGTTTTTTATTTTCGTTTGTTATAGTTTAAGGTGTGTGTCAATATATGTGTGAGGTTTTGACCTAAATTCCTTTTTTTCCCCCCTCCACTCTTCTGTTTTTCTTTTCTATTCACTTTGTACTAGGCATGTGTGTATGTGTTTAGTTTTCTTGGCTTGTTGTTGTTGCTGTTGTTTGTTTTGTTTCACTTTGTTGTTATTCCAGTTTGTTTGAGGGTGTGTGTGTATGTCTGTTGGTGTGTGTGTGTTCAATTGTTTTTTGCATTGATTTCTGCTTTGAATCATCATATAGAGTGGTGGTGGGGAGTGGGTCTCAGGGAACACATACCACAGTAAGTGAATATTGTAATTTGCAAGTAGATTCTGAATTCTAGTGCCCCATTCCCTACTTTATTTGAATTTCAAAAACTACAAAGACAGCAAAGCTTTCCATCCACCATCCTATTTCGAAATAGAACAAATCCAGAGCCCGGATCAGGGAAGAATAGAAGATTGAGCAAACATCAGAAGGAAAAGCCTCTCCCACTGACACTAATTAGCAGAACTAAAGAGAAAAACAAGAGATCTGTCACAAATGAGGAAAAACCAAAGGAAGACCTCAAGCAATTTCAAGTATACAAAACGCAAAACTCCTGAAAAGTCAGACCTTGGTGCCCAAACAATGGAAGTCACCAACGACTGGCCCCAGAATATGACAGGGATTAGAGAATGAATGGAAAGAGTGAATAAGACTCAAGGAAGAAAAGATGCAACACTGAAAGAACTTGTAACAGAGATTTTGGCAATAAAAAATTTCATCCAGGAAATAAATAACAAGATGACAAGCATGGAAAGCAGAATCATCTAGCTGAAGAAAGAATCTCAGAACTTGAAGACCAGAACATAGAATTAACCAGATCTGTAAAAACTATAGAAAGAAGACTCAGAAAGAAAGAACAAAGCCTACAAGAGATTGTGATTATATCAAGAGATTGAAACTACACCTGATTGGTGTCCCAGAAGAAGAAAAGGAAATGGAGACCAACTTGAAGCAAGTATTCCAGGAGGTAATCCAAGAAAACTTTCCCCATCTCATCAGAGGTGTGGCCAGCCAAGAACAAGAGATACAGAGAACCCCCACAAGACATCAGATGAGAAGACCAACCCCCTAGACACATAGTAATTTGCCTACACAAAGTAGGAACAAAAGAAAAAATCCTAAAGGCAGCTAGAGAAAAAGGTCTTACTACCTACTGGGGAAAATCAATCAGAATAGCAGCAGACCTATCAACAGAAACACTACAAGCAAGAAGGGATTGGAGCCGATATTCAAAGTCCTCAAAGATAAACAAGTTCAACCAAGAATTTCCTATCCAGTCAAGCTTGGCTTCATCAGTGATGGAGAGTTAAAATCTTTCCCAGACATCCAATCCCTAAGAGATTATGCAGCTTTCAGAACAGCTCTACAGGAGACACGTAAAAAGGGGTATTAAGCAAAGAAGAAAGAAAAAAAAAGAACACAACAGCAGAGCGCAGAATCAACAGAGAATACAGTGCAACAAGAAACTTGAAAACACACACATACATCAACCCCGAAGTCAAAAGAAAAAAGAAAACAAAGAAAAAATTTTATAAGAACCTCATGACAGCGATAAACAATCACATGTCAATAATCAACCTATATGTGAATGGACTTAATGCACCACTGAAAAGACACAGAGTGACAAACTGGATAACAAACCATGACCCAATTATTTGCTGCATTCAGGAGACTCATCTTACTACAAGGGATGTACACAGATTTAAAGTTAAAGGATGGAAAACGAGTTTCCAGGCAAATGGATCATAAAAGAAGGCAGGAGTTGTGATCTTAATATCAGACAAAACAACTTTTAAGCTATCAAAAATTTAAAAAGATACAAAAGAACACTACATAATGATAAAAGGTTCAATCCATTAACAAGAAATATCCATCCTAAACATATATGCAGGCGGGGGTTCATGGGTCTGCCTGTAAACCCAGCACTTTGGGAGGCCAAGGCAAGTGGATTACCAGAGCCTACAGGTTTGAAACCCACCCAGGCAACTTGACAAGACCGCATCTCTACAATAAATAAAAAATTAGCCGGGCGTGGTAGCACGTGCCTGTAGTTCCAGCTACTTGGAAGGCTGAAGTGGAAGGATCGCTGGAAGCCAGCAGGGTGAGGCTGTGGTGGCCAGGAGTGTGCCACTGCACTCCAGTCTGGGTGACAGAGTGAGACTCCAACTCTCTCTCTCTCTCTCTCTCTCTCTCTCTCTCTCTCTCTCTCTCTCTCTCTCTTCCACACACACACACACACACACACACACACACACACACACACCCCACCCCAACACAGGAGTACCAGCATTTATAAAGCAACTACTAAGTAAACTAAAAAACTAAAAAAAGATATTGGCTCTAACACTATTATAGCAGAAGTCTGGAATACCCTACTAACAACCCTAGATAGATCATCGAGGCAAAAAAATAAACAAGGAGATCCAGAAGCTAAATTTGACACCCAACCAAGTAGACTTAATAGATACCTACAGATTATTCCACCCAGCAACCACAGAATATACATTCTACTAATCACCACATGGAGCATACTCCAAGATCGATCACATCCTTGGCCATAAATCAAGCATAGACAAATTCCATAAGGTTGAAATCTTGTCATACACATTCTCAGACCACAGTGGAATAAAAATAAATTTCAACACCAAAAAAAACTTCCCCAAAGCCCACAAAGACATGAATGCTAAACAGCATGATGCTGAGCAACTACTGGGTCAACACTGCAATCAAAGCAATCAAAGAAATTAAAAGAATCCTGGAAACAAATGAAAATTAAGAAACTTTTTACCAAAATCTCTGGGATACCATGAAAACAGTTCTAAGAGAGGAATTTATATCTCTATGAGCACACATTAAGAAAATGGAAAGATCACAAGTGGAGAGCCTAACAAATCACCTAAGGGAGCAGGAAAGAGAAGATCACCAAAACCCCAAATTTAGCAGAAGAATTCAAATCACCAAAATAAGAGCCCAAATATGGGACATAGAAGACAAAAATATCATAGAAAACATCAACCAAACAAAAAGTTGGTTCTTTGAAAGAATTAACAATATTGATGGACCCCTAAATGGATCAAAGACCTAAATGTAAAATCTCAAACTATAAGAATCTTAGAAAATGCAGGAGACACCCTTATGGAAATTGGAACTGGCAACCAATTCCTATTCAGAACCTAAATGCCCATACCTTAAGAAATGAGATAGACAAGTGGGACCTCATCAAACTAACAAGCTTCTGCAAAGCAAAAGAAACCATCAAGAGAGTAGGGAGACAGCCCACAGAATGGGAAAAATATCTGCCAACTGCATATCTGACAAAAGACTAAACATCTAGGATCTACAAGGAACTCAAACGTGTTGAAAGGAAAAAATAAATAAATAGCCCCATTAAAAAGTGGGCAAAAGACATGAATAGATACTTCTCAAAAAAAGATATATGGGCAGCCAACAGACACATGAAAAATTGCTCAGCCTCATTCATCATCAGAGAAATACAAATCAAAGCCACATTGAGATACCACCTAACCCCAGTAAGAATGACCATCATTAATAAAACAAACAACAACAGATGCTAGTGAGTATAAGGAGAAAAAGGAATGCTTCTACACTGCTGGTGGGTGTGCAACATCTTTGGAAGACAGTGGCGATTTCTGAAAGAACTAGAAATTGGCCTTCCATATGACCCAGCAATTCCCCTATTGAGAATATATCTGGAGGAACTCAAATCATTCTACAAAAAAGATACCTGCACACATATGTTTGTTGCAGCTCTATTCACAATAGCAAAACATGGAACCAACCATGTTGCCCATTGAAGCTGGACTGGATTAAAAAAATGTGGAACATATATACAGTGGAATATTATGCAGCCATAAGAAGGACAAACATATGGACTTCACAGCAACTTGGATGGATTTAGAGTCTATCATACTCAGTGATCTATCACAGAAACAAAGAACAGAGTACTATATGTTCTCACTCATAAGCGGACCTTGAACAACTATAATACTATAAGAAAGGATTGGCACTAGTGGGAAACTGTCAGGGGAGGGGGGTGGGATTGAGGGAAACTGCTAGGGGAGGGAGGTACATACCTCTTTAACAAGGATACCTGTATAATGTTTGTATACCTAACCCTGAATTGTATCCCACATCTTTATAATAAAAAAAGAATGTTCTATAAGAAAAATGGGGAAGAAAAACATACTGGAAGTTGCATTACTATAATAGAATTATGGTATGGTCAGAATAGTTGCATTTTTAACAAGTTCCTAGGTGATGCTAATGTCTCTAGTCCACTGGTCTATCCTGGGATCTTGTTCATGCTACAAGACCCTTCCTAAAGCAGCTTCCGTTTAATTAACCTGATGGACCTAATTATGAGCTGCATTGTCTGAGAAGACTTGGGCAGAGAGTACTCATTCACTGTGATTACTAGCAATGAGTGAAGACATATTGAAAGGTAAATGAGACAAATACTACATAATTCCAGTTTTATGAGGTACTTAGAATAGTCACATTTATAGAGTCAGAAAGCTGACTGGTGATTACCAACAGCTAGAGGGAGAGAAGACAGGAATTAGTCCTCAGTGGTATAGATTTTTTGTTTGTGATGATTAAAAAGTTAAAGATATAGATAACAGTGATGGTTGCAGAACACTGTGAATACATTTAATACCACCGAATTGTACACTTAAAAGGGGTAAATGGTAAATTTAATGTTATGTATATTTTACCACAATAAACAAAGAAAAAGAAACACACACACAACAAGAAAGGTAAATGATAAGACATGACTGTTGTCTGACATAAACATAGAAGGAGAGGAGGTAAGAAGGTAAATAATTTGGCTGATAAGATGAGAGCACTTGCTTGGAGGGATGTTAGGCAGAGAGAAAAGCCCAGACATCAAGGAAGCATATTGTAAGGATTAAGGGCAAAACCTTTGGAAACACATTCCTCAGTTCATTCAACTACTGGCCTTTTAGCTTATACCCATGTGACCTAAACCTTACCATGCCTCAGAGTCAGCATATAAAATAGGAAAGACCAATTATGAGATTAAATGAGATTATGTGAATGAACCACCTAGCACAGAGCACAGTACACAGTTAGCAACTGTCTTTGTCAGCTCAAGCTGCTAAAACAAAATATCATAGACACAAGTGGTTTAAACAACAGGAATTTATTTCTCTCCTTTCTGGAGATCAGGATGCCAAAAGTTCTTTATGAGGACTTTCTTTCTGGCTTCTCACAGTAAGCTCATATCTCATGTAGCAGAGAGAGAGAGAGCGGAGACAGAAAGAGAAGGAGAGGGAGAGAGAGAGAGAGAGAGATGGGGAAGAGAGAGAAATGGGGGAGGCGAGAGAGAGTGAGAGCGTGTGCACTGAACTCTTTTTCTTCTTATAATGGCACAAATCCCATCATGGGTGCTTTACTTTTAGGGCTTCATCTCAATCTAGTTATATAGCAAAGGCTCCACCTCCCAATACCATAACATTGTGAATTAGTGTTTCAACACATATGCTTGGGAGAGGCGGGCAAAAAACATTCAGTTTATAACAGCACCCAAATATTATTGGCTATCACTACATATTGAGTAGCAATTGTTCGCTGCACTTGAAAACTAAGAAAACTGAGACAAAGGCAGGTATGGCAGTTGCCAACATCACACAGCTGCTAAATGCCAGATTTTGAATATGACCCAAGGTCTGCCTAATTCCATAACCTATGTTTTCTCATTATACATTCTACTTAAGTCCACCAGATTAAGTAAACTGAAGCTGATTTTGGGAGGATTTGTAGCATCAACAATATCCCAAGCTAGACCCGCGGACTAGAGGCATCAGCATCACCTGGGAACTTGTTAGAAATGCAAATTTTATGCCCATACCCTAGACCTATTGAATCTGAAATTCCCAGGTTAGGACAATCGATACAGCAAAATGTGATTTAACAAGCCCGTTATGTTTGAAAACCATTGCTCTAAATTAAATCCTATGGTTTTGAAAAGATCAAGAAGTTAACAGGACAAAAAATGTTTGTAAATCTCTTTGTGATAAATTAAGCAGAATAAGGTAGGTTTAAAAAAAAAAAGAAATCTTACAGCTGTGACTATGAACTTTAACCTATGGGGTTTCAGGTCCATACCACCAATCAACCAAACTAATGAATACAGTCAACAAATCATGTTAGCCAGAAGGGTACGGCAAAGTTGCAGTACCACAAAGATCAACCCAAGAACACACTGAATAAAACTGTACATTTGCTCGTCAAGGAAAAATAATAAAGAGCTTTGCAGTGACTCTCACATGCATCTCCCACCCAGTCCCAGCTCCTGCCTCTATCTTCAGCTGGACACTTGGTAATACACAGCAGTAAATCAGTTGCCAACTTTCTTCCTGGTTAGCATGTGTTAGAATCCTCTGCAGTACCTTGACGTCCCTGCTTCACCTGGCTGACTACTGCCATCCTGCCAGTCTTATCTGGAGATCATAACCCCAAAATTTGACACCCACAAACATTCCATTTACTCTCAGACTATTTGTCATTTCTGCTCCTAAAGAGCTTGTACAACTAGATATGCCTGCACTCTTCATGTAGAATGACGGGGCAGCCCAGTGGCTCAGCTAGGGGACCCCAGAGTCTCACCCAGGAAGAAATTTCAGCTCCACCAATTACTTATGCAAACCATTAACTTAATCTCTTTGTACCAGTATGTCTTCACTTATAAAGCAACGATAAAAATTATGATTATATATAAAATGCTTAGCACAAATTGTTGGCACATAGCCATTGTTGGCACATAATTATATGAGTGTGTGATAGATTTACCCTCCAGACTTTTTTTAAGCCAAGAATAATATAGCAATTTGTATTTTTATCCCTAGTCGCCAACAGAGTCTAGCAAATAGCATGTGTGCGTGCACACACACACAACACACACACACACACACATACCCCTGAAACTGAACCAGACATAAATGTTCATCTCAACAGTAGAATCCTTTTCAAAGGTATTAAACTTTTTGTTCTGTGCCATGAACCTCTTTGGCAGTCTGGTAAAGCCTATGAGGTGTTTTTTTTTTTTTCCCTCACACTAGCTTTTTAAGCATATAGAATGAAATGTGTCTATGGTTACCGAACAATCAATTACATTAAAATACAGCCATTTAAAAATATGTAAAAATAAATGTGTGGCATAGTAATATTGTGCCATTTATTACATAACAACACCTAGCAGCAGATCTAACTACTACAATTTCAAGGAAGTGGTAAGTTTAAACAATGCAGTCAAATATCTGCCACAACTGAAATGTGACAGGAAAATAATTGGGATTGCTTTGGTACCAAAGTCAAAGGCACTGCATATATATGGTAGTGTATTGTTTTGATTAACAGTTTAAAAATGCTAAATTTCAGTTAAACCTTAGTAAAAATGTAGATGTAATATTGTCCTAAGTTCCCAGTCCTTCTAAGTTAAGATTCACTAGCTTGAAGCTTGATTTATAAAAACTCTTGAAGTCTACTCCTGGAGACTACAATAGAGATTAGATGAAATTGTTGACTGTGTCTTCCTTACTCATGAATTTTTCAGGGAAAGTCAGCTCCTATACCAGTGATGGGATATGACTGTTCGGTATGATTGGTAATATTTCAGAAACAAAATGGTCTTTCCTGCCCTTTCCTAATACTTTCCTTCAGACACAGACCAATTTAGAAACCCTCTACTTAATAACTTAATTATTGCATTCAGAAAAAGTAAATATGATACTTTGGCTTTAGTTCGAGAGGAAATATGTCCCATTTACAATGCTGGCACTATGTTGAAGTGTGAGGCAATTTGCACTAGAGAAAGCTTTTTCTCTTTTGGGTTGGAGCCAGGAATCTTGATAATGCTCCCTTTTATCTGAGCGAATCCTGGGCCATTGCCCTGCTAACGTATTCAACCTCTTTTAATTCTAATTCTGCCTTTTTAATAAAAATACCAAAATCAAATAGGATTCCCCGTTCCCAATTCCAATTTTTATATGTCATTCATCTGCAACACTTTTGTGTAAGGAAAAAAAATCCATTAAAAAAGAGACATTCGGTAACTATATCATAGGTATAACTAAAACATTGGTAGATAATTTAAAGTCATTGGGTTAATCCCAAATTTATATTTTTTACTTACATCCTTGAAAAGACGATAGTGTGTTTATTTAAGCTAAAATGGTAACTGGTGTGGAAAAAGCAGAAGACTTTGATAAGCCCCTTCCTAGCTGAGTGACCTTTCACCAGATTGTTGCACTCAACTGTCAAGATGAGGCCAGTGCAACTCTCCTCAGTATACTGCTAAGAGGATCAAGTTGGATACTTCATATGAAAAATATTTTATAAACTACAAAACACCATGCAAATAGTATTTCTTATGGTAAGAATCCTCACATTATTTCCCCAATTTCTCTTTGCTAGAACAGAACTATTGTAGAAAATGGTAAAAATCATGTAAAGTTTATAGGTAAAAAATAGTTCAGATTACAGGAAATAAAATAAGCACATTTCAAAAATCAATATCTACTTGATAGGTAGGGAAAAGTCACCAAAAATGAAAGCATTTCATCTGAGGAATATTTGAATGGCTAAAATTTAAAAATAATTTTTATATGCTAGTATAGTTAACACTTAAAAGTCGTGATGATCCAAGATCTGTCTGACTCCGCGAAGACTAGCATAGATACTCTCAGCCATTTACAAAACCAGAGCAGATTGTCAAGTGTAAAGTTTTACAAGACATGTTTCTAGTTTGAGGATTGGTATCATATGTTTGGTGAAACGAAGGAAGGCTACTTTAACTCAGCTACTGATTTTTTTCCCCAAAAACATGTGAAATTTTCAACTGAACTGGGCCACCCCTTTAACATATTAAGGTTAGTTCTTTCAGTACTCAAAGGCTTTAAGATCCATGGAACAGTGCAAGTAGAAAGGCTGTATATTAGGATTGTATGTTTATACAATATGTAGCCCGTAAAATCTTGGAACAACAAAAAAGAAGTTCCACGTTCCCAAAATGATGAAAAATAGAAATTTGTTCTTAATTTTATTACAAATCATAGTAAAGACATCTCTATTTTACGTAATTTTACCCTCACCGTGCTGGTCATTCAATTTTTCATTCTGTGTAAGGTTTCGGACTATTAATTCAGCCAATAAGAACAGTTCAATAATTAGTTTGCAGTGTTATTTGTCTTGCATCCTTTTTCAAAAAAGTAGGGCATTTATGAATATGCACTGACAAGTTTAATAAAATTTATAGATGTGAGACATGTATAAACAGAAGCAAAAGATCCAAATGACATTCATATTACCATATGACCGCAAAAGTCCTCTTTCCTATTATGTAGTATTTTTATAACTTAGAGTAAAAATAGATAGCAACACCCTATTAATGTAATCCTAGAAATTATAATTTTGTTTTTAAATCTGGTATACACTATGAAAGGAATATTATTCAAACATAAAATTTTTGAAATGTTTAACTCACAAGTAAAAATTGTAGATATTTAAGGGAAGAAAAAAATGTTTTGAATTGTACCTTTGCACTATAGATGTCTGCACCTATAATACACGATTATTTTTAAGGGTTAAAACTTCACATGCCTTAAAAGGGAATCCTGCAAACTAAAGTTGATATAATTTCCAAAGAAATGAAGATTTGCTTTAAAAGAATGGTTTGAGGCATGCAATTAAAAAAAATAAGCTGTTTCCCCTAAAACTATGGTCTATCTGATTTGTCACAACTCATCTTTATGGCCAAGTCACGTGGCCAGAAGCTGAATGCCAGGCTTTGCTGAACCAGGTGGACCTTATTTTTACAGTCTCACGTCCAGTTTGCTGTCTGTCATCACAGGGACTTAATGTCGGGAACTGACAGGTTTCAAATATTGATGGGCAAATGCTGGTGGATTCAGAAACTTGGAACCTGCCCAAAATATCCAAATCTCACAAGTCTATAACATCAGCCAAGAAAACAGGCTGTTTTATAAAATGTCCACAGACTCGTGTTTTCACATGGGATAAAATAAAATACCACAGGAGAAAACTGCCCTTTTGATATTTTAACACATGAATTTTTTTGAAGTTTCAGCACCTGGATTTAGAACCTAGTTTAGAATACATAATATATCTCTCTAAGAGATACAGAATAAATTTCTTCAAATGTATTTGACAGTTACAAAATTTACTTGGGAGTATTTTTTATTCACTTTGTTTTCTTTGATGCTTTTTTCTATATTTTTCTACATCTTTGATGCTCAAGAATATGAAATTCACTCACTACTTCAGAGAGTGTCTTGACCTTCAAATAAGACTCCTGTCTATATGGTCTTGTCTCCTTTTGTGACAAGTACACTTCCTAAAGTCGCATATGTCTCAAAGAAAACCATGTTGCTTTTTGCTTGGCTGCCTTCTAAATTTTTTTCTCATGTGAATTGAGGGAGAAAAGGAAAATTACTATTGTGCTAGTTCTGTGTGTAAATATAGTGTGTGCAAACTCACACAATATCTTCCCTAGATGGGGTGATCTAACTTCCTTAACTATTTCATGCTAAAAATGTGTCCATTTTTGGTGACAAATACCGGAGAATAGTTGAACGCATAAAAAAACACTTCACATTACATTTTTAAAGTTCTACGTTGTGTGTGTGTGTTTAAGATACAGATATGGAACCAGGATATATCCACTTGAAATTCTAAGGCTAAAGGAGACAGAACAGATTTCTGGATTTGAATAATTTTATTTAGTCAATAAAGGGATAAATCATTCTGCCACAGCTATTTTTCCTTGATGCGACTTTGGATTAGAAATTCAGTCCATCTCAGAGAAGCACTTATGCAAATGCTGGTGAGAGTGGTGTGGCTGATCACATTAGAGTCGCTGGTTACTAGATTACCTGTGTGGCTGTGATGAAAAGATCAGTGCGTTTTCATGCTGAGATGAAATGATGCAACGCATTGTATCATGTCATCAGCAAATGTTATTTTAATAGGACTACAAATCATTGTGACATCAACAACCTTAAACAAATCTTCGGGATATTTAAATACTCTAATTCTTCCCTAAAGGCCAATGAAAGATGAAAAGAAAAACATCCAAAAGAATTTACTAGGTACGAAGTAGCAGCATCCAAATAGCAGAATTTTCCATTTATTTTAAGCTATAAACTAACCTATATGACCAGAAAACAAGTGATGCTGTGGCTTTTCTAGGGTGTGGTTGATTAATTCCCAAACAACTTATAATCAACTCTCAACCTGTGTATGCTAAAGGCATGAAGAGTAGGGGTGCAAATTTTTTTATTGGAAGGATAATAAAAAAATTATAGGTACACTGTTTATGCCTCCTACCCTTGAAATCAGTAAAAAAGAAATAGCACTAGGAAGAGGGGAATACTGCCAGTAAGTTATCAGACAACCTAGAATTCTATAATGTGTTGATAATCAAGTCTGGCATTTTCTTATAGCAAATTTATTTTAAAAGACTTATGATGGTACCCAACAGTTTTTTGATCAAAATATCCTATGATTCTTTTAGACTGGGGGTGGTGGCTCACACCTGTAATCCCAGGACTTTGGGAGACCAAGGTGAGAGGATTGTTTGAGCCCAGGAGTTTGAGACCAACCTAAACAACATAGTGAGATTTCATCTCTACAAAAAAAAAATTAATCAGGTATGGTGACACATGCCTGTAGTCCCAGCTACTTGGGTGGCTGAGGCAAAAGGATCACCTGAGCCTAGGAGATTGAGGCTGTGGTGAGCCGTGATCATGCCACTCACTCTAGCCAGAGCGACAGAGTGAAATCCCAACTCTCTCTCTCTCTCTTGCTATATATATCCTATTGATCCTTTTAGAAAAAAATTAAACAGTCCAGGTTCAAAATCACTTGGACATATGCTGAATTAACCAGCAAAAATCAGACGCGGGACTAGGATTATCTTAGAATTCTATGGTAACCCTCTAATAACTGCAACTTCCTCTTTTAAAGATCCATCCCCTACATATTATGCATGAAATATAAAGACATACAAGATAGTGCATTTGAAATATTGCAATTGTATTGTGGACTTGATTTTATCACTTTATTTCAAGTTAATAGAGACTTAGAAGACAAAACGGAGAGAGGGTAATAGAGTACAAAATCAATTTGATGTGTCTTTTGGGTGTCCTTTAAACAAGTAAATGGAGAACAGCCTTGAAAACACTTATTACCTAAGGAATGCTATTCTATTACCCTCTTAGAAGTACAAAAGAGGCAAATAGGAAGCCGCAAATGCTATGATTAGAACAACAGAAAACTCAGAAGCACCAGGAAAGGAAACTTGGAATGCATTCTAAGATTTAAGTTAAACAGCCCTGGCTGTTAGCTCAGATGGTGTGATAGGGAAGGTGACCACAGGCATTACTCAAAAGAGAGTATTCCAAGTCTGACTTCTTCAGACATTTTCAGGACACAAAAGTGTTTATGATGTGTTCTGTCTGCAGATGAAAGTCTGTGGTCACACTTGAATCTATTCTGAGTGCAGAGTTTTTTCACATTCAATAAGACAATGCCATGTAAAAATGGCAAGAGATTATTGAAAACATAATTTTGCAGAGGTTTAGGAAGGAATGACAATAGCTTATTTTTTCTACTGCCATGGGTTCTCCAACTTCCTTCATTTTGTAATCTAGTCATTGGTGTTTGTACCCATAAAAATAAAATATTCCTCCCAAAACAATTACAAGTGGGATAGCCATTGTGCTATCCTACATATTTTTTCCTTGAGTAAATATTAAAATGTACCTTTTTACTTTTAGCTTATTTTTAAAAATACCAGTCTCTGTGAAATAAACTCTTTTTTTTAGCTCATCTCCTATCTTCTCTTTCTTAATATTCTCAAAATATAATTTCTTCTTTTGTAGCATTTGCATTTATTGGGAACCATGGGATAATGTTGCCAACTTAGATGGAAACATTCCAATACTGAACATGTAATATTACTTACCTAAATTTCAGAATGATAGTTGGGACTGTTTTCTCCCATTGAGGAAGGTTGATACAATATTGTACTATGGAAATAATAATAGAGTTGAATCGCCCTTTTTTAAATAGAAAGCCTAATGCAAATTCCCTACTGATAACTGACTTTTCTTATCTAACCAACTCATAGGAATCATTCATAACTTTTTCCTATTATTATTATCCCCAGTATTTTACTCTTGAAACCTTCTCAGTGTGTGTGTGTGTGTGTGTGTGTGTGTGTGTGTTCTTTAAATAAAGAACCTCTGGAGGATAGATAGATAGATAGGTAGATAATAGATAGATGAAAGATAATCTTAAAGAACCTCTAAGAGGTGAATTACTTAACATAAATGCATGTTAACCTCAATTATCAATACTACAATTTTTAAAAATCTTTACTTTAAAAAATGTCTTTATTTCATTTTTAACCATATCATTGTAAGCATGAGTTCTAAATTGCGTGGGGCTAAAAAGGCTGGCTTTACCTAGCCTGGAATGCAGAAACATCTTTACTATATCGTATGTGCTTTTGTTAATAATTCGACACTTGAATCATATCTCATAGACACTATTGGAAGGTGTAGATTCTCACAGTCAATTGGAAAATGTTCTCTCAAAATTTCTTTAAGAGTCAAGAGTAAAATAGAAGCCTTGTCTGGTTTGATCAATGTTGTAGATTGATGAGATAATACTTCCTCAGGAAGCCGTACAGGATAACTCAGACTGAGATTTGGAGGGCTGGAAAATTTCTCTTTTTTTTTTAAGTGGTGTGAGTCTATATAAAGTTGCCAACTTTTTATGTTAGGCACTAAAACCATCGATACGAAGACCGACCATCCACTAATGTTATCATTTTAAAATATTTCAGAATCAGGGACAAGAATTAAATTTATCTGGCTTTCTTTTTCAAACATTTGGCTAAAGACCAGCGAAAACC
Organism: Cephalopachus bancanus; assembly: GCA_027257055.1. Lineage (NCBI taxonomy): Eukaryota > Metazoa > Chordata > Mammalia > Primates > Tarsiidae > Cephalopachus > Cephalopachus bancanus. The sequence goes on from JAPVLO010000080.1 coordinate 4,540,065, forward strand.
TTATTATGGAACTTCGTTGGTCCCTCTTGCTAGCTTTTGTGAATCTTTTAGGTGAATGTGCTCGGGTTTTCTACTTCTATGCCTGGATTATTCACGCCTTAATTCTTTCACTCTAAAACTATGCATGAAGTACTTCTACAGGTTAGTATTGGGTTAGGCCCTGGAAAATACTGAGGACTGAGAGCAAACATCACCCCTATCCCAGATTAAGGACTAGTGGAACACACTAACTCTCTTTTTAGCTGTGTGACATCATGATAATTCCTTTAAGAACTTTAAAAAGTGGGTAAACTGAGGATAACAAAGTTCCCATGGAGAATTGCGAGGCTAATTGGAACCCAGGTGGCATTCAACTAATGAGAGTTAAACAAGTATTAAACGTTGGGTTATCTGAGATGTTTTTCTCTGGGAGAAAAAGGAAATAAAGTGACAGATTGTCCTGGAAACATTTTTAGTCTCAGGCCTTCAGGATACAAAGATAGATGCAGAAGAGATGGCTAGGTACCAGCACAGACAGAGACTTCCCAGTGGCATCAACATTGGAAAAGGTGACCGCAAATCTATTAACAGTGTCTGATGAATAATTTCATCAGTTTATTGGGTAGAAGTGTGCAAAATCACATCTTAGAACTAAAATTCACAATTTGTCGTAAGAAAGTAACCCAAAGCATTGAGATAAAAACCCAAATGTATCCTAATCGGGCTCTGGAATTACATTTTTGTTAAGCATTGTACAGCTTAGAAAAATCTAATAAAACATCTGACAAAAGCAATAGATTCCGGCTGACAGCGTAGCCTGGAGGCAAGTGCTCCCACTGACTAAGAAGTTAAGATGTCACAAAGTTCTCACCCCTTTCCCTCACTTTAGCTTCTAAGTATTGGTTGTGAAGTAGAGCAAAGGCACTGTCAAATTTAAATTTTAAAGTAGCTACATATGGAACAATATTGCTTTTTTTTTTTAAAGAAATCTTTTTTACTCACTTCCCAAGGAACTCACAGTCAAGAAACTTACTCAGCCTTTCCACAGACTGTATTAGGGCTTGTGATGCCAGCTGTATCTTCACCTATATACAAGGCACTACTTCACAAAAACTTTAATTCCCAGTGAATTGAGATTCTAAATGTTTCCCAGTGGAATTGATTAGGGGTAAGTTTTGCAATCTCTATCCTGGGTCCTCCTTCCTCCATCAGTTACAATACTGTCCCTGGCTTCCAGCCCAAAGCCCTCTACAAAATCTTCTTATGTTTCTATGAATCCTACTCGCAGATTCTTCATTTTTAATAAAGTGTAATGGTCTTTACTGATTTATCTACTTCATGCAGGCTTGCACTGCAAAGCTAGGTACCAGGTACAAAAGGTAAGAATCTCGCTGACGTTCAGGGATAGAAATGTAACAAAAGTTACTCAATAGGCAGAATTTTGTTTCTAGGGACAAACCAAATTCCTCCTGTAAGATCAATCCCACGTGTGGATGGACATTGCAGTCCAGGAATCCCTGTGCCCTAATGGTCCATCAAGTTGGGCAGGTGGGGAAACTAATCCACCTTTGAAACTGAAGGAGATGAGGGACCCTAAGGATCTGTATAAAGAAAGTAAAGAATGATCACTTGTTAAAACATTGCCTATTTTTTCCAGGTCTGAGGAAAAAACAAGGTGCATATAAATGGAGTCATAAGTATTGGAGTCTCAGAGATTTTCTAAGCCCTCTCTCATACAACCTAACTATTCCATTTACCATACTGTCCTTTTAGTCTTCGCAATAAAAGTTTTAAAAAAGAAAGAAAGAAACTGAAGGAGAATAGGGGGAAAGGTCAATACTGAATATGCAGTTACGAAAGACCCATTTTTGCTTGAAGTTTCCAATCTTCTTCCTTGTGTACATGTTGATTATAAATAAGGAAATATTTTAGCATAGAAGGCACCACAAAATAGAGTAGACCATCTTTTGAACCCACTGTTTTTCCTTTGCTCCAACAGCACATTTTTGCTTCTGTTTTAATACTGCCTACAGCTTGTGACCACAAAGCTTCATGGAAGGTCAAAGCCACCTGTATCAGTGCAAACTACACTGTGGTGGCATCTCCTCCCACAATTGCTCAGTCCTAAACACGCTGTCATTTTGGGAATCTCACATAAATCCTTCTTTTTTATTCCCTTCGAGCAGCCCCTTATGATGTCACAAGTGAATGACTTCTATCCAGGGAGTCTCCTATCTAGACTCCCTGTCACCAAGCAGGTGCACACACATACAAGAACACACACACACACACACACACACACACACACACACACACACACACACACACCACTATCATCACCATCAATCCACTCGATACCACACACCATGTTTGGAAATAGGCAAGAGCTTCCTAAATACTGCTTTTCTCATTTTATTTCCTTCTCAAGAAAATTCCACCACTCTCACCTATGGATTTAATTATTAAAAATCCAAACCTTATCCAAAACTTTAACAACTGAGATCCAACCTTATACCAATGTCATGTTCATTGCACTCTGATCAGTTCAACATTCTTGAACATGCATCACACTTCCCGCCCCCCACAATATTTGAGTTGTTACCAATTCCCCTAACCTTCTCTGAGAGTTGAAGTCCTTCATACTCTTTAAGGTCTAGTCTACCTCCAAACTAAATAAAAGACTTTATTGGGAGTGTCACTCTTCTTAACACTTCCTGAGAGTCACTTCAGATGTGTAGAGTGTCCTTCAAAAAAGTTACAAAAATATCATAATTTAGGATTATTCAGAATCTGGTACAATGATATTTAAGGAATTCCATACCTCTCTGATTTTTTAGACTAATTTTTTTTTGACTATTGTTGCTAAACATTAGACCTGAAAAAAATGGTTAAAGGAAAAATTAGGATGTGATAGGGACAATATATAGAAACACTACTGCCCCAAAATAATTACATAGTTACCTTTCAATTAACCCTTAGCATAGTAAGGAACGATAAAAAACAAAAAAATTGTCCCCAGATCTCTTAGTATAGATCCAATGCCCCTCCTATGAAGAAAAATGGAGGATACTTCAAGATTATCACAGCCAGTGGGAATCAAGAGAAAGCCAAGATGGAAAATAGAAATTCTATCAATTCAAGTCTACACAGCAGGATGGTTGTATGATGCTGTTAAATCTTAAAACTCATGCCCCACTTTATGAACTAATGAGAACCTGCTCTGAATAATGATTCAAGTTTATCAGTGAGGCAGATTGGATTCTGATTTGATGGGCAGCCAACGGATGAAAAAGGCATTCCTAAACAATTAGAAATGGGGAAAGAAGCTACCACTGAAGCAATCCATTCATCTGTTACTTTCTGAAGATACAATGAGGACTAAATTATGCATAGTTCCTGCTGTCATGGGTCCTGGGGTTTGGAAGTTGATGTATTATAGTTGAAACCAGAAGGGTAAGCTTTTCTGAGAAGAATCTGGTAGTTAATTCCACATCTGAGCACCACAAAAAATAGAATTTTGCCAATTAAAGAAGTGAGATTCAGTTATGCTATGTCCTTATTTATTTCAGTGTAATATTGTCTATTATTTGATACTCCCATCCTACCCACTATATCTCTTCCCTTTACTAGTCTTATAATGTACACCCAAGATGAAATGTATGAGGCATTTTGGAAAAGGAATGAGGATGGAAAACTGGTTGTGTAAAAATAACCCCTTCTTCTTTGATTTTTTGAGTTGGTGTCCTACTCTGTCACCCAGGCTGGAGTGCAATGGCATGCTCACAGCCACTGCAGCCTCAACCTGCTGGACTCAGGTGATCCTTCTGCCTCAGTGGTCCAAGTAGCTGGAACTGCAGGCATGTGCCACCACGCCCAACTAATTTTTTTATTTATTGTAGAGATGAAGTCTCACCAAGTTGCTGAGGTTGGCCTCAAACCTGTGTGCTCAGGCAATTCTCTCATCTCCGCCTCCCAAAGTGCTAGGATTATAGGCTTGAGCCACTGTGCCAAGTCTAGCCCCTTAACTCTAAGAAGTTAAGTAGTAGTATATTTACCAAACATGCATCTTTATATGACAATGTTATTTTGCTCCTTCTATGAAACAAAAATAATTCTAACAATGTTCTCAAACTTTGACGGATACTTTAATGGGCATCTTTAAATAAAGGAAGATTTAAAACATACATATACATAGATATACACACATATACAAGTGTACACATGTATACACAAAGACATAAACAACTATCAACACATGCAGCTGACTGCGCAGAGTGGTTCACATCTGTAATCCCAGTATTTTGGGAGGCCAAAGCAGGAGAATCACTTGAGCCCAGAAGTTCAAATGAGCCTGGGCAGCATAGCAAGACCTTATCTCTATTTAAGAAAAAATTAGCCAGGTGTGATGGAACATACCTACAGTTCCAGCTGCTTGGGAGGCTGAGGCAGAAGGATCGCCTGAGCATGAGAGGTTGAGGCTGCAGTGAGTCATGATTATGCCATTGCACTCCAGTCTAGGTGACAAAGGAAAATGGAGAACTCAAAAAACAAAATAACTAAATATAGCTTGCACTGTCTTTAAGGAGAAAAATATATATATTCTAAATATACTAATGTTAGGTCTTCTTTTTTTCAGTTCAAGTCTTTTTCGTTTCATTACTTTTATTTTATATTTAATAAAGATTTCTAAGAGATAATATTTAATGTCATCAAGGATGTGGAGAAATGGATACTCTCATATTCTGCTAGTAGAAATAAAATTGGTAAGAATTTTCTAGAGAACAATTTGGCAGTACAAATTAAAAAACTTAAAAATGTCTATGTAATTTGATCTATTAATTCCATGACTACATATTTATCTGAAAGGGCATAAATGCACCATGATATATTTACAAAGACATTTATTAGAATGTGGTCTACAGGAGAAAAAAGCTAGACCCCATTATTTATGATAAAGTACACTATGATAGTGATAGAATGCATTCAATTCTATACAACCATTCAAAATTAAGGCATAAATGCTTATTACTGACATGGAAAGATGTTCACGATACCTGTAAGTGAAAAAGGGATTCTAAGAAAGGTCATAATAATGACTAATATTTCCATAGTACTTTCCACAGGAGACGCATATGTCCTTCAACTTTATACACAGTAACTCATTTCAGCCTCATTGATATTATCTCTGGTTTACCAATAAAGAAACTGAGTCCAAAGATTGTAAGTGATTTGTCAAAGATAGAACAGCTAGCAAATGACAAATGTGAGCTTTAAATTTAGGCAGGCTGGTTTTAGAGTATACACTCTCCATCTCTCCAACATAAGACCTGTCTTTGTTTAGATACATGTGGGTTTCCCTCATAAATTCACATTTATATGTACATAAACAGAAAATAAAGTGTAGAATGACATCCATCAAGATTTAACATGATGATCCTTAAGTGAATAGATTGTTATTTGAATTTCTGTTCAACTATGTTTTCTGTAGTGAACCATGTTATTGCTTCTGTTCATTTTGAAGTCAGAAAAAAGGGGGAAAGACTATAAATATATTCTGATCAGCATGGCCTGGGTAAATTCCATGGGGCAGTTGTGCTCTCTTCTGAGCCAGCTGATGGACATAGCAACGAAGAGCTCCCAAGAACTACACATAATACAACACGGAAAATCTGCCTGAGAATCCTTGAAAGTTGAACAAAATTTATTCTCTCAGCTTCTGTGAAATTGAGATACCAAGAATATTAAATTACTCTTTCTAGCTACTGAATTATTGCTTCCTTACAAAATGTTAAATGGCACCACCATGGCCTGAAAGACCTAAAAGTGGCACCCAAAAGTGCCTGACACTTATATGACCAGAATCTGGATATCTGGATGAACTTTAGAAGTTGCTGGCCCTGGAGTTTGTTTCCAGGTCCAGTCAAAAGTTAAAAAAAAAAAAACTTACTTGTGATTTACATGTAAGCAATTATAAAATACAGCTTGTCACAGTTTAGATTTTATTTTTCTTTTAAATTGAACCAATATGATTTGTTTACTAATAGTTTATCCAGTAGGCTTTAAGAAAGGAATGCTGAAGACACCCAAGGAAATCATGATCCTTTAATGTGTTTGTTCTGGATGGAATTAAACCATGCTTCTTCAGGTCTTAGAAAGAAGCTCTTTCATTTCTCCTGGTAGGGCATACCAGCAGTCCCTTCTAGTTTTATTAAAGTAATGCTGTGTTTGATTTTCTGGTTCTCTCCAATAAGGCAAACTTAAAACTATCTGCTATGGCAAAGTGAGCATCAGTAGATAAATTATTTTCTCTCCCTTTGTCCTTCCTCGCTTCCTGTCCCTTTCTCCTTCCTTCCTTTGTTTTTTCCTTCTCTCCCTCTGTCCCTCCCTTCTGCTTCCTTCCTTATCCTTCCCTCCCTCTTTTATTCCTTCTCTTCCTCCCTTCCTCCCTTTCTTCCTTTTTTCTTTCCTTCATTTTTAAAAAACTGCACTTGAATTTTCACGTTGTCTTACAAAAACTGCTCTACAAGTAGATTACACTGTCTGAGCACAGCTCCCTGTAACCCTACACGTGCTTTCAGGAAAAGCTACGTTTTTCAAGAACTGAAACTTGAGCCACCACTGCATGCTGCTCTTGTCTGAGCTCTGCGATTGCTTCGTTATTTCTCCCCAGAGTATTCAATGGATTTGGTTCAAGCACCATTGAACGTGATGCTGTATTAATTGCCCTGGAGGGTAGCGAGGCCTTTGAACTGTGGCTGTGAGGGATATTTTGCTGTAAGACATGTGTCAGCACTTGGCTGGTTAACTCTGGGGCTCGGGCTGTGCAGCATGCTGGGACCAAGGATCTGGAAAACTACTTTGCATCCTAATCTTACATCTGTTTTCCATCATGTAGTGAGATTGACTGGCCACTCTAACAGGGAAGCGTCATTCTGGAATAGCCAGAGTTTAAGTACAAATATTGTACTGTCAAGGAATATTAAGAATTTTCCATCATTTTTTCAAGTTCTTCCAAACAGCTGGCACACATAGGTGAATGGGTGATGCAATGGATTAATTGCTTGACCTTTCACCCCAAGAGAAATTGTCTGTGTGTAAGTTATATGTCAGCATTATGATACTAAAACTTAAATTGAAGATGATGCCTCTGCCTTCGATGAAAACATTTCATTTTTCCTTGGCCTAATTTCGAACCCATTCTAGGTTCCATACACCACTCAGGGCTTGCTCATATTCACTTCAAATGCAGCGTTGCGTCTCAAAAGCAATCAACACCTTTCGAAGAACACAGACCACCACATCCTCACCAACACTCATTATTGTCTGTGTTTTATATTTTAGACATGCTAGTAGAAGCGAAATGGTCTCTCACTGTAGTTTTGATTTTTCTAATAATTAATGATGTTGAGCATTTTTTCATGTGCTTATTGGCAACTGGTATATCTTCTCTGGATGAATGTCTATTAGAATCATTTGAAGGGGAAGGAGAATGAGGAGGAGAAGGAGGAGGAGGAGGAGGAGGAGAAGGAGGATGAGAAGAAGAAGGAAGAGGAAGAGGAAGAGGAGAGCAGCAGTAACAAGAACAACACAGACCAGTCAATTCACTTGGAAGAGTTTCTTCTTTCTTCCAGTGCACCTGAGTCGTGAATGCCATTCCCAATGCTACAGATGGAGACAACTCAGATAATTTACAATTGCATAGTAAGTCTATGGTTATAATTCCAGATTGTATCATAGAGCTGTAATTATATCCCTGGGCTTCTGAACAGCAGATCAATTTTGCTTCCTCTGGATGCTCTAGGCTCTAACACAACATTGGTCATTCTTCTCTCCTTGACTCCCAGCTTTGTAATGGTTATAGACTGTAGATACACTTCATAAATGCATATAGTGTAATTGTACAGACTACAGCAAATACTAAATTCTATAGAAATGTCTATTTTAGCCAAGAGGGCAAGAGGATATGCAATTTAGTTCCCCCAACCATCAATCCATGCCCTGACAAGAAAGGCAGAGAGAATATATATATATGCTATATATACACACATATATATACCAAAAAAAGAGAAATGTCCATTTTAGTTATTTGTTCTCACAAAGTTCTGTGATTAAAAAAATGTAAAAATAATCACTGAGCATCTTCCCACATGTCTTCTTAGAGGCAAAATCCCACAATGTCTGCTTTTTGGAGAAAAGAGAAATGTTGAAGAACTTTGTACCTGGTAAGAAAGCTTCTATAGCGTAAGTAGTGACTAATCATGTGTCAGTAAAGTGTTCTGCCTGGAAAACTCAAGTAGTGCATTATGCTTCCTTTTCTTTAATTTTTAATTTTTAGTTTTAATGAATTGAGTGGTTAACACTTTGAGTTGTGGAAATACCACCATATCCATGGCTATGACAGAGCTGACAGAGGGTGTTGAAAACTGTACCATTTTCCTTTATTATTACTATTTTCTCAATCCAGGTTTGATTATTTTCTTTTTTTTTGAGTTGAAGTCTCACTCTGTCGCCCAGACTGGAGTACAATGGCACGCTTCCAGCCACCGCAGCCTCGACCTGCTGGGCTCCGGCAATCCTTCCGCCTCAGCCTTCCAAGCAGCTGGAACTACAGGCGTGCACTACCACGCCGGCTAATTTTATGATTTATTGTAGAGATGAGGTCTCGCCAAATTGCCCAGGCGGGTCTCGAACCCGCGGGCCCAGCCATCCACTCACCTCGGCCTCCCAAAGCGCAGGATTACAGGCTAAGCAATCGAGCCCGGCCCTCCAGGTTTGAGTTTAGCAAACTCTGCAGTCTGGGATCTGATGCATGAAGACTCTATGTATGCTCCAGACTGATCCTAAAATAGACAGTAATGAAGAGTGGCCCAGTGGACAATTTTTAAGTCTCTGATTGTTTAAGTACCCAACCCCTTCAGATGGGGTCTATGGTCCATCTTCTATCTTCCACTGAACTTTTTTGGAGCCCTTCTCATCAATCTTTGGGTGAAGGCTTCACTTGTTTGATGTATCCCATTAACAAGGATACATGACTTTTGAAAGGCCATACACTCATTTACTCAACAACTATTGAGCACCTTCTGTGTGTATAGAAAAGGGGAGAAGGTAGCTTATCTCTATAAATATGATCATTGTGTAAGAAACCACAATCTAGTTATAATATGAACTAGTGTCTAATTTGTAAAATGAGACTAAACTTGTTGAGAGAAATGAGATAAAATACGTATGAATATATTTCATAATTCTAAAGCATTTTCACAATGTAAGCTACTATTCCTAAGTAGAAAGGATTAGCAAAAGAACTGGGAATCTAAAAAAGTTCTCAAGTTGACAGCAATTATTAGTAATCAGAGGATGACCAGTAAATTTGCAATTTGTGTTTTAAGGTCTTGCCTTAAGCAAAATAAAAAATAAAAAGAAAAGCATTGATTTGATTTCTGTCTTTAGCACTTCTAGGGAAAGTCACTTAACCTCTCCGAGTCTGTTTATCAGTATATAATAACAAAAATAACTTACTGTATGTATCATTGTGAGTATTAAATTAGATACTGCTTGTAAAGAACCCAATAAAAAAGATGATTGGTTCTCAACAGATGGTTTCTATCATTTGCTTATAAAAATGATTGCGGAGGGGTGGGATTGGCAGTAGTGGGAAACTGCTAGGGGAGGGGGGCCACACCTCATCAACAAGGGTACCTGCAAAACGAACATTTGTATACCTAACTCTGAATTGTACCCCGCATCTTTAAAACAAAAGTTTTTTTAAAAGATTGTGGTTACTACTATTGTGACATGTTATTATTGTTATTACTCTTACAACAAAATCCCATTATTTAAATAACTTCATAACTTCATAGCCATAACTTCTTTTTAGAAATAAAGAATAGACTTTTATTATGGCTAAATTTACGATAATTAAACCATTTGCTTTCTATTTTAAGCATGTGATTTTTTTATGAAAACATAAAAGCTTCTATTAAAAAAGCATACATCATGGGATGTCTAACAGAAAAATAATTCATAAAGTATGTAGATATGAAGTCGTTCTAGAAATATTTTCAAATATTTGAAAGACTAAGATTTAGCATAATTTTCAGCCTTCTTACCTTTCAGAAAAATTTGTTTGTAACTGAAATTTGCTGTCTGAAGTTAAAAGTATATGGAGATAGCAACAAATTTTAAGGAGGAAATTAACACAAATAGCTGTATTTAGCATATCCAGTAGAGGGTTTCTTGTCAACAGCTACACTCTGTGGTCTGGCGACACATCTCATTCATTCATCCTCAGTAACATCATACTACTCTATATTTTGATAACTTTTACTTCACGACATACTTCTTCATATATTGTTCTATCAATCATTTCATTTATTGCTTAAAGATACTTTAGACAGAAGAAAACAAGGCTCAGAGAAGTTAATGAATGTGTCAAGAAAATGGCAATTTTCAAATTCAAGAGTTCTTTCTTTACACTGCAATTACTTTGAGATGAACCAAGATCAACTTCCAGTTAGCCTCTTCCTCATCCTATAAAAAAAGACACATTGGCAGATTGACAGTATGTCCCTAGGGTTGAACTATGATGATCATAGTATTACAGCAGAGGTGGAATAACTGAGTAACAAAAATGGGTTTTTTTGGCCAATATTTGCAAAGCACTTAACACTGTTCCTGCCTCTAGTAAGGGCTACATAAGTATTTCTTAAATAAAAATGAACTGAAAAATGTTTTTTGAGTATAGGAATAAAACTGTACATTTTGGAACTCAAAATGAATTGATGGGTATAGTCATTCTTAAAATTCAAGAGTCAAAGTGCACTAAGTTTCAGTTATGCAGGATGCATGAGTCCCAGAGACCTACTGTACAGGATAGTGTCTATAGTTAGTAAGATGTATTATATACTTAAAATTTTTCAAAGAGGGTAGATTTTAGTTAAGTGTTCTTATCAGTATAATCATCATAAATAAAAAAGGAGAAAATGAGTGTAGGTATGTTTATGGCATAGATTGTGGCAAGAGTTTCACAGATGTATACTATCTTCAAACTCATCAAGTTGTATACATTAAACACATACAGCTTTTTATATGTCAATCAATTCAAAAAGTGGTTTAAAAACAAGCAAAAATTCAAGGGGGTGGTATGCCACAACTTCTTAAAGAAGAACATAGAAAAATGTTTTATATGACCAACTGCCCACCTTCACACTAAGGACCAGGCACTATATAAGGAGAAAAAATAGCACTGAATTCCAAGTGGGTAACCTTTCTAGACACTGCAATGTAGCACTTTAGCTGAAATCTTGCTTGGTAAGTGGTCAATGACTCTTCTAGGATCCCTGACTTGGTTCTAGTCTGCCAGTTCCCTAACGGCCTTCTCCAGAATACACTAGAACAGTGTTATGAGGAAGACCTTTGTTAAACCCTTTATGTTGCCTCCTAGTTACCAAGGATCAGTAGCATATCTTTTTCTCACACCTGCCTCAAGTATGGCTTCTGAGAGAGGGCACATAAATATCCTGGTCCAGCCAAAGATTCTTATGCAAATTATCTGGTGCTATCCTGTACACCTTATCACATTATTCTTCAGAAAGAGAACCTCTCCATTTTTCTGTGGCCACTCAGATCACAACTAGCTGTCAAATTCCGAGTCAGATCTTAACCCCTGCTTAGAACTTTAGCATGGAAAGCAGAAAGCAGTTAATTTTTAAATCCTTGGTGTTACCATTTAAAAATTAAGTGACCTTGAGCAAATCACTTCCCACTATGATTGTGACTCCATCTGTAAAATGGAAAATACCTACTTAGAATTTGTATAAAGATTAATGGAAATGAATGTCAAGCACTTACTAGAAATTCGATAAAGAGTATTTTTAAAATTATGATTCAAGAAAGAAATCATCTTTCTAGCTCTTTAGATTATCTAGCATTATTTTTGGTATTCCTATTTCATACTGTGGTGGTTTAAAAAAATATTTCATCAAATTCTCTGACCTTCCTTTCATCAGGACATTGAGTCTAATACCTTCACCTTGAATATGGGTTGAGTGTGTGTTGGCCTTGGTGACCTGCTTTTAGTGAATAGAATGAAGTGGGCATGACACGATTTGATTTCCAAAGCCATATCATAAAAGGTGATCGAACTCCTTCCTGGCTCTCTCTCTCTCTCTTTGGGAATACTTACCCCTGTAACACAGTCAACACGCTGAGAGGAAGCCTAGGCAACTAGGAGAAACCCACCAGGAGGGGAATGGAGGCTCTCAGTCTTCATTCTCTGCTGCACCTTCAGGAACAGCCAGTCATATCTTGCCAGCTCTTGCGAGTGAACTATCTTGGAAGCACTTCCTCCAATCCACAGCTGAGCTCTACACTGGACACTGAGCAGAGCAGAGACCAGCCTTCCTTGACAAACCCTGCTCAAATTGTCAATTCAGGACCAAAATAAATAATTGCTGTTTTTTAAAGTCACTACATTTTGAGGCCATTTGTTACACCACAATAGATAACAAGAAAATTGCTTACATTCAATGCCATGTGCTGGAAGTCACCGTCTTATATGCAGATCTCTAAAGATTCTTGGAGAATTTAAACATCTGCATGTAACAACACTCAGAGCATAACAACTGCCTTGTTATTATTAATTAATTTAATTTATTTGGACATGCTCATCTGACCAAGGGGAAAAACTGCAAAGTAACACCTTGTTTTTTCCCCTCTTGTTTGAATTAAACAGGTATTTACGACTAGAAAAATAGGGCATAACAGCAAAGGTGTTACTTTGCAATTTTTTCTTTTGACATTTTTATTTTGAAGTTGAGGTGATCAAAACAACTTTTAAGAAGCTGTTACTTAAGCTGAAAGTTACATTTTACAAGCTAGAAATTGCTTGTCACCCTGAAATATTTGGAAGAAAAAAATATATAGTATTGGAAGTTTAAATAGGTAGAGGTGACATTTTCCCATGACAGGAACTGTCTTTTTCATGTACCAGCTTTCGTTTTTCGCTGCTGATTATATGACAGATTGGTATCCTGAGTTTTAAAAATGAAGAACAAAATATAACCCTCTGAGTGAATTAGTTCTGAAATTTGGAGCATGAGTACAGTCCACTGCGTTCAGTATTTTGGAGTTTCAAAAATCCTATACTCTTCAGGACGGGGGAGAAAGTGGGAACCATTCAACCATTGTAAGTTCTTTAATCATTTTCTTCATCTTCAGAGACAAAACAATATAAAGAGAGAAATTATTTTTTTTTTTTAGAAAGTAGGATTTATTAAGAAGATAGAAAAGCTCCCACAGTGGGAGAAGACCTGAAAGAGGTTGCCAGAAATTACATTTCCTCTTTAAACTAATAATGAAAATGTGGTGTAAGAAATGTAAGTAGATTCCTGCAAATAAAACTCTTTGGTTTTCCAAAGAGTGGTTGCTAGAAGGAATAGAACCCCAGATAGAAGCACTGCTAATGCTATAAAGAAAAATTGCCATTCAACTGTAACAGCCTTGAAAACCTGCAGACAGGTCTAGGGAGAGAATGGTGTACTAGTGGTCCTAAGAAGTTTTCCCACTTCTCTGAAAGCCTGAGCCAAATTTTTGAGTCATTTTCTATATGGTATTTAAGGGCTGTAAGATGGAGGAAGCAATCTGGTTAGTTTAGGCACAGCAGAATTTGGACTTGAATTATCTTGGTGACTCTACTTGACTATATACTTTCTTTGATCTAGGTAAACCCAATTCTAGATCATCATTATTTTTGTTTAAATGTAGGGCCATGCTGGGCGCGGTGGCTCATGCCTGCAATCCTAGCACTTTGGGAGGCAGAAGTCAGAGGACTGCCTGAGCTCAGAGGTTTGAGACCAGCCTGGGCAACTTGGTGAGACCTCATCTTTACAACAAAAATAAAAAGATTAGCTGGGCATGGTGGCACACGCCTGTTGTTCCAGCTACTTGGACTGGTGGCCATGAGTGTGCCACTGTACTTCAGCCTGGGCAACAGAGTGAAACCTCAACTCAAACTGACAAAAAAAGTAGGGCCGTGATGACAATAATTATATCTAGGCTATTTCTTTGTGAAGACTAAAACACTCATTTGTTGGAAACACCTAACAAAATCTGTTCTTAAGTCTATACTGTGATAGGTTTCAGTCCTTGGCTCTAATGTTCATAGGTGAGTCCAGAAAAAAAAAAATGTTAATTGTATGTGGGGAAGAGAAGCAGGAGGTAGAAAGTATCTAAATGACAACAATCTAGTTTGCAAAGCAATTGGTTCTGAAGAAAGAGGTTTAAATGAAGATCAGGAAAGTTAGGTATTTTGGCTTAGTTCTAGAGCTTTTTTCATAAATATGATTTATAATTATCAATATATTTATAATTATAAACAAATCATTATGCATAAATAATTATTAGTTTATATATAATTATATGTAAATTAAATAATTTGTAAAGATGATTTATAATAATCAGAGACCCAAGTACTGAACTGCGTTGGTTGCCAACTTGCTTTAGTATACAAGGATTTGCATCTCCCTCTTCACTCAGCTATACAGTGAAGACATTATTAGACTGTGGGGGAGCTAAGCGTCTCTGAGTGAAGAGATTTCTATGTTAACTTAAACAGAAGGAAATAGAAAAAGCACTATACAGGTTTAGAAAAAAATAAATAAATGAGCTCCACGTAACAAGTGAATATCCATCCCAATTATGAATATTCCATACCTTCCAAAAAGCTGAAGATAAAGATGGATACTACCAATCTGGAACTTATTCTGTTTTTTAAAGTTAGACAAGCTTGTGCTGAATAGTTAGTTTTTAAAGAAAAAGAAACTAGTTAAACTTTTTAAATCCCAACTGTCAAACAATACATTTCTACTAACTTTAGAAATGTACTTTGGCAACCATTTACAAAGGCAGCTTATTCGAGGGACACTTAACAAGACAATTGCAGAATAAATTCAACAGATGAAACATGAGTGTTCTGTCCGACTTTGTCTTATGAAGTTGCCTTATTTGAAAATTTTTAAAGCATTCTTGGAATTTTCAGACCTTGAACTGATTTCTATGTTGATATTTAATCTGATTAAGCTTAAACCATCTGTCTATAAACATTTGGTAAGTTTTTTCTCTTAGCTTTAAAAAAAAATCAGATATACGAGAAGTAAAATGTAATAAACCAACTTGTGGTAATTTCATTATATTGTGGTATTTTAAGATCATTTCTTTCTTATGAAAATTGAAGCCATTTTAATATGTATGTACATACATATGCATACACACACGAGTACTTTTAAATTTTTTTCATAAAGTTTCTTCTTTAGAAACAATGCTTATAGATTAGAATTTGAGAACCAATGAAAACCAAATTCAATATAAAGTCACATTTATATTTTGTTTTCTTAAGTGCAAAAGCAATTTTATATATTTTGTAAAAAATATTGTAGATTCATGGTTTTTTATCTTAAAAGCTTTTTTAATGTATTTCATTTTTAAAGGAATAACTGATGGTGAATGTTTTCGTTTTTATTTTAAAGTATGTCTCTTTATTAAAATATACCTTTTTAATTTTTTTATAAGCATACACTTTTCTTTTAAGTTGATATGACTGAGAAATAAGGCTAAACATACTCAAAGATTTATTTTTGAGTATGTTTGTCATATTTATTTTTGAGTATATGCATATGTATTTGCGTATATATAAATTATTTTTATATCTAACTGGCAGACAAATATTTCAACTTAAAGCTGAGGGTGGGATGTCAGAACTATATTTTCCTTTAAAATCTGGCTCATGCAGGGGTCATTTTAGTGGGTTATAAAATGCCTTCTGAGTGCAGATTGCAGACTTCTTCTCAGCCTAGAAAAAGTTACAGTTTCAGAATTCTGTTTAAACTGGTAGGAGTCTTTGGTAATGGATAGGTTTAGTGTTTCCTAGGAAGAATGGAAGAAAAAAGAAATTATTCTTAAATACACATTGTAAAATAACAACCTGCAGGCTAAGAAAAGTCATAAAATTGAAAACATTGCCATTCAACTGAGTATAAATGACTTCACTCTCCTTCAAGAATGTTATTTGTATTTATTCTGATATTAAAAGAAAAAATTAACTACCACCCTCTGCACTAATAATGCATCTTAAGTAATTCCAGTTTTTAAATGGCATTAACACCCACACAGAATTCATATCTCTATTTGTGAACAAACATTTACAAGGATCATTACACAGAAGCCATTTTAAATATAAAATGATAAGTAAAAATAACACCCTCAATTTGTGCATTTCTGTCATTTTATGTGACCTTTCTTTCATATCCACTTTGCTGTGTTTCTTTGCCAACCTACAGTATCAAGTACTAAAAAAGGAATTATTGTTTCCAGTCTATTCATAAGTTGTACCTAAGCCTAACTGACACTTTAAAAAAATCCCATTTTCAAAAAAGAGAGACAGAGAGAGAGAATAAAAAATTACATTAAGAAAAGGAAAGATATGACCAAGTGATTTAGTGTTTAATTGCGATGCCTGTAAATCTCTAACCTAGGTTCTGCTCTGTCCTCTGCTTAACTATCATTTTATTTATCTCCTGAAATATCCCCCTAGGCCCATGATGGAGAGATCACTGTTTTTATACTTCCCTGAACCCCAATCTCATATTCCCACCCTCTCAACCAAAGCAGTTGACCTTTCTTCCTGCTCTTCTGGACAGCATGACAACAAACTCTGTCTTCTTCCACTGACATACCATGTGATTCTTCACCCTAACCGTTTATCCCTTATTGCTCCAGAAGACTAGTCCTCTTCTTTTCCATTGCTAACACCTGCACCTATCTTCTCAAGATCACCCTTTTCTTGCTTTTCCTGTGTCTTTTTTTTTTCTTCTTTCTATTCATTATGTACATGCTCAGGTTTAAAAATAAAACCTTCCTTCTATCTTGCTATCTGTTCAATCATTATGTTTTCTCTTACTGCTCTTGCACCACTCAGAAATTTGAAAGGGAAGTCCGTCCCTTTTGTCTTTACTTCTTTAAACATCTCTTTTCTTTCTAATGGTAAAGTATGGTTTCAGTTGTTCTCATCCTACTGAGTTCCCCAAATGACTCTAAATCATCAAATTCAGTCATGATATTCCTTACACTTCACTTTCTTAACCTTACTTAGAAAAGTAGCAAATACTGAGAAAGAGAATCCACCTGTCTACCAAAATGTATTCACTCCACTTAAAGTTTAGATTTATTGCTACAAAGAGATCACTTGACTCTTGTAATTGCATTTGACTGTGCCTAGTTCTTGCTAGCATGTATAAGCAGAATAACAAAATTCATTTTCATATCAAAGACTTTTCCATGTCTCTTTCTCCCTCTCAGCCAACAACAGCAGGATCCTTGGGAGTGCTGGTGCCACGACATGGAAGGAACCTTTGTCCTTGAATCATCCAGCAATCAGGACGGTCTATCTTGAACTGTTGTACAACAGGAAATAAATGGCTATCATATGAAGCCACCAGAATGTATTTGTGATACTGGGACCATGCACAGGTCATTCTAACTGAAGCAGATGCTGTGGTATCTCCTCTATTAAACACTTTCTTTCCCAGAGTTTTATGACACATATCTTTCTGGTTCTTCCATACTCTCTGATATCCCTCTCAGTTCCCTCTGGTTATGCCCTTTCCAATTCCTACTTCATAAATGAACTGATTCTGGCCTCAAGATTTTTCTTTTCTATCACAAGGCTCTGCTCCTCGGTGTTCTCTTTCATGTTTACCTGCTCATGGTTCCAATTACCATCTCCATGAGCACGACTTCAAAATCCATACTCTGGCTTCATTACCACCTGTTCATGGGTCTATTAAGTAAATTTATTTTGGATATTTGAGAAAGCAAAGGACAATTATTAAAATTTTTGGAGAGATAGAAGGGGCAAAACAATAATAAAACTTGGGAAATGTCAGAATCAGGACACTCAGGGTACCTAAGTTTGGGAGACTTGAGGTCCTGTCTATCTGCTGTTCAATGGTGGCTTATTCAATATATACTGTTTAGTCTAGCTGACAATAGTACTTAAGACAAAATAAAACTAAAACTAGCTCTCACTTAATGATTTGGTTATAATTTAATAATCAACATAACTAATTACTTATCTAAGGCACCAGGCAACTATAAAATAGTTTTCCTGTACTCTTTCACTTACTTCTCCACAATTATGGGAAGAAAGTATTATCTGTATATTTATTTTATAGATGGGGACACTCAAATCTAAAATGATAATATTAGTTCCTCCAATCCTAGGAAAATAATTATATAACAAGAAATCTGAAGAATACTATTATAATTTTAGTTAACACAGAAACTATATATAGCCTTAGCACAACTGATCAAATTGTTTTAAAGTATCGTTATTCTTTCATTGAAGAAATATTTGCTGTGTTTGCTCTATGTTGAATACTGTGCTTGGAACTGATAATATAGGGATGTAATGTTTAGTAACTCTCCTAAAGAAATTTACAACTTGGTGGGAAAGAATGACAAATGAACTCAAGAGTGTGCTGAGGGCCAAGTTAAAAACAGGAGGAGTCACACAAGCTGTCATAAAGATCTACTTGGTAGAGAAACATGCATCTAGTTCAACCTTATGGGACAGGAAGAATTCCAAAAGGTCATTCTGAGTTGAGTTTTTTATAAATGTTGTATGATAATAAAAGTAATATATGAGGAATGTTTGTAAAATACAGACTAGCCAAAAGAAGAAAACACAAATCAAATGCAATCTTACCATTCAGAGATAATCACCATAAATATTTATTTCCATCTAATCTTTGTCTATAGTTATACATGCACAGTTTTTACATAAAATGAAGATTATAGTAAATATACTGTATTATAACCTGCTCTTTCACTTAGTAATATACCATAAATATTTTCCAATGCCATTAGCATTTTTAAAACACTTTATTTTTATTGGCCATATCATATTCTACCATATGAGGGGTGTCAATTAGGGTTGTTGGTTATAAGCCAGAGGAACAGACTGCCATTTTTTAAATGAGAGAATATGTTAAAAGGTTATCGAGCATATCATAATACCATGGAGAAGACCGAAGATCCAGGCTCATAAAATGGCATGAACAACAGAAAGCATGGAACTAGTCTGGAAGGACATTGCAGGTGCCACCTCTTCATTCTGGATGCCACAGCTTCCAGTCCAGCACTATAGTCACTACTGACCCAGAAACTATGTGCTGCTTCTAGTATTGCCTTTATCTCATCCAGACAGAATTTTCTACTAGCTCCCAATTCAGATTCCAGAGCTAATGAATCTGATTGACTGAGCCCAAGTCAAATGCTGACATCCTTTCACAAAGGAAAGCTGAGTATGTGAGTGTCATGGGCGGAATTGTGTACCCCCAACATTTATATGTTGAGGTTCTAATTCTAGTTTCTCATAATGTGACTGTATTTTGGGTCTTGAAAAAGGTAAATAAGTTAAAGTAAGGCTATTAAGGTGGACCTTCATCCAATATGACTGGTGTCCTTTGAGAAGAAGGAATCAAGGGACAGCAAGTTACAGAGGAAAGAGCATGTGAAGACTCTGGGAAAAGACAACCTGTAGGAGTTTCTCTTTCAGCTGTTCCACATAAAACTTAAGATCACACAAACACCTGGTTCCAGTAAATATGAACAGATAGTTTAATAACTAGGACTACCTTTTAAAAGTGGTTCTTACTCCTTGCTACAAATTAGACTCCCCAAGGGAAGATTTTAAAAATACTAACACCAGGATTCCACCTCCAAAGATACAGATTTAATTGTTCTGGGATGGGGGGCTCAGTCATCATTACTTTGTTAATTTTTCAAGTGATAATATATATTCAAGGTTGAAAAAACATTGTTTCAAACCAAATTAAGAGAAAAATCAGAGCATTGGCTTTAGAAACTGGGAAAAGTGAATTTAGAAAAGATATTATCTCCTCTAAATAAATGAAACAATAGGCCATGATCATAGATTTTAAAATCACTATCCAAATAATAGGAATTCTTCTCATACTGATAGACTTAATGTAATTCTAGTCAAAAATTGAACAGAATTGTTTTTAAAACTTGACAAGCTCATTCTAAGATTTTTATGAAAGAAAAAAAGGACTCAAAATATCCAAATTTCTTATAAATAAGGAGTGGAAAATTATCCCTTCCTCAAATATTTAGATTAATAAGCTGTAATAATTAAGATGGTACAGTGAGAGACAGGGAAAGACAACTGGCAAACAGACTAGGAAATACAGAAAGAAATCCATGAATAAATAAAAGAAATATATAATAGAGGTGTCTGACAGATTTCTAGAGACAAAACCAAAAATGTTGTTATCTATATGGAAAAATTAGAAAATGGTTTAAAAATCCCTCTATCAGACAATACATAAAAAATCAATTTCAGATGATAAAGTACATAAATGTCAGAATAATATTAATAATTTTAGAAGGAAATACATGTGATCTTACATTAAGAAAAGATTTCTTAAATAAAACATTAAAAAATGTACATCATAAAAGCAAAGTTGGCTGGGCCCAATGGCTCATGCCTGTAAGCCCAGCATATAGGGAGGCTGAGGTGAGAGGACTGCTCAAGCGCAGGAGTTTGAGACCAGCCTAGGCAACATATTGAGACTTCCTCTCTACAAAAAAACAAAAAATTAGCCAGTGTGATGGCATATGCCTACAGTACCGGCTACTCAGGAAGCTGAGGCAAAAGGATTGCCTGAGCCCAGGAGGTCAAGGCTGTGGTGAGCTGTGATTATGCTACTGCATTCCAGTGTGGACAACACAGTGAAACTCCAACTCATAAAAATAGAAAGCAAAGTTAATAAATTCAATTATTTGTTAAAAAACAAGCAGCACACTTAAAAAACGGACAAAAAAACATAAGCAGGTAGTTCTTGATGAGGAAATTCATGCAGTCAATAATATGAAAAGACATTCAATCCTATTATAATCTAAATGTATATCAGTATCAAAATTTGAAGTCCTGTTTGACTAGCAAAAATATTAAGAAATCCGATGGTTCAAAGTGTTGGATGACTTGGATGAGAACACAGTATTAAACTTTTTCCCTTGCCCTACAAATATAATTTTATTCTTTTATACAGGTCAAACAAAAATTTTTCTACATGGACTTCAGAGTACATATATAAGACTATTCATAGGTAAAGGGTTTCTAATAGCAAAATTCTGAGAAACATTGAAAAACATCTATAATTTTAAGGATATTAAGAAATTGTAGTATATTCACACAATAGAGTTGTATGTAGATATGCATTAAAGAGTAGTTACTTGCCACAATTTGCAGACATGAATTAGCATGCTGTCCGAAAATGCAAAACCCAGAAGATCACATAAAATACATATACTCTTTAATAAAGTTCAAAACCAAATGTAAACCAAATGGCTTTAGGCCCTCAAATCTATTTAATCAAACTAACTGTAAAAAAGAAGAGACTAGCCAGCACAACTATCAGGGTAGTTGTTACTTTATAGTGAGGTAGGGAAACAACACATGCGTTGATATAAGGTGTTGGTAATGTTTTAGTTCTTAGGTGGACTTAGGTGTTAATTACTATAGAAACAAATTATATAACAAACAAGAAAACCAATTAAGTTCTCGTTCTGTTTGCCAGGATTTTGCCTCCGAGTCTCTGTAATACTTTCAGGAACACCTTTCTCTTTTTGTTTAACTAGCCTCATCCTCAGGTATTCTTCTCCTATGGTTTTAAGACTTTCATCCACAGGCAATGCCATACAAAAAAAAGTGTTCCCAAACCACAAAGTAAAGTCCCGGCTAGAAAACACCGTATGGAAACTCTACTGTATATGACCATGCGTGTATCCAGCCCTAAAGCAAATGTAGCAAGTGCTTAGATGGATCCCTTGAGTCAAAGTTCAGTGACACAAGGTCAAAACTGTACCCCATACTTCCTGAACTACTGGGGTTCTATTAGGAAGGAGGAGAGGAAAGTGTATGTCAAGGAAAAAACCAAAATATCCACTACACTTAATTAGAAATCAACCTTTTTTTTTTTTTTTTTTGAGTTGGAGTCTCACTCTGTCGCCCAGACTGGAGCGCATTCCGCCTCAGCCTTCCAAGTAGCCGGAATTACAGGCATGCGCTACCACGCCCGGCTGATTTTTTGATTGTAGAGATGAGGTCTTGCTGCCCAGGCGGGTCTCAAACCTGCGGGCTCAGGCAATCCACTCACCTCAGCCTCCCAAAGCACAGGATTATAGGCTGAGCCACCGAGCCCGGCTGAGAAATCAACCATATTTTAAATATCAAAATTAAAAACATTAGTGGTAGAAGTTCTTCATACATGGGCATCTGTATATCTGTATTCTTCATGTTTTAGGAGTCTTTTCTCTTTTTTGTAGTAATAGTATCACGTAACCATGATTCTTGGCTCTCTCTTTTTTATTTAATATTCTGTGGAAGTGAATTTGACTATAAGAACTGGGATTTCAAGCCAGCAAGGTAATAATTATGCAATTTGCTTTTACTAGCCAAAATGCAATGGTATTCAAAGAGCCTCTTTTACTTAAGAAGCTTTAATAATACTAATTTTTAAACCATAAAACGAAGTACACAGTGTTTAAGGAGACAATTCATTAGCCTTATAGATGAGTTTCTAATGAAAAGCTCTTCTGCAAATGTAAAAGGAAACACCGAATCTAAAGTGCTTAGATTTCCAGATTTCAATGGAATTTCTTCCATCACAAATTATTTCCTGTTACTTGATCCTCACAAGTTAATGTTTGCTATCTGCGTTAAGTCTTTGACAAATTCTTGCTTTATACTTAAATAACCACATTCACAAATGCCATCTTCATGAAATACGCTGGTCCATCATCAGGTAATTAATGCCACAACACGACTGTGGGTACCTGTATGTCTCAAGTGGTTGCTGCTCAAGGTTAATTTCTGTTGCTCTGACATCA
Source organism: Cephalopachus bancanus (assembly GCA_027257055.1). NCBI lineage: Eukaryota > Metazoa > Chordata > Mammalia > Primates > Tarsiidae > Cephalopachus > Cephalopachus bancanus. The sequence continues at coordinate 4,563,009 of JAPVLO010000080.1, forward strand.
TAAAATGATAGTGCACCACTTTTCAAAGGGCCTGTTTTAATTAAGATACACAAGCATTGATAACAGGAATGGAATGCCATCAGATGTGACAATCTCTGTGCAAACATGTCTGTGTTATTCCGCATTACAATATCACACTTCTTAGCCAGTGTAGTCAGCAGAATAATAATGCCCAAAGATGTCCATGCCCCTATCCCTGGAACCTAAGAACATGCCTGCCATGGCAAATGAAACTTTACAGCTGTAAATAAGTTCAGAACCTTGAGATGCAGAGATTATCCTGAATTATTTGGGTAGTCCTGAGGTAAGCACATGGATGTTTAGAAGCAAAGAATCTTGCCTGATTGCGATCAAAGGGTGATTTCTGCAGAAGAGGAATCCAAGAGATGCAACATTGTTGGTTTTGAAAATGGAGAGAAGAGTCTATGAGCCAAGGAAAATGGGCAGTTTCTAGAAGCTGGGAAATGGAAGGAGACAGATTTGTTTTTTCTAAAACCTCCAGAAAGTATACTATGAGACCTATGTCTGATTCCAGGACCATAATATAATACATTTGAGTTATTTTAAGACACTAAGTTTGATTGGGTGACTTGTTATTGCAGCAATAGAAAACGAATACAGTCAGCAATATTTGTGGTATATTTTTTTAAATGTTGTTTGAGTTGAGGTCTCACACTGTCATCCAAGCTAGCGTGCATTGGCATGATCATAGCTCAACACAGCCTCGAACGCCTTGGCTCAGATGATCTTTCCACCTCAGCCTTCTGAGTATCCAGAACTACAGGTGCATGCCACCACGTCCAGATAATATTCTTTGGAGTTTTTTGTTTTGTTTTTGTTTTGTAGAGATGAGAACTCACTATGTTGTCAAGGCTAGTCTCAAACTCTGACCTCAAGAAATTCTCTCACCTCAGCCTTCCAAAGTGCCAGGATTTCAGGTATGAGACTTCGTGCCCGGTCAAAAAATTTTAGAATACTGTACCTAAAAGTTACCTCTCATTTAAGTGAGGTTTTGTATACCTTACATACTAGTTGTGACATTTGTTTTTTATTTTTTCTCCAAATTCTTAATTGTTCAGTTAAAAAAAGACAGAATTTTCTTGCATAAGATTTACGCTTTTTGAATATTCTTTATTTCTCAATATGAGATTAATCATAATTAAGTACCTTTGCGATACCATTTCTGTAGTTCGTCCTGAGCTTGAATGTAGCACTTGATTCTGGTTTTCTAGTGTAAATTTTGAAGTGGACCTCCCTAAGAATAAAAGATACTTCTAAAAAGCATTAATCGGTCAGCAGGCAAAGTCGAACTACAGTTCTAATCTCTATCCTTTATTGATTTTCCATTTCATCAAAAGAAATGTCCTTGAATCAGAATTCAATTTCTCTGCCGAATCTGTTCCAAGCCGATGATATAAAATGACATCACGTACAGGGATTGCTACTGGCATGTGGTGTCCTCTGAGCAGAAGCGTGGGAGGCTGATCTTGACCACAATACCTGATGTGTCTACTCTGTTGTTGTCACATGCTGAAGGACTGCACCCCATCACTTTGGCTCCTACTTCATTTCTACATTACCCAAACCACCTGCAAGGCTTGCCCCACCGTGACCTCCATGCCAAGACTCACACCAGCTACACCCTGTTTGCTATTTCCAAACTATTTAGCTTTCCTTCTAGAAAATGTAGACAGAAGGATGGAGGTGTTTTGCTCACATCTGCATAATACAAACTGTGTATGTGTATAGCTGCTTCCTGGAACCCATCTCTGTGGGATAGTGTGCAATTCTAACGCCTACCCAACTGAAGGCAGTTTTTGTACTCCTAGCCGCTGTAAGAGCTGCTGCTTCTGTCTTGAGTGTAATAAAGCTGTGTTACACATCTAAATGTATGTATATTTGCATTCATATACTAGTATATAGCAGCTGGAAGAAATGGAGAGGCCACATATAAGTCCTAGGACTTGCTCTGGAGAGACAACAATGCATATTTGTGCTACTTTGTTGATCTACTTAATCACCTGTATCATGGCAGAGAGATCACATGTCTAAATAGGCCTCTGTTTATTGAAAACTGCATATTATTTTTTACAGTAAACATTAACATTGCTAGATTTTTGTCTGATTGTATAAATAATTAGCACATTATGTAAAAGTAAAATACAACTTATTTTTAATTATGAAATCTTATTCCTCTAAGATAACCACCAAGTATAGTATGCTGAGTATACACCTCTTCATACACAGGTACCTGTAATTTTACATAAATGAACAAATGAGACATCAAGATTTTGATTTTTATTATAAATGCTTTTATTTTTTAAATCTGCTGCTATCATTATTTTTGTTTGATTTCCTAGTCTCTCTTTCTGATTTTTACCTTTCTCCATTAACACATTACAGTTATATGTATATATGTATATGTTTCTGCATTTGTGAGGGGTTTCTTTGTGTGTATTGCTGAACGTGGCAACTCAGAGGAGGTAGGATATTTGCTTTTAAAAATACTTCAATAAGTTGTCAAAATGCAAAATTTAGCCAGACGTCTAGTATTGTTTGAGGGAGGAGAGTTTCTCAGCCTAGAGAAGAGCAATTTAGGGAATGAGTTATTGGTTTCAGCTAGAGAGAAAACAGAAGCTTCCCAAGATAAAGGGAGGTCTGAAAAAGTGGTGGTTTGCCAGAGCTCAACAGAACTTCTTCTGTTGTTGTTGTTGCCTTTGATGTTCTTTTTCTTCTTGTTGTTGTTGTTGTTGTCATGAACTGAAGGATTACATTCCATCACTTGGCTCCCACTTCATTACCTGTGCCATTCAAGCCTGGCCAATGAGAATTTCCTCTCAATGTGAACAGTCAGTGGACCAGAGACAGTCATAGCCTGTATTTTACACTACTGCCTATATTGTGTTGTGTTGTAATTCCCCTTTATCACCTGCAATTGTCGGTGAAAATGTGTTACACCATTAGCAGCCACATGATGCTAGGAGAAAGAATAAATAAGACACCTAAACAATAAGAAAATGTTGTAGAACAAGCCAAAAGAGAACTGTGGCAAGGTTGAAAATGAAAATGCCATGGAAGCCAGAAATCAGAATTGAGAAATAGCCTCAGAGATTCCCCAGGAGGAATGGAGTTCTGGAAATGGAGTGGACCTGTAGAACATGGAATGAAAATGATACTTTGACTATTAAGGAAAAACCACCAAGAGAACTCTAGGACTTGGAAATACTGAATAGGTAGGCAAGTACAGCATAACTTCTTCAGTGTAAGTTTTCTCGAGCAAAACTACAGAGTCAATGATTATCTAATTATACTCCCATTGAAATGAGTATGCAAATTTCAGTATTTAATCATATCCAGAACAAAAGTGAGTCTTTTTTAATCTTTGTCAATTTGGTAGGTAAGATATTATATATCCTAGTGGAATACATTTGCGGTTCTTTGGCTCCTAATGAGGTTGAAAATCTTTAATTTTTGATTTTCTGTGTTTCCAGTCCTGTAATTTTAGATATCATAATTCTAAATTCAATCATTGGGTAATAGTCACTAAATCCAGTTTTCTCCATATAAAAATACTCTACATTTTTTGACTTGTAATTTTATATTTGTAATATAAAAAAGGATACTTTTTAAAAAGGCCCAAACCTATATTATAGATTGAGAACTAAATTTATTTTATACACAGCTAGATTAAACATAATTACCTATAATAAACAACAAATGATGTTTTTAAAGTAAATTTCAGTTAGTTTCTCATGAGTATATTCTAGAATGTTGGAAAACCTGACATAGATGTGACAAACAGAATAAGTTATTTGTGTCTTGATCAAGTTTGTATTTATTTCCTAATACTATTACATTCAACATACTACCACACTTTGCATTCTGTATTTGAGGTAGGATATGAGGGACTGAATTCCACCTCATTTGCTTGGAAGAATGTCTTTCCATTTAAGATTTGGGCTAAAAACAGATCTTTCACTGCTCAAAAACATGAAGCCTATGAACCTTCCTGTGTAGCAGTAACTATTCTCCTTGGATTCAAGATGCCTTAGTCAGCTTGGGAGGCTAAAACAAAATACTACAAACTGGGTGGTTTAAACAACAGGCGTTTATTTTCACAGTGCTGGAAGCTGAAAGTCCAAGATCAAAGTTCTATCAGGGTTGGTTTCTGGTAAAGTCTTCCTTTCTGGTTTTCTGATGGCCGCCTTCTGATTGTGTCTTCACATAACCTTTCCTTTTGCATGCTGAGAGACAGAGAGAGATCTCTGGTGTAGGAATTAGGGCCGCACCCTTAGGACATCATTTAACCGTAACTGTCTTCTTAAAAGCATTATCTCCAAATATAGTCACACTGGGGGTTAAGGCTTCAACATTTGGGGAGCTCAAGTTTCACTGTCATATCCAGTAGTTTATAACCTGTGCTGTGTTAGTAGCATACTGTGCAAAGAGATACAAGGTGGAGTTATTACTCCAATTATAGATTAGATGTGTCATTACTCAATGGGAAATAGATAATTTTAGACAGAAAAATAAATTAATGGAATCAATAACATATAATTCTAGATTGACCCATAAATAGTTGTGCATGTGAGAAATGAAAGACTATGTGCAAGCTATTAAGCAGAATCAGAAATATAATTTTTCTGAAAAAAAAAAAACTATCCCATATCCCAAAACCATGTATTTAAACATTAAGACTACAAATTGAAAATGGCTTAAAAGATTGGGTCTCTGTTTTTATACTGGTGCATTAAGCAAACCAATCATCAGAAAACATTCCACCCAGGAGTTTTACCTTTCGTTCTTCTGACATTTGTAAAGGTCCCCTCCTCCCTCCTCTTTTTATTAATGAGTTAGAAGCTTTCCAGCTTCAAGGCAGCTTTGAAGTTACATATCTTCCTAGGACTACTGACTTCCTCCAGACATATCTCCCTAAATCCTCTTTAGAGAATATGGTACTCAGGGCTTTTGTTCTGTATAATCACTCCCTGATGGAAAGAATAGACTCAGGATCAAGCAACCTGACTGGGTGCTTAAAGTCCTGCTCAGAGCAGCCTTATACCACCAGGTGTTGCAGAATTCTACAGAGGGAGAGAGAGCCCACCCCACAGCCCTAAGAAGGAGCAGTTTTCACCAGCAGTATCTTCACTTGAAGTGTCACCACAAAGTACACCAGCAAGCAGGGGGATAGAAACAGGCAGCAGCACTGAGAAAGAGCCCTGTGACCTGACTTTGTGTGTGTGAATGTGTATATGTATACTTACACACACGAGTTACCTGTTTTATGTACTTTTTTTATATTTCCCCTTTATCATTTACCATCTCATAGATCTCATATAAAAAACAAACACCAACAAATTGTTCTCTTTATTCTCTCTAAGGCTTCTTTAAATGCTGAGTGCTCCTTTTATTTTGCTATTTAAAATAAGAATTAATTTGAAATTTCAAAGGCATTTGAGCACTTTCCACAAAGGTCTTGTATGTTTTCCTTCTGTTTATAAACTTTTAAGATTTCTAGATGATTCCAGTTGTGCCTTTGAGTTATGTTCTTCAACATGACTTGTCTGCTGCCAAAAGAAAGTATTAATCATTAAATATTGGCCTGACAAGGCTGATTCTAACAGACAGCTTAAATCAGTTTTTCTAATCTGACACAATATTAGTGATATAGATTTTTATATAATTTGTTCTCTGAGGGTAAAGTAAAACTTTGTGTACCCTTTTGAAATGTCATTAAAAACAAAATTAAGAAAACTTTTCGTCCTAATTGGGAATGCCAAAATTGTGATGAAATTTCTAACACCAGATGCTGCTTCCTATGATTAAGAATGTGGCTGCTACCAATAATGTCACAGAGAAGTGACCCATCTTAGAAATACCCTGATACCGTAAAATGTAGAATGAAAGTGAGTCAGAGCTCAAGGCCTTGCTGACTGTCTGCAACTCTCATATCCACTGTACAGAGTGCCAGGCTTTGCCCTGTGAAGTGGGAAATCTTTCTTTGAAGCAATTATGTTTGGGTTGAACCTTATTTTTCGTTTTTCGGCAGTCGTTGCACCAAGCATAATAAGATTTTGGCTTGACGTCATTTTAGATCTTCTCAGGCTTTCTGTACACTTTGAAAGACTAGACAATGAGAATCACTTAGATCATCATCAAGTGCATATTGAGATTTTTTTAAAAGTGAGGGCCCATCATCTCAGAGGACTGGACAAACTTTTATTCACCAGTTCTAAAAACTGCTTTTCTTTCATTTATGCTTTATTAAAGATCCATACAGGCTCTCTTTGTTTGACTATCATGTAGCCCAAGGTGTGGTGTTAAGAAAACTTATGAAAGGAAAATAGACAGAACACAGAGGAGTTTTAGGGCAGTAAAACCACTCTGTTTGATACAACAATGGTGAGTACATGTCAGTCCACATGGGTCAAAACCTATAGGATGTACAACACCAAGTATGAGTCCCAATGTAAACTATGGATTTGGTGAAAATAATGTGTCAATGAGGTTCATCCCTTGTAACAAATGTCCCACGATGGTATAGGATGTTGATAGTGAGGAGGCTGTGTGTATGTGAGGGCAGTAGCTATATGAGAAATCTAAACTTTCTGCTCAGTTTTGCTGTGAACCTAAAACTGTTCTAAAAACAAAACAAAAGAAAACAAACAAACAAAAACAGATATGATAACAAAATATTGACCCTTTCTCCCTGGTCCTGGCACAGAGTTCCTGAAACCATTGAAATTTCCTTAGTTATCAGAGGATTTTTTGTTAAATTTATAAAGATTCCCTATTGGGTCAACACAGCAAGATAATATAAGAGTTATAAATATACATGCACTCAACACTGGAGCACCCACATATATAAAGCAAATATTATTAGATCTGAAGGAAGAGGCAGACGATAATACAATAACAGTAGGAACCTTCAACATCCCACTTTCATCAATGGACAGATCATCCAGACATAAAATCAAAAAGAAATCATCAGACTTAAGCCCCTATAGACCAAATAGTTCTAACAGAAATATATAAAACATCCTATCCAACAGCAGAATATATTATTTCCAAATGTACATAGAACATTCTAGAATAGGTCATATGTAAGGTCACAAAACAAGTCTTAACAAATTTAATAAGACAAGTCAAATCAAGTATCTTTTATGATCACAATGTCATAAAACTAGAAATCAGTAACAGGAGGTTCAGAAAATCACAAATACATGGAAATCAAACAATATACTTCTGAACAACTAATTGATCAAAAAGGAAATTAAAACAGAAATTTTTAAAAAACCTCTTGAGACAGATGAAAATGGAAACACAACATATCAAGATTTATGAGATGCAGCAAAAGTAGCCTTAAGAGGTTTATAGCTATAAATGTCTCCATCAGGAAAGAAAAAAGATCTCAAATAAATGACTTTATGTCTAAAAATAAAAAATAAATAAAAATAAAAAACAAGAACAGATTAAGCCCAAGTTAGTAGATGGAAGGAAATAATTAAAATGGAGACGAAAAAAACAACAGAAAAGATTCATGAAAGTAATAGTTGGTTTTTGAAAAGATAAACAAAATCTACAAAACTTTAGCTACACTATTAAAAAAAGAGAGAAGACCCAAATTAATAAAATCGGAAAAAAAGAAAATATCACAACAGATACCACAGACATTCAAAGAATCATTAGTGACTACTATGAACAAGTATACTCCAATAAACTCAAGCACCTAGAGGAAATTTGCAAATTCCTAGACACTTTCAACTAACTAAGATTGAATTACGAAGATAGAAAATCTGAACAGACCAATAACTAATAAGGAGATTGAATTAGTAATAAAAAAGTATCTCATCAAAGAAAAGCTGAGGACTTGATGGTTTCATTGCTAGATTCCACCAAACATTTAAAAAACTAATACCAATCCTGCTCAAATTATTTCCAAAAACTGAAGAGGAGGAAATATTTTCAAACTTATTTTATGAGGACAGAAGTACCCTTCTAACAAAGTCAGACAAGGACACTGTATTAAAAACAAACAAAAAACCACTATAGGCCAATATCCCTGATGAAAACAGATGCAAAAATCCTCAACAAAGTACCAGCAAACTAAATTCAACAGCACATTAAACAGATAATTCACATGATCAAGTGGGATTTGTCCCAGGGAAGCAAAAATGGCTCAACATATAGCAAACCTATAAATGTGACATATCACATTAACAGAATGAAGGACAAAAAACATATGACCATGTCAACAAATGCAGAAAAAGCATCTATCAAAATTCAACATCCTTTCATGATGCAAACTCTCAACAAGTTAGGTATAAAAGGATGCACCTCAACACAATAAACATCATATATGTGACAAACCCAGAGCTAACATCATACTCAGTGGAGAAAACTGGAAAGCTTAGCCTTTAAGATTAGGAACAAGTCAATGATGCTCACATACACCACTTCTGACTAGTATTGGTAGTCTTAGCCAGAGAGCAATTAGGTTAGAGAAAAAAATAAAAGGTATCAAAATTGGAAAGAAAATAGTTAAACTGTCCCTCTTTGGAGATAATATAATCTTACATACAGGAAACTCTAAAGACTCCACCAAAAATAAAAATTATAACTAGAAAACAGTGAAGTTGCAGGATACAAAATCAACATATAAAAATTAGCTATGTTTCTATATACTAACAGCAAACTATCTGAAAAAGAGATCAAGAAAACAAGCTTATTTTCAACAGCAGCAACAACAACAAAACCTCAAAATACTTATAAATAAATTTAACCAAGGAGGTGAAAGATCTCTATACTGAAAACAGTAAAAAGTCGACTAAAGAAACGAAAGAAGGCAAAAGTTATTGGAAAGTTATCTCATTTTTAAAAAGTGGAAGAATTAATATTGTTAAAATATCTATACTACCATAAGCTATAAACAGATTCAAAGCAATCACTGTCAAAATACCAATGACATTCTTCACAGAAATAGAAAAACAATCCTTAACTTTGTGTGAAACAACAAGACCCCAAATACCTAAAGCAACTTAAGCAAAAAGAACAAAGCTGAAAATACCACACTACCTGACTTTAAAACATAATACAAAACTATGGTAACCAAAACAGCATGTATAGGCATTAAAAACAGATGCATAGACCAGTGAAACAGAACAGACAGCCCAGAAACAAATTCATGCATCCATAGCCAACCAATTTTTTTTTTTTTTTTGGGTTGGAGTCTCACCCTGTCGCCCAGACTGGAGTGCAGTGGCCGCTCCCGGCCACCGCAGCCTCGACCTGCTGGGCTCCTGCGATCCTTCCGCCTCAGCCTTCCAAGTAGCCGGAATTACAGGCATACGCTACCACACCCAGCTGATTTTTTGATTTATTGTCGAGATGAGGTCTTGCTGCCCAGGCGGGTCTCGAACCCGCGGGCTCAGGCAATCCACTCACCTCAGCGCCAACCAATTTTTTTGACAAAAGTACAGGAACACGCAATGGAAAAAGGACAGCCTCTTCAATAAATTGTGCTGGAAAAACTAGATAATCACATTAGAAGAACGAAATTGAACCCTTACTTCACACCGTGTACAAAAATCAGCTCAAAATGGGTTGAAGACTTAAATTTAAGAACCAAAACTGTAAAGCTATTAGAAGGACAGACAGGGAAAAAGCTCCATGACATTGGTCTGGGCAATGATTTTTTTTAGATATGACCCCAAAAGCACAGGAAACAAAAGCAAAAATAAAAACAATAATATTGCATCAACCCAAAAAGCTTTCCACAGCAAAAAAATAAAATAAAATAAAAATAAACAGATTGAAAAACAACTTACAGAATGAGAGAAAATATTTGCAAATCGTACATTTGATAGGTGTCAATATCTGAAATATTTAAGGAACCCAAAACAATAGCAAAAAAACAAAAAACCTGATTGAGCAATGAGCAAAGGACCTGAATAGACATTTTCCCAAAGAAACATTTGAAGGACCAACTAGTATAGAAATCAACATCACTAATCATCAAGGAAATGCAAATCAAAATCACGATGGCAGAGATTCTCACACCTGTTAGAATGGGTATTATCAAAAAACAAAACAAAAGGTAAACGTTGGTTATGTGAAAAAAAGAGAACCCTTGCACACAGCTGTTATAGAAAACAGTATAGAGCCGGGCTCGGTGGCTCAGCCTGTAATCCCGCGCCTTTGGGAGGCTGAGGTGAGTGAATTGCCTGAGCCCGCGGGTTCGAGACCTACCTGGGCAGCGATACCTCATCTCTACAATAAATCAAAAAATCAGCTGGGTGTGGTGGCGCATGCCTGTAATTCCGGCTACTTGGAAGGCTGAGGCAGAAGGATCGCCGGAGCCCAGCAGGCCGAGGCTGCGCGGCCACTGCACTCCAGTCTGGGCGACAGAGTGAGACTCCAACTCAAAAAAAAAAAAAAGAAAAGAAAACAGTATAGAGATTCCCCCCCAAAATTAAAATCCAACTATTATATGATCCAACAGCCCCAGTGCTAGATGTGTATCCAAAGGGAATGAAATCAATGTGTTGAAGAGATATCTGCATCCCCATGTCTATTACAGCACTATTCGCATTAGCCAAGAAGTGGAATCAACCTAAGTGTCCATCAACAGATTAATGAATGAAGAAAATTCCAATATATATAGACAGATGGTAGTTAGATGATAGATACACACACACACACACACACACACACACACACACACACACACACACACACTGGAATACTATTCTGCCATGAAAAGAAGGAAATCCTGTCATTTGTAACAATGTAGATGAACCTGGAGGACATTATACTAAGTGAAATAAGCCAGGCACAGAAGACAAATACTGCATGATCTCAGTTGTGTGGAATTAGAAAAAGTTGAGGGAAACTGCTAAGGGAAGGAAGGACAAGCCTCATCAACAAGGGTACCTGCATAATCAATGTTTGTATACCTAACCCTGGATTGTACCCCACATCTTAATAATTTTTAAAAAAATTTAAAAAAAAAGAAAAAGTTGGTCTCCTAGCCAGGAGCGGTGGCTCAAGCCTGTAATCCCAGCAATTTGGGAGGCTGAGGTGAGAGGATTGCCTGAGCTCAGGGGTTCAAGACTAGCCTGGGCCATTTGGTGAGACCTCGTATCTACAATAAATCAAAAAATTAGCCAGGTGTGGTAGCACACGCCTATAGTTCCGGCTACTTGGAAGACTGAGGCAGAAGGAGCGCCTGAGCCCAGCATGTTGGGGCTGCAGAGACCATGAGTGTGCCACTGCACTACAGCCTGGGTGACAGAGTGAGATTCCAACTCAAAAAAAACAAAAAAAAGAAAAAAAAGGTTGGTCTCCAAAAAGTAGAGAATAGAATGGTAGCTAGTTTCCAGGGGCTGCAGCCAAGGTTGGAGGGCTGGGGGACAGGATACTCAGAGAGATGTTGGACAAAAGATGAAAGAGTTCAGTTAGATAGGAAGAATAAGTTCAAGAGATCTATTGTACAGCATGATAACTACAGCTAATAATATTTTGAATTCTTGAAAAATGCTAAGGGAATAGATTTTAAATGTTCTCACCACAAAATAACTCTGTGAAGTAATCTATATGTTAATTAGTTGGATTAGACCATTCCACAATGTATACATTTCAAAACATTTTGTAAATGATAAATCCATACATTTTTATCTGTCAGTTAAAAAAATTTTTAAAAGAGCCTCCTTTGAGCACACCTGAGCTTATGCTAATGAGATAGCTAAGTAGCCCCAGGATGGGGTGATAGGACTAGTCACCAGAGAGTTAGAATGATTAGAGAATTGGACATTTCAGTTTCACCTGCTGACTTACAAAGAGAGGCGGAGGGCTGGAGATCAAGTTATAGAAACTCTTGAGAACAATGAGACTCAGAGAGCTTCCTAACTGGTGAACACCTTGAGGTCCCGGGAGGTGGTGCACCGAGAAAGGGCACAGAAGCTCTGCAACCCTCTCATCCCCCATAACTTGCCCTCTGCAGCTCTTTGTATTTGTTTCTGAGTTGCATCCTTTTAAATAAATCAGTAAATGTAAGTAGAGTGTTTTCCTGAGTTCTGTGAGTCATTCTAGTTAATTATCAAACCTCAAGAGAGAGTGACCAGAACCCCTGATTTATGGCCTGTTGGTTAGAAGTACAGGAGGCATGGGAATTGCAACTGATACTCGAAATGGGGGTGGGATTTGTAACTGGTATCTGAACTGGGGGATTCTCGGGGAGACACAAGAGTCCTCCAACTTGAGGAGTCTGATACTAACTCCAAGTGGTTGGCGTCAGAATGAAATTAAATGATAGGACACCCAGCTGGTGGCAGAGGATGTGAGAATCTCACAGCAGGTGAATACAACTGAGAAGCACTTGGATACAGTAAGAATGTACGTATGCATTAAATACGACATGAATCTTATTGTATCCAGTTTTAGGACATCAAAGGTATGCAAATAAGAAAGGCTTCTCATGTTTTATGGGCACTCTTAAATCAAGATGAAGAGTAAGCTGCAAACCAATGTGGTAATATTTATGTGAAGTGCAACTCAACAAATATGCTGTCTTTGTTGGGTATAACCTAGCCCTTCCCAGGTATTCACTTCCAAAGACCGTAGATAAAATGCTCAGTTGTCTTGATGATAACTGAAAGAATAAACAAGCTGTAGAGTGCTTTCTCTAGCAAAACTATGACTCAGAGTCATACTTTACATATGTATAGTACTTTTTATTTACAAGCACTTTTATATCCATTATTTCATTTGATCTCACTTATTTATGAGCAGTACTGCTTCTGCATTTTAAGTATCATCAATCAAATTCAGAATTCTAGGTGGAACTCAAAAAGAAATTCATTGCTCTTTCAGGTGTTACATTGCCTGAGTAGCACATATATATAAATAAACAAGTTGGGTGGTCCCATTCATTTCTCCGACTTTGTGCTATGCCTTTGCAAAACTGAAATTGTAATTTAAGAGGTGTATTTCTCAGTTTTAGAACAATGCCACATTATTTGCTTCAAATGCAACTTGTTTCTATATTTTCAACCCCAAGAAAACTGCAAACATTCCCGAATACTCTCTGTATATATGACTCAAAAAAATCGTATTCAAAAAGGTCTCAAAAAAAAAAAAAAAGGAAGCCCCTCGGGTTCCCTCCCACTATGGGAGCTTTTTTGTCCTCTTAATAAATCCTGCTTTCCAAAAAAAAAAAATCTCTGCAGATGATCAATGATGAAAGACACTATTAGCATAGGTTTTTAGAGAAGAAAGAAAATGTTCCTGATGATTCCAAAACCTTCAAACAGGAGGAGACAGAAGGGAGGGTCATTCTTAGATTGCTGGGGAATAAAATAACATGCTTCTAGGACAAAATCAGTAAAAATGAAAGCTAAATAAAAGGAGACTAAAAAAAATCTTCACATACAAAGAAAATTATCACTAAATTTTCTCCCTCACATTGAGAGGAACCATTAATAGCTCCATGCTTGAGATGAGGAAAACATTGACAGGAGATGTCAACCTGAAATAATCAAAGGGTCAGGATCTAGCTTAAATAACGTTTATTCAAGTGTAAAAGTTGAGCACCATACCCCTGAAAACACTTCCAAGTTGCCTTGCGGGTGCTCTAGAGAACAAAAGAGGCTCGTTTTAAAAGAAAAATTGGATGAATCAGGAAAGGTCGCAATTACAAAAGTTGTTCATCAGAAATCCTCATTGGCTAACCAAAATAATTGGTTCTTGATTAGCTATGTATTGTTGAACTATAGGGTGTATGGCATTTTATGGCTACTTGGCGTAAGGTAGAGACATAGCAAGTGGCTTCAAGAGTTAGTTATTTAGCTCAAGGAGTGAGACATGACTGCTGTTACATCTTAAATGTCTTTCTGGGCCTGATAATTTAAAGGGGCTTCCATTCCTCAGATAAAAGATTTATTCTTTTTCAGAGACATCATCAAGCCATGGATCTATTTTACCAAATATACAAGACAAAGGATTGTAAGCTGAAGTGCAAACTTGGATCCTAGAAAATTCTTAGTCGACTATCTTCAACTGAGCAAACAGCCAATCAAAGGAATCCAAGAGTTCTCAGCCAGTCACTGAGTCCCCCTATCAAACTCTTTGTTTCTTGGGAATCCCAAGAGCTTACATATCTTACAACACGTCAGACAAAGTGAACAAGCAAATTATATATACTGTTAATGTAAATTTATTCATATCATTCAAAATACATGTACCGGAAAAAGCCCTATAGCTTTAGTTATAACTATAATTTTAAGTACCTAATAAAGTGATCACACCCATTAACTGTCCTCTGAACTAAGTCAAATTCTGCATCTCAAAAGCCATGGAGAAGCTGCAGAGCTTAAAGAACGCAATTCTCATATTAAGATTTAATCTTAGCCGGGCTTGGTGGCTCAGCCTGTAATCCCGCACTTTGAGAGGCTGCAGTGAGTGGATTGCCTGAGCCCGTGGATTCGAGACCCGCCTAGGCAACCTGGTGCGACCTCATCTCTACGATAAATCAAAAACATTAGCTGGGCGTGGTAGCGCACGCCTGTAGTTCCAGTTACTTGGAAGGCTGAGGTGGAAGGATCGCCGGAGCCCAGAAGGTCGAGGCTGCAGTGGCCGGGAGCATGCCACTGCCCTCCAGTCTGGGCGACAGAGTGAGACTCCCTCCAAATCAGAAAAAAAAAAAGATTTAATCCTAGGTGCAAGCTAATTTTGGTATCACAGAGCTGAGCAGGTGACCCTCCAAATGACAAATCCTACACCTGGAGTCATGTGGGGTTCAAATCCCAACTCTGCCACTTAATTGCAAGTCTCAAATTAATAATGTGATGAATTTCATTTAGGCAATTAAATGACATTACACTAGTTTATAAAGCACTGAACAAGGGAACAGTATGAACACCAAGAAGGAAAAAAGAATGTGGGTCCGTTTAGCTGTGCACAGAAACAGGCCAACCATCTAAAACTAAACACGTCCAGGAGGCAAGAGGTGACATGCAGGACTATGCTGAGCATATATGTCCACTCATGCATGCATCAGACATTTACCAAGTACCTACAACGTGCCGGGTACGGTACTAGCAACAAAGTGTTCATGTGTTAGTAGACAAGAATCCTTGCCTTCAAGATGCTCATTGTCTAATGAAACATTTAATATCCTATAACACATTTTTTTCAGTTTCTTTAATGTAGTGTTAATGAGTTGTCTGCTCAAAGCTTTGGAAATACTGGGTTAAAAAATAATAACTCTTTGCATGCGGGCACTGCCCTAAATGTCTTATATACATTAACTTTTTTAATCCTTCAGAGCACCCAATTAGGTAGTTGCTATTCTTGTTATTGTCTATGATTTTACAGACAAGCAGACACAGAGAGGTTAGTAGCTCGCTTGAGGTCATACAGCAGGGGTTTCGGTACTTTGCATTTGAATTTCTTAGAAAGATTATAGCACAAATATTTTCCAACCTTCTAATCACGGAAGCTTTTTTTTCTCTGACAGATCATTTCATAAGATCAATGTTTTAAAATAAATGCCTAAAAAAAGATTATGAGACAAACTAAAGAGAAAGCATAAAACTCATCTCCAACTTTATTTGCTGTATCTTACCGGCTACATTGATGACTTGGTTTATTTCATTCATTTTGAGGAAGTTAAAATTCCAAAATACTCCCTCAATTGCCTAGCCTTTGTGCTCAGGTGTGGCACTATCACTTCTAACAGGTTTGAGAAAACAAATGGTAAACAGAGGGCACCAGCACAGAAGTCAGGGCTGACTTTTCAGCACACCTAGTAATGACTGCGTCCTGGAGACTGGAATCATTATTGAGCCATAACTTACGGGAGAAAAGAAGTTTGACAGGTCTTTTTCATAACAAGATCAAAGAGATTGTGACAGATTGTGAAAACACAGCCTTATTTTTCAAGTTGCTAATTTGTCTTCCTGCTGCTTCCCTGAGAAGCTGCTTATGAAGGGCTCTCTTTCATGGAGGAAGTTTAACAAGTGGTTGAGGATGTCCTTCTCAGCTCAATGGTCTGAATTATTTAACCTCCGTGAGCAAATAGGGCGCTTGTTGATTTGCAAGTGACAAGGTGTAATGGAGAAAAGGAACTTCTTTCTAATTGATTTGGAACCCAAGTTTTTAGCAACACAATCACTGGCCTTTCTGGGTTTCTTAGAAGTAGAATGTGACACAGGCAAGTATGTATCACCTATTCTCAGCACTCAACCTGTGAATAATGCTTAAATTTGAATGTTCTTTATCCCTCCCAATAGAAATATCCTTAACAAAATCAACGACAAATGGTCAAATTGCTCATTATGTTGATCAGATTTCAGAAGCTCTTTTTGTGTCGCATATGCACCTAGCACATATTTTAATAAAGATAAATTTCACAAAAATGCACTATAATTAATATAGTTCCTTTTCTGTACAACAGTTTAATAGAGGTCAAATTGGAAAAGGTTTTTTAGAAAGTATTCCAAATACATGCGATATCTCCAACCAAGGATTATGAAACTGCAATAATAATATTCATAGATCCCTGTGCTGTTTGCAAAATATAGCATGTGACAAAGTTGAAAGTATTGATGGCGAGGAGATGGGAGGTCTCCTGGCTGACACTTCTGTTATCTCAAAGGAATATGAAGCAAGGTTGTGAGCAGGTAGGACAGGGAACAGGGATGGGGTGGGTGCCTAGCTAAGATCTGTGACCTAGGGGGGCTCGGTGGCTCAGCCTGTAATCCCGCGCCTTTGGGAGGCTGAGGTGAGTGGATTGCCTGAGCCTGTCGGTTCGAGACCTGCCTGGGCAGCGAGACCTCATCTCTACAATAAATAAAAAAATCAGCTGGGCGTGGTAGCGCATGCCTGTAATTCCGGCTACTTGGAAGGCTGAGGCGGAAGGATCGCTGGAGCCCAGCAGGTTGAGGCTGCGGTGGCCGGGAGTGGCCACTGCACTCCAGTCTGGGTGACAGAGTGAGACTCCAACTCAAAAAAAAAAAAAAAAAAAAAAATGCAAGATCTGTGACCTGAAATCTAAAGTAAAAATATTCAGCAAGCATGTGTATTTTTCTGACTCAGATACAAGCCTAGAGTACAGAGAGGTGGTTTTTTTTTTTTTTTGGTTTTTTTTTTTTTTTTATTTGAGTTGGAGTCTCACTCTGTGGCCCAAACTGGAGTGCAGTGGCCGCTCCCCGCCAACCGCAGCCTCAACCTGCTAGGCTCTGGCGATCCTTCTGCCTCAGCCTTCCGAGTAGCTGGAACTACAGGCATGCGCTACCACGCCCGGCTAACTTTTTTGATTTATTGTAGAGATGAGGTCTCACCAAGTTGCCCAGGCGGGTCTCGAACCCGGGGGCTCAGGCAATCCACTCACCTCAGCCTCCCAAAGCGCGGGATTACAACCTGAGCAACCGAGCCTGGCTCAGAAGAGATTTTCTTTGTTTTGGTTTGGTTTGGTTTGGTTTTGACCAGAGTAGGAACTTTTTATGAACATCAGTGGGAGAAAAATAAAAGCAAGGGAGTTATACGTGTGAGGAAGTGCTGTTGTTATAGACAATAGAATGTGTATTAAGGAAGAAGGAGGAGGAAGGGCAGGAGAGGAGGAGGCGAAGAAGCAAGAAAACAGAAGAGGAGGGAGAGGGAGAGGAGGAGAAGCAGAAGGGGAAGAAAAAAACACAAGAAAGAATAAGAGTGAAATGGTGACAGTTTTAACTTCTTATGAAGTCAAAGTATGAACATGGGAGCCCATGGCTTAGGTGGGTAGAGGATTAGATCATTGACCTTTTGCACAAGTTATCTCAACTACTCCTCATAAGACCAAAAGGGAATTATTATCACCTTATTACAGATGAGGAAACTGAAGCTCAGAAAACTTCAATGTCTTGTCCAAAATCACAGTGAAAACCAGGTTTGAGACACAGGTCTTTGAACTGCAAACCTTGAACTCTCACCCAAAGAATAAGGATAATTTTCCAAGAAGACATTTCATGTCAGCTCCATTATTCATTTAGTTCATTACTTTCAAAAAGAATTCCTTTTCTAAGAGTTGTAAAAGGAAAAGTAAAGGCAAAAATGATGTTTGCAATAAAATACTGAGTAATAAAGCAGCATAAGACTGAAATTGCATCTTTATGAATTTTCTGCATACAACACAGGGAAGCAGACTGGTGTTCGATTTTATATCCTACCTAC
Organism: Cephalopachus bancanus; assembly: GCA_027257055.1. Taxonomy (NCBI): domain Eukaryota; kingdom Metazoa; phylum Chordata; class Mammalia; order Primates; family Tarsiidae; genus Cephalopachus; species Cephalopachus bancanus. Next base: position 4,581,216 of record JAPVLO010000080.1, read on the forward strand.
ATATTCACAGTACAACAGAACAGAATTAGTATAAAGCTGCCCATTAAAACTCAAGATCACAAGGAGTTAGTGTCTTCCACATAACATTGTGACTCTCAATTCAGGAGCCTATGTTTAAAATTGCTTCTGTTCTTTAAGGCTACTAGGGACCCTTGAGAATGCACATGAGAGATATATGATAAAAAACACATGTGTTATTCTTGCCCATCTAAAGAGATGACAACCACACTCCAAATGAGTTTCTACTGAAGGAAAACAAGATCTATTTTTATTTGTCATAGGGAAGCAAGAAAATTTCAGATAAGCAATTCAATTTCATTCCTATGAAGACTGGAAATTTTTCCCAACTAGACAGTTATTGGGAAATAAATATCACAGCAGGTAGAACACAGAAAATAAACCAGCAAAATTTTATGATCTATTCAATGCTTCTTCTTGATGAATGCAGAAATTTATTTATTTATGCTTTGCCATATTTTTAAAAGGATATGAGGTACAAGAACTCCTAGTATCAAAATAGAAAACTATAAATAAGGATGCCAAATCGGAGCAAGGGAAAACTTCATATGAGTAGATGAGTAGTAAAAAATAATGAGTGAGAAAAAAGGACATACAATACATAGGCTGGGAGGGTCTTACTGTGATAGTTGATCTGTAAATGTGGTTTAACCTTCCTGGTAATCAGTGTGGAGGGTGGAGAAGTCAACCAAGTCAAGTTTTTGGTTTTATAACCAATATGTATACTCTTAAACATGATTTTCACATCTCTGAACTCAGAGTTCTTCCCCTCAGATTTTTCTCCTTACTGCCTCGTAACGCAGGTGCAAAACTCAGACTAGCCTGCACCTGGTCTCTAGACTGACCTCACCAGTGGGCCAGTGCCATCCCCACCCCCAAAACAACCTAGACAGTGACGTGCCCTTGCCCAATAGCTGTTTGGGAAATGTTCTGTTTAGTTAATCTATAATTATCTCTATTTTGTTATCATCAATGTTGTTGGTGGTTAGTTGGTTTTTATACCACCTTTTTCAGCAACTGGATTTCTGGTTTGGGGGTCATCCTCCTGAACTCTATGTGGCCTTGGATTACTCAGTAATACCCAGGATAGAGCTCTCCACAAGTGTCCATTGCCACTTCCTTTGGCCCCTGGTTTCTCATTCTTGGATAATGACCCAATATCCTGACGATGGCTCAAATTATTCTCTCATCAACCATACAACATAAACTGAGTGGATCTTAAATGTATTCTCACATTGAATTTAAAAATCAGTGACAATTTCCCAAATAAAGAATAACAGAAAAGCCTTCATGAATGAGCAAAGCCATCAATGGAAATATGTAAAACAAGATAAAAAAGACCCAGGCAATACCTACCTCTTTCTTCCCCCTAAATCAAAGGCCATGCATTGTCAATATGTTATTAAGTATATTGATCTCATTTGTGTTGTTTGTAGCATGGCTCTAAAGCTTGTGGGGTAGGCAGAAGACATTTGCAATCAAATCTGGCACAGTGCCCAGCAGAACATTTACTGCATAGATGCAATGCTCCTGATGATGAAAACTTAAGAAAGGGGGAAATAATTTGGAAACCCTTCAGAAAAACAACAAAGATGGTTATTAAACCGTTGAAAAGTGATCTACACTTAAAGGAAGATTTGTAGAATAGGCACTTTAGCCTGCAGAAGAGTCAGTTAAGTGCAGCATAATAGTAAATTCATGCTTACATGGTATCCTTTAATAAAGAAGTTCATAAACAGTCATTCTCACCTTGACCCATTACAGAACAAGGAGGAAAGACCCTGCATGGAAAACCAGGAATTTCAACTCCATGCACTCCAACTTTTCCTCTGAAAAAATCAAAGTTTTAATAACTAGATTTGAAGTTTGTGGCAAAAAGATTGCAATTTGTCTTCTGGAATTAAAAAAAAAATAGAACAACAACGTCCTATTAAACATCTCCTTGCTAAAATGAAAATTTTTATTGCTTACCAGCTGCAATATTCTTTCATATTTTTTGTATTCTCTTTAATTCAGTATCAGACACTCAGCTAGGAAGCAACAGGCACTTGGTGTATTTGATTTTGTGTCTGAAAACAGTTGTTTAAAGTGCTGAGCTCCAGCACTTTACTACAAGAACACCTTGTAATGGTCATTTTCAGCCATCTGTTTAAGTCCCCTAGATTATCTATTTTGAAGTCATAAATGTGCTAGCACCCAGAGACTGAACCTCCTATGAACTCGTGCTATTTTGTAAAGTTGTTATAGATGGATTTGGTTACTAATTTTTAATGGCGTTAGGGCACACTGCCACAGAATATAAACAATTTCTCCTTGTGCATAAATCACCTTTCCCCTGTGCGGTAGAGTAGCCCTTGGAACAGCTGGTATCTGAGAATGGCTGTTTACTTAAGACTTTGTTCTCAAGTTGATAAAAATTGTCAAGCTGAGGAAGTATATATATGCGTGTGTGTGTGTGTGTGTGTGTGTGTGTGTGTTGTGTATTCATATACATATATATACTTCTATTTACATAGATATATATTATATATGAGGACATCTCAGACACAAGGCTTAAAGTCTCCAGCATTTAGGCTTCATTTTAGTATTTGGAGATATAAACAGGTTCATTTGGTTGGATTTAGCTCTGCTCAATCAAAGCCGAATTTATGTAATACCATCAAGCATTGGTATTGACATTTGCTGGCATTCAAGATGTTATTTACACTCAGTGTACTGAACGTCCGTGCAACTGTTTGCATTAGGTTCAAGCCTTCGGCTCTTTGTTTGTTGAGGTTCACCTAACATAGTTTAGCCCCATAAAGATTCCTGAAAGAGGCTCTTCTAGCTAAAGCAACTCCATAGAAAGTCATGCATGTGCGGCACAAAATTTATCAGCCATCTGTCCAGAGAATGTGTCCATATGCTTCCTAGTATATTTGTCAAATCAGACTTCAGCACAAGTCCTCATAATCATATTGGAGAAAGAGCAGTTGTCACCTCTTCCCCATCAAGTACATTGACCTTAAACAACTTCCTATTTTACTGTTTTCTCATATAATATTAACACTTAATTTTCTTGATAGCCCTCAGAAGTATTATTACTCCTATTCTGTAAGTAAGAAAATTGAATCTGAGCGAGATAGAAACTTACCCTATGTTGTACATCCATTAAACGTACTCCCAGGAAAGGGAACACAATAGTTACCTGCTGTTGGGGTAAAGGAGTATATGTGTGTGTGTGTGTGTGTGTGTGTGTGTGTGTGTGTGTGTGTGCATCAACAAACCATATTTCCCTACCTCTTTGCATGAATCGTTTAGAATTCAAAAAAATTAATAAAAACATATGGTTTGATTATGCCATACTTTGAAGTTCTCAGAAGGAATGTCCGATAAATTGCAGATATTATTAGACTCAACAAATAAGAGAGGGCTTGCCCTATAACTTTCCTGGCGCAAGAAAGAGGAGTCATTTTTCTCTACTTCAAAGCTTCCCATGTCATTGTCACATCCTAAATATTTAACGACTTGAATTTTCTCATTTCGCTCTCTACGTTTACACTGTTCAAGTGCCAGCGAGGGAAAGCTGGAACTCTCCCGATCAGTCTCTTCTTTGGCTTAAGACATGATAGGCTACTGTTCTAGAATACTAATACGGCATCAGACAATGATGAAATAATAATTACCTATTAACATCCTAGAGCTAGGTTAGAAAGTAACTAGTCAAACATACAGCAAGATTTCAAGAGACCGCAGCTTCAGGTTGATAAGTTTTTGTGTGAAAACCAGAAAGGTCTAGAACCAGGAAGTACAAGCTCTTTTGATACTTGTCCAGAAGATCAGAAATCAAAATAGTTTCCAGACAATAAAATTGCATCATCAGCAATGAGAAATCAAGAAGATTCCTCTAAACAGATGTGATTCCAATATGAATCCAGAGCATAAGGAAGAAAGCACTGAATCTAGATTTCATTTGCCCGTAATCCTGCTAAATATTCCAGGTTTATTATATACATATATTTTTAATTAACTTGAACTACTCAAATTCACATAAGTAATTACATTCAGCTGCTTTACTTATACAGTGCTAATTAGTCCAGGCTGCCAGCATGACTTCTGGAAGGAACTTGTGTAACAATAGTTACAGGGACAGATGCTCATGCCTGTCACATCAACAGGTTCATGTGGACTGGACAAATGTGTAAGAATCCTCTTAAATCAAAATTCTCAGGTGCCCACAGCTTGGATAGGAGAATGGACACTGTGATCTAGAGCTGTCCTATCCATTGTGGCAGCCACAGGTTACATGAGACAAGTTAATGTAAATTTAAATTAAATTAAATTAAAAATCAGTTTATTTATTTCACTAGCCACCTTTCAAGTGCTCACTAGCCACAAGGAACTAGTGGCAACTTTATTGGGACAATGCAGATATAATGCATTTCCTTCCTCACAGAAAGTTCTACTGGACAGCACTAGCTCTAGAGAATAAGATATGATGTTTCCCTAAGGTTCACTCCAAGACTGATGATATCTCAGGAGGCAAAGGGTAGCCTGATGAGGGACAAAAAGCAAGTGCAGGATTGGTGAAAATGCTGGGAGAGCGACTTCCCAAATTCACCAGGCATAGGTAATGACACATGTACTGCAAATGTACATTCTCACCCAGTTTCATAGGATAATTATGGAAACTGGCCCTGTTCTAGACCAGGTCAAAGACAGATTGGGCAGAAGCTTGAACATTATCAGTAACAAATTGTGCGCCTATGTTGGCAGGGAGTCGAACTTCCCCCACATGAAAACAGCAAGGCTGTTTTAGTCTGTGTTTCTAGGAAATAGCACTTTTTTTGATCTTCCACAGGAAGGAGATTCCCAGTCCTCTGAAATGCTTGATGCTTCTCTTCTTTTCTTTAACCTCAAACACCTGCCCTAGTTCAGGTTTTCATATCTCCTTTTCAAGCATCTCCTAACTAGTCTCTCTCTCTTTCTCTCTCTCTGTTCTCTCTCTCTCTCTCTCTCTCTCTCTCTCTCTCTCTCTCTCTCTCTCTCTTTCACCTGCCCCTTCTTCCTAAAACATATATACGATCACTTCTTTCTCTATTGCAAGCAACTATTGATCCTAATATATTCAAGTTTCCAGATTTCTGGGGTCACTTTCCTTTCAATGTCCAAATTAAAAAAAAAAATAACATAAAAACATACACATACAAGTACTTAAGATACTGGGGGGTGCCCAAAAATGAATATACATTTTGAGAGATGTTAAGAGCTGTTTGCCATAATCAGAAGTGTCTGGATGCTGATGGTAACCACTTTGAGCAGCTCTGGTAATTACAGAAGTCAAATCTGACTTGTATTCATCTTATTGAGTATTATAATTTTAATACAGTATTTTTCTTCTTAAAATGTGTATATATTTTTTGGTACCCTCTGTATATGCCACTGTCTGAAGTTTTGCCACATCCCTAATATTCTTAAGAATTCCTGGGAATTAACACATATCTTGATAATCACTTGCTACCTCTTGCCCTAATCGGTGACTCTAGTGTCACTTTGGTTTCCTTTTGGCATCTAGTAAGTACTTCTATAGGCTGGTGGCATTTCCAGTATCACTTGGCCTCAAGCAAAAAATGAGGCCTTACCCTTCATTTTGAAGACATTGTTAATGAAAAGCTACAACAAGTTTTAATACTTGACTCTCTTTTCTAACAATCAATGGATTCCACAAGAAAGTGGCACATACAGAAAGGGAAAATGTAGAGTTCTATATCAAATACCATGCTTCAAAAGTCCGTAAACCATATCTGATGCATAAATCCCCCTACTGGGTATCTCTTCACCGATTTCCTAAACTGAGGTCATGCTACAGGGGCGTCTAGCACCAATCCAATTGCTCTCTTGTTCTTCCCTGCCCAAGTCCGAAGAGTCAAAGGACCTAACTCACCTTCCTAGAAGTAAAAACTCAATTAGTATAACTTTCCATTCCAAGAAAATATGTTATTTCTTTATTCTGTATTACTGCCTGACCTCTTGGGTCTAGATTCTAGGTCTTGTTCTTACATAAGTAAAAATCCTAATAAAGTATTTTTTAAATGTGAAGTTACTCATTCTCCAAAAGATGAAATGTTGGCTGAGCGCATAGTGGACACCTGCAATCTCAGCACACATGGAGCTTGAGTTGGGAGGAATGTTTGAGCCCAGGAATTCAAGACCAGCCTAGGCAACACAGGCAACATAACAGGATCTCATCTCCACAGAAAATAAAATCGTTAGTCAGGCATGGTGGTCCTATAGTCCCAGCTACTTGGGATACTAAAGCAGAAGAATTGCCTGAGCCCAGGAGGTTGAGGCCATGGTGAGCCATGATTGTACCACTGCACCCTAGCTTGGGCAACAGAGTAAGATCCTCAACTCAACTCAACTCAACTCAAAAAAAAAAAATCAATTGTGTTTCCATACCTTGAATATAAAAATTCTTGTGGGAATTAAAAAAAAAACAGTATCATATCTACAGCGTATGGGGTACACCTTACACAGGATAGTTGAAGGGGGAATTCAATGTGATGAGATATCAGAAAACTAGCTGCAGTTCTACCATTTATTGGATTTGTGATATTAGCCGAGTTAGTTAATCTCTCTGTATTTCCATTTTTCTCATCTAGGCAAAAAACTTTGTAGGCTGTGATACCCATATAGATATCATAATTGCTACTGTGATTGTTGCTATTTAAGCATTCAAGGCACACCATTTTCTACTTTTTCATTTTTATCTTCTGCTATGACTCTATACAAACATCAGTCTAGATAACACATTCTTTTCCAAATAGATACGGTATGTTCTCACCAAAAACCTCTTGTTCTAGAGCAGGGCTCTGCAAGCTACATCCCATGATCCCAATCTACCTCAATATGTGACTTTTTATGGCCTCACAAGCTAAAAGTGTTTCTGCATTTTTAAATGGTTGGGGGGAGCAAAAGATGAATGCTATTATGTGACTTCTAAAATTATATGAAACCACATTTCAGTGTTCATTAGTGAAGTGTTATTGAAACACAACCATGCCTATGTCTCTATATATTGTCTATGGTTGCTTTTGTGCTACAACAGTAGAGTTAAGAAGTTACCACAGAGACCAGATAGCACACGGGCCTAAAATACTATTTGGTCTTTTACAGAAAATGTTTGCCAACCCTACATTGAAGGTATACTTGTTAGAATGTCTTTTCCCAGTCAGGCTTGGTGGCTCAGCCTGTAATCCCAGCACTTTGGGAAGCCAAGGCTAGTGGATTGCCTGAGCTCGCTGGTTCAAGACCAGCCCAGACAACTTGGTGAGACCTAGTCTCTATAATAAATCAAAAAATTAGCCAGGCATTGTAGCACATGCCTATAGTTTCGGCTACTTGGAAGACTGAGGCAGAAAGATCGCCAGAGCCCAGCAGGTTGACACTGGGGTGGCGACCGAGTGTGACTCCAATTTAAAAAAAAAAAAGTCTTTTCCCATGTCTCCTTTGCCCATAACAATGTGCAGTTGACCCTTGAACAATGTAGGTGTAAAGGGCACCTACTCCCTGCACAGTTGAAAATTCACGTATAACTTATGATTCCCCCAAAACTTAACTACTAATAACCTACTGTTGACTGGAAGCCTTATGTGCCTAAATCTTAGCACATATTTTGTATGTTATATATATTGTATATTGTATTCTTATAATAAAATAAGTTACAGTAAATAAAACATTCTAAGAAAATTATAAGAAAGTGGAAGTATATTTACTCTTTGTTAAATGGAAATGGATCATCATAATGGTCTTTGTCATCATTGTCTTCAGTTGTGTAGGCTGAAGAGAAGGAGTGGGGTGATTGGTTCTGTTGTCTCAGAGTGGCAGACTTACTTTTGAAGTAAGCCAAAATTATGAAAGTCTTTAAAACAGAAAGCAGAAATATGCTGTAGACCAAGATTATAAGTCAGTTTTAGGAATCCCTAATACCACTGGCCTTTTTAAGATACTTACAGCATTAGAATCATTTTCATAACAATCTTAAAATTTTATTTACCTTTTCCATTCCTATTCTTTTCCAAGTGCATAACAGAGTTTTCTAGAAGCTACCTGACATAAACTATCACAAGAGATTGAATATAAAGTTAGCTATCTTCTATCAAGGCAGACATTAAAGTTGAAACATCATCAGTCTTCTCACTATTGTTTTTGTTTTGAAAAATAAAACTATTTTTCATTTAAAATGTTTTATTTATGTTAACATGTAAAAGTTTAATTTTTAAATAAATTAATAGGTGTTTACATTTCTCAGTTTAAATTTCTAATATGGCAAATATTGATTGATATAACTTACATAATCAAAAGCTCTTTGAGGTTGTCGATAATTTTTAAGAAAGTAAAGAGATCTTAAGACCAGCAGGGTTTAGAGCTGCTAATGTAGGTAACAGGGAACCCTGGAACTACTTTGAGTAAAGATAGGACATAGTGAAAGCCGTGTTTAAGAAAATTTGGGTTGCCAGTGCCATTTGTAGAATAGGCACTATGAAGAGGGAAGAGAAGAGAACATTGAACGGGAGTATGTAAGGGGGGTGTCTAAATGCATCCCAGACACACAATCTAGGAGGTCTGAGGGTGTCCTTGGGAGTGGCTGTGAAACATGCATGCTTCTTATGCATGTGCCTTAGGATAGATGATTAAATCTCTTTTAGCCTTGATTTATTTTCTTCTGTAAAACAACTATAATAATTCATACCATAAAGTATGGTAGATCAATTACATTGATCACATGTTTTCACTCCTTTAATTGGAGGTAAGTGTTCTTCCCCATGGCTTGATTCTAGGCCCAGCCATGTGGCTTGCTTTGGCCAATGAGGTGAGCAAGTGTAACATAAGCAGAGTCTTGAGGAATAATTTCTTGTGATCTTCCTTGACTGTTTCTGTCCCCCCATCATAACTATGAGAACACATACCGGCTAGCCTGCTGAAGGAATATGAAAGACACTGACACAAGCCAAGGTCATTTTAAACCAGCCAACAGCCAGCTAACCCTCAAACATGTAGAAAGGCCCAACCAAGATCAGTAGAGCCTCTTACTCAACTGCAACTGACCACAGATGCATGAGTAACTCTAGATAGAACTAGAAACACTCAACCAGTCAATAGGCTCATGAACAATAGGAAATGGTTAATTCTTAAGCCACTGGGCTTTTAGGTGGATCATTATAGCAATAAATAACTGATATGAAAGGTAACTACAAGAAATAAAAAAAGTCTGCCACCCAGTAGCCATTTTATTTGGGGGAATTAGTAGACATATTTCGTCCCATTTCTGCTTCTTTATCTTGTCTCCTTATCACACAAACATGGCCTAGGCAGCCTCGGTACACTGGGAACTTCTAGCCCAGCCTGAATATTGTCTTCTGAGTGTTCACTTTGTGGGACTCTTTCTTTTTCCAAAACCATCACGAACCATTGATATTTAGATCAGAGGCTACTTTTTCTGCCAGAGTTTAACTGGCTGAGATTTATTCTGGAATCCCATTGTGGAATCTTGCATCTATGTTCCTCTGGGAACAATATTAAATGTGGCGATGAAGTCTATAATCATGTCAGAATGTGCCTCTAATGGAGTATGAGTTAACTGAGCTCTTACAAAATGACAGAAGAACCAAAACCACACACACACTTTTGAATTTGATCAGCCCACCAACCATGGCTCCTCTGGAAGACAAGGATGTCATTTGGGGGATTGCCTATTGTAACTCAGTCTCTGAAACCCAAAGCTATAAAATCATGCCTAATAGGAGACATTCAACAACCATTAAGCAAATGACTTCTAAAGAATACAGACTCAATTCAAAACAATTACCTGGAGGATATATATTTTATCACTTATTTTCTGTGCTCTATCCAAAAATTAACTTTTCCCTTACCACTCCCAACCTTAACTGGATTCAGTCAAATTCCTTTTGAAGATTTGCCTTTGTAGAGCAAGAGATATGCTACTCCTCTGATATCGGCCTTGTTTTTTGTTTTGTTTTGTTTTGTTTTTCTAGAGGAGAAAAAACGAATGCGTTTATTTTACTACTGGTTCACTTCACGAGAGGATGGCAAACTGTGTATCTCTGGATTTGCAGGTAAGAAGCCACAGTCGGAGTACTAAGATCAAGCAATACTCGACTTCTCTAGGACATCATTTTCCTGTTTCTAGAACAATGTGGGGAACGTTTTTCCCTGGCTTTCTCATCTGAAAAGATTTTAGCATGTCTCTGCAGTTTGGTTTTATCAAGTTCCTTGGAGACTGGTGGATATAAATACAAGAAACTGGAATCTCTAAGAACACAGCAAGTTCACTGCCTTTGAAAGGCAGGTCAGCTGAGGCTTACATGATAGATCACCACCCAAGTCCATCCATCAGAGAAGCTTTGCATCCCCTCACAAGATAAAGAATTGTCAGAGTGTACCATTCTTATTTAACATTTTAGTAGCATTTGTCATGATTGACTGCACTCTTCTGCGCTAATCACTGTATTCTCTTGGCATTCATGATCTATATTTGCCTAGTTTTCTTACTATGTCGTGGGTCATGGACCATTTTTCTTCTAAGATCCTTTACTGGATCATTTATTTACAAAAGCTGTAAGTATTGCAGTGTTTACAGGGTCCTGTCCTCAGCCCTCCTCTCCTTCCACCCTCTCCTTTTTTTTTTTTAATCAATATTTTTTATTATGATATTGTGGGGTATCGTTAAGGGTTAGGTATACAAATATGCTTGGTTCAGGCACCCTTGTTGATAAGAGGTGTCTCCCCATCCCAGACAGATATTTACTACCGTTAATCCCATCTCCCTTCCCCTCCCCACCCCCATAGTTTCTCACCACTGTCAGTCATTTTCTTATAGTATTACATTGGATGTTCAAGGTCCATTATATGACTGAGAATATGTGATACTCAGATCTTTGTTTCTGTGAGAGGTCACTCAGTATTATAGACTCTAGTTCCATCCAGGTTGCTGCGAAATTCATGATTTTGTTCTTTTTTATGGCTGCATAGTATTCCATCGTGTATATGTACCACATTTTTAAAATCCGGTCCTTGTTTGATGGACAGCATGGTTGCTTCCAGGTTCTTGCTATTGTGAACAGTGCTGCGATAAACATATGTGTGCAGGTATCTTTTTTATAGAGTGATTTGAGTTCTTCAGAGTATATTCCCAGTAGAGGGATTGTGGGGTCATATGGAAGGTCAATATTTAGAGCTTTTAGGAATCGCCATACTGTTTTTCACAGAGGTTGTACTAGTTTGCACTCCCACCAACGGTGTAGAAGTGCTCCCTTTTTGCCACACCCTCTCCAGCAATTGTTATTTTTTAAGTTATTGATAATGGCCATTCTGACTGGAGTTAGGTGGTATCTCAGTGTGGTTTTGATTTGCATCTCCCTGATGATTAGTGAGGTTGAACATTTTTTCATGTGCTTGTTGGCTGCTCAGATGATTTCCTTTGAGAAATGTTCGTTCATATCTTTTGCCCATTTTATAATGGGGTTTTTTTTCTTTTCAACACATTTGAGTTCCTTGTAGATCCAAGATGTTAAGACTTTGTCAGACCTGGAGTTGGCAAATACTTTTTCCCAGTCTGCAGGCTGTCTCCCTGCTCTCTTGATGGTTTCTTTGGCTTTGCAGAAGCTTGTCAGTTTAATGAGGTCCCACTTGTCTACCTTATCTCTTATGGCCTGTGGGTTTCCGGTTTTGTTCAGGAATTGGATGCCAGCTCCAATTTCCATGAGGGTATGTCCTTTGTTTTCTAAGGTTTTTATAGTTTGAGGTTTTACATTTAGTTCTCTGATCCATTTAGAGTTAATTTTTGTGTATGGGGATAGATAGGGGTCCTGTTTCAATCTTCTGCATGTGGTAAGCCAATTTTCCCAGCACCATTTACTGAATAGGTTCTCCTCTCCCCAGTGGTAGGTGGTGGAGGCTTTGTCAAAGATGAGTTGGTTGAGAAATTGAGGTTTTGCTTCTGGAATCTCAATTCTATTCCATTGATCTATATGCCTGTTCCTGTACCAATACCAAGCTGTTTTGATTATTGTAGCTTTATAGTAAAGTTTGAAGTCTAGTAATGTGATACTACCTGCTTTGTTTTTTTTGCTGAGGATTGTTCTGGCTATTCTTGGTCGTTTGTATTTCCATATGAATTCCTGTGTTGTTTTTTCTAGGTTTGAGAAGAATGTTGCTGGTAATTTGATAGGTATTGCATTAAATCTGTAGATTGCCTTAGGTAAGATGGACATCTTCACAATGTTGATTCTTCCAATCCATGAGCATGGATATTTATCCATTTGTTTGTATCATCTTTGATTTCTTTGAGCAGTGTTTTGTAGTTTTCATTGTAAAGGTCTTTCACATCTCTGGTTAGGAAGATGCCAAGGTATTTCATTTTTTTTGTGGCTATTATGAATGGAATTGTGGTTTTTATTTAGGTTTCTATTTGTTTATTATTGGTGTAAAGAAATGCGATTGTCTTTTGCACATTTATTTTGTATCCTGAGACTTTGCCAAAGGCCTTTATCAGTGTAAGGATATTTTTGACAGATTCTCTTGGGTTTTCAAGGTACACAATCATGTCATCTGCAAAGAGAGATAGCTTGACTTCCTCTTTTTCTATTTGAATACCCCATTGCCTTCTCTTCTCTGATTGCTTGAGCCAGGACTTCCAATACTATATTGAACAGGAGGGGTGAGAGTGGGCCTCCTTGTCTTGTTCCAGTTTTCAGGGGAAATGGTTCCAGTTTTTGTCCATTTAGGAGTATGCTGGCTGTGGGTTTCTCGTAGATGGCTTTTACTATTTTGAGGTATGTTCCCCATATGCCTAGCTGTTCGAGGGTTTTTATCAAGAAGGGGTGCTGGAGTTTATCAAAAGCTTTTTCTGCATCTAATGATATAATCATGTGATTTTTGTTTTGACATCTGTTGATGTATTTAATTACATTTACGGTTTTACGAATGTTGAACCAGCCTTGCATCCCAGGGATGAAGCCTACTTGGTCATGATGGATGATTTTTGAGATGTGTTGTTGAATTCGGTTCGCTAGGACCTTGTTGAGAATTTTAGCATCTATGTTGATCAAAGATATTGGCCTGTAGCTCTCGTTCTTTGTTGGGTCTTTACCTGTTGGGTATCAACGTGATGTTGGCTTTGTAAAATGATTTGGGGAGAGTTCCATCTTTCTCAATTGCCTGGAATACTTTCAGTAGGATTGGTATAAGCTCCTCCTTAAACGTGTTGTAGAATTATTCTGGAAAGCCATCTGGTCCAGGGCTTTTTTTTGTAGGTAGTTTTCTTATTACATAGTCAATTTCCTTGATTGTTATTGGTCTATTTAGGGTCTCAATTTCTTTTGTTTCAACCTAGGCAGGTTGTGTGATGACAGAAAGTCCTCCATTTCCAAAAGGTTTTCAAGTTTGTTTCCATACAAGTGTACATAGTAGTCTCTAATGATCTTTTGTATTTCTTCAGGATCAGATGTGACTTCGTCTTTTGTGTTTCTGATTGTGTTTATTTGGGCTTTTTCTCTCTTTTTCTTGGTCAGTCTAGCTAGGACCATCAATCTTCTTTATCCTTTCAAAGAACCAGCTTTTTGTTTCATTAATTTTTTTGTATTATCTTTTTGTCTTCTATGTCCTGGATTTGGGTTTTTATTTTGGTGATCTGCATTCTTCTGCTGAAATTAGGGTTTTTGTGGTCTTGCTTTTCCAGCTTTTTAGGTGTCTTCTTAGGCTGTTAATTTGTGATCCTTTCATTTTCTTCATGTGCATTTGTAGGGATATAAATTCCCCTCTTATTACAGCTTTCATGGCATCCCAGAGATTTTGGTAAGATGTTTCTTCATTTTAATTTGTTTCCATGTATCTTTTAATCTCTGTTTTGATTTCATCATTGACCCAGGAGTTGTTTAGCATCATGCTGTTTAGTGTCCATGTCTTTGAGGGTTTTGGGGGGACCTTTTTGGTGTTAATGCTTATTTTTATTCCACTGTGGTTCGAGAAGGTGAATGGTAAAATTTCAGTCCTTTTAAATTTGCTTATACTTGACTTATAGCCAAGTATATGGTCAATCTTAGAGTATATTCCATGTGGTGATGAGTATAATGTGTATTCTGTGGTCTTTGGATGGAGGGTTCTGTAGGTATCAATTAAGTCCATTTGATCAAGAGTCACATTGAGGTTTCAGATCTCATTACTGATTTTTTGTCCTGATGATCTGTCTAGGGTTGTGAGTGGGGTGTTGAAGTCCCCAGCTATGATGGTATTGGAGTTGATATCTGTTTTTAGTGTACCTAGGAGCTGCTTTATGAAAGTTGATGCTCCTATGTTTGGTGCATATATGTTTAGGATGGATATTTCTTGCTGATGGATTGAACCTTTTATCATTATGTAGTGGCCTTCTGTATCTTTTTAAATTTTTGATAGCTTAAAGGGTATTTTGTCTGAGATTAAGATTGCGACTCCTCCTTTCTTTTGTGTTCCATTCGCCTGATAATTTGTTTCCCATCCTTTTACTTTGAGTCTGTGAGTGTCCTTTCTAGTGAGGTGAGTCTCTTGAAGGCAATAGATTGTTGCCTGGTGATATTTTATTCATTTTGCCATTCTATGTCTTTTCAGTGGTGCATTTAGTCCATTCACATTCAAACTATTATTGAAATGTGAGAGTTGATCCCTACCATAATGTTCTTACAGAATTGTTTTTCTTCCTCTTTGTGTGTTGTCTTTCTTTTGGTTTTAGAGTTGGATCATGTGTGTTTTTAATCTTTTGCCTGTACTTTTGTGAAGAACGTTGTTGTTCTTTTTTCCTTTTCCTTTGTGTTCAATACTTTCCTAAGTGTTTCTTTTAGCGGTGGTCTAGTGGCAGCATAGGTTCTTAGGGATTGGATATCTGGAAAAGATTTCAATTCTTCCTCACTGATGAAGCTTAGCTTGGCTGGGTAGGTTATTCTAGGTTGAAATTGTTTATCTTTTAGAACTTTGAAGATAGGGCTCCAAGCTCTCCTAGCCTGGAGGGTTTCTGAAGATAAATCTGCTGCTATTCTAATTGGTCTTCCCTGGTACATAGTCTGACCTTTTTCTCTTGCAGCCTTTAGGACTTTTTCTTTTATACCTACTTTGTTTATATGAATTAATATATGTCTGGGAGTTGGTCTTCTCATTTGTTGTCTTGCAGGGGTTCTTTGAATCTCTTGTGTTTGAATTTTTTTTCATCCTTGATGAGATGAGGGAAGTTTTCTTGAATGATTTCATGAAATGTTTGTTCCATTGTGACCTCTGTTTCTCTCTCTGCCTCAGAAAGGCCAATTACTCTTAGGTTCAGTCTCTTGAAGTGATCATTCGTCTATTGAAGGTTTTGTTCTCTTTTTGAGCTTCTTTTCTATGCTTTTGACAGTTTGGGTTAGTTCTGTGTTTTGGTCTTCGAGCTCTGAGATTCTTTCTTCTGCTTGGCTAATTCTGCTTTCCATGCTTATTAGATTGTTATTTATTTCCATCACAGTATTCTTTACTGCTGTTATTTCTGACATCAGCTCCTTCCTATTTTCCTCTTGTCTCTCCTCAATTTTTTTAATTCTCTCTATTAATGTTTTGATGTCTGGGTTTGTTGCATGTGACCAATCATTCTGGGGGCTCTTCATTGTTTGTGTTCCAGAATCTGTTTTCTCTGTGTCTGATCTCCCAGGGGTCTGTGTGAGACCTATATTCTTCTTTTGGCTTTTCTTCATTTGTGTGGTGCCCTCCCCCTACTTTTTCCTTCCCTCCACGTCACTGTCTTCTTTAATTCTGCTATTCAGGGGTAGAGGGATTGGTTTTACTTCTGTTTGTTCAATGTCCTATTCTTTATGTATGTCCTCTTACTTTGTTCAATTCTAGACTTGCACTGTAGGTTGGGGGTGGTCCTTTTTGCAGTTTTGAGATTTACTTAAGGGGGGAGCTGTGATTCAAAATCTATCTGCAGGTCCTGGTATTCGCTGACAGGTGTATGGATAATCTGAAACCCACTTCCCACTGCCTTGGAATCTGTCCATGCAGTGGGGCTGTAAGTTTACTCCCTGAAATAAAATGTGGTTAGTAGAGGGAAGAGAATGGAGCAGGCAGTGGGGGGAAGTGGGGGGTGGAGACATAGAGAAGTAAGGGGGAAACAAACGAGTGTACCAACAAATGGAGAAAGAGACCTATACTGAAACAGATAAAAACAATAGACCACAGCTACAGACTAACCAACTCCCATACACAAAAAAAAATACAATGATGCTACCATACTAGCTAACCAACCACCTTATTAGTGTGCTGTTCCTCTATACAAAGATATGGTTTACAGAGAGGAGAAAAGAGAAGAAAAGGAAGAGAAAAAAAAGGAACAATACAGTAGGAATAGAATTAAGTCATTAAACTAACAGAACCAATCAAGCACACTCTGAGACTTTACATTTAAGTCCAATGTCCTTTCAGCTCTGATTTCTAGCTTTCTTTTCAGGCTGGTAAATTAGTTCGCAGTTAGGGTTAGTTGACCCTGGCCTGCTGTGAAGAACAGTTCAGATCACCCTCCGTTCACCACTCTGGCCTGTGTCTATTTTTCAAGCTTGTTTCTCCCGTTACGGTGTTGTTACCTTGAATCGCCAGCAGGTGGTGCTAGCTCAGCTGCTCGCCCCAGAGGGGGTGGGGCTGGACAGGAACCAGGCAGAGGGCGGAGATGGAGGCCTGCCTCAGGGCACCCAGGAGGAGACCCACAGCAGGCAGGACGTCATGGTTGCAGGAGAGGTGGCAGCAATCCCAGCAGATCTTGCCTGCAGGGGCTTCAAGGACTGAAGTCGTGGATCAGCTCAGGCATGGGTGGCGTGATTGCTATGGCCACCACGGAGCCCACAGCGGCGCCAGCAGCTGCTGTGTCTGCGCTGCAGTGGCTGTCCAGACGGCTGTGATGCCCCAGCGGTGGTGACGGCTGAGCTCCATGTGAAGAGCAGGCTGCCGATACTGGGGTCCACAGCTCCCAGGGGGAGAGCCAGAGACCCTCTGCATTCTCCTTTGTAGAGGGTTTCATAGACCAGGTTGCCCCATCGCCATCTTACCAGAAGTCCTGATATCGGCCTTGTTAAGAAGGATAGACACATAATAGATTGTAATTGAAATGGGATGGCTTAGTTTTACAGATACTCAAATATTTGACTTACCAATATTCCAAGATGTATAATTTAGAATTAAACTGAGTCTGCAGCTTGAAATTTCCACGTTTCTGTAAATGAAGTCCTGCTATTTAGTTATTGTTTTAACCAATGCAGTAGTGTGTTCTCTTTTATTCCCACTCAGGGTTAAAATTTCAAATTAGTGCCTATCAGATTCATTCCACATTTTGTTCACATACATGGGAAAAGTAAGCATAATTTATCACTATGTTTGGTAATTTCTTTTTCCTGTGGTGCCCCTGGTCATTTAAAAGAACACATACTGCTTATTTCAAAACTCTGTGACAAAGTCAATCTATTCCAACTTAAAAACATCTCAGGTCTTCAAAGCCTTAGTTAGGCAGGATATTTCTTAAGGTTAATTTGCAATCAGCCTTTCTCCTTCCTAAGGAAAAAAAGAGAGACAGATAAATAAGCAACTTTTCAGGTATTCAAAGGGTTGTTAGTATAGACAAGAGTCTGAGCTTGTGGTATATCCTGTTTGCAATTGCGTTGATAAGCTATGGTTAAATGCACGAACTTCTGTATTTGATCACTAGTTTTCAAAAATAAATTGCTTCATGGGAGTGCATTTGTCTCAATTTTGAGAACATTTTGGGAGAGAATAACCAGGACATTAGTTATACCACAGAAACAGGACATTTTTAAAAATTGACATTTGCTCATATTTTGTGTGTGCTTGTGTGGTCTTTCATATGTTTCCATGGCAAAGAAGTTCAACACTTTCCTAAAAGTTTACCTTTAGGATAAGAACAAAGTCTAGAAGAAAGTGCATCAGAGGACTAGAAAGTTGAGAACACAGTTTCTCAGTTCTGCTATTAATACCCTTCCTGTAAATGTATTCCTGATTTTTGTCAACTACAGACAAAAATAGTTGTGTCTGTCTTACTGAATGGCAGGAGGCAGTTACCTTACTCTGTCTCTCATCACTCATTTCATTGAATCCAGTAGTTATGGCTAGTATAAAGATACAACTATAAGCAAGAAAAAAATGGGTAACGTGTGGTATGTTTAATCATAATAGCCATTGGCATCATATCTAGAATTAATTGAAGCAGTAAATTTTGACATGGTCATCAAAAAGTGCCCGTCAAAATGTAAAATTGATTTTCTGGGGTTTTGTTTTGTTTTGCTTCATTTTTATCAACTAATATGCCTGACTCATATTTTGCCTCTTATTCTACCCCAACTCCTCTCTAAGATTGCCACTTTGTAGTTTATTCATGTATTATTTGCATTTTTATGAAGAATTATTATTTTTATTTATTCTAATCCCAGCAGAGAAAGGTACAGCTTGAAATAAGTAAATATTGATGTTGTAGAAATTTAAGGGCAGAAGAGAAAGATCTCAAAAGGGCAATAGATCAACATATTTTGCTTGGTTCATGCAATATCTGTCCACCTTACATATTTTAAGTGAATCTGGATTTCAGGTTTCTCTTGAAAGATCTGCAGATCTGGGATAACAGCTTGGCAATAATCTATTGGAGTGGAGCACTGTAAGGGCTACCTTGTTTGGATGGGGTGTCTACTTTCTAGCTCTCCATAATTCCCACCATTCCCACCCTGTTGGTTTCACTCATTTCCATGAACTACTTCATCTCGTAGGCATTTGGATTTAGGACTCCTAGTCTAGAAGGTACACTGATGTCTAGGCAACAGGTCTATGCAAGGAAACACTCAGGTGACACTAGGCATGAACTGTTCCAATGAAAGAGAACAGAGAAGTGCTAACGACAAGTTTCACACTCAACACAATTTTCCTGGAGATAGCCCACATAGCTACTATGAAACAGAAAATCATATGCAAAATAATTGCCTAAATTAAACTTTATTTGTCTGAAAATACGTACAAGTGAGTTTTTTTTTTAATTACAAAGATCAAAGTACCAAGAGATTTAAGGGAGAATGACATGTATAAAAGTTGTCAGAAATTATTGGCTAAAAGGCAGGGTAGTAATAACCTCCAATTTAGAATTTGTAACTTTTAAATAAAAACAGCTCTGGTAAGGAAGAGAAATTGATTATTTTAAAAAGGTTTGTCATGAAGGAAAGTATAATTTTACCAGAATAGATGATTCTGGGTTTAAAAGAAATTTAGACCTAGAAACATATGTGATCGCCATTTAAGCCATTTTTGAAGTGATTTTATACTTTTTACCATCATTAGTCAAAATACCAAGCAATAGCTAAAACACCCAGCACAAAACCATCATACTACAATTCTGAAATTGTATATTGAAGTATTAACACAACTTTTAGAGAGCTGTAAGTATGAGCATTTAAAACGAGTTTGCTTGTGAGGACACTTCAAATGATAGGAAACAATTTACACTTGAGTTTGAAAAATGACTCAATTCCAGGGTCATTTTAGATTCTCCCTGTGGCCTGGGAGAATTCGGGGGGATTTGGTAAGCCTTCTCAATTACGGTTTTCCCCCTTCCTTCCCCCAACTCTACCAAGACATTCTTTCAAGTTTTACTTTATAGGAACTGGTAAAATTTGCAATGTGCTTTACTTTCTCACTGCCAGTGCAGAACCCCAAAGGCAATAGATTGCAAATTGCATGACTCCAATCTGGGACAGGAATAGCTGGTGGAAATTTGGGAGGAATAGTTACCAAAGGTATCTGTTAGGTATCTGAAGTTCTGGGTAGACCCCATATGACAATGATTGTCAGGTAGGAGTCTGAGTCCCAGAGAACAATGTCAAATGCAGGTCCTGAAAATAAGAAATAGTTTGGAACCAGATAGGCGTGCAAAAGTCAGGCTTGACTAAATGAGGGGTAATAAATAGCATTTACTGAGTACATTTGCTGGGCACTATTCTGTACTCTCTGCATGCATTAGTTCATTTAAGCCTCAACATGGATAGGCTCTGTTATTAGGAAACTAGGACCGAGAGATGTTAGGCAACTTGTCCAAGGTTAGACACTAATGGAGGTGACAAATGCAGGATTTGAATCTAGGCAAATGAATTTGGCATTTTTGCATATTCCCCCTGTAATATACAGTCTCACTAGACAGCTGGACAAAGGTTTGTAGCACTATCCTGTAGAACTTTCTGTGATTTCAGCATTGTCCAATACTGTCACTGTCGAACACGTGACATGTGGTAGTTTAATAAGGTAGATTAGGTAGTATGAGGAACTGCATTTTTGCATTTCTATTTAATTTTAATTAATTAAATTTACACTTAAGTAGCCTCCTGTGGACAGTTGTTAAAAAATTGATTGAACAATAAAGATTAGAGGCCAAGCACACTCCTCACTCAAAACTACAAGAACCCAACAGTGGGCCTCAAAAGGAAGGCAGATATTTGGAGATTCAAGGCCATCTTTCTGATCAAATGAGTCTCCTGTTGAAAATGCTCCAATGGTTCTTTAATGCTGTTAGGGGGAAAAGTGCAACCTGTTTCATATGACTTCCTAGTCTCTGCACAAGTTGTGTTTTCCTTAAGCTTGTAGCCCCATTGCTTCCCAGACCCACCTGCCTGCCCACTCACCACTATCTGATTCCCCAGCTCCCCATCTTCTGCCTGCAGACCCACCAAACTACAAAGAGCACTTCTTGCGGTCATAATGCACTTATTCTTCCCTTCACCTACCCCAGCTCTCCTCTTCTTATCCTGCCCAGCTTAACTTTCAAGGCCCAATGTTAGAGTCACCTCCTCACGAAAACCTTCCTCCACATTGAGTTGGCCACGCACCTCTGTTTCCCTGGGTCTGTGTTGCGTTCTTTCCAAACACCCCTCAGACACATATCACAATTCTTGTTCTTTGGACTCCTCCCCCTCGCCCAGGAGAATGTAACCTCCTTGAGGACACAGGCTTTGGTTTTCATTCCTAAATCCTCAGCTTCTAATCTGTGGATCATTCACTCCAGAAATGTTCCTTGAATGAGTGATGGAAAATCTGCCAATGGGGTTAGCAAACCAGCCACCTTAGAAGCTCTGGTGACCTGAAGTTGTTCTTGACAGGTGTTACTCCTTCCTGGACCGATCCTAGGAAATTGAAGGTCACAGAAAAACCTACTGTTTGGAGGATCAGCAGCTTCTGACAGGTACAGTCTGATATTTATTTCCTTTATACTTCATTTCATATTTAGATAGCACCTTACTGATATTATCTCTCTAATCTTTCCATTAGGGAAGTGAGAAGAGAAGAGTGAAAATGACTTGTTCAAGGTTATAAAAAGCAGAGCAGTGACAGAAAATACTTTAACACTTCCAACTAATCCAAGGCCCTGCGTGCATGGGATTTAGGATGTGCTACATTAGCACTGAAAAATAAGGTTCTAGAAAGTAATTATGAATTGGCTTTGTGCCTTGGTCCTATCCCTAGGATGTCCAGTGGGACCGTGTGTGTCTGCCAGTTTTGTGGGGATCCATGCACAACAGAATTTAACAATGTGGCAGTGGACAGATGAGAAAGTAGGGGTGGGAGATGGGGTAGGAGAAAGTGAGAACAGCTGTGAGACCGTGAATACCACAGGGAGGGAGGAAGGTAGTGGGAAGAGTAAGCTCTTTTTCCACAGGGTAGGCCAAGGGTAGTGTCAACAAAGACCAGGAAAGAAGAAAATAAAATAAGTGATAATAGTAGAATGAACAATAAAATAAATACTAAAACTAAAATGACAGCTATTCCCTTGGTACTAACTGTGCCAAGGTGTATAACATGGGGTTTTTTTTTTTTAATTTTAGCTCAAATACAAAACGTGAGTATCATGATGTCCCTTTTCTGGATGTGAAAACTAAGCCTCAGAAAAGTTATGTAAGTTCAGTTTACACAACTGGTCCCCTGTCCTTGCTGTCTTCTCAGCTGCCTCGGGTCATTTGCTATCTACCATCTTACAGTCCCATTTCAACTAAGACAAACATTCCTTTTCAGTGAAACCCAGGTCCATATTATTTTCTCTCTTTGTAGAACTAATATGCTTTCCAAGAAATTTCAGCAAATCTGATTAGTGTATCCCAGAATGCAAGACTCTCCCCAACGACTGTGCTATTGGCTTCATAACATTGTTTTCTGCTCTCTCCAGAGCCTTTGTGGTTCAAAGGGGGTGTTTAAGACATGGTGGTGGAAAATTTATTCCTTGACAATCATATAAAGCTTTTGTCTAGAAAGTACCTTATTGTGTGACAGAAATAAGTTTCATATTAATTAAAAATAGCAAGAAGGGATTCCAAAAAAGGGTGAAAATGTTTTTTCCGCTACAAAACACTTCTGCCCACTGCCATATGTACTCAACTTATTCGCCCAGCAAGAGAGGAGAGGCAGCCACCCTGTCGGGACCCACGCCATCTTAATAACAATAGAGACAAAGAAATAGCCTGAAATTGCAGATTTTTCTGGCATTTGGCTCAGTATCTACTTCAGCCCAAATTTTTATTCATCGATTCCTTTTCAGAAACAAAGAAAAATGAGGAAATAGTGTTACGTCTACACATATTAGCTCATATTTCAAATTTTTAAATCCCCACTGAATAGTCAGAAAACTGAGGCTCAAAGAAGAGGTCAAAGCTCACAGAGATAGTCCATGGAAGAGGGAGGTCCCATACCAGTTCTTTCCTTGGTCTCTGAGAAGAAAATGGGTGAATGAAATGGACAATCTGGGGGAAAAAAACAGTAGCTACATAAATATCAGAGTTCTATAATTTAGAGTTGATACTTAGGTTCAGTTCCAATATTTTATCAGATATTTCCTGATATTTCTCCTCTCCTCAGCAAGACTGTGAAGAAACAAGCGAGGATGTTTGGGCTGGGCTCCATATTCCATAGCACACTATCTTTCTCACACACAGAAAACCCTTCCTTGGTATTCCATAATCCACTCTCTTGCTACTCAGAACTATGGTTCAACCAGCCAGCAACATTATGCATGGCCTGGAAGTTGGGGAGAAACATAGAATCTCAGGCCCCACCCCAGACCCACAAAATTCCACCAGATCACATTCTAAGCACATTAAAATTGGAAAAGCACTAATCTAGACTTTTCCTCATCTCTCTTTCATCTAGATGCTCCTTCAAGGTGACTAATTCTATATCCTACTTTTTCCTATCCTGGGTGCTAGCAGTGAAACTGCTTCCTGCCAAAGTATGAGTTGACCAAATATAGGATTCTCCCCCATTAGCTGAAGTGCAATTAAAAATTTCCTGAACCTACAAGGCCCTTAAAGAATTGGTATTTTAGCTGACCAGTGGGAAATATTCTGAATCTTCTTTCTGTCCCTAACAGAAAACCATGTCAGCCTCTGCCTGTTCCACTCAGACCACTGGCCATTACTGTCTTTATCCTCTTTTTATGGCACAATGTCAAGAACACCATGCTCCGACATGAACTCTAGGGCCGGCTCAGTCCTGCACAGATCTGCTCAACAAGTGTGGACTGTGTGCCAACCTGCTTTGACCACAGTTTCCATCTTTAGAAGATGGGAGTGTTAAATGGGAATGGAATTGTTTGTCACCTACAGAATATTTGTTCATAGAGATTCATACACACACACACAGGCACGCACATACATATGAGCACTCCCTTTACGCAGGCTAACCTTTGGGAATTCCCTCTTCTGAAAATTTAAAGTACCCTTAAATATTAAAGGCCTTAAAAGTCTAACAGGAAAAAAAAAAGGAAGTGTAAGCAAGACTTTCTTAAACAAATTTGTCCTTTGGTCAGAAACGACACTTATCTTCCCTTTTTTTCCCCCTGCTTATTCCTCAATTAACTTTTATGTCCACAGATAACACTTTAAGAAATACTGGGTTAGAGGACTTCAAAAGATTCAGCTCTTACATCTTATATTTTACCATTTTACCCTCTCATCATGGAGGATTCTGTCAACTTTTATAATTGTTGTGTTATTACTTTTAAAGTAATTACAATATTTATAATCATTAATTGAACCAAATTTTGCTTTGGGGCACAATAGATTTCATACGAGATACCTTTGCTTCTTGTTTCTACTTTCCATACCCATGAACCTAGAGCAATTCATTGACTTGGTACAAACAATTTTTATTCTATGTGACCCAAGTCATTCCTGGCAAAGTGATCTCATGTTTGAAAACATGTGAACTTGTGCTTAACTCATTATGAAGTCTAGATTAAAAGGGATTGTGCTGTACTTGTTCAACTATGGATATTATTATTTTGAAGTGAATTTACACCAAAATGCCCCTTTGTCTTCCCACATATCCTGTCAACGCATATTCCAACACTGTGAAATTACATACTTTTTTCTTTCTTTCTTTTTTTTTAGGAAGCAGGATTTATTGAGAGGACAGAAAAGCTCCCACAGTAGAAGGGGACCTGAGGGGGTTGTCCTACATATTTTTTCAAAAATCTTGGGAAAATATCATCTCTTCTTTGGATTATAAATAAATGAATTTTTCCCTAAGAGCTTCACTATATTTGCCAGACCACATACTTTTCATCATGGCCTTTGCACCTTTATCCTAATTATGCCTTTCATATGACAGTAACTATGACATACTAACACATGATACAATATTTTTAGCCATGTTTGATATGTCACTCGATATAGTCCTATTCTGTTATGGAATGATATGTTGGTGAGTTTTCTTCCTGTGCTATTTTTTTTCTTTTTGTTATTTGGACGCTACACACACAAATTTTCAATAACTCTGTATAATTAACAATTAATCAAAGTATAATTTTTCGCAACAACAGGAAAGGTAGGTAATACAAGGTCTGTGAAATTAGGCAGGACCAAATAACGATGACTGATCACATTGCTTATTTCAAAGTATAGATAAGTTTCCTGAGTGGGTCAAAAATCACATCCTCCATACAGGTGGACTGTAGTGAGGAGACAAGTGAGGAGGAAAGACAAGTATGAGTGGTTTACTTTAATTTCTTTTTTTTTTTTTTTTTTTGAGTTGGAGTCTTACTCTGTCACCCAGACTGGAGTGCAATGGCCGCTCTTGGCCACCACAGCCTCCACCTGCTGGGCTCCGGCGATCCTTCCGCCTCAGCCTTCCAAGTAGCTGGAACTAAAGGCAGATGCTACCATGCCTGACTAATTTTTTATTTATTGTAGAGATGAGGTCTCGCCAAGTTGCCCAGGCGGGTGTCGAACCCGCGGGCTCAGGCAATCCACTCACCTCAGCCTCTCAAAGGCCCGGGATTACAGGCTGAGCCACTGAACCCGGCTGGTTTACCTTAATTTCTATGAGAGAAATCTCAAAATGAGCAGATCCCATGCCTTCTGCATTTTTGAAAATCTATTATATGGCTATTTGGAAACCTTTTATAGAATTCAGCTGTTCTTCCCTCATGCCTTGTGTCCCACATGGGTGCAGATGTGTGTTTGTGATGCATAGGGGGGTAGTATTTTCAGAAAGCCTGTTGTGTGATTGCCTGCTGAGTACTCGCTTAGCACTGTGTGCAGTCAGGATCAACCCTTCATCAAAGGAGCCCTTGTCACAAATCTCAGTGATTTCAATCATGAGGCTATTTTCCTTATTTTGAATACAAGTGTAAACAGAATTTGAAAAGACTCTTTTAACCTTTTGGAAATGATATGAGAGCCTGTGTGAGATAGAGGTGGACCATATTTGTATCAACAAAATGCCAATCGAAATTTTTTTAATTCTAAGCTTTTTTTATTACCAAGATTGTTCCAGCCTATGGTGATATTATTCCAATAATTAGTCATGTGGTTATCACTTCCCATTGATTTAACATGCTTGCCTGTCCTTCATAATAGTGTAGATTAGCCTGACAGGACATATTTATGAAACATGTCTGATTACTGCCCATAAGTATGTTTTACTAAAGACTGATTTGATCAATTCGTTTTCCCACAATTTTTTTTTCCCTTGGAAATTGCAGATCTGTAATTTACAAGATATATCAACTCACCTTCCTAGCATTACCACTTGAATCTAGTCGTAAGGGAGAATAGCTCCAGGTGCTAGCATCATTAACTAAGAATATTAAACCCGTAAATAAGACCTTCCTGTATATGTTTTACCAACAAAGAGTCTTTCATGTTGCCACCAGTAAACGCTAAGAAAATTAAACATCATTTACAAACAAAATTAAAGACATTTTTCCTTCCACAACCAATTAAGAAAATCAGAAGGAAAATGTTTTGATTCATGCTCATCATATACACATAAATATATCACATAATGGCTCATATTTAGCAAATATGAAATACCAAAACACAAATGAAAAATATTTTGGCATCTGTCCGGCCCCAGAGTTGGCTAACACAAAGTGTGATGTGTGTTTTAGTCCTGCTGTTAAACATTGACTGATCTGAATAAATTAATTACAAATTATGTTTATCAAAAACACAGCGAACTTTTAAAACACAGAAAAGGAGGAACCTCTTCTAATCACTCATATCCAACAGAAGATGAGAGGAAAATTATCACTCAATAGTTGGTCCAATGGAAGATATAAATTGGGAGGCCTCTGGGCAACATGGCATCGTGCATTTATACTTTGAGGGTACCCCCTTAGTTATCAGCTATAACAATAACTGATAACATTTAAAAATTAAAATTAACAAAAGCAAGAGGAGACATCTTCTTAAACCGGACACAAAACTGGGTCTAACTCATATAGTTGAAAGCTGAATGAAGGGAGCTTTGAACCTGCTGGCATAGACTATGGGTGATAGAGATCAAAGGCAGCCCAGGTGTTGTGACTGACTAGCACCCAGATTATTCTGCTAAGCTAACAATTTGAGAAAAGCTCCCCTAACCTCTCAATGGAACTAAAATAATCTGCAGAGAAACCTGGAACTGCAGTGTCAACAAAAACAACACAACATGAGAGCCCTATGCCACCAGTTCAAGATCTGTATTGACCTGAGAATGAATTGGACCAGTGGAGGCAACTGTAAGATGACTAAACAGAAAGAATTAGGTAGAGGGAAAGAAATAACTCCCACTCAAGATAAGCGTGCAAATGAAAATTCCATGGAAACTGATGGAATTAACATTGAAAAAGACAGTAGTGAGGAGAAGGGTTAGTATACCCTTCTCCTATGAGAAAGCTATTGATTTCCATCTATGTAATCCTAGTACACATGCACATCCCCCTAAGGGATATCTAACTAACTTCAGGGTGTGTATGTGTTGCATGTATATGAGAAAATATGAAACTATGGGAGCAAACAAAAACACATGCCACACTCAGAATTATTGTGATATTTAAAATATACATTGCTAGCTTCAGAGTCACTGAACTATCATTCAATCTGATTTTCTAGAAGTCCATGGTAATTTGCCTTTAATATATAAGTAGACAATAAATGCTCATTGAGTATATTGAAAGGAAAAATTCCATCATGTTGGCATTTATAATTTAGGACCTAATGAGAGGCAAGAAAACAAACAAACAAATTATTTTTAAAAAAACATGGCATTAAGAGGGAGATGGTTTAAGATCAGGTCCACTCTGTACAGTTTGCTGGCTGGGTGACCTTTGGTAAGTACACACAGCCACCTTTGAATCTCATTATCTCATCTGTAAAATTATCTGACCACCTCAAAACTGACAATATAATAAGAGACTGGATTAAAAGCAGCTCTCCTCTGCCTCAAATCTTACAACATTGAAAAAAATGATATACGTTCATGTTAATGCTTGAAAACAAGACAGAAAGTCACTAGTTTTCCAGAGATTATGAGGAATTCCTGAGATTAGAAGCTGACAGACTTGTATTAATGAAACAAGCAGAGAAACTACAAACTCAAATATGCTCAAGAGAAAAGAGCTCTTCCAGAAAATCCTAGATAACCCACATTCAGGAAAATACATGCCAAAAGCAAGGCAAAGACATTGGGCAATTATCAAAGTAATTTAAAAACCACATTTAAAATAGTTGAACAGTCTTACTCCTCCTCTGCCTAAAACTATACACCATAAAATAATGCCATTTTCTCTCCTGTTACACATTATATCAATATTTTCTGTAAAACAAAAAAGTGGACAGTATATCTGGAGGGAACCTAGAATGGATGTTGTTTCTATACAAGAGAAGTTTAACACAGTCTGAGGTGATTGTTGACCTTGACAGTCACAGCCAGGAAGAACAATAGTCTCCTATTGTTCAGTAGCTGATACAGCAGGGTTTGAGCACTGTTCCTTGAAAAGGAGTCCTAATATAAGAACCCCACTGAAGATAACTTACTAGAAGGAAACATGATCCCCCATGCCCAGAAGAGAATCTCGTCCTACACTGCTCCTTTTCTTGTGTGTCAACTTAAGCTCGAATTGTGAAAACAGAGTATTGTAAAAAAAGATAACATCCACTAACAGTGATCAAGATAAATCAAAGACAAAGATAATGTTATAACTCAATATAATGAGAAATGTCCACATAAGAGATGGACAAAAAAATCCAATAAAGAGAAAATCTATCTCCTATGGGAGAAAAAATAATAATAAATAAAGAGCCAAGAAGATATCACTCTATAAAATAAAAAAGTAACATTAAGCATATTTGTTTTATATTGGTGAATACCAAATGGCCACAAATTTAGAATGTAAACTTGTTTCTTCAAGGACAGCTAGAGTCTTTGACCTCTTGATCTTCTTTTGAAAGACTCATCTGATTAGGTCAGGCCCATCCAGGAAAATCTCCTTATGATGAACTTGAAGTCAATTGATTAGAGGCCTTAATTACATCTGAAAAATTCTTTCATTTTTGCTATGTAATGTAATCACAGGAATCATATCCCATCATCTTTACCAAATTCTATTAGTTGCAAGTTATAGTTTTCTATCCACACAAAGTATGGCTCAATAGAGGTCATAGACTTTGCCTATCACATGAAGGAATGTAAAAAATTTAAAATATCGCCCGGCTTGGTGGCTCAGCCTGTAATCCCGCCCCTTTGGGAGGCAGAGGTGAGTGGATTGCCTGAGCCCGCGGGTTCGAGGCCTGCCTGGGCAACTTGGCGAGACCTCATCTCTACAATAAATCAAAAATTAGCCGGCCATGGTAGCGCACGCCTGTAGTTCCAGTTACCTGGAAGGCTGAGGCGGAAGGATTGCTGGAGCCCAGCAGCTCGAGGTTTTGGTGGCCGGGAGCCGCCACTGCACTCCAGTCTGGGCGACAGAGTGAGACTCCAACTCAAAAAAAAAAAAAAAGTAAAATATCAAAATAAAAAGAAAAATCCAAAAGTGGAATGACTTAAGAGAACAGACATCTGAAGTCTAAATTGAGATTATCATTGAAATATAATGTACTTGCATCAAAATGCACAGAATATGATGAATCTAGGGAAGACCTGCCTCAATCAAAGTTTTCTAGTGCCTATTTTCAAGCAACCCTTACAATCTCTCCAGGAAACATTTTTCTGATTTCTATTGTCATATATTAGTTTTGCCAGTTTGGGGGAAAACTTTGGAACATCTTGCCTTGCTTACATCCTTTTTGGGAAAGGGTTCAATCTTCCAATATTAGGGACAGTGTATAAGTTTTCTACAGATGTCCTTTATCAGGAATTCCTAGTGTGTTGAGGTTTTTTCTTTATTTTAAATCATAAATGGGAAAATATTACCAAATGGTTATCTGTATCTACTGAGATAATAGTACAATTTTTTCGTTTATCTTCTTAATGAAGTAAATGACACAAATTGATTTTCAAATGTCAACTAGTCTTTTATTTGAAAATTTGCCCCATTGGTATTACTATCTATTATTTTTATATGTTAGTGGATTTAATTTGAAATCTAAAGGGTATTAGGCTATAGATTTTCTTTAATTGTAATATAATTTGTTGTTCTAGTAACATGAAATAAGAGCTTCCTCCTCTATTATTTGAAAAAAATTATATAGGATTTCTATTTTTTCCCTCAAAAGATTTTATTATTGAATCATAGGAATTTATTTGTAGAAAGTCTTAAATTATGAATTCAAGTTTCTTAGCAGATAAAGAGCTAGTCTGAGTTTCTAGTTCTTTTTGTATCAGTATTGTTCATTTGCACTTTTCCAGGAATGAGCCCATTTCATCTAAGTTGACAAATTAAATTGTATAACATTGTTTGCAATATTCCCTTATCTTTTACTGTCTTAAAGATCTGTACTCATGCATCCTTTTTCTGTTTCTAATAATAATCAGTCTAGCTAAGAGTTTATCAATTGTATTGATATGTTCAAAGATTCAACTAATGGTTTTGCTGATTTTTCTCTACTGTTTGTCTGTTTTCTGTTTATTGCTCTTTTATGTTACCTTTATAATTTCATTTGTTCTATTTTCTTTGTGTTAATTGTTGAAGATTAATTGTTGAAGAACAAGTTTATGAAAAGTTTTATATCTTGGTAATTGTGTGAATGAGTTATGAATTTGTCAAAACTCACCAAATTGTATACTTAAGACTTTTATATTCTAGCGTATGTGAATTGCCCCTTGACAAAACTGTAAACAAATACTGAATTCTAACTAGTAAGTTTGTATCTTACAGTACTACAATTAACAATTCTGAAGCAGTTTTTCATGCGTTCTAAAATTGAGTAAGTGAGAATTTATGTTAAGGTTAATTCAAGCCAGGACTTTTACCATTAGAGAAGGAAGTCACAAACGTGGAAAAGAACAAAACCCTATACAATTGGTTTGGAACTGGAGGCACAATGTCAGTGTCTTTAACCTACGTGTGTGTGTGTGTGTGTGTGTGTGTGTGTGTGTGTGTGTGTGTGTGTCTGTCTAGGGAGGGAGAAGTCAGATAGAATAATAAGCAAAATACAATTGGTAAAGAACACACAAGAGTTCCTTGTCCTTTTCTTGTTTTTTCCCTGTAAATTGATATTCTATAAAACTAAAAATGCTAAAAAAATAAATAAATAAATTCTGCTTCACAAATGAAGATAGATCAATTTTACAACAACTACCAAGTACATTCTTAGCTGGAGAAAGGATGGTAAGACTGGCTCTGATTCGTGCCTTAGGTAGGCCTGGCAGTTTTCTGTGATGAAAAGGTGAAAAAACAGAAGCACAGGTCATATTCTCTGCAAAGAAAATTGTTAAGATATGATCCAAAATAGAAAGCCTTCTTTCCTTTAAGAACACTTGCTGGGGGCTGGGGGAGAGGAATAAAATTAAACATTGGCACAATTGGTGCTTGAAGCTACTTTAGGAATAACTTCTATAACCTTTCTAGTAATTTTCCATGCCCAGGACAAAACAGTTTCTGTGATTTTCAGTCCTGAAAACAAATTGTCCTTTTTCTAAGAACTATGCAACATGCTCATTTCCACCTTTTTCCTTTCCTAATTTTAGAACAAAGCAGGCTGTTATTAGGTTGTCTTTTTGCATTCATCATTTGAAAACCCCCTGCTAAGGTCTTTCTTGAAAATTGAAATAAAAGAAATTTGGTATATTGTTTTTTTCATTTTCCTTTTTCTTTTTTTGATATGTGCATATGAAGGTAAACATTTCAAATTGTCACGATATAATTTAATTCCTCTCAGTCTGACAATGTCTTAATAAAAACACATTATCAAAGGACCTGTTTAAGGTTCCTGCCTCTGTTTAACTTTTATCCAAGTATTTTCCCACTGTACTGTATCCCAAATTCAATCATGAAAAAATATACAACACTTTGGCTCTGCCCTGGTAGAAACGTGCTGATAGAATGTCAGAGAAGGGGATTTTCTGTTTTCGCCTCAAGTCTGTCACTAAGGAATCCAGAACCTTGTTTGCATGACTGCCATTTCTGGTAAACTTGAACATAGCCTTAAAGCCAAATATTCTTAATTTTTTTAAATTATGTAGATTTCTGTTGAAGAAATAGACTTCTCATTTCTAAAAAATACAGAAAAAAGTAATTCAGAGATTAGCCTATTTTATTTCTAATAGGGCATATTTTTGGTACCACCAGATGTGAGCATATTCTTAATTCAAATCATCAGGTTCAATTACATCACCAGGAAGGGCTGTTGTGTTCTTCCTGTATTTGAGCTATTAATAAAATATGTTTTTAATTTTTAAAATTGCTTGGCTTTGGTATGGGGCATTACTCTGGGGAGCTGAAAATACAGGAAAGCAAAGCAACATATTTGGAGGTTTTCTAAGATACACATGGAAATAAATTTTACCTATTTTAGAGCTATTTCCCTCTTATACTTTATGTTGTCTATGATATAATACTGATTTAAATCCACTAATTAACACTGCTGATGGCATTTTCACTACAGGATGTAAAACAGGTTAATGAACCCAACACCATTTTAAATCCTTTAAATAAAAAGAAAGGCGGGCTCGGTGGCTCGGCCTGTAATCCTGCGCCTTTGGGAGGCTGAGGTGAGTGGATTGCCTGAGACCGCGGGTTCGAGACCCCCCTGGGCAGTGAGACCTCATCTCTACAATAAATCAAAAAATTAGCCGGGCGTGGTAGCACATGCCTGTAATTCTGGCTACTTGGAAGGCTGAGGCGGAAGGATCGCCGGAGCCCAGCAGGTCGAGGCTGCGGTGGCCCCGAGCGGCCACTGCACTCCAGTCTGGGCGACAGAGTGAGACTCCAACTCAAAAAAAGAAAAAGAAAAGAAAAAGAAAATGCTTGAGAGAGAGAGAGAGAGAGAGAGAGAGAGTGTGTGTGTGTGTGTGTGTGTGTTTATGCATTTGTACATGCTATGAAGATGATCAAATTCTTCTCGAAGATCCAAAACCTTTCTATTCGTGGCTTAAAATGAAGGGAATGCACCCTCTGGGAAGCATTCATCCAACCTGCACACAAATGTTTTGGCTGTGAGGTAGTAGAGACATATGGAAATCATTTTCCTTACATAAAACATGGCTGACATAAGTCACACCTAAACAAAGGTTTCTACGATCTTCAAGATCCAGAGTAGTTTAGAGTAAAGGTATAGCTCTACTATTCTACTTAAATGTCAATGATCCAAAGAAGGTGAGAAACTTATTTTTCAGTCTTAAAAGGGACTCATTATGGAAGATCATTATTTGCTTAAGTTATTTTTAAATATATGTACTTGCTTGCTATTGTAGTATCATTTTATTTTACTGTTTTTTATTTTAATGGAGGTAAAGTTATATTTCACATTAAGGAATCTAGAAGTCAATTTTACCTAAGTTATAGGTGAGAGAAAGTACATATATATTTTTAATTGCATGGAGAAAACCTCTAAGGCAGAGATGGCAAATAGGTTTCATACTGAGGGCCAATTTTAATCAGTTGGTAGTGACTATATGAAACATGGGTTGAAAAGGAATCTGAAGTGGTATTCAGGCTTCATAGGAATAAGAACCATTATTAATTAATGATGTCTGCTGTGGACACTGGATTGGAAAGCTGCAGCATTTTTCATGTGTATCCATCGAACCTAAGTGTGGTTAAATTTTGCTAGCTCTTCTTAAGTATCCTTGATATTTTAAGGGCATATTCAAAAATTATAGCTTATAGAAAATCAGTTGCATGTACTATAATAAAGAGACCTGGATCTATTAAGAAAAAATAAATAAAAGAGATCAAAGTGAGCCAATGACATTGGTTAAGCCATACAACTAATGTGTACATTATCGAAGCATCATACATTTGGCCCTTGACTTTTACTGCCAGTTGAAAGGGAAAAAATGGTTATATATTTCACAGTGTCCCTAAGCTTAAAAAGAATACTTTTCCAGGTGGTTTACACACATTCTTGATACGATTGGTCAAAGACTTTAAAGTTATTAAGATGAAAGAATGACATATAGTCAAGAATACCCTTGACAAAAATACAACAGTGAACTTAATAGGCCTGTTTTATGAATCATGGCTTTCCATATAAGTTGATAGCATACCATTAAAATAGAACTTGGTTTTGCAGAAGATCAACCAAATATGCTCTCTACTGATTTTTTTAAGTTATATTTTTAATATCCAAGTCAAGAAATCTTTGAATATTGATTTTTTCCCACGTTTTTAGGTAATTGATGAATGACTACAAGCCTAAGATTGTTCACTAGCATGTATTTATGGTGCATTCCTTTCTGTTACCAGGTATGGATAAATTTGCACACAATAACAGTCAACCTGATTGAAATAAGGGTCAATCTCTGTCTGGTCAATGTCCCTCTCTTCCACCAGCAGGAGTTAAAACATTCAACCTTTTATATATAGCCACTGATACACAAAAGTGTATATAATGTGTGTATTTAGCACACGGTTCCAGTTTTTTTCTTTTATTTTATTTTCAATCTAGTGGAACTTTAGTTATAAATATAATAGAATATAATCCGAAAATACAGAAATTCATTATTTGGAAGCATAGTTGCAGAAGAAAAGAGCCACCCAATCAAGGAAGTTAACAAAAGCATTTGTGAATCTTGGAAGCTTTTCTCTCTAGCCTAGAGCTTTTGAATTTGGGTTTATGAATCCTCATAGGCTAATTAGCTTGGCTGCTTAGAGCATGGTGCTAATGATGCTAAGGTCAGAGAGTTGGTCTCCTGGGAGTCAGTGAGCTTGGAGTAGAAAAAAATAAAATCATTTCCACAGTCATAGTTTGAACCTTTATTTATTGTCATCCATCTCACAACGTCTCATTCTCAATCCTAACTCAGACCAGGTAGGAGCACGTGGATGGTTCAAGGCCACCTTCCACTGCCATCTGATTGATTGGTGGCGGACTACTCTTAAAAAGAAGAAATTCTTATGACTTGTGCTTTTTAGTTAAATTCAAAATACTATTTCCGTGCCAAATATACATTGATCTTTCTAAGTTATTTTCAACTTGATTCAACATGGATAATGAAATCTAGATATAAGAAGGCAGAGTAACATTTATTGAACATCTATTGTGTCTGGATTTTGGATACCTTATATGCATTAGTTTTATATATATATATATATATATCTCACATCAACCTTTGTGAAGAATGGACATACATATGCATGTAAATATTTGTAACTTTAAGACTAGTTTTTGTGTATTGGAATTAGACAGACTAGAGATTTATCTCCTAATCCCTTAATAACTAGGGTATTAAGTAACTTCATGTAAGTTACTCAGCTTCTCAAACCCCAACTTTTTGTAATTAATTGGGGATATTAATTGTACCTATCTCACATCACAGAGGTAACGTTAAAATAAAGGGGAATGATATATTAAATGCTTAGCAGTACCTAGGACATGGCAGCATTTAAGAGAGAGGAAAAAACAGACAGGCAGAGAGAGAGAGAGAGAGAGACTCATCCAAGTAAACATTTTTTCCATATTCTTGTACCTTGACAATAACATCTTAATAAAAATGGTGAGCACATTTTTTTGTGTGCAAAGTAAATATTTCTGACTTTTCTTCCCTCAGTTAGTCAACTCTGCCATTGTAGAAAGAAAACAGCCATAGGCAATGCATAAACAAATGATCATGGCTGTGTTCTAATAAAACCTTATTTATCAAAAGAGACAGCAGGCCAGATTTGTCCCATGGGCTATATTTTGCCAACTAATCCTTGCTCTAAAAACTTTTTATGCTATTGTGTTACATATTAATAATCTACTAAATTCACCTTTACAAAGTGAGACTTTTCGATCTTGAATAAGCTTTAACTTTGCATTACTGTTAATTTTCTATTGTTGTCTTTCAAACCCTCTTCTTTCAGCTAATGTAAAGATCAGCTAAATTTGGCCATAATTACAATGTTGTTAGAAATTAACAAGAAAGTAGGGAATGATAGATATATTTAAAAGCATTTACCAGAGAGAAAGAATCTCAGCATGTATCCCTTTCCTATTTCCCAGATTATTAAAAATTAATAAAGCAAAATGATGAACTAGGATTTTGAAATCAGGTACCTTGGAGTACAATCAGAATTCATCTTATTTCTGGAAAAAATTGTTGCTTGTCTGCAGGTTATGGAAACCTCTGGATTCCCTCCTATCACCTGGACATTCTGAATTCCAAGCCCTAATATCTGTCCTCTACAGGAGAAGAGTCTCAGCACTGTTGGCAGAATTATAAACAAATTTTAAATAATGGCTTAGAGAATATTAAAGGAAAATAAACTGCACAAAAATATTTTTAAAATTTTGTTTATAATTGACACATAATAATTATGCATGTTTGGGGCAAGCACAGTGTGATGTTTCAACACATATTGCATGTTGATCAAATAAGAGTGTAAGCATGTGCATTACCCCAAATCTTTATCCTCTCTTTTTGATAATAACTTTCAAGATCCTCTTTTCTAGCGATCTTGAAATATACATCGTCATATTATACAAAATATTGTTATACAATACAGAGTAACTCTACTATGCAATAGAACACCAGAATTTTTTTTTTAAGTTGGAGTCTCACTTTGTCACCCAGACTGGAGTGCAGTGGCACACTCACGGCCACCCTAGCATCGACCTGCTGGGCTC
Source organism: Cephalopachus bancanus (assembly GCA_027257055.1). NCBI lineage: Eukaryota > Metazoa > Chordata > Mammalia > Primates > Tarsiidae > Cephalopachus > Cephalopachus bancanus. Next base: position 4,617,782 of record JAPVLO010000080.1, read on the forward strand.
TGGCGATCTCTCTGCCACAGCCTTCCAAGCAGCTGAAACTACAGGCGTGCACCATCATGCCCGGCTAATTTTTTTTATTTTTGATTTTTTTTTGAGTTGGAGACTCACTGTCATCCAGGATGGAGTGCAGTGGCACACTCACGGCCACTGCAGCCTTGACCTGCTGGGTTCAGGAGATCCTTCCGTCTCAGCCTTCCAAGTAGCTGGAGCTACAGGCATGTGCCAGCACGCCAGGCTAGTTTTTTTATTTATTACAGAGATAGGTCTCACCATGTTGCACAGGCTGGTCTTGAACCCGCAGGCTCAGGCAATCCTCTCGCCTTGGCCTCCCAAAGTACTGGGATTACAGGCTTGAGCCTCCACACCCGACCAGAACAGCAGAATTTTTTTTCCTATCTGACTATAATTTTGTACCCATTGACCAACCTCTTCTCATCTCTCCTCTCTCCTCCCCTCCCTAACCTCTGGTAACCAGTATTATGCTCTCTACTTATATGAGATCAACTTTTTGAGATGACACATGTCAATGAAATCAAGCGTTATTTGTCTTTTTGTGCCTGGCTTGTTTCAATTAACATCATATCCTCCTGGCTCATTCATTATCTTTTTAGCTGAATAATATTCCATTGTTTATAATTATCACACTTTATCCGTCATCATCAGAGGGACATTTAGGCTGATTCCATCTCTTGGATATCATGAATAATGCTTCAATAAACATGGGACTTTAGCCATCTCTTTGACATTCTGATTTTAATTCCTTTGAGTATATACCCAGTAGTTAAATTGCTGGATTGTTTGGTAGTTCTGTTTTTAATTTTTTGAGGAATCTCCACACAGTTTTTCATAATGGTTGTACTAACATATATTTCCACAGACAGGGTTTAAGAGTTCCCCTTTCTTCATATCCCCCAGCCAGAATTATTTTTTATTTTTGATAATAGCCATTCTATTAATAAATTGGAGTGAGATTGTAGTTCATTGTGGTTTGATTTGCATTTTCCTAATGATTAGTGATGCTGAGCATTTTATATACCTACTATTCATTTTGCATGCCCTCTTTTGAGAACAACGTGTATTCAGGTCTTTTGCCCATTTTTTAAATTAAATATCTGGGAAGGTTTTTGTTGATGTTAGGTTATTTGAGTTCCTTATATATTCTGTATATTAACCTCTGGTATGATGAATAGTTTGCAAACATTTTTCTTTCATTCTACAGGTCATTTCTTTGTTCCATTAATTGCTTTCTTTGCTGTGCAGAAGATTTTTAGTTTGATATCTCATTTCCCTATTTTTGCTTTTGTTGCCTGCGCTTTTGGGGTATTATCCAAAAAATCCTTGCCCAGACAAATGTCATGTCAATGTCAATTTCCCCTGTGTTTTATTCTACTATTTCAGAGTTTTGATTCTTACATTAAGAATTTCAGCCATTTTGCAATGTATAAGGTGAGAGATGAATGTCTTGTTTCAATTTTCTGTTATGTGGATATATAGTTTTTCCAGAAGCATTTATTGAAAAGACTGCCTCTTCTCCAATGTATGTCCTAGGCACGTTTGTCAAAAATATATTGGCTGTGAATGTGTGGATTAATTTCTGGGCTCTCTATTTCACTCTGTTGGTCTATGTGTCTGTTTTTATGTCAATACCATGCTATTTGTGTTACTGTGGTTTTGTAGTATATTTTAATTTCTGGTAGTGTAATGCCTCCTACTTTGTTTTTTGGTTTTTGTTTTTGTTTTCCTCAGGCTTGCTTTCACTATACAGAATGTTGTATGTATGTGTTTTGGGATGAATTTCAGAAATGCTCAAAAATATTTTCATGTATTTTCTTAATTTTGATTTATAACCACTACCATCCTGAATATGTGCAAAATTTCTTTAGACAGGGAGATTATTTTTAAGACTCTTTTTCTGGCTTTTATGCAAAGAGATCCCACCAAAGATAAGAAGTGGTCACTCATTAAATAATATATTTTGAGGTTCAATCAATTCCAATAACATTTAACTTAGCATGTATAAGCCAGTCTTACATTAGAAAAATGGAAGTCCTTTACAAAAAGGGGAAAGTTTGAGAAGAGAAAGAAGAGGAAATTGTCAGGGCTTTTGTCAATGTTTTGGTAAAACACATACAAATAGAATAATTTTATTTGGTTTCATCTCTTTCAGTTTGACCTGTCTCTTACAGCAAAACACTTTTTCTACTAGCTTGCTGACTACTCTGATTTTTATTTTGTTAGCATTGTTTTTTCCATGTAAGTCTGGCATACTTTGAAAGAAGAATGTTGGCCAGGCTCGGGGGCTCAGCTTGTAATCCCAGCACTTTGGGAGGTCCAGGCGAGTGGATTGCCTGAGCCCGTGGATTCGAGATCCACCCGGGCAACTTGGTGAGACCTCATCTCTACAATAAATCAAAATGAGCCGGGCGTGGTAGCGTGAGCCTGTAGTTCCAGCTACTTGGAAGGCTGAGGCAGAAGGATCGCCGGAGCCCAGCAGGTCGAGGCTGCGGTGGCCGGGAGCGGCCACTGCACTCCAGTCTGGGAGACAGAGTAAGACTCCAACTAAAAAAAAAAGAAAAGAAAAGAAAAAGAAAGAATGTTGGCTACTTCTTCACTTAGATTGAACTAACAGTGCCACAAAGTTCATAAGAGCAAAGGCCTTGCCATTTCTCTCTATGAATCATATTGCTGACATCTCTTCAAAACTCAGGTGAAGATTTTATTATGAGCTCTCTGCAGAGAATAGTGCACGTTTGTATCATGGAAGCATCTGCTCCCTGATGCAGATGATTAGAAATAGGTGAGAATATGCCGTGCTCGATGGCTCAGCCTGTAATCCCGCGCCTTTGGGAGGCTGAGGTGAGTGGATTGCCTGAGCCCGCAGGTTCGAGACCCGCCTGGGCAACTTGGCGAGACCTCATCTCTACAATAAATCAAAATCAGCCAGGCATGGTATCGCATGCCTGTAATTCCCGCTACTCGGAAGGCTGAGGCGGAAGGATCTCCGGAGACCAGCAGGTCGAATCTGCGGTGGCCGGGAGCAGCCACTGCACTCCAGTCTGGGCAACCGAGTGAGATTCTAACTCAAAAAAAAAAAAGAAAAGAAAAAGAAAAGAAACAGGTGAGAATAAAACTAGCCCCACCGCACTGTCTCATAACTGCTTGATGAAGACCATCTAATTTCTTCTTCTCAAATGTGGATGAAAAATTCTAGGATGTTTCTCTTTGTCATAACTTGAATTTCTTAGCACCCATCGCAAATATTAGTTAAAAATAACACAATTAAAGATGTAAAGAAAGAATAGCTAAAATATTGTTTAATTTTTTCAAGATGGAAGTAATTTCTGACAAGACCATCCCTTCATTATATCTGAATACACATATTCTGTCTCCCCAGGCCCAGGAGTTTATTAAGAAGATTCCATTTGGCAAACCTTATAATTAAGTCTAAGAGGAGTCCTGCTAATTAGTTGCCAGTTCCAAAGTACCAGCACAGTCCAATCACACTGAAAGTTTGGTATGACATAGAAGAAATTTTATCCTTTCATGTGCATGGTGAATATTTGTGGCATTGCCAAAATGCTTTAACAAATTTGCTCATAGATTATTTTATTTAACATAATTACATTTTCTCTGGAATTATTGATAGATAACAAAGAAATATAATTATTCAAAGGAATTGGACACCATGCCTCTTCAACCTCATCTCAAAGGCAGAAATATGACCCGGGTCAGTGAACATTTGCAGGAAGGTAACCAACCTAGCTGAAAGGGGCATGCTAAATTGTTCCAAAATTTCAGCAGTATGGGTGAACTCTGAAAAAGGCCTAAAACTTGTAAGAAATTTGACTGTACCCAGTGGAAATTAGACTCCAAAAAAATAAGAATTAGTATTGACACTATACCCTTTGAGGACACTACATACAGTGGCTTTGGCTGAGACATTAATATAAGTAAGAAGGATTGTTGAAAACCAGTGTAATTATATAATGTGCTTAGGCAATAAAGTCATATTGCTTCTATTATAAGCATACCAAAATATGGCACTTGGCATTTACATTTGTTTTCTTTTCAAAACCAACCTTATTTAGTTTATTCAGCCCTTGGGAACCCGGTAGGTTGAACATTTGTATTTCTACTTAATAGATAAAGAAACTATTGCCCAAAATGGTTCATACCATCTCTGTTCAGAGAAGTTGATAGTAACAGGATTCATACTTCAACCATCACATTTTCTAAATTTATTTTTTAATAGAAAAAGTGGTGCATTGTTTTTAGTAATGCCTAGAAGGGAGTGAGTCATAATATTTTACAGTGATTCTTGTCCTTCACATGATCTTTAATAATCACCTAACATTATCACTTTACTGAATAGGCAAAAACAATATACATAGCACAAAGACTATTTCAAAGTTCAATCTTCTACATGAGGAAAGTAATTTCATATTTTGAATTTTTCTTTGTCACTTTTAAACTCTGTGACCACCATGGATTCTATGGAAACTCACAAACAAGGGAAACTAAACAGGAAACCCTCTATTTTTTTTATTATCAGCAGGAAATTTAGCTCAGGAAATACAATAAAAACTTGGCCATTCAGAATCCTTAGGGAATGGATCCTTCCAGAAAGTCAAGCTTTGGAAATCCCTCAGGGCAAACTCCCTTAAGTCTTGAAACTAGGTTATTTAATTATTTTGAATTGAAACATTCTGAAAATGTACAAGACATTCTCTGCATGTTAAACTGAATTGGTTATTTCTTAGTTAAAGGCATTTTAACGCAAATCATTTGCTTTATACTACTTAGATGCCCTTAGATTCAACCGAGGAATGTAAGAACACTTCAACAATTAATTAAATCACACAAGTTTGTGTGTGTGCATGTGTGTGTGCATGCTAATTGTGTTTGCCTTTGGAAGATTTTCTGTCACCTGCCTTGCAATCAACCCTCATTCATTCTTTAATAAACTCTCTTTCTGACTTTAATTTGCAAAATTGAGTATAAATAACTAAGCCTGTTAAAATTGTAATAAGGTAAAAGTAAAGAGACTGTAGGTGTAAGCCTGAGTTCTTCTACAGATGTCTAGAAGATGGCTTTATCTCATAGACTTGGAATACCACAAAAACTAAACAAGATTGGTTTTGCAGTCTGAATTTAATTAGTGTTCTTAACTGTGTAAACACAATCTAAGACATAATAGTTTTTAAAAACTTAAAGATAATGGTACAATAGACATGCATATGAGTTCAATGAAAATTTGGGTCCTTGGGGATTTTGAAGAAAATATCTCAAGTTCAAATTTCCCTTGGAATCAAAACGATCATAACTTGTTACCAAGTTAAATTTCAGCAATTAATGCATTAATTCAGGAAACATCTACTAAATGGTAATCATGTGCAAGCTCTATCTTGTGCTCAATGTGCAAGTAAATCGAACCACAGTAACATATGTATTTCTTGCCAAATTTTATCAACTTAGCTGTTATTTATTTAGTTATGCATTCATGTCAGTATTCATGCCTTGTATTTCCAGAGATTATGCTAGATATTTAGGAATTAATGCAAACCAAAACAGACATGACCCATCTTATGGATCTTGGCATCAATGAATTACTGGGGGAGTTAAACAATCAAATAATCAACAAATGTATAAAAACACACTGTGGTCAAGGAAATGTACAGGAAGTTCAGAGCCTTGTGAAAGCATATAACTGAGACATTGACCTTGACTGGGATGTCAGCAAGTCTTCTGTCAGGAGGTCAAGGTTTGAGGTAAAAGTGAATGAGTTAACCAGGTAAAAGTCAAGACTCTGGGGTAGTGGAGGTTCATGTGAAGCCCCCACAGAGGGCTGTACGGCTGAAGCTCAGAAACTAAGCAAGAGAATATGGCCACTTGAGAGGCTGGTCAGGTGATAAAGGACCTTGTATACCTTCTAGTTTTTCTTAGGGATATTGTTTTTCACCTAAGAGAACCTACTGGTACAAGCAATAACTTGTTTTCAAAGAATGATGTCAATGAGCAATAGCATAGAAAAATTTTATATAAAAATATGAATGTATTTTACATTTTATATGATATAGAAAAGAATAGGAAAATTTTATTTAAATGCCCCATGACCCCTTTAGACATTCCTATATCCTATTTGTGCATATTTTGAAATGGACTCTTGTGGCTGTTTCAATCAATACCATGCAATGTCACTCTCTGTTTCATGTTTAGATATTGTTTCCCAACCAGGAAAGACACAAAAGATGATCTCCAGATGGCAGTCAATAACAAGGTCAAGAGAGGCTCCATTCAGATAGAGCAGGAAGACCAAGAGCACCCCATTCTGACTGGAGAAGAAAGATGCCAAATTCGCATGCCAAACTGAAGAAAGAGATGAAAGTCTCTACAATAGGGCACTCTAGAAGAAAGTGAAACTGATGGATTATCAGATGAATTAAACATGGAAAATGTCATGGATAAGCATTTAATAACTGTGTCAAAACACCTGAAGGAAAATTGCAGTAGAAACATAGAAAACTAAGCATTTTTTTTAATGGTAACTATTAGCTTCAGAACAAATAAGGAATTGTATAAAAAAGGAAGCAAAATCAAAGGCTACCTCTCTGTTCAGAAGAGACCAATTCATGGAAATATGTACAATCAGATATAAGGAGAGACTGAGCTGAACTGATCAACTCTGGCTTTGTCTTCCGCTTCAGCCAGGCCCTGCTCCCCTCTTTCTTGTTCCTTTCTTTCCCTTCCTCTTTCTCCACCCCTTTCTTCTGTTCCTTTTCTCATTACCTCCCTTCTCACTCCCATTCCTACCTCATCTCTCCATTGTCTCAGTACCGGTGGAGTTGACACTTAACAGTGTGGGAGCCGGTCTCCCAAGTCCTCAGTTCCTTGCAAAGTTCGGCTTGAATCTTCATCCTGCCCTCCAGAAAAAAATAAAAAAATCAAAAAGAAGCGACTGAAAGCAAGGTGTTTTGTGTATATGTGTGTGAGGTATACGACAATTACATCTCTTTATATTTAACTTCATTAATACCTTATGTATGCTCAGTACCTTATATATAATACTGATCACTATAAAATATTGTCAAAAATCACTATAAACATTACTAAAAAATCACTATAAAATATTATTTAAGAATATAGATCTAATTTCCAGGAAAAACAATGAAAAGCACTCGAAGTGACTAACTCAAAGAACAGTAACTATTCAATGTAAAAGGGAGCAGAGAGGTACTGTTTTGTTGATAAGTTTTATAGGACAATTTGCCATTTTAAAACACATATGGATACAATATTTTTGTAGACATTAAAATTAACTTTAAAACAGGTATATCCATATATTTCTCAAATTATTTGAACATCTCATCCATATGAATCTAAATCTGGCCTACTATTCAGGCAAAATTTAAAGCAAGTTAATAGAAGTCATTGGGGGAAGAAATTATTGATATTTTAAAAAGTCTTTTCCTTCTGCATTTTTAAATGATCTTATTGTCTAGAGCAGTTCAGGAATTGCCAATACCGCTCTTGTGAACATTTTTTGAAGTGTGAGTCTAAATGGAAAATATTTCTCTTGAAATTCTGCCAATAGATAACAAGTATGGAAAAAAATAACACAGAGCTCTGTTATTCTGAAACAGATGCAAAAAGACAAAATGTGGTTCACTGAGTTGGTTTCAGGATTTAACCTGAAATAGTCACAAAACTACCAACTCCTTTTGAGCTTAGGAAACATACTTTCAGCACCTGAATGGCATGACCTCCCTCATGCTTTAGAAATTATTCACATCTCTGGCTTACAGATGTTTAAAGACCAAAAAAGTTAAATGGAAAATATCAGAGAAATACTACTAACTATGCCTAATTAGTCTTAATAGGTCCATAAGAGCATGAGGTTATTTAGAAGGCTGCATCATTTAAGGACCCTATTCAAATTTATGAATACTCTGGAGTAAAGGCCAGAGGACAAACCCTCATGACTTTTAGCTCTATGATAAAACTGTTTTTCTGAGAGAAGTGGTTTGGGACAAAACATACAATGAGCAGTTACATTAAATTAAATTTTTAATCATTAAAAAATAAATTCTATCAACCAGATTGATTGGGAAGTGTTGATAATAAAAAACAAATCTAGAAATTCCAAACATAAATTATACTCAATTCCATCAGTGCCAGTTTATGTATCCAATTTCTTTGTATTCCCTGGTAAGGCTGTGTCAAAGATTTTTTATAAGAAAAAATTAGTAATCACATGATAATCTCAGAGCAGAAGGAGTAAAGATGAGTGACGGGCCCTGCTAGAACCTTGTGTTAGTCAGCAGGCTAGTTGCAAAAAATAATATCGACACTGCCTGGTTTAAGTAGAAAAATAATTTATTGTTGGGTTTTGAGTGCTCACAAAGTCTACTGGAAGCCAGTGAATCAGGTTTGGATGCTGTGCTGGAGACTTTCTGTTGAAAGTTTCAGTTGTAAGAGCCAAGACAGTATGATTGGCAAAACCTCATCACATTCTGGAGCTTCTTCAGTGAAAGTGCTGTAGCCACCTCCTTAGGGCCCACGTCACAGCATGCATGGGCACGACGCAGGATTGAATACCAAGAGCCCTGCCATCTCTGCTTCCTAAAACTCAGAAAACTTATTGCAAAAGATGAGTCTGGTACACGCAGCACTTCACTGTGCTCACTTCTGAATTGAAGACGTGCCTGGATCATTGGATGGGCTGGAGGTAAGATTACATCACATGCCTGCATGGTGGATGAAACATGAAATTCTCATCAGGACATGGACATGGGGGAGATTAAGTTTCATAACATAGAAATGTCTTCAAACTTGAAGATAGATAAAAATCTTTTGAGCAACCAGAACACATTATAAATGTTCACTGTTCAAATGTCACAACAAATATAATTGGTCTAATCCCTAACTAGTGACAATTAATACCTAAGGAGTTCTAAGTAAGTCACATTATAAAGCCAGTTCAGCAGCGTGAAGTTCAGGTCTACATTAACTGAGACGTGATAACGGTAATGAGATTACCCGGAGCAGTACTATTTCACAGGATACAGCGTGGATTCTACAGTGAATGATTTTCCAGAGTTATTATGGAATGGCGATGATGATAATGATGATTAGTTAACTGATGTTTACTGAATATTTACTATCTCTTGGGTACAGTGCTAATCATGTAACAAACACATTAGTTTTGGCTTCTTAATTTTCCCATTTTGATGATGAGGAAACCAGGGCTGAAAGAAGTCAAGGAATACAAAGGCCTAACATCTAAGACCTACAAGGAATTCAAACGTGACATGAGGAAAAAAGCCAAGCAGACCGTCTCATTTAAAAAGTGGGCAAAAGACATGAATATGCACTTCTCAAAAGAAAATATACAGGCAACCAATAGACACATGAAAAAGTGCTCAGCCTCACTAATCATCAGAGAAATGCACATCAAAATCACATTGAGATACCACCTAACCCCAGTAAGTATACCATCATTAATAAAACAAACAATAACAGATGCTGGCGAGGATGCGGGAAAAAAGGAACGCTTCCACACTGTTGGTGGGAATGCAAACTAGTGCAACTTCTTTGGGAAACAGTGTGGTGATTTCTGAAAGAACTAGAAATTGACTTTCCATATGACAGAGCAATCCTCCTATTGGAAATATACTCGGAGGAACTCAAATGATTCTACAAAAAAGATACCTGCACACGCATTTTTATTGCAGCACCATTCACAACAGCAAAAACATGGAACCAACTGTGCTACCCACTGAAACTGGACTGGATTAAAAACAATGTGGTACATATACAAAATGGAACATTATGCAGCCATAAAGAAGGACAAACATATGGACTTTGCAGCAACTTAAATGAATTTAGAATCTATCATACTCAGTGATCTATCACAAAAACAAAAAACTGAGTTCCACATGCTCTCACCCATAAGCGAAACTTGAGCAATTATCATAATACTATAAGAAAGGTATTGGCAAGCCGGGTTCAGTGGCTCAGCCTGTAATCCCGCGCCTTTGGGAGGCTGAGGTGAGTGGATTGCCTGAGCCCGCGGGTTCGAGACCCGCCTGGGCAGTGAGACCTCATCTCTACAATAAATCAAAAAATCAGCTGGGCGTGGTAGCGCATGCCTGTAATTCCGGCTACTCGGAAGGCTGAGGCGGAAGGATCGCCGGAGCCCAGCAGGTTGAGGCTGCGGTGGCCGGGAGCGGCCACTGCACTCCAGTCTGGGCAACAGAGTGAGACTCCAACTCAAAAAAAAAAAAAAGAAAGGTATTGGCAATTGTGGGAAACTGCAGGGGAGGGTTGGGCATACCCTATCAACAGGGGTACCTGCATAATGAACATTTGTATAGCCAACCCTGAATTGTACCCCACATCTTTAAAATAAAAAAAAAAATTTAAAAAGAAGTCAAGAAATTTACTCAGGGGTGGATATAGCTTGAATTTGAACAAAGGCAAGTTTAAAGAGTACCAGAATTCTGGAGTTAGAAAGGTTTCAGTCCTCATCTCTATCACTAACATAAAAGTTTGACTTCTGGGTCTTGGTTTCTTTATTTGCAAAATGGGAATTGAAACTTGTGTACTACTTCTTTTACATTTTGAACATCAAATATTCTAAAGCACTCCGTAAACTCCAAGGTGCTATTAATATGTAAGGAGTTATTATCATTAGTAATGCAGAAATTTTTTTTCAGATCTTGGTTACTGTTACTTATTTAATATTGTATTAAAAGCGTTTATTGTGTTTGTTACCTCCTTCAGGTAACAATTTCTTCCTGGAGGAACTTCATCTTATGCATTCCCTGTCATGTAGTATGCATGGAAATGTTCTCAGTCTAACTCAGCTCCAGGATCAGAACCTGATTGACTTAAGTCAAAATTCATATCTAAGTTCATTAACCTCAGTGATTGGCCCAGAGAGGGGCAAGCTACCCAATAAAAACTAACCTTGGCAAGGCTAGGTGGCTCAGCCTGTAATTCCAGCACTTTGGGAGACCGAGGTGAGTGGACTGCCCGAGGTTGCGGGTTCAAGACCAACCCCGGGCAACTTGGTGAGACCTCATCTCTACAATAAATAAAAAATTAACCTGGCGTGGTAGCATGTGCCTGTAGTTCTGGCTACTTGGAAGGCTGAGGCTGAAGGATCGTGGGAGCCCAACAGGTTGATGCTGGGGTGGCTGTGAGTGTGCCACTGCACTCCAGCCTGGGTGATGAGTGAGACTCCAACTCAAAATAAAAAAAAATTAAAAATTAAAAAAAGAACTAACCTCAGCGGCAAAAGGATTGCCTGAGACCATGGGTTAGAGACCAGCCTAGGCAACTTGGCGAGACCTCCTCTCTACAATAAATCACAAAATTAGCTCAGTGCGGTGGCACAAGCCTGTGGTTCCAGCTACTTGGAAGGCTGAGATGGAAGGATCGCCTGAGTCCAGCAGGTCCAGGCTGCAGTGGCTGTGAGTGTGCCCCTGCATTTCAGCCTGGGCGACAGAGTGAGACTCCAACTCAAAAAAATAAAAGAAAAAGAACTAATGTGATTCACTATCATAGGTTATTTCTCAGGTTTCTGAAAATGAGAATGTCCTCTTTATTTTTTTTTCCACAAAAGCCCCCAGAAGAGATCATTTTCTTTCGGTAGCATAAAATTAATCTCTAAGGTCCGGAACCTTTTGTTTTTTTGAAAAGAGAGCTGGGGTTGGCTAGGAGCCACCTTGTAAAGCCTGAGGAAAGGGCCAATGGAAGGACAGCAGCACAGAGAGGGAGAAATTGGGATCCTAGTGACATCAAATGGGTCATGAATCCAGTATAGCTTAAAGCTAGACTTTCCACTGGACATTTTGGTTGCATAGACCAGTATAGATTTTTGTTGTCTCGGCTTACTTAAATTAGATTTTATGTGACTTACAATATTGTATTGCGTAGGCTTTTCAAAACAGCGTTTTGTCCTATTAAAAATTAGCAATTATCCTTTGACTCCTTTTTACTTTTTCCCATTTGAAAGACCTCATTTAAGTGAACATCTAAACAACAATAACATAAGTAACTATCAGGATTCTCCATTTCATGTAAAAACAATGCATTTTCCACATTCTTGTACTGGATTCAAATAAAAATAGTAAAGCTGAAAGGAATAATCTAGCCCAAATCCCTCATTAAATGGATGGAGAAGCTAAAATTCATAGTAAAATGACTTGCCAAACTCAGCTAATTATTTGCAAAGCTAGGGCTAGAATCCAGGTATTCTGATTTTTTTTCTTTTTCTTTCTTTTGCTTATTAATTCATGACAAAGAGACTGCTGGGTCTTTTTTTGTTGCCTTCAGATTAGAGCCTCTAGTATAAGCTTTTGAATCCCTTCAGTGTTAAAAAATAACTATCCTTTGAAGATGGATTTGATTTGGGGGAACAATCAAAAGTCATTTAGAGCCAAGTGCAATAAACATGGTAGATAATCAAACCAAGTAATTCATGTATTGGTCCAAAAAGAGTATAACATTAAAGTAATGAGGCTGATTTTTTTTCTTGTAGCTCATAAACTAGCTTCGATGTCATTATATTAAAATAGAAATTCCTCTGACATTCATTTTGGAGTTATATTACTCACAATTTGATACTGTTATGTTTCCTAGATTTTAAAGAAGGTTCTGCTAGTATTCCCACATAATTAAGGTAGCAGCAATGATATGGTATTTTTCCTTGCTTTACTAGATGTAACTGAGAAAGATAATAAATAATGCAATTTAATTTCATGATAATTTATTTAATGCTAATATACCAGGCACCAATGCAGACCTTGATATAAAGAAAAGAAATATGTGACACAAAACATTTACTACTAGCTTTCTATTTTAATGATGAGAAGTTGAGGCTCAGGAAAGCTAAATGAACTTTGTAAAGATTCTTGATTCCCAGACCAGCTGTCTTGGGAAAAAACCAACCTGTGTTAACATTCCGCCCCTGATATAATTAAATGCAAAATCAAAGCTGTCTTTAGCCAAGGTAGAGAGTGCATTGGCACCAAAACGTAGCCATGTACACTTATGAGCAAGACCCAGAATGTGTAAAGTTATAATTCCATTTAATTTCAGGAATAAAATAGGAATGTTAATATAGAACTCGGAAGATGGGGGAAATGATATCATCTGGAAATCATGAAGATAATAGAAACAAGAAAATCTGCAAAAAGGAATATGGAACCTTGTAAAATTGAGTGAAGACATCAGTGTTCGTATTAGCCCAGCAAAGCCAGAAGATTATGTAACCAAAGAACCTAGGAAGTGGGAAAGATTTTCTGAAAACTCTGGGGGAAAAAATAGCCCATGATTCTGAACCCTTGTTTATGATTCCACATTCACTATGCAATTCTGATATTTATTTGGTTTCATAAACATGTTTCCATTATAAAAGGCTCCGAGGGTGGTCTTTGAGGTGATGATAAGTCATCTCATTGCACAACTTCTGTGGGTCCTGCCAGAGACTTGGTGCCTTAGGCATGTGAAACTGGTTTTGTAGGGATCAGCCTTGCTGTAGATTAAGGAATTGGCATTCTAACCTGACATAATCATATCTATGGATTTGATATTCATGTTCTGTTGAAGGGTAGACCTGGTGTCCAGACCTAGGGATAGAAGTGAGCTTTGTTAAAATGTTTTTGGTTAACCAAGCAGAACATGTTAAATATTCCTCAATCACTGTGGACAAACTATCACAAAAATTATAATCTTAATGTATAGTGACAGCATAGTTTTCTTCCTTTGGCTTTGGACATTTTACAAGAAAGGTAGATGTGAGTACTCCAGTATAGAAGAGAGAAAGTATGACTGCCATGTGTGTGGAATATGAAAACGTGCACGGTCAGTTGTATTAACAAACACACACCTGTGACACATCTGGAGGATGACCGGTGTTTGATGGTCAGATAGCTGTGCTTCCCCCCCCCCACCTTTTCTTTCTTCCTTCCTCCCTGTATATGTCAGAAAACTCACAAATGTGCCATGACCTGAAAAAGCACACTGACTATTAAATAAAATGAGCCAGACCCTTAATGCATACCTTATGGGAGAAAGGGATGAGATTAAACACATGCAAGATTAATATTCAGTAATAATACATAAGAGTGGTTATACTGAGACAAAGAGGTGGTTAACTATGTTAATATCAGTCCCGGGCATATGCCTACTGCAAGAAATTCTCTAAAATGATTCTGATATGTTTATTTACTTTAGAGGAGACTCCTAAAATAGAAAGTTCTGACTTTATATAGAAATTTAGAATCTACAATCAATAGGTAGGTAGCACCTATTGCTGTAACTTGGTATTCAAAGTCAGGCATGACAATTTTTTTTTTCTTTTTTTGAGTTGGAGTCTCACTCTGTCACCCAGACTGGAGTGCAGTGGCATGCTCCCGGCCACCACAGCCTCAAACTGCTGGGCCCTGGCAATCCTTCCGCCTCAGCCTTCCAAGTAGCTGGAACTACAGGCATGTGCTACATGCCCAGCTAATTTTTTAAAATTTATTTATTGTAGAGACGAGGTCTTACCAAGTTGCCCAGGTGAGTCTCAAACGAGGGCTCAGGCAATCCACCTGCCTCGGCCTCCCCAAGTGCTGGGATTACAGGCTGAGCCACCGACCCCGGCCTGGCATGTTGATTTTAAAAATATAAACTGGACACATTGACTACTACTGACTTGAATTTTAGGTAATATAATCACTATGAGTCTCAATTTTCTCATCTGTCAAATGGTTGTTATAATACATATCACATAGGACTTTGTGATTATTCAGTGAGAATGAACGTAAAACAATAAAATAGTGCTACTTAATAAATAAAGATGAAGGGAAAAAGATCATTCTTAATCTCCCTAATGATTAAAAAAATTATAACATCTACAGGAATTTTGGGGAGGTTTAATCACTAGAGAGTTGGGATAAAACTGAGTTCCGAGTATAATAACATTTTATATATCATTAAAATGTATATATAATATATTACATAATAATATTTTCTCCTATTTACACATTTAACTATCAATATTCAAAAATTCCAAGTATTCAGACAGGTTTTATTTCCCATTGTGTCATGCTGACACTAACAAAGCTTAAAATGTCTCAACTTCATCCTTTATTCAAGTGTGGGAAAGGTGCCATGCTGGGGGAGCTATAGAAAGTCATCTTCCATTGACTCAAAGAAAATGATCCTTATATAACAATAACAACAGCAAAACCCTTAACACCTTCTAGGTACATGAGCCTCATTTGTGTCAAAGTCTACCTCTGAGACATATGAAGTACCAAAGTCTTCCCCCTGCCTTTAGCAATAGTCTAGATAAAGGTTAAAATAAAATGATACCACCAGTTGAATTTATGTAAAAAACATACTGATTATACATATTACTTCATATTATGTGATTTTCGAAGATATATGGGAGTAAATCTAACCTCAGTTGTCTTTTAAAATATAATCTGAGAAAACAAAATAAAACAACATGCATTTACCTTTAAAAATAATTTCCTTAGTTTCTCTACTACCATAAAAGATTTTTAATACCAAGCTGTCATATACAAAGTGGGTCTAAGAAAAGAGAGAGATACCTATTGGTTTTATTTTGTGAAGGTTTTCCAGGAGGCCTAAAAAGGAACAAGAGGAGCATGTTAACATACCTTTGGAGAATGCATCAGTTCGGGTCCTGTCAAGAAGACAGAAACCATTCTAGATGCCTCAAGCACAGGGAATTCGATATAGATCATTGGTAACACAGCCCCCCACCAAAGGCCTTAAGAGAGGACTCGGAAACTACTAAGGGATTAGCAATGGTAGGAAGCCAATAACCAGTCCTAGGGCATAAAGTGCAAAGAAAAAGCTGATTTTGCTGGACTCCAGAACTAGGTGCCACACAGCAGAGGCAGAAACTTGCCTGCAGGACTTGGGAACCGTAGGAAGAGGAATGTCTTTTAAGAGATGGAGCTAGAGAGGAGACTTTGAGATGCAGTCACCACCAGACCCTCTCTCCCGGCAGTCAGGGGAAGCCATAATAGCCTTATTTTCCCACACTTTACTCCACAAGTGATTCTCACTGGCCAAACCTACTCAGAAGCCAGAGAGGTCAATGAAGGTGGGAAGTGTTTTCTGCAACATATAACAGAGCAGAAGGAATAGGTAAGACTGCAAATAGGCAAACACTGGACATTCACTTATGAACACAGACACAGAAATCCTCAATAGAATAGGAGTATAGGGCCAGGCGCGGTGGCCCATGCCTGTAATCCCAATAATTTTGGAGACTGAGGTAAGAGAATTGCTTGAGCCCAGGAGTTCAAGACCCGCCTAGGCAAGATTTCCTCTTTACAAAAAAAATGAAAAAAAAAATTAGCTGGTGTAGTGGCACATGCCTATAATCCCAGCTACTCAGGAAGCTGAGGCTAAAGGATTGCCTGAGCCCAGGAGTTTGAGGTTGTGGTGAGCCAAGATTGAATCACTGTTCTCCAGTCTGGGCAACAGAGTGAGACACCAACTCAAAAAATAAAAATAAAAATAAAGGAATATAAGTGTAATTAATCTAGCAATATATTTTAAAACACCATAATCAAGTAACTTGATTAAGGAGTACTATAATTATTCAACATTACAAGACAACAAAAAAAATGTAATTAAAACAAAGTAGGGGAAAAAGGCAGAAAAGTCATTTGATAATATTTTTAACAAAGAATAAAAAGGAGCATTCTTAACTTGATAAAGAGCACCAGCTAAGTACTTACAACAAGCATAATAAATAATTAATAATGCAATTTTTAAAGAATTTTATTTCAGTCAGAAACACAGTAAAGATGCCATCTATCTTCCATTAATCCAGCATTATAATAGAGATCCTAATCACTTTTAAAAAAGTATATGATTCAAAAAGAATGAGAAAAAGTGTTATCATTTACAGATA
This sequence comes from Cephalopachus bancanus, assembly GCA_027257055.1. Classification (NCBI taxonomy): domain Eukaryota; kingdom Metazoa; phylum Chordata; class Mammalia; order Primates; family Tarsiidae; genus Cephalopachus; species Cephalopachus bancanus. The sequence goes on from JAPVLO010000080.1 coordinate 4,634,730, forward strand.
TCTTTATATTTTACAGAAAAACTAGTGTTTTATAGATAAGCCATTAAAACTAGCAAGAACATTCAACATGTTCACAGAATATAAACTGAAGACTCAGAATTTAATAGCATTCTTATGTGGTAGCAATAATTGAAAACCAGAATTGTCATAGAAGACATTCATAATAGTCATGAAAACTGCAAAATATCCAGAAGTAAGTTAACAAAATTTTACAAATATTTTATGCAGAAAATGTTTAAAGTTGCCATGAAATGAGACCTTAGTAAACATTCGTGTATTACATTTTCATGGAAGAAAAAACTCTACAAAGTGTCAGTTCTCCACCAAACTCAATGCAATTAAAAAATAATTGCAATGTGTTTCTTTGTGGGATTAACAAAGGGATTCTAAAATTTACATGAAGACAAAAATGTATAAGAAAACACAAGGCAGTTGGAAAAAGATGGGAAGACCTTGCCCTATAAGAGATCAAAGTTTATTATCCTTTAGTGGAAGACTACATGATATTTGTATAGTGACAGTCAAATATACACAAGGGAAGATTTTTTTAAAAAAGGATTCTTTTCTTTTTGGAGGGTAGGCCATTTGCAGAACACATGGAATTTGTTCCTTTGGACAATCGGCCAACCAAAGTTTTTATCTGGAAGTTTTGAGAAGTCTGCGTCACAATTTGCAGAAGAAACATCCCAAGTTGTGCCAAATAAATGACTGGTTCTTACACCATGATAACACACCTGCCATACCACATTGAGTGTTCAGCAGTTTTTGATTAAAAAAACAGGATGATCCCTGTGCCCCGACCCTCCCTATTCACCGGATCTAGCCCCAAGAGAATTTTTTTTGTTCCTCCAGATAAAAAAAGTCCTCAAAGGAAAACGTTTTGCCAATGTGGAAGAGGTGAAACAAAAAATGGCAGAAGCACTAAAAGGCATCAAAATTGACAAGGTCAAATATTATTTTGAGAAGTGAAAAAAGTATCTCGATGGGCGTATTGTATCAAACAGAGAGTACTTTGAAAGTGACTGAAGTTTAAATATGTAAGAATAAATACACAATTTGAATAAATAGATTCTGGGTTTTTTGGGTCCCCCCTTGTAAGTGGGACAGAATAGAAGTTCCCCCAAATAAGAACTACACAGTATTATATATAATAAGGAAGAAATTACTAAATCAGGAAAACAGAATGGACTAGTCAATAAATGTTGTTGGGACAACTGGCTTTCCATATGGAAGGAAATATAATTATACCCCTGCTTCACACCATGCATGAAATTAAACTCCAGATGGATTTTTAAAAACAAACAATGGAAAAGTGAAATTTAAGTTATTTTAAAAAGCTGAATAATATACTAACTTGTTTACAGCTTGAGCATCAAGTATTTTCCCTGCTCACGTCATTTAGGTCTCTGCTGAAATGCCACCTCCTTCTTCTAGTTTTCCGTTAAAAATTAATCTATGATTCCAAATCCTCTTTATCATCTGATTTTATCTCATATTTTATTTGTTTTATTTAAATGCTTATACAGTGTTTATTATATGCTAGGCACTGTATAGACTATATATATGCTCATTTGATTCTTCAAAATTATTGAAGATATTCAACATCTAGAAGACATTATTTTCATTCCTACTTTCAAAGTGGGTAATGATAATAAGTGCACAGTTCAGAGAATGAGTAACTGCACTCAGCTAATAAGCAGCAAAGCAAACCCAAGACATCTAGCTGCAAAGGCTGTGTGTACCCTTAATTATGTTATGTTGTCCTTTCTGTTTTGTTTTCCTTTTTAGCAGTTATCAGACCTGAGATTAAATCTGTATGAATCAGGTGATCTGTATCCTGTCTCTCTTTCCTACTACATTTTAACCACCATATTCTCCAGAACCTAGAAGAATGCCTGTAATATAATCGGTGTTCAAGAACTATTTTTAGATGAATAATGTACAAAAAAGAAAAAGCAATTTCTTAAAGAAATTATCAGAACTAGAAACCATAAAATTAAAGTGATAAACTTGCCTTCAACAAAATATAAAATTTCATGATCAAAAACTATGCCTTGAATAAAGTTAAAAGTAAGCAACGAAATGAGAGAAGATATTTGCAATGCAAATTATTTGAAGTCAGGAAATAAAGAAAGCATTTCCACAAATCAATAAGAAAACAAACACTTAACAGGAAAATGGAAAATATATGAATAGGCAACTCACAAGAGAGATGGAAAAGAGTCAATAAACATGAAAATTTGTTCAACCTCTCTAGTCCTGAGGGAATTGTAAATAAAAACGGCAACCAGATAACATTCTCCACATTAGAACACTAAAAATAGGTAAATAAATGAATAAATAAATAACTATGAATATCATATATTGGTTAGAATGTGGGGAAATGGGAAGTTGTTAAACTGCTGATGGAAGTATAATTGCTACAAACATATTGAATAAAAATTTAGTTATATCTAGTAGAGTTGAAGATTTGCATACCTTATGACCCCAAATTTCCACTTCTTGGTACAATACAAATACATAAAGACACAAGTGTAATTAAAATTTACTGTGCCTTTTTTGTGTAGTTATACATTTAAAAAGTAAAGGTACTGACAGAGTGAGACTCCAACTCAAAAAAATAAAAAATAATAAAATACATTAAAAAAAATAAAGGTCTATCAATAGATGAATTAATAGACAAGAGTATGAACAGTCAATAAGAATACTGTACAGCAGCTAAAATGTTTTAAAAAATAAGCATATGGGGGAGCAGACTTCTAATTAACTGATCCACAAATGACAGCTATCAACTACAGAAAAAAATATGAGAACAATGACTGGAAGGCTTTGGAGATTTCTCAAAAGCAAGGAGACTTTATGAGGAGTCAAAAGTTGAGGGGAATGATGAGCATGGATAACTCGCCTGTGTTTTAGAGGCTCTATCCTGAAAACAACCCGTCATGGCAGCAGCAGAAGCAACCAGGACATGGGCAGCTAAAACTCTGGTTGGTGCCAGCATGAAAGGATCCAGTTAGAACCAGGGTTGTCAGAGAGCAAAAGGACCTCCAGCAATGAAAGAGCTGCAAAAGAGGAACTGTGTATAAACTCAATCTACCTCTGACAGACCCCTGAACTAAGCCACAGGACACACTTAATTAGGAATTGAGGTTTACACAACTTAATGGCACTCAGGCACACTCAGTCTCAAAATGTGTGTCTACTCAAGCTCGTTCCCTTCTAAGCTAAACAGAAACATCAATACTTGGGGGAAACCATATGATAGGATCCAGAGTTAACACAGTGAAACATTCTCAAGGTCCTGGGTAATACCCCAAAATAATCAACACACAAAAAACCAAGAAAATGTGTACTATTCTCAAGAAAAAAAATAGTCAACAGATTTCAATGTCAAGATCACCCAGATTCTGAAATTATCAGTCTTTAACTCAGTAGCTACAATGATAATCAGTGAGGTGAAATAGCTTAAAATGAGCAAGAATACAGTAAATTTCAGCAAATAGAAAATATGAAAAAGTACTAAAAATATAATATTCAAAGTTAATTGTATTAACTTTATCATATAGAAAACATAACTTTATTGTAATAATACTTATTAAATGGTCATGTAGGAAAATGGAGATGACAGAAGAAAGTGCCAGGCTGGTTTGGACTTGTATATGTACACCTAATCCTAACCTAATCGATGGCTACTTGTATACCTAATCCTGAACTGTATTCCACATCTTTAAAATAAAATAAAATATAAAAGAAAAAGTGGCAGTCAACTTGGAATAGATCAATGAAAAACAAGCAATATGAATAAGCGGAAAAAAACTTAAGAGTGTCTGGGATCTGTGAGAAAATTTCAGAAAGTTTAATATGTAGGTAAATAGAGTCATAGTAGGAAAATAAAGAATGATATAGGAAAAAAGATATAGGAAAAAAGATGTATTGTTTGACTATTTTAAATGACTGAAACATATATCTGCCATATGAACCTTGGCATTTCCTCAAGAGAAAATGAAATATATCTACACAATATCATGTGCATGAATGTTCATGTCAGCAACATTTATGGTAGCCAAAGACTGAAAGCTATTCAGATGTCCATTAACAGATGAATGGATAAATAAAATGTGGCATGTCCATGCATTGGAATACTACATCTCTATAAAAAGGAAACACATACTGCAACATACAACGTAAATGAGTCCCAAAATCAATTTGCTGAAGGCAAGAAGCAAGACACAGGGAAATGCATGTTGTATGATTTAATCTATATAAGATGCAAACTAATCTATAGTGACCAAAAGCAAATCAGTGATTGTTCCAGGCGAGGGGCAAAACCAAAAGATATGAGGAATATTTTTGATGAGTTAGATAGACAATTTTATATTTTGATTTTCTTGGTGGATTTGTGGATGTGTCCAACTTACTCAATTGTGCACTTTCAATGAATAGTGTTCATTTACATAAATTAGTGCTCAATAAAATGGATAAAAATAAAATGAATGAGATATATATTCAGTTAATACATAATATGGTTCTTAAAATTAAATAAAAAAGCAAATTATAGACATTGCTATATATGACACTTATTTACAGTATGGTACAGTAGGACACATATGCAGTTGAAAAATACATAAAATACCATAACATTTATTTTATATGCATTATACATGATACATATAATAAATAATTGTATTATATATGGGTTATGGGTACATTTTTATTAATTCAATAAATATTAGAACATCTATTCCATTACGTTAACCAAGATATATAGTAGTGGTCAAAATCTCTGCCTTCCAGAAGCTTCTGTGCTAGTACATCAAAAATTTACATAGTGAACTTAATGACAGCTTTCACTTCTGGGGAGAGAAGGAGAAATGAATGGGAAAAAATGACGGGGAATATAAACTTTAAAATAATAGTTCTTATTCTGAAGCATTTTGAAAAAGGTCAATATTTGTGCATTCCAAGTGGTCGATAGATAAGTGTTTGTTATATTTGGTCCTTTGCAGTGCTCTATATTTGTTTTAATATATAATCAAATGTGATAAAAATTCAGTAAATGTAAGAACATGAGGAATTAAATTACAGATCTAGATTTAGCACTGATTGATGGATAAATAAAACTAAGCATACACCTCCATTAAAGTCGCATTATTTTCTTGACTTTTATAGAGATGGAGAAGAAAAGGCCATGTAATCTGATAAATATTAGAGAAAATGTGTCTTTTATTATTTGAAAGAGTATAAATGAGTGGGGGAAATATTTGAAGGACAGATGCCAAAATATTAAGAAATTATTTCTGTGTATTGAATTTTAGGGAACTTTCACAGTTCGTTTTTGCTGTTATAACAAAGTACCTGAGACCGGGTAAATTCAGTTGAACAGAAGTGTATTGGCTCCCAGTTCTGCAGGCTAAGAAGTCCAAGGTCAAGGGTTGGCATCTAACAGGCGCCTTCTTGCTGTCACTCCAGGGCAGAAGGTGGAAGGGCAAAAGAGAGCAAGAAAGAGGCTGAATGTTCTTTTATAACAGCATTAAATCACCTCTTAAAGGTCCCACCTTTTAATACTGTTACCATGTCAGCGTGTTTTGGTAGGGACATTCAAAATCATAGCAGGAACTGTAATTTTTTAAATTAATTTGTTTGTATGTATCTTCTAATTATTTAAGTTGCGTGAACATCCATTATTTTAAAAGAAAATATGTTAAAAGTACTACTAATAGGGCAACCCCCTCTCTCACTATGGGAGCTTTTCTATTCTTTCAATAAATCCTGCTTTTAAAAAAAAGTACTACCAATAATAGTGGTTTAAGAATATTGTGATTAAGCCGGGCTCGGTGGCTCAGCCTGTAATCCCAGCACTTTGGGAGGATTGCCTGAGCCCGCGGGTTCGAGATCCACCTGAGCACAGGCGAGACCTCATCTCCACAATAAAATCAAAAATTAGCTGGGCGTGGTAGCACGCGCCTGTAGTTCCAACTGCTCGGAAGGCTGAGGCAGAAGGATCGCCGGAGCCCAGCAGGTTGAGGCTGTGGCGGCCGGGAGCGGCCACTGCACTCCAGTCTGGGTGACAGAGTGAGACTCCAACTCAAAAAAAAAAAAAAAAAAAGATTATTGTGATTAACTACCACCTAAAGAGTCTTATTATATTCATATATTGTATATAAGCAATCATACCCATCTATTTACATTTAAAAGTACAAAATCTGGGGCCGGGCTAGGTGGCTCAGGCTGTAATCCCGCGCGTTGGGAGGCCGAGGTGAGTGAATTGCCTGAGCCCGCGGGTTCGAGACCCACCTGGGTAACTTGACGAGACCATCTCTACAATAAATAAAAATAAATTAACCGGGCGTGGTAGCACGCGCCTGTAGCTCCAGCTACTTGGAAGGCTGAGGCGGAAGGATCGCCTGAACCCAGCAGGTCGAGGCTGTGGCCACTGCACTCCAGTCTGGGCGACTGAGTGCGACTCCAGTTCAAAAAAAAAAAAAAAAGTACAAAATCTGGCATCAAACAATTCAAGATAAATATTACTGTAGATCTAAAAGTATACACAAATGTGGAGTTTTTCTTATATGTGTGTGTATGTATAAAATACACATCTATTTTTGCACCTGTATTCTTGAGATACCTACATTAGATAACCGGCTAGAAAACCTTTGGTCTAAAGACTTACCAAGTCTATTTATACATTTCCAAATGGGCATTTTTAGACACAGACTTTTTTGTTTTGATTGTATTATTTAGTTTAGATCTTTCATGGAGCATCACTAGGGAAAATATGTGACATTTTCTATTCTATGTACCTAGACATTTTCTTTATCCTTATGGCTAAATTTTCTCCAGACTAAGATACCAATTTACACTCCCATGTCTAGAGTACGAAAGTGTCCATCTCATGATACCTTGGATAATTTAGCATGTTTTCAATCTCTTTTAATTTGATAAAAGAACCAGGACCTTGTGTTCTGAAATGATTGGGCTTAAGGCTGTGCCATAGTTCTATAGGAACCCAAGTCAATTACTCCCCTAGATTTCTCAGCTCAGAGGTCTGTGTGCTCCCATATCACTTTATCTGAGATCGGGTTACTTTTGCCTTCAAGGGGAGCTTCAAGGTCACTGGAGTTCAGCCTTTGGAAGACAGGCAAATGCAGAGAGGGGAACTCTCATTCTAGGCCCTCAGAGGTTTAAATTGCCTTAAAGCTTTCCTGTCAAATTCAGGGAAGTTTAGGAAGAGATGCCGGCATCCTCTCCTACATATTTTTCCCTCTGTCTTCCTAAGTGGCTCAGTGTTAGATATGGCATGCTCTAAACCAAGGGGTCAGAATTATCTTTTTACCCAAGCAGTGTTTAAAACTATAATGTCTTTACTGTTTAATTCCTTTTCTACCTGGGTTAAAAACACTATACTCTCTTTCCCCCATGGCCTGCTTTTCTTCTTTTACTAATAGGACATACAGATAGACTTCATGTAGATGTTGGAGTATGTTTCTAGAGTTGGGAAAAATCTACTGATCGGTAGGGGAAAAAAGTTAACAGGAGTATGCCTATTACATTCCCAACAATATTTAGTACTTATTATTGATATGCAATTAACAATGAATTAAGGGTTGTTAGAGCATGTCTTTTATTTTCCTCTCTTTTAAAAAAAACTGTTCTAATAGTAGATTTTGATTGAAACCAGGTAATAATTCTTAATGGAGGTAGTATTATCCCTAGAGAACAATTTAGACACGTGAAGGGACAGTTTATAATTGTCATAATGATGGAAAGACACTGCTGGCATTTTATGGAGGTATGCATGCACTAAGGTTGTCAGGTGTACAAAACAGGACAGTCTCAAATAAGCAATAGTTTGTAATTAACTAAGCCCAGATCCTCACTTTCCTTGATATAGAGACACAGAGTATCATTTTCATGTTCCTAATACACACTGAATATTTCAAGAATGAAATTGGGTAAAAGGAAGATTGGACTTTGTTTTATTTGGAATATTAGTAAGTATTGCTCTCTATTTCATAAAAATCAGAACACTTATGTTAACACCAAAACAACCCACCTGCGGCATTCTCATATATCCATGTATAGGTATAAGCATCTGTCAGCACTTTTATGGCTATTATTGTGGTCATGCCCTAGCAGGTACTCACTGAAATATAAACATTTTACACATGTAAACTTTTTGTTGAAAAATGCATATCCTTTATTTTTTGTTAGATTGGAGTTACTGCATTCTATTGATTTTTTTTAATATTATGCATGTAGAGAGTAGCCTATAGAATTTAGTTGATTTCAGACTAATAAGAGTATTACAAATTATTTATTATAAAAGAGCACCTTTAGATGACATAAGGCTGAGAATTCCTTGTCTAGAGAATGATCTTTCACTAGCAGACCAGCTCCCCAGCCTAATGAGGAGGCAAATATGCACCTTAAGTTCCAGCCTGAATTTTCAACCAGTAAAATAATCCAATATTTGTTCGTCCTTTGGAAAGCAAGCCAATTCTTTGTCAAGAATCAGAAAATTATCATCAGAAAAAGAACAGTAGCCGGGCTCCATGGCTCAGCCTGTAATCCCGTGCCTTTGGGAGGCTGAGGTGAGTGGATTGCCTGAGCCCGCGGGTTCGAGACCCGCCTGGGGCAGCAAGACCTCATCTCTACAATAAATAAAAAAATCAGCAGGGCATGGTAGCACATGCCTGTAGTTCCGGCTGGCTACTTAGAAGGCTGAGGCAGAAAAGTCACCGGAGCCCAGCAGATCGAGGCTGCAGTGGCCGGGAGCAGCCACTGCACTCCAGTCTGGGTGACAGAGTGAGACTCCAACTCAAAAAAAAAAAAAAAGAAAAGAAAAGAAAAAGAAAAAGGACAGCAATAGTGTATTCTCTCTCTCTCTCTCTCTCTCTCTCTCTCTCTCTCACTTCCCCTGTGCCCCTACTCTCACCCCCACTCGCTCTCTGACAAAGAAGCTACTTGGCAAAAGCTGCTCCATCTGAGAAAAGGAAAGCTAGAGTTCTCTCCAGAACAATCCAACCTTTTTGCTTTTCTCTCTGCCAAAGATGTATTTACTCTCTTCCATGTCGGCTAATCCCTATTTATTATTTGTGATTTTGCTTAAGTTTCGTTCTCACCATAAAACTCTTCTCGGGAAACAAGAGCCATGGACAATCATATCCCTTTGAACTTCACAGTTCCTTTGAACTCATCTCTCCCTCACTCTTTAGAGCTTATATTCTTAGCTCAATTATAGGCTGTTTAAAGGCAGGAACATGTCTTATGTTCTGTTATAGTTTCAATATGTCTACCAGGTAGTGGCATTTAGAAATTATTTGCTTGGTAGTATATTTTGAAGTCAGGTAGTGTGATGTCTCCAGTTTTGTCCTTTTTTTTCAAGATAGTCTTGGCTATTCAGGGTCTTTTGATGCTCCATACAAATTTTAGGATTTAAAACATACATATTTCTGTGAAGAATGTCACTGGTATTTTGATAGGAGTTGCATAGAATCTGTAGATTGCTTGGGGTAGTAGGGACATTTTAATAATATTAATTCTTCCACTCCATGAACACAGAATATCTTTCCATTTATTTGTATCTTCTTCAATTTCTTTCATCAATGTTTCATAGTTTTTATTATAGAAATATTTTACTTCCTTGGTTAAATTTATTTCTAAATATTTTTTGTAGTTATTGTAAATGAGATTTATTGTTTACTTCTGTTTCAGATGGTATGCTATTTGTGTATGAAAACACTACTGATTTTTGTATTTTGATTTTGCATCCTGTAACTTTATTAAATTTACTTACTATCTCAAGCAAAATGATTAAAGCTATAGGCATCACTGTACCAACTTAAAAATATACTACAAAGCTGTAGTACCAAAACAGCGTAGTTCTGGCATAAAACAGACACATAGACCAAAGAAACAATAGATAGCCCAGAAATAAATCCATGCATCTATAGCCAACTGATTTTCAAAAAATGTGGAAGAACATACAATTAAGAAAAGACACTCTCTTCAATAGACATTTCTCAAAAGAAGACATACAAATGGTCAACAGATTTATGAAGAAATGATCACACTTCTAAATTTCAGACACATGAAAATTAAAACCACAATGAGATGTCACCTCACCTCTGTTAGAATGGCTATTATCAAAAAGTTGAAAGATAGATGTTGGTGAGTACGTGGAGAAAAGGGCGCTTACACACAGCTGAAGATATTGTAAATTAGTACAGCTGTTTGGGGAAACAATATGGAGATTCTTAAAAAAACTTGAAATAGAATTACTATATTATCCAGCAATGCCATGACTGGGTATATACCCAAAGGAATTGATATCAATATGCATACCAAGGAGATGTCTGCAATTCCCATGTTATTCATTACAGCACTATTCACAATAGCCAAGAAATGAAAACAACCTTAGTGTCCATCTGTGGAGGAATACATTATTTAAAGGCAGCATATATATATATATATATATATATATATATATATATATATATAGACAATGGAATACTATTCAGTCATATAAAAGACCAGAAAATTCTGTTATTTGCAACAAAATGAAGGAACCAAGAGGACATTATGTTAAGTGAAATAAACCAGGCACAGAGAGACAAATAACATATGATCTCACTTATATGTGAAATCTGTGAGATTTGAACTCACAGAAGTAGAGAAAAAGAACGGTGGTTATTAGAAGCAAGATGAAGGGTCGGGGAGGGTGGAAGGGAAAAAGAAGATGTTGGTTAACAGATACCAGTAGGAGACATAAGTTTTGGTGTTCTTTTGCACAGTAGAGGGAATGCAGTTAATAATATATACTGTATATTTTTAAATAGCTAAAATATATACTTTTAAATGTTCTCACCACAAAAAATTATAAATGTTTGACATGTTAATTATCCCAGTTTGATCATTACAAAAATGTATATATGTATAGAAGCATCACATTGTGCCCCATAATTATGTGCAATTATTGTCAATTAAAAATAAAGCCTTGGCTGGACTTGGTGACTCAGCCTGTAATCCCATACTTTGGGAGGCAGAGGCAAGCGGATCACCTGAGCCCTGAGCCCACAGGTTCCAGAGCAGCCTGGGCAAGTTGGCAAGACATCATCTCTACAATAAATCAAAAATTAGCAGGGCGTGGTAGTGTGCACCAGTAGTTCTGGCTATTTGGAAGGCTGAGGCAGAAAGAGTCCTGGTCAGTTTCAGAGAAGGCAACTGCCTCCCCTGCTGCTGAGGTAGGAATAAGGCATATGGAGCGATTGACAGAGATAAACTATACAGGTCTGACAATGAGTTCATGAACTTATTTTAGAAAAAAACACTACAAACCTCATTGCTAAATATCACTATGGTCACCTTCAAAGTATTCCCCTTGGGAAGCTTTGCACTGATACCAGTGCCTAGTTCACCCCTCAAATCAATTCTGGAACTCTTTCTTTGGAATGATCATTAGAGCACTCATTGTATTGCCCTTGATGTCCAGAATGTCATCAAAATGACTTCCTTTCCATAGTTCTTTCATCTTAAAAATAAAAAAGTCGTTGGGAACCAGATCAAGTGAGTAGGGAGGATGTTCCAATACAGTTATTTATTTACTAGCTACAAACTCCCTCACAGACAGTGCTGTGTGAGCTGGTGTATTGTCATGATGCAAGAGCTCCTTAGGGATACACCTTCCTTATGCCAAGATTTTCAGTTGAGATTTTCCTGTTTTTCTATCAATGTCTATTTGGTCTGCTATGCTTCTCACAGTCAGTCAATGATTTCAATGCACAATTCGATGAGTTTTTGCAATGTTTTTGTCAGTTCTGGTTGTTACTGGTTGTGCTAACTTCTCTTCATCAGTGATGCTTTCTCTTCTCTCGGAAAACATTTAATCCATTTGTATACTGCTGTTTTCTTCATGACATTATCCCCATCAACTTGGACTAACATGGTCCCGATTTCACTTCTACTCTTGCCAAGTTTAACAAGAAATTTAATGTTTGTTCATTTCTCTAATCTTAGCTCCGACGTTCGCACGATACCACATAAAAACATGCAACAATAATGAATGCCACTCAGCAAGACAACACCACACATCAACATGAACACAGATGTGAGACACTGATATTCCAAGATTATGAAAGCGTACTGAGTTATTTGTACAGTGCTGCCAATGTAAGCACATGGCGGTAAGACTTGAGCTTAATTGTCAGACCTCGTATGGATCATGTCAAGAGAGAATACAAACACACTGTGTCCATGGGGTCTAAAGTAGTTCTCACACACTCCGATGTCTATAGGGTGATGATAAGTTCCAATTTGTCTGGAAGAGACCTCGTTTTTGTCTTGAAATAATTATTATTTTCAAAAACTTTCACTCTCAAAATATCCAGGTGAAGACGTGGCATGGTGCTCCCCATGGGGGGAGTCCAGGCACGTGCCCTGCATGAGTGAGGCTGGCAAGACAGGACTGTGATGCTCTGGAGAGAGCATCGCAGGTCCAAAGTGTTCCTGTCTCTGGCTGTTTGTGAGATCTTGGATGTTTCAAGAGAAGTCAAAAATTACGTTTCAAATAACGGGAAACAATTATGTTTAAAGATTTCTGTTTGGGGGTAGAAAAAAAAACTCTGTGTGGATCAGATTTAGCCTAAAGTTGCCAGTTTAAAAGTGTTTGGCAGCCCAACTGGATGATTGTGGCTAACAATAATTTATTGAATATTTGAAAATAGTTAGAAGAGAGGATTTGGGATGTTCCCAACACAAATAAATGATAAATACTTGAGGTGATGGGCATCCCAATTTCCTAGACGTGATCATTACACGTTGTATACTTATGTCAAAATATTTTGTGTATCCCACAACTATGTAGAACTATTATGCATCCATAAAAATTAAAAATAAATTTTAAGCTGGGCTCGGTGGCTCAGCCTGTAATCCCACGCTTTGGGAGGCTGAGGTGAGTGGATTGCCTAAGCCCGCAGGTTCAAGACCCACCTGGGCAACTTGGCAAAACCTCATCTCTACAATAAATCAAAAAATCAGCCAGGTGTGGTAGCACGCACCTTTAGTTCCAGCTACTTGGAAGGCTGAGGCAGAAGAGTCGCCAGAGCCCAGCAGGTTGAGGCTGCGGTGGCCGGGAGCGGCCACTGCACTCCAGTCTGGGTGACAGAGTGAGACTCTAACTCAAAAAAATAAATTAAATAAATAAATAAATAAATTTTAAAACAATTGTAAAAACTTTTCTCTATAAGGGACTACATGAATCCTAATCTTTCTAGTCCTGACGATGTCTTTCTGCAAACTTAGTCCATTTTATTAGGAAAAAATAGAATTAGAGGCAGCGAGGAAAGGGTCTGATCTTGGATTTACCACTTATTAGCTGTGGCCTTGAGAAAACCATGACAAGCTTATGTTATCTCATCTATAAAATAAGAAAGCTGGATTAGGTGCCACCAAGATGCCGCTAACCTCTCGGATTCTATAATTCTTTAATTTTGATTTTAACCCTTGTTTTTGTTTTGTCTAACACATTTATAGTCCATCTTGAGTTTTCTAAAAGGGAGTTAGTTATTTATATTTTCCATGTCTTTGTTGTTGTTATATTCATTGAGTTATAATTCTGTTTTTTATTATTTTAAAACTGTAGGATACAACTCAGGATTATGTAGATAAGTGGTCATTGCACAGATAACGTTTGGGCCTCCCTTTGGTCCACACTTTGCCGAGTTTGAGACCAGGTTCCCTTATTGATGTTATGTGGACCACTACCCCCCTTCCCCTGGCAGCATTCCACTATTGCCAAACCTTTTCTTATAGTATTATAGAAATGTTCAGGGTCCGGTTATAAGTGAGAACATGTGGTACTCAGTTCTTTGTTTCTGTGATAGATCACTGAGTATGACAGGCTCTAAATTCATCAAAGTTGCTGTGAAGTCCATAATTTTGTCCTTCATTATGACTGCATAATATTCCATTGTGTACATGTACCACATTTTCTTATCCAGTCAACCTTTGATGAGCACTACAGTTTGGTTCCATGTTTTTGCTATTGTGAATAATCCTGCAATAAACATGCATGTGCAGGTATCTTTTTTAAAGAATGTGTACATTCCCAGGAGGGGGATTGCTGAGTCATGTGGAAGGTCAATTTCTAGTTCTTTTAGGGATCACCACACTGTTTTCCACAGAGGTTGAATTAGTTTACACTCCCACCAACAGTGTAGAAGCATGTCCTTTTCCCCACATCCTGTCCAGCATCTGTTGTTTTGTGAGTTATTGATGATGGCCATCCTGACTAGAGTTAGGTGGTATCTCAGTGTGGTTTTAATTTTCATTTTTTTGATGATTAGTGAGGCTGAGCATTTTTTCATGTGTCTGTTGGCTGCTTATATGTTTTCTTTTGAGAAATGTCTATTCATATCTTTGGCCCACTTTTTAATAGGGCTGTCCCCCCCCCCTTTGGCATGTTTGAGTTCCTTGTAGAGCCTGAATGTTAGGACTTTGTCAGATATACAGTAGGCAAATATTTTTTCCCATTCTGTGGGCTGTCTCCCTGCTCTCTTGATGGTTTCTTTTGTGTTACAGAAGCTTTTCAGTTTGATTAAATCCTGGTTGTCTATTTTATCTCTTATGGCATGGGCATCTGGGGCTTTGATCAGGAATTGGTTGCCCATTCCAATTTCCATAAGGATGACTCCTGTATTTTCTAAGATTATTTTCCATGCATTAAAGATAAAATTCATTTCTCTATTTCTCAGGTGCCTGGTTCCTAACAGATGTACTATTATTACTGATTACTAATAATTTTAGTACTGAGTAGTACTAAAATACTGCCTCAAATCAGAATATATAACTATATTAATTTTGACCCAATAATTGAATATCTGTTCCTATTTATATGTTATTATTATCATTGAAAATTATGCATAGGCAAAAACTTGAAGAATATATCCAATTGGTTACTGAATTTGTGCTTGCTAATGAGACTGTGGGTGTTTTTGTTGTTTTTTTTTTTTTTTTTTACTTCTCTGCTCTTTTAGTTTTTTAAATATTTTTAATTTTAAAGATGTGGGGTACAGCTCAGGATTCTTTTTAGTTTTTAAGTTTTATCTGATGTGACTACATTGCTTTAATAGTAAAAAAATATAAATAACAATCATCATTCTATATAAATAAGTTTAAAAAGTACCAGAAAGGACACTCAGCAAAGCATGAATGATGTTTACCTTGTTTGAGAAAAATGAGATTTGAGAAGGAAGTATGAGTATGTTAATTTTAGTTCCCTATACACTTTTGTATTATTTGAAAATTTTATACAGAACATTTATTCATGCATTATTTATGTGCTTAAGATGAATTAATTAAATTTTAAAATGAATTATTTACCTTGTATTGAGAGGAACTGAGCCTTTCTTGATTGTAGATTGCTTTGTCAGTTTCATGCCAAACAGAGCCTTCTGTGCCTGCTCCAGATTCTACAGTTTATGAAAGACAGGCTGGAGAGAGTGTGACTTGTCCAAGTAGCAAAGAATATTGGAAACTACATCTGGGCTAAAACCCGGTGCTTGTCTAAGCTGTATCCATTGCATTTCTATTTGCCTTTTTAAAATTTCTTTTTGAATTAGCATACATTTGTGTTTTAAAATCTTTGATTTCTTGAAGTCCATAAATCTTATTCCCATGGGAGTGTAAGGGATTGGGGAAAACGTGAATTCTGTAACATCTTTGCTGTCTAGAAAGGGACATGCCTGGTTAAGCAGATATTTAATTTTTCCCCTTTGCAGAGAGGGGGTAGGAAATATAGACACCAGTTGGATTGTTCTTTGAATATATATCATAATTTACTTCCTTACAAAAATTCAACAGATACTTGTCTGTGTGAAGCAAAATATGGAGGCAGTGTGTTGCTTGCCATTTGTCTCTCTTCAAGTCCAAAGGAGCCCGGCTGAAATCACAGTCCCCAAATGCAAACAGCATTTGGTTTTTTGTTTTTTAAAGCAGTCTGTTTCTTGTACAAATCTTTCCCAAAAAAGTCATCCATTCTTTCTTCTTTTAAAAGTTACAAGAGCATCTTTCTTAATTTCCATATCTTTTTTACCTTCAGTGTGAAACTAAAGATAAATCTTACTTGGGCTATAATTTTTCCCTTTAAGAACATGTACTGTTCTTTTAGTTTAGGTCACCTAGACATTACCGAGACCAGATCATAACTGGGAAGATTTTAAGAAAAGCAGAGATTTCTACATTTTTTTCTCTTCAAAAAAAATAATAATAATCAAGCTTGCATTTCTTTAACTTCCATTATGGTCATTAGGATTTTTGTATCCTCAGGTTTTGGAATATCTATTGCTGTTTTGTCTGTAAACACAGTTTGGGCTTTGTTTCTTGCCTGGATGAAACTAAATATTTCAAGGAAAAAAAAATGTACCTGTTTGTAGGAAGTTGATGATCTGTCCCAATCTATTTCCCTTGAAAATAACTCTCATCTTCTCCCTTTATGCAGTCAGCCTCTACTAACTCAATCTCACCTGTGCCTCCCTGAGATGACCGACCCACATGTTTGACAAGGAAAGGCATCTCCTGCCAATTTCCTGTGGCTACTTCTCTCCTTCCTCTGTGTGTTCCTTTATTTTCTTCCTCATTCCTCCTCCTCCCTCAGTTGCCACATCGACATCTTCTCCACCCTTGCCTTCTCTTCTCTTGTCCTTTCATGGAGCTGCTTCATTATCTGATACTGGTAGATTCTCTACCTGCTCTGTTTAAACTTGTTTTGGGTCTGGGACAGGTGAGGATGCCTCCACCTCCTGATCCCCTTGTTATTGTCTTCAGCCCCAGGGCAAATGCTTCTCTTCTTTGCAAGGGTTGCACCATTCCCTCTGCCCACAATTGCTACCTTTGTGTTCAGAATCTGAGCACCTGAAACATCAGAGCAGGCTGCATACCACACTAATTTTGCCTGTGTGGATTAAAGTGTTATAATGATCCCGCGGCAGTGCCCTGTGACCTCCACAGCCAAGGTTCTGTTCTGAAGCCATGGTCCAGTGGCATCAAAATAGCCTTACTTATGAATAGGACAATAAAGGGATTTATATCCTGTCTTTCTGGAGCTCTGCAATCTCTGGCTCACATCTGAATCCTTCAGGGAGGACCACATAGCTATCCCTTAAGTGCATACACAAAGCACTCTCATAATTAGAGTTTTCACTCTGTAATTTCAGTGCAGAGTAGAGTCAGTTCACACTAGAACCAATTGTTAAGTTTTAAAGAATTGTATGAATCAGTTGCTATAATGGGGCTAGTATTTACACTACTAAAATTGGTAGACATCACTAACCAGCATGCTTTTTTTTTGGTTGTTTTTTTCCTGGAGAGCCAGAAGGTAAACATTTATCAGCACACCAATTACAGGGCTCTGATAAAAACTTGAGTGGGGAAAAAAAAAAATCACATAAATGTGAAAATTCAACCTTGTGAAAATTCTTTGAATTTTATGTCCAAAAATCTTGAAGACCCTTGTGGAAGGGTTTCCTTTCTCTGTGAAAGGGTTTTTCTTGACTTCTCTTTCTTCCTAATATCTGGTCTCTTTAGCTTCTGACACTTTAGCAACCACAAGCACTCCAGCAAAAATAAAATTACTAGCAATAGGTATAATAATAGATGTCTCCTTCTTTGTTTCCATAGTTAATTTCCTGTCCTGCTTCTTTCTTCCCAGAGCTTCCATTACAGTGAGTGGTTGAGGTTACCTGAACTACCATATGTGTCAGAGAAAACAGTGTCATTGTCTATAACCTACCTATGACCCTAATTCAGCAGCTTCTGCCTTGTCACCTCTCCCTCTACACTTTCCAGTATCTAGTTGATTCATTTCTTCCCTATTTTCTGAAATTTCCGTAGAAGCTTCTTCACTGCAGTTTCATCAAAGATAGAGGTCACTTTCTGAGATTCAGGTTGAGAAAACCCAAAATACAAGGTGCTGTGATATCAAGAGAGAATGTCCCCCAAGGAATT
The DNA here is from genome assembly GCA_027257055.1 of Cephalopachus bancanus. NCBI lineage: Eukaryota > Metazoa > Chordata > Mammalia > Primates > Tarsiidae > Cephalopachus > Cephalopachus bancanus. The sequence continues at coordinate 4,652,730 of JAPVLO010000080.1, forward strand.
TTAATCAGTCACACAACCAGGACTGAAACCCATATCTCCTAAAACCCGAGCCTAGTATTTTCACTACCATTCAGGCCTTGCTTATTTTGATGCTGAAGAGCCTGTCGTTCATTCTGCTTTTACCTTCTTAAATGTAAGTCAGAGATTAAAACATTACTCAAAAAATTCAAGCAAAAAAAGAAAACAAGAATGTATTGGTTTCCTTCACTGCTGGGCAATGTTGATGCAGACTTTCAAGTAACATCAGAAGGAACCTTTCTCTCCATCCCAGAATCTTTCTTTCTTCTCTGTGTCCAGTTATCCCTGTGTGACGGTAAACCTAGGAGCATCCAGCTCACAGCCTACAGGTTGAGAAAGTCTGATAAAAATAAGCAAAAGGCTCTGGACGAGTCTGCTTGGTTTGACAGAGACCAAGGGTCTCACTCCGCCAAGTTAGGGATTAACTCTACCTGTGCCACAAGGAACATTAGGATGCCGCTATCAAATACAAGAAAATAAATGATGATCAGGCAAACAACAAATGTCTGACAGAACCCCTAATGAAGAAGAAAGAAGTTACATCTGTCGTTTACACTGGCTGCACTTGCACATAGATAGTGCTGAACGCGAGGAGTCTTGCCACATATTCCAGCTTCCTGGAGCACGAGAAGCCAGACTGAACATTTTAGAGGTGAGTCAATTAGAATGGTGAATGCATGAATGTTGGCAGAGGGAATCTGATAATCTCCCAGTTTCTCTGTGTCAGAGAAATCAACAACAAATAGTAGCTTTCTTAACTTTTGACATTTCAGTTAAAAAATATTTCTTTCCAAGTGTCCCTTTTTTCTTTAAATATCTTCCTCTGTTTTTTATAATCATTTTAGTGAAAATGGACAAAACACCAGAGAATAGCTCTAGGCAGACAGAATGATGAAAGAGATGGCATCTTGGTTAGTTCCATGATTTTTAAGAGCACAAGCTGCTGAAAGAAATGATATAAGTAGGAAAATTGTTTGAAACACAGAGTTGCAATGCGTCCAGAGATCTGACAGGCTACCCTCTGACCCTATCTGCTCCGAGTCAGCATATTTTCCATAATCCGATATTTTATTTGGCTTCTTTTTCCAGTAATAAGATGCCTTCTCCTGTGTAATTTGAGCATCAAGTGTGTATCATGGCCCATGCTGAGGCATCATCTTCTCAAATGACAAAATAATTTAAAAATAAATTGCACTTTAAAGAAAAAAATTGATAAATAATAGGATGCCAAAGCATGGTGTGTACATGTGGAAACACAATGTCTTATTCAAGGTGCATAGATCGGCAGTTCTCTTGAAGTGACTCCAGAATACACTAAACCAGAGATTGGGGGTGGATCCCAGCACTCTGTGTTTTAACAAGCTCTCTAGCTGATGCAAGCTAAGGTTCCAGACCCAGAGGGTTTTATCTTTCAACTTCCCTAAGCCTCAATATCATCATCTGTACTATGTGCAAAACATTTCATTTGCAGGGCATTCGTAGGGATTAAATATAACCTAAATTGTTATTGTTATTAAAATTAATAACAAAATAAGAATGCATGTGAAAGTTTTTGAGATACATATAAAATGATCTAAAATACAATATCTTGTCCTTTTCTATAAAAGAGGCTGGCAAGGAACTCAACATTGAGTGACAGCTTAAAATAATCAAGTTCTCAGTGAAAGATGGCAGTAAAGTGATCAGCCCAGTTCTTAGTTCCTTGGCAATTGCCTAATACATAGTACCTACTATTGCTTTTACTAAATTCATTTACTAAATTTACATTTTAACAGAGTAAAGTAAAATCCTATAATTCAGTTCCAGAAACCCTTTTCCCAGAACAAGATAGAGCTTGACTTAAGTACAGTATTATTCTGCTCAGAGGAAGGGTAATGAACACAAATATTTCATGAATACCTTTCCCCAAATAGACATAATCACATTTCCATTCAACCTTAGGATTCTTTGAATCTAGGAATTAGTTTCCAATTATCTGTTATCTCCCAATAGAATCCTATAAAATAGATAAAATTATTTTGCCACGATTAACTTTCATTTCTTCTCAAACATCTAATGGAGAAACTTCTTTCATTCTAAATTCTGCCTAAATTTGTTTTGAGATTTATAGCCTTCAATAAAAAAGGGATATGAAAGGAAGTTTTCAGAATGGGGATCGGATCCACATTGGGTTCCAATTAGCTCCTGGGAAATTTATCTTTCAGACATTCGCATCTTTCGGACACCATCTTCTCATAAGGGAATCTCATTCTGTTTTTCTTCCCTTGAGAAAGAAATAGAATATTTCCTTGCCTAGTGATTTGTAGACTCCTGAACAATTGTAGTGAGTACTGAAGAGAGCTCAGCTCAAGCGACCTCAGCATGGGGAGCCACGAATTGGGATTTATTCTTTTCTACTCCTTTCAGCTCAGACAACTGTGTTTACTTGAAGCACCCAATATATAAGTCACAAAACAATTGAAGCAGAGTGCAGAGCAAAGGTTTTCCACTCTACTGAGATTCTGGTTTAGTAGGCACAGGAACCTAGTACGCTGCATTTTACCAAGCATCTTCCCTTCTCTAGTGGTTCTAATCCAGGTCTGCAAATCTCATTTTTAGAAACACTGATAGAGAAAAAAGATAACATGGTTTTGAGTCCGGAAATTTTGAATTTGAAGAAGTTCAGCTTTGCCATTTGTTAGCTAGTAGACTTGGATCTGTCTTAGTGTCTCAGGCTCAGTTTCCAAGTCTATAAAATAAAATGAACAATAATATCAACTTCAACTAAAGTTTCAGGCCCATTGAGTTTTACCTTTTAACTTTACTAAGCCTCAGTGTCATCATCTGAACTACATGTATACCACCTAATTTCCGAAGCATTCATAGGGATTAAATTTGACCAAAATTATTATCATTATTATTATTATTATTATTAAACTTCAACAACAACTTTTTGTCATTCTGACAATTTTATGAGATAGTACGTGCCATGTGCCTAGCATATAATATGCACTCAATAATCATTTGTCCCATTCCAAGGGACTCTTAGGATTAAATCTTCAAGCTATATGAAATGATATCAAGAAGACACACACACACACACACACACACACACACACACACACACACACACATCACACACAGGTGCCATCCTTCTGTGATTTTTTTCGAGTCCATAATTAAAATGATATTCACAACATATCATTGCTTACTTTTACTCTTTTACTATTTGCACTACTGTCTGGAATTATTGTCTAATTGTGAACATGTGTGTTTATGTGTCTGTGGGCAGAAGTAGATCTGTTCTCTACAACCAGCTTACAGACCTTCAGGGAGCAGGGAGTGTTTGCTGCAATGTTAGAAATACCTCACACCGTTTCCATCACAGTGCTTTGCATATCAAAGGTACTCAATAACCAGGCTGGTGGCTCAGCCTGTAATCCCGCGCCTTGGGAGGTTGAGGTGAGTGGATTGCCTGAGCCCGCGGGTTCGAGACCCACCTGGGCAACTTGGCGAGACCCCCATCTCTACAATTAATCAAAAAATTAGCCGGGTGTAGTAGCGCGCGCCTGTAGTTCCGGCTACTCGGAAGGCTGAGGCGGAAGGATCGCCGGAGCCCAGCGGGTCGAGGCTTCACTGGCCAGGAGTGGCCACTGCACTCCAGTCTGGGCGACTGAGTGAGACTCCAACTCAAAACAAAACAAAAACAACAACAACAAAAAAAAAAAACAAAGGTACTCAATAAATATATACTCAGTTAATGCATTTCTTACAATAAATGATGCCAAATTGCTAGAGAATTAGGCAATCTGCCTCTTAACTCTGACTAAATAAAAATAATTGGATCAAATAATTGTGCCCTAGTCGAACCATGATCTCCAGAAAGTTTTAAAACTTTGCTGTGTTTTTTATTGAGGAAAGATTAATAATAAATTAATAATAAAAATGATAAAGAATTGATAATGCCTTGGGATTCATATAATTCTTAACATTTTCACTTATCCTTCACAATTATCTTATGTTCGAACATAAGATATTGTATTGAAATCATAATAACATTTTGGGGTATCAGTTTAGAAAATGTTTGGATGATAGAATCAGGGAAACATACCCTGACATATTCCAAGGGAACCAAGCAAAGAGCAATATATATATTTGACTGCAGTACTGCTGCCTTTTTTGTGAGCTATTAAAAAAAGTGAATAAACATCGCAAATTATCTGTGGCAGCAAATTCATTCTGATTCTCAGCAATCTGGGCTGTGTATATATCCTGTGATCGTTATGCTATATCCTTAGCACAGAAATAGCCGAAAGCCCTTTAGCCATCTCTATTCAGACCTCTAAGATTGTTCTGCCTGCCTGGGTCAGAAGTTGAAATATATAAACAGTCTTTTGTGCTTGAACTTGAAAGAAAAATCAGTCATCTGTACATGATCTGTGTTAGAGTAAAATGTAATTTTTTCCCCCTGACAATGTGTTTATGGTTGTTAAGTTATCTTGATTGCCAAGAGAAATCTGTTTTGTGTGGCAGGCTTTTCTGACTTAAAATGTCAGATGCCACCCCTTCCCCCCATATCCAGCCATCCTTTCAACTAATTCACAAATTGACTTGACTCTCAGCTAGGTTAAAAAAATAATTTCCTGAAAATTAAAAGTCTGGCACAATACCGCACTAAAAGTCCATTTATCTTGTCTATTTTTATAAAGCTTCACTGCAGCATCTGGCAAAATGCCCACTTTCAGTAACAAAGGTCCCCAAGGACATTTGGCAAGAGACTTTTCTTCTAAGATCCCGAAAATGATGCCGAGCTTCCTAACGCATGATTTTAAAAGCTTACAATTAGGAATTGTAATTGTATCTTGTGTATAAGTTTTAAAAGTAAAGAGCAAGTGCAAATGCTGTGGAGATGAAGTGGCTATAACACGATGTCCACGTCTTTGTCATCTCTATTAAAAGTTCCACCTCTTCATTGACTTCATCACTCAGGAGCTAACTGAAAGCTAGGGATTTCTATGTTATTATGAGAGATAATGGCTAAAGATTATCTAGATAGGGCAGCGAAATGATTCACTATTGTTTAATCAACTGCAACCTGTGTTAAGCTCTATCCTCATCTCAATATAAACCAGACTAATCTTTCCACTTTCCTGCAGGAAATGGCGATGGCACTTGTTTATTCGCCTCCCCTGGTATTAAGTAAATCCTTCCCTTCTCCTCCCTCCTCCCACCACCAATCAGTTGGAAGGAACGTTTCCAGCACTTCCAATCTAAGACTGATTGGGTTTTCCTGTTGATGTCAAGTTGAAGCATTCCATTGAGAAAGCAACCCCAAGACTGTTGACTTTTCTTGTGGCTCCAAACTAACCCAGTGATTACACCAAATGCACCCCTCTTTCATGCTATGAAAGAGAAACAGTCTGTGAAGAATCATTTGCTTGGAATGTTTTTTAAAGAACTGAACATTTGTGTCAAAGAAACTGCAGACGTGCTTCACCCAATTTGATATGAGGTTTCCCCTTTTTTTGACCACAGCTTCACTTACTAGATCCTTCTTTTAGCATGGGATATGCCAATGCAAAGCCACTTTGTCAGTTTGGTGACATTCGAATCAATAGTCATTTTGCCTCAATGATTTGTCCTCAATGTGTTCCCCATAAATGTCATTTCATCTGTGAATTCTTTACATTGAAACTATTGATACCAAATTCCAATGTGATTATAGAATTAGGTGGGGTTTTTGAGAGGTTTTGGTTTTTTTGTTTTTTTCCTTTTTTGTTTTATTGCATTTGGAAAATTGAAAGTTTTTTTTCCTTTATTAAATTAAGTACTTTAGAAGAGTTTGAAACTCTTCTGAGGCATGACCAAAGACACAATTCCATCTGTTTTGTTTTTCTTATTCATGACATAGATGATTTTATTTTAAACAGTGCATGCATTTCACTTTAATTCTTCTTCATGTCTGTCAGAGCACATCATCTGTGATGTGTGCATAGTTAACCATTGCGCTTTGCAAGAAGATTTAGACAGAAAGTGAAAACAGCTTTGCAAGAGAAAAGGTCATCTGAAAGTGAAAGTTAAATGCTTATGGGGTTGCTGTATGTCCATTCTGTACTAAGCAATGATTCTAAGGCTAATCTATTGGTACCTGAATCATGTTGGAAGTTGTTTTCATCCAATTAGTAGACGTTGGGCTCTTTTTCCTGGACAGGTGTTGAATGCCCCAATGACGGCATGCAGGTCTTGTGTTAGTGTTCTGTGGCTGGGACGGAAGCCAAGGATGAAGCAGCTGTGTAAATGGAGTCATCTTCTGGGCACTTTCCTTGGTTTCCCCTCATTAGAATTGAGTTGTACCCTTGCAGAAACTCCCATTTGTGGAGGCTTTGGCCTGCCCTGTTCACCATTCTTCTCAAACTGGAATACTCACACATCTTCCTCACCATCACCACCACAGAGAACAGAGTAGAATTCTGTAGCACACTAAATCTACAGGGTATTTCTTCCTAGAACATCAGTTTTGCTTGATGGTAAGAAATTTAGAATAAATTTCATACCAATCCAAGCATAAACTACCACAGGTAAAATGTAAAATTTCCAAATTTCACTAACAGAGGCTTTAAAGAAACCTCACTATAGTTGTAGACACCATGGACTATACCCTCAGAGGACAAACTTACTCTTTCTTCCCCAGCTAGGATGGAGAAAATTCATGAAGTTGTACTGAGTACCCTAAATTCTCTTTCTGAACAGCATTTGCTATTATGTTTTCAGACATTTAGCTTCCAAGTACGAACAGAAGTAAGATCAGCATCACCAAGACACCACATAGCTGAATTGCATATTAGGTTATTTTGGTTACAGCCCTCAGCACTTTCTAGCTATTAAATTTATTTCATGCATTTCTTAAACCTCTATCTCAATAAAAAGTGATCTTATGGAAACTGTTTCAAACCATTATGGGTTCAAGTTCACATGAGATATATCTACAGGTTTTAATATTTACTCAATGCTTCTCTTATAAAACAAATTACGTATCTTAGAAATAATTTGGGGTTAGTTTTATGATGTTGTGCTTGCAGACTCACTAACCACAAACATTTTTGAAAAATGTGATTACAGAATTAGGGTTTTTTTCTGCTTTACTGTATTTGGAATATTGAAAGATTTTTAAAAATAAGTAATTTAGATGAGTTTGAAACTCTTTTGAGTTACACCAAAGACACAATTTCATCTATTTTGTTCATGTGAATTATATCTACAGGTCATAGAATTTATTCAGTACTCATAGAACACAAATGGAAAATCTTAAAACAGTTTGGGGTCAGTTTTGTGATGTTGTATTCACTGAGTTTCACTAGGTCAAGCATTTTGAAAAAACTTGGTTCCCAGTTACACATTACGTCATGATTAAATACTACAATCTAGACTTCAAGAGTGTTCCTGTTCATTCTCTTTCAATACAATTACTCTTTTTCCATTTCTACTTCCAAAATGAGATGCTCACGGGACTAAAAATCTCAACTGCTTTTAGGGGTCAGGCAGGACACACAAAAGAATACAGCTGCTAGCTACGATATTAGGTGCTATACTAGTTACATTTTGATCAATCATATAATTTCTCTGGTTACATAAACTTTCTGCGGGCCAAATTAAACACTCACTATAGCCAAGTTTACCACATCAGCCTTCGGCATGCAGCCTCCACCTGGAATTTCTTCCTCTCTCTTCCAAAGGTGGCTTCCTCATCTTCCTAATGCTTCGTTCAAAATCCAGTGTCCTTGCACCATGATGATTTGCATCAGTGCCTGTTGTAGCATCCAGGACAGGCTCCCACCCATGGCTGAAACTAGCAGGAGTATCAGTTTACCTAACAGGAGACACGACTGGTGAGAAACAAGTCGTGTAAGGCCTGATTCTGTATGATTCTGCTCACCTGGTCTACTCACCCTGAAACCTGAAGCAAGATTGCAGTTAGCATGTGGAGTTCTTTTGGTACAAGTATCTTCTGTAAAAATTCTTGGAGGTGTTCATCATCTCTGGTCATAAAGATAATAAAAGGTATCATCGAGAATGAAAACACACACTATAGGTGTGTATTGCAATCTGTTGACTAATTAGTCACTGGAAGCATAGTCACCAGTATCAAAGAATGAATGAAAAACACAGGCTGAGGTGGAAGGATCGCCAGAGCCCAGCAGGTCGAGGCTGCGGTGGCCGGGAGTGGCCACTGCACTCCAGTCTGGGCGACAGAGTGAGACGCCAACTCAAAAAAAAAAAAAAAAGAAAAACACATCTAGCTCAGATATATACTTCTCATTACTCTTCCCCACAGAATTGCTAGGAACTTTAGTGGGTATGGTTAAAGAAAATGACTTGCTCTTAGTCATTTTTCTTGTGGCCCTTTGATTTTTTAGTGCATCCTGCACCATCTGCCTTGGGGGTCCCGAATTAGAGATTTTAAAAGAAATTACAGATAATTCTTTGTCTTTCTGCTTAACAAGGATTTAAAATTCATACCTTATGGCAACATCCAACCACAGGCACCCTGATGAGGTGAGAAATAGTCTACAATCAAGGCAGTCTCAGGACCATTATCCATTAGGGTTTGGTGAGCAGAGCACTGGCTGGCCCCACTTGTTCTAGGCCCAGTCCTGCAAGTTGGAGTTTAGTTTAATGATTACACTGTTGCTTTTGAATTTCATACATATTTTTTCTAATGTGTCTCCTTTTCCTTTTGATTTATAATATTTCACTGAGTTCATATCAAAGCACTATGGTTTGAGGAAACTTACAACATAATGAGAAAAATAAACTTGCTCACTGACAACAGGTGAAAGTAAGGGTCTGTTAGGACAAATGCATCTCAGAGGTGCAGAAATGATGCAGTGCACCATGCTATGTTTTACTTTACTTTAATTCCTGAGCAACAGTGCAATTGATGATGCAGGTTTCATCTTTTTTTTTTTTTTTTGAGTTGGAGTCTCACTTTGTTGCCCAGTCTGGAATGCAGTGGCACACTCATGGCCATCCCAGTGTCAACCTGCTTCTGGGCTCCGGCGATCCTTCCACCTCAGCCTTCCAAGTAGTCGGAACTACCACACCCAGCTAATTTTTGATTTATTGTAGAGATGAGGTCTCGCCAAGTTGCCTGGGCTGGTCTTGGACCTGCAGGCTCATGCAATCCACTCGCCTCGGCCTCCCAAAGTGCTAGGATTACAGGCTGAGCCACCGAGCTAGGCCCGCAGGTTTCATCTTAAGTGTCTGTGTTACCTGGGAATTAGACTGGGAGCGCCACCACGGCAGAGACAAAGGCTCCAACTTCTTTGGTTGTCCTCTCCAGGCGTTAGTGGAGAATCTCCACATGGGGTAGGTGTGGTGGCTTCCTCAGCTTGAGATTTGCCTATATTCTAAAATATTCATGAAAGTTTCTGTCTATTTTGCATTCTGTCTTCACTTGTTTCTATGACATATTTTATGCAAAAAATATGAAAATCTACAAAGTTAGTATGTAATCTTAACTTTAAAATAGAAAAAAAGTATTTTCCCCCCCTCGGAAGAGAAAGTAAATTTCATTATTTCACAATTGGAAATCTTGACAAATGTATGGGAATTGTTATGCATCTCATCTATCCAATTTTTTTTTAATGTTCCTTTCCTTTCAGCTTGAATTTTCAACATATTCATATGCCTTAGAATACCCTAAACAGTATCACATCTCATTAAGGAGATGGAAGCCTTCTGCCAACACAGCATTTTCATCAGTTCTCAACATGAGTAGGTCATGTTCACCGCTGTTGCGTCAAAGTCTTTCAAAGTAATAAATTAATTGAATTACTGTTTTCTGGTGAATGAGGAACAGCAGAAGCCTCACTGCTACGGCTGCTCCTTTCAAGTGGATACTTAAATTTCCTGGGCACGGAAAGGAATTCCCTATAAACGAGACAAATGATCCATCTCTGTGTGATACATCTATTTTTATTATACCTGCAGGTAGACATTGATGTACCTGTTCTTTTTACCCTAAAGCAGGAACATTAATGAACAAGATGAAGTTATTGCTCTCAAAATGGGGTGATTTCTTACCTGAATGACGGTCAGAATCTACGCCAAGTTCAGAAAAGAGTAGAAGGAAAAGAAGAGAGATGTGGCATAGACATTTTCCAGAAAGCTCTTTTGAAAGTCCTGATTTCTTTGTTTTATTCCCAGAAATTTTCTGCCCTAAACTATATAGCTTTTGGTTTAATGCACTAAAAGATTTGCAAAGAATTATTTTCTTTCATAAAAGAAAACTTAAACGCTGTCCTGAATTTTTCACTTAGTTTATAGCTAAGCCCTCTATTGAAATTTCAGCAGAATTTTGACCAAAAAAAGGGGGAAATCATTACAACATGAAATAGTGACTATGTTAATAAAAAATAAAATGAGTGTGTGGCTCTGACAAGAATATGTCTAGTCCAAGTTGGGCGATATCCTTGTGGGAGTTCTGGTCAACCAAAGAAGCTAGGGATATAATCAATCTTAAGTTTTAGCAGGGTCTTTGATTCTGCCCCACACGACACACACATCAATTAAGTGGAAAAACAAGGTCTGCACTACTCAGTTATGAGGTGAGTGGAAAACCAGCTGGAAAGTCAGACCCAAAGAGAGGTTATCAATGGATCAGTGTCAACCTAGGGACACACAACAAATGGTGTCACGGTTCCTCCAGGGTCAGCTCTGAATCTGGTCATTTAACATTTTTATCAGCAATCTGAAGGATTCAACAGAGAAAAGGTTCTTATTAAGCTCTGGAGTGGGGAGGAGGAAGGCCAGATTCCTGGGAATAGGGCAATAAAAATCCAAAGCCATGGAATAAATTGCCAAAGCAATCGATGAAAATGAAAATAAGGTTTAATGGGAATAAGAATGGAGTATTCTAAAGCAGATTTTGCCTAATGAAGACAGGAAAAAGGGTAAATGTAAGTCTGGCAGAAAAAGTCATTTAAAACTTCTGTCATAGATTGCTATTATTTGGTTATAGTCAAAGTTATTTACTTCTTATCTTTACTCAAAGTATTGCTAAATATGGTAGAGTTGGTCTCTGAACTCTTTGGGAAGAGAGGTGAAAGAATGTGATAAGATCTATATCAAGTTGCTTTTAATTTTTTTAGACTTAGATTGTTCTTAACTATCTACAAACAAGGAGTCTTATCTTGCCAAAAGGGGGATTAGCATCACTCCAAATATCTAATGTGTATTTTGTACAGTATTTGTAGACTATTTATTTGCTGAGCTCCACTCCTACATATATACATGCACGCACACTCACTCCACCTTCACTTACCCTACAAAGCCTCTGCCAATAACTTGCTCTTGAAAGAGACCATGTTTAATTGTCCCTTCCCCTAACAGCAAAAGATGAGTCAAACAAGGAAAAAAATAGACTGGAAACATTTCTTCAAAAACAAGTACAACATAAAGTCACAAAAAGTAAAACCCATAAGGTCAGATTTTTCTTCTAGTATTGAAATGCTTAAGAAACCTGAAGGAAATTTATCTTGGAGTCATAAAAATGGAGAATTAAAATATGGAAAAGCTAAAGGTTCTAAGGTCAATTGACATAGAACAAAGCCTACAGTAAGATCAAACCTTAAAATCTCAGGAAAATGATACAAAGAAATATTGAAATTATCTGCTTTTCAACTTCTGTAAGAATGGGGGGGGAATGCAGAGGGAATGGGCCTCAACTATAAAATGAAATGACAAAGTTAAGTATAAATAATAGGTATAAATAACTTACAAAATGTGTGTATGCACATGTATGTATTTCTTTTTTAAATAAAATGAATGAGGCATTTGTCTTGGATACAAATTTAAAGAGGTAACAAAATCTCAGCAATCATGATAATGTTTTACCACAATATCTTAAAAAAATAAAAACTCAAGAATTACATAATGAATAAAATATTAAAAATTCTTAAAAGACAGGTAAACTAATTAGTGTTACTAATTAGTATTACTAATTTTTCTCTCTTACTTGAAGCTCCAATATGGCTTGGCAACAATATGGCTGAGCTAACTGCTTAAACTGCTACCCACAAGAGTTTGCCAAATCTGTCCTTTGAAGTCCTCAAAAAGAATATGAATTTTTGCCCAAATATTGGCTATTATGAGGTATTCTTTTAAATCGGCAGATTCTTTAAATGAAAAAACATTTTATTAGCTTCCTGGACATACTTTGAGTTTGCCTTTCTTTTCTAGGGAATTTAGCTAAATGTCTTGCCTATTGGTTAAAATATTCCTAATACAAGAAGGACACATTATAGAACCACCATATTCTTCTAACTTACTGTGGAGCATACACCACAAAGAAAGTAAATGTTAACTCTATTCCAAAATTACCTTATGTATCCAAGCCTTTTTCTTTTCTTTTCATTTAATATTTAGGTCCACATTTTTGTTTACACTATTTAATTGTATAAATGTCAGCTTCTTCACATTATTACCAGGAAGGGCAGGTGAATTTCTTTACAATTTCCTGTTCCATTATTCCTTCCTGTAATGCCATAAATAAGTGAGTATTCCCTGGAATCACTTTTGTCAAAAGTGGTAAGTAAAGTAAGATCTCAGATGAATATGAAAATCATGTCTTCCATAAAATGTGATAGTATGCTGTTTCTGTCTCTTGGATCTCTGATAATTCATAAAACATCAAATGGTCTACCTGAGATGTGAAATCTTAAGCGATTGCAGTATGCAAACTTGTTTAACTGCCATAAATTGAAGGGTTTTAATGGGACTTTTACAAGTGTTCATAAATTTCACTTTTGGGCTCAGTCTGATTCTTTCTATCTCACTCTCTCTCAATTTAGGTTTTAACCTTTGCATTAAATATGTTTTCTCATGATGAGAATCTTTATACTTCCTTGATCCAAACATTCTTTAGCAGTGGAATAATTACATATCATGTTTCTTTCATTTTTTTTTTTTTGATTATTAACTAATCCCAGGTGGCAATAGAAATAGTGCCATGGATGACACAAATATGAGAATGGTGAGATACATTTCAATGTGCTTAAAAGTAAATGATTGTTCAAATATGCGTCATAAGATTTTCATGAGAGAAGATATTCGATTATAAATGGCCAAGAAAAATACAGAACACATAATTAGGGGGAAATGGCTAACACAGTTTTTCCATTGTACACGTTTTTTTTATACACCCATGCACCCATTTACACTAGAAAGTTTTCACACACAAAAAAATCTGTGTATGTGCCTATTTGCAACTGAAATAGAGAGGCCTGGGAAGGGTGCAATTAATTATGAAGACATTTGCTTATTCACGATGTCAAATCAAATCATTCAGGCATAGAGATTTTATTTATTTGAGTTTTCCAGGATAAATGTGCTAAATCATCAGGGCTGACCAGGAGAACCACTTAGAATCTCAGGATAATATACAACCATCATTTTTCATGGATGTATTAAATAAAATCTAAGATCAACTTAAGTCTGAATGCATTATCTTTTGCAGAATTCTAATTTGGGCAGAATCTAACACATATTGATTCAAATAGATAGTGGGCTGAAGGATGACCAGGAAAAGGAACTGCAGTTTTCATTCTTATCATATCATCTGGGTTTCAAGTTCAAAAGAACTGAATGGAACTGAAAGCCTTCCTTCTTGTGGTGTAGAAAATAACCTTCCCAGCCGGGCTCAGTGGCTCAGCCTGTAATCCCGTGCCATTGGGAGACTAAGGTGAGTGGATTGCCTGAGTCCGCGGGTTCGAGACCCGCCTGGGCAACTTGGCGAGACCTCATCTCTACAATAAATCAAAAATTAGCTGGGCATGGTAGCGCGCAACTGTAGCTACTTGGAAGGCTGAGGCGGAAGGATCACCGGAGCCCAGCAGGTCAAGGCTGCGGTGGCCGGGAGCTCCCACTGCACTCCAGTCTGGGTGACAGAGTGAGACTCCAACTCAAAAAAAAAAAGAAAAAGAAAAAGAAAATAACCTTCCCCATTCTCAGAAACTCCCAAATGACAATAGAATACTTATCTTTTTTCTTAGAAACAGAAAATCCAAAAACTTTATGAAAAAAAGGATTTGGAATAAAGCAATGACTACATAAATACAGACTAAAAGGAGGGAAGCCTAGCAAGATCATAACTAGTGAACAATATGACATGTCTGCGCTCTTGAGTTGTATTAACGGTGGTCTAGTTGCTGCCTAAAGAAGGTGATGGTTCTTATCAATGCTTCTACTCTCCAACTACTTCTGAAAAATGATGCTGCAGTCAGTCCACGGCGATTAACCAAAAGGAAGACGGACAGGAACCACCACACCATACAAGGTTCAGTCAAATAAATGATAGATGTTAAGTCTGGAGAGGAGATACATTTGTAATGTTCAAATATCTGCAAGATTATCTTGGGGAAGAGAGAGTAGATCTGTCCCACTCGACTCCAAGAGTGACAAACTGAATCTCTTCAGTAAATTAACTTACAAGTTTCTCTCCATGTATAGGATCCTGAGACCATTTCTAGGATTTTATGACTTTAATCGATCAAGTCTTTAGCCTTCTAATCAGACAATAATTGAATGTCTCCAGGTATTTAAGAATCCTTTTTGCTTTCAAAGATCTCCATAGAATAACATACAGACACACACACACACACACACACACACACACACACACACACAGCCTATATAGGGATGATGGATAGATAGGTAGGTAGGTAGGTAGATAGATAGACAGATAGATAGATATAGATAGATAGATGATAGCCTTTTGGTTTAAAAGTCTACATCTTTTGCTGAGGCAGAGGAAAACTATGGGTTGCTCTTCAAGGAAAATCAGAATTCACTGACATTCAATATTTAAACTTTTGATAAGAGGCGCCATTTGTAAAAATACCCATAAATACATGGAACTAAGAATTTTTTAAGAAAAATGTTTTTAAGAAAACACAGGATAAGTGATTTTAAGAAAACAGATTGTATTAGCCTTAAAGAAGATAGACATCTTAGACAAAGACTCCAACAACAACCACTAGAGAGAGGAGAACCTATTCAGTAAATGGTGCTGGGAAAACTGGCTGACCACATGCAGAAGAATGAAGCAGGACCCCAGACTATCACCTTACACAAAAATCAACTCCAAATGAATCACAGACCTAGAGGCAAAACCTCAAACATTAAGAATCTTAGAAAATACAGTAGACACCCTTATGGAAATCGGAATAGGCAACCAATTGCTGATCAAAATCCCAATAGCCCATGCCATATGAGATAAGATTGAAAAGTGGGACTTCGTCAAACTGAGAAACTTCTGCAAAGCAAAAGAAACCATCAAGAAAGCGAGGAGATAGCCCACAGACTGGAAAAAAATATTTGCCAACTGCATATCTGACAAAGGCCTAACATCCAGGATCTACAAGAAACTCAAATGTGCCAAAAGGAAAAAAATAAACAGCCCATTAAAAAGTAGGCAAAAGACATGAATAGACACTTATCAAATGAAGACATACGAGCAGCCAGCAGACACATAAAAAAATACTCGGCCTTACTAATCATCAGAGAAATACAAATCAAAACCATATTAAGATACCACCTAACTCCAGTAAGAATGGCCATCACTAATAAAACAAAAAACAACAGATGCTGGTGAGGATGTGGAGAAAAGGGAACACTTCTACACTGTTGGTGGGAATGCAAACTAGTTCAATCTCTATGGAAAATAATGTGGCAATTCCTAAAAGAGCTGGAAATTGACCTTCCATATGACCCAGCAATCCCCCTTCTGAGAATATACCCAGAGGAACTTAAATCATTCTACAAAAAAGATACCGCACATGCATGTTTATTGCAGCACTATTTACAATAGCAAAAACAAGGAACCAACTGTGCTGCCCATCAAAACTGAATTGGATTTTTTTAAATGTGGTACATATACATGATGGAATATTATGCAGCCATAAAAAAGGACAAAATTATGGACTTTGTAGCAACTTGGATGGATTTAGAGTCTATTATACTCAGTGATCTATCACAGAAACAAAGAACTGAGTACCACATGTGTTCACTTATAAGTGGACCCTAAACATATACCATAATACAACAAGAAAGGGTTTGGCAGTAGCGGGACCCAGCCAGGGGAGGGGGGCACATAACATCAATAAGGGTACCTGATCTCAAACCAGGCAAAGTGGGAACCAAAGAGAGAACCAAACTTTACCTGTATGATGGCCACTTGTATACCTATTTCTTAATTGTACCCTACATCTTTAAAATTTAAAAAAAATTATTGATTTTAAAAAAAGAAGCTAGACAATCCTTAAGAGAGAATTATGAGAAGAAAGGAGATCAAGAATGATAATCTTTGTGGAAATTATATTTGCTGTTCAAAAATAACCCTTTTGCAGATATATACTCATGCATTCAATCGGAAGCATGGAAGACCCTGGTTGATGAAACAAAAAAGACTAAAAAACAAGTAGAAATCTGATAGTTCTTGAGAAAACCTGCTCTTTGCAATGTAATTAAAAATATGTATAATTTGTTGTCTTAGTCCATTCAAGCTACTATAACAAAATACTGTGCTGGTTGACTTATAAACAGCAAAAACATATTTCTCACAGATTAAGAGGCTGGAAAATCCAAGAACAAGGCACCAAGATATTTGGTGTCTGGTGAGGATCTGCTTTCTGGTTCATAGATTGTGGTCTTTCCCCTGCAACCTTATGGCAGAAGACATCAGGGGTCTCCCGGACAGCTTCTTTTATAAGGACACTAATCTCATTCATGAGGACTTTGTCTCATAACCTAATCACCCCCTAAAGGTCCCACCTCTTAATGCCATCACCTTGGGGAGTAGGATTTCAAAATATGAATTTGGGACAGTGGGAGATGGAAACATTTATACCACAGCACTTATAAAAGATAGAAATGGAGAAAATCTTAAAATATATTGAAGATAAAATTAATATAAAAGAAAGTCTATCTCATATGAAAATGGAAGCCTTCATAAATTACACTGACATTTCCCAAGAGCAATACTATCAAAAAAAAAAAGCAATAAAATGGCTATGAAGTTAGCCAAGTAGGACACATCTTTTAACACTTTGGACTGAGTTGTACAATGAATTGGTGAGTTGACGCATCAAGTTATAGTAAATATCCATCTTCCAAAACTGGTGCTCACCTCAGCTGACCTCAAGCTTATTTCAAGGAAGTACTTATTAATACTCTTTAAGATTATATGTAGAATGACTGAATAAATAATATTTCATATAAATACATGATTATGTACTATTCACGTATATAAATATAGAAATATGAATATATGTACATTGCTATGTGGGTATCTACATATAACATAAATATTTGTATATGTACCATATGTGTACATACCATATATATAAATCTGTTTATATCACATATACATACTTATTGTAGACATGTACAGATATTATTCTAATTATATAGCTAAATTCATTTAAAAATATTAACATCAAGGCAGTTTTTGCAATCCTATATTTTATGATTATACACATAATACAATATGAGTACTATCTTGTTGGAGAGTCTTTAAAATGTTCTTTCAGGAAAATACTTTTTGTACTCAAAAAGTTGGAAACCACACTCTGAAATTTCCCCTTTCCAATAGACGACATTTCTAAGCCCTTGAAGACATACTTGAAGAAAAGATCTTGTAAATTCCCACTAAATATTACCTGTAATTACGTATTACTTTAAAATACATTTTTTATGGTACATATTCACAATGGAATATTATCCAGCAATAAAGAAGGACAAACATATGGACTTTACAGTAACTTGTATGGATTTAGAGCCTATCATACTCAGTGATCTATCATGGAAACAAAAAACTGAGTACCATATGTTCTCACTCATAAGCGGACCATGAACAATTATCATAATACTATAAGAAAGGGATTGGCAGTAATGGAAAACTGCTAGGGGAGGGGGTGAGTTTGGCAGTTGAGGGAAATTGCCCGGGAGAGAGGGGCACACCTCATCAACAAGGGTACCTGCATAATGAACATTTGTATACCTAACCCTGAATTGTATCCCACATCTTTAAAATAAAAAACTAAAAAAAAGCCAGGCTTAGTGGCTCAGCCTGTAATCCCGCGACTTTGGGAGGCTGAGGTGAGTGGATTACCTGAGCCCGCGGGTTTGAGACCCACGTGAGCAGCAAGACCTCATCTCTACAATAAATCAAAAAATCAGTCGGGCATGGTAGCGCATGCCTGTAATTCGGGCTACTTGGAAGGCTGAGGCGGAAGGATCCGGAGCTCAGCAGGTTGAGGCTGCGGTGGCCGGGAGCGGCCACTGCACTCCAGTCTGGGCGACAGAGTGAGACTCCAACTCCAATCAATCAATCAATCAATCAATCAATCAATCAATAAAAATAAAAAACTTTAAAAAAAGCCGGAATCAGTGGCTCAGCCTGTAATCCCGTGCCTTTGGGAGGCCGAGGTGAGTGGATTGCCTGAGCCCGCGGGTTCAAGACCCGCCTGAGCAAGTTGGCAAGACCTCATCTCTACAATAAATCAAAAAATCAGCCGGGCATGGTAGCGCATGCCTGTAATTCCGGCTATTCAGAAGGCTGAGGCGGAAGGATCACCGGAGCCAGCAGGTCAAGGCTGCGGTGGCCGGGATCGGCCATTGCACTCCATTCTGGGCAACAGAGTGAGACTCCAACTCAAAACAAAACAAGATAAAACAAAACAAAAAATATATAATTAAAAAATAAAATGCATTTTTTTCCTCTTGCTGCCACTCCCTGACTTCCTAGGCAATAGATAATATCCCATGGAGTGGGGACCATTTTGCCATCTAGTGAGGCAGATTCAAGTCTAACTTTAACCTTTTACTGATTTTTTTAAAAAAATGATTTGCTAATAGCAAGTACCCCATACCTGAGAGGGAACTCAAACTTCAATCTACGAAGACTGACTTTGAAGTCCCCTCTGTTCCTTAGCTGAAGATGCTTGGAAACTTTCTACATAATTAATTATGATGGAAAAAGTCTAAATTCTTTGTTTGTATCCTAATTTGCCCATGTTTTGGACCAAATGAATGATATCTGTTTACTCTGGATTTATAATTAGGGTTTATTCTGAGTTGAAGTCATCCACAAAAAAACTGGCAAGTGAGTGGTTTTCCCCCCAAGTGATTGCAAGATGGTTTCTTAAATATTTTATTTCACTCAATTTTAATTCTTGAGATATGTGTGTGTGTTGCTGAAAATAAGATATTTGTATTAACTAGAAAATTTTCAGATTATATAGAAAATATTCCTTTTTTCTGCTACTATTTTTTTAGCATCTAAATCATTCTTAGCAAGATGTGAGCTATATGGTCACACTCACTGTGTAGTATGCCATGTTCTAGTCATCACTGTTGATAAAAATCCTTTCCTTTGATATAAAATTTCTGTGTTCTTAGCTGAAAAATATATCATAGGTAATCAATATATTTTATTTTAAATATTATGTATAATGCCTTTCTCCAAATGTTTAACCTCCATCAAAATTCCCCTACCTATATAGTATTACATGTAGAGAATGACTTTGCGAAAGTATATCCTTTTGAAACTAATATGTGTAACTAAATTATAGGGTTCATTGAAAGGTCACCAAGTCTAACTTATTTTACGTTGAATGAACATATTTAGCAAAGCCGATGACTTTGTAAAAAGTATATGTATATTATGTTTTAAAATAATTCCTAATAGAGCAGGCAGCCTGTGCCACATGGTCTTTACATGAATCTTGATGCACAGTAGGATAAATTATGGCCTCCACAAAAAACTCCATATAGGAAATATCACCCAGAACACAGGTGACAGTTTTACCCCACAGTTAAAAGGGATATTTTAAAAGTCATTATGTTTTAATAGATAAATTTTTAAAATGGATCTCAAATCTTTACTTTTAAATAAAATCTATTGATGTAGAAGTTTACTATTGTTTGACCAAGGCTTTTGAAGGAATGAGACCAAATTCAGACCTTACACCAATAACAAAGATGTAAAAATATGCCACAAATCCACATTAAATTGGCCACACTAACTCTTTAAGACTATATTACACCCACAGGTTTATTTGAAAAGTAAAATGTTTTAAGGCAACCTTCGCATTTAAAATAGTGTCAAAATTGGGAGTCCAAAGAAATGAATTCAAACCTAGACAAGATCTCTTCTCAAGTATAGGAAATGGTAAGAAGGGTTTTTCTTGAATCAGGTATGTTTTTGAAGCCCCACAATAGAATGTTCCTGAAGATTGCTCAAAAATTAAATGTAGAAAATAAATTCATCTTACAGATGATAAAAACAAACAAAAAATAGAGAGAGCGAGGATACACAAAATCTTTTTAGAAGTGTTCACTGCTTGGTAATTGCCTTTCCTTCTACATTAATGAAGTGATCATGGAAAAGTTGCTTAGCTTTAGTAAGACTCAATTTTCTTATTTGAAAATATAGATCAATTGGACTTTGCGATGTCTAATATTATACGATTGTTGTGGGGAATAAAATTATCCAAAAACAAGGTATATAGAAATGCACAAAATTTATTTGCACCCATTTGAATATCTGTTATTTTTTAAACATCTGAAGATGGCGATCCTCTTATAACCTCTGTTCATCTGAAATTGCATTTATCCCCACCCTTTTAAGATTAATTTATAATCAAGACCAGATGGTTCAAGGCCACCCATTTTTATATCCAGAACTGACTGTCTAATTTTCAGTTCTTCAATGAAAATATCTTGGTTGGCTTGCAAATGCCGTGGAAAGCATGGTTATGTACATAAACTATGAAGAACATATGAAATATTTATGTAAGAGTTTATATTTAAAATCAACAGATAATGTTGGCTACAGGACACTGGTATAACAAAATGCTATATGGAATAGTAACAAAACATTAGACTTATCCTAGCTTTGTCACTTGATCTCTTTGACCTTGGTCAGATGACTTGATGTCTTGGACTCTTCATTTTCTCATCTCTAAGATGGATATGTTGGATTAATGGACACCAGGATCTCCTCAGTTCTAAATGTTCTATCACTTATAAGCATGGATGGTGCAGATCATGAAATGTTACTCAAATATAGACAAACCTGCTTTGTATTTTTCAGACAGTTTAGAGTCATTAGAGACTATCCAGTTGTGTAAAGTCCTAGAGTAGATAATGTCTGCTTTAAATGAAATTGAACTTTGTAGTTACAGTTAGGCCATGGGTGCTTCTAGAAATAACTTTGGTAAATTTTTATTTTATTTTTTAAAAACAGATTTATTAAGATACAATTCACATACAATACCTAACTTATCAATTTAAAATGTACAATTTAATGGTTTTTAGTATATTTGAAAAGTTGTACAACCATCACCACAGTTGACTTAAGATTTTCTTATCATCCCAAAAAGAAGCCCTGCACTTCTTAGTCATTACTGTTTATTCTCCCAAATCACAGGCAAACATCAGTCTACTCTCTATCTCTCTATATTTGATTTCTTTGGACATTTCATATAAATGAAATCATATAATATGTGATCCTTTGTGACTAGCGTCTTTCATTTAGCATAATGTTTTCTGGGTTTCATCCACATTGTAGATGTACCAGCACTACATTTCCTTTTTATTGAATAATATTATCAAATGTTAAGTATCTGTTTATAGACATTTGGGCCATTATGTATAAAATGCCATGAATATTCACGTACAAGTTTCTGTATACAAATACATGAATTTAGCCGGGCTCGGTGGCTCAGTCTGTAATCCCACGCCTTTGGGAGGCTGAGGTGAGTGGATTGCCTGAGCCCGCAGATTCGAGACCCGCCTGGGCAGCGAGACCTCATCTCTACAATAAATCAAAAAATCAGCCGGGCGTGGTAGCGCGTGCCTGTAGTTCCGGCTACTTGGAAGGCTGAGGCGGAAGGATCGCCGGAGCCCAGCAGGTCGAGGCTGCGGTGGCCGGGAGCCGCCACTGCACTCCAGTCTGGGCGACAGAGTAAGACTCGAACTCAAAACAAAAACAAACAAAAAAAACCATGAATTTTTATTTCCTTTGGATACATACCTATAAGTGGAATTGCTGAATTATATGGTAACTCTATGGTTAGCCATTTGAGAAACTGACAAACTGTTTTCCAATGACTATACTATTTTACGTTTCTTTTTTTTGGGGGGGGGGTTTAAGCCAGTTTTGATAATTCAAATAGCCTTTTATTTATTTTTGTAGTCTGATAGAGTATAAAGGATTTCACCTTGTCTTGAAAAGTTTATAATTATCTATGCTGAAAAAACACTTTGGATTTGAAAGGATTTGGATCTGTATCAGGCTTTATTTTTTTATTTTATTTTAATCATTTTTTTAATGATATTGTGGGGTACAGTTAAGGGTTAGATACACAAATATGCTCCGTTCAGGCACCCTTGTTGATAAGAGGTGTTATTTTATGTTTCTACTAGCAGTGTAATAGGGTTCTAATTCCTCCATAATTTTGCTAATTCTAATTATTGTGTATCTTTTGAAGTACAACCATTCTAGTGGGTGCAAATTGGTGTCTCATTGTGGTTTTGTTGTTTGTTTGATTTTTGTTGTTGTTGTTGTTTAAGATGTGGGGTACAATTCAGAATTAGGTAAGCAAGTGGTCACACACAGATAAAATTTGGGTCTCCCTTTGGTCCCCACTTCACCTGGTTTGAGGTCAGGTATCCTTATTGATGTTATTTGTCCCCCCTCCCTCCTCTAACAGATTCTGGCTACTGCCAATCCCTTTCTTATAGTATTATGGTAAATGTTCAAATCCACTTATGAGTGAACACATGGTACTCAGTTCTTTGTTTTTGTGATAAATCGCTGAGTATTATAGACTCTAAATCCATCCAAGTTGCTGTGAAGTCCATAGTTTTGTTCTTCTTTATGGCTGTGCAATATTCCATCATGTATATTCACCACTTTGTTTTTATACAGTCCACTTTTTTTTTATACAGTCCACTTTTTTTTGATGGGCAGCATGGTTGGCTGGAGGAACTTAAATCACTCTACAAAAAAGATAACTGCACACACATGTTCATTGTAATACTACTTACAATAGCAAAAACATGGAGCCAACTATGGTAAATTTTTAGTACCTTATGCCTAATCTCTCCCTGACAGACTTCATAACTAGAAATACACTTTTCATTTGTGCTATTCCTTCTTTCTCTTCTCCCCTTAAAGAGTATATGGGGAAGGTTTGGTTTTCAATTAGAAATAGTGTTTGCATTGGAGAACACTACTCTGTAAGACAAAGAATGAATGTGAGTTAACATCGATGAGATCATATTATGTGACAGTCACAGTTTGCACAATATGAAATTAAATGATGACACATTATTATTATTACAAGCTAATCATTTTGAATTATTAATCATTAAAACTGTATACAGAAACTATTTCTGATCTCAAGTTATCACAAAAGAAAAAATGACTACTGAAAGTTTAAAACTTGCGAAAGGCCACATGGCTAGTAAGTGTTAGAAAAAGAACATTAAACCAGTTATTTCCACAATACTGTTGTATCGCAGAAACAAAGTTATGAGAATCCTCATGAGTTAAATTCTTGATACAAAAATGAGTCATGGGCATTTTGCTCAATTATTTGGCATTAAATGAAATGCCCGTATTATTCTAGGCACAGTTTTGGGCACTGCAAATATAGTTAGAAAGCAGACATAGGCCCTTACCTCATAGTTTCTAAAATGTAATAAGCTGTCTGTCCTCTCTGGGTGATAAGATTATAAGTGACTTTTAATTGCTTTTTTTGCATTTTTCTCACCTTTAAAGCAATCTAGAATGCAGATATAGTAACTTCCTTTTTAGAAAAGAATTTAAGTAATATTTTATCTTTTACAGTTGTTAATAGGATAGATATTTATTTTATTCTGTTTTCTAGGCTAGGATACAGTTAGAAGCTATCTCTGTATTTTGGAGAACATTGCACTGTAATGTTATATAGAGCTGGGTTTAGTCATTTTTAAATGATATATTTTGTATTTTTTATCAAATGAATACAAGCAGATATTTTTAAAATCTCAAGTAGCAATACATAAATTATAATGAAAAATGAGCAATCTCCAGCTGAACTCATGTTTAACAGGAGCAACAAATTCAACTCTTCTAGGTGTTTTTCTTTCTTGTATTACTTTCATATTGCTTAATATATTTTCTACCATTTTTTGATATATGAATTTTAGACACTGACTTCCTATACTAGAAAATACAGATGTAACACTCTGTCAATTCATGTCCCTATTTTTCTCTTTATCTTCTTATTTTATATTAACATATTTTTGTAAAACTAAGATTGTATTAATCTTTTATAATGATGTAAGTATCAATCACCACTGTGCAAGATAGTATTTTATGATTTTATTTATTTTTTAGTAAATGTTTTGTTCTTTGGGGAAATAATAATTATACGGTTTTAAAAAAACTTAATTTTTATATACCTATTACTAATTTTTCCTAAACTTTGCAACTGAATTCTAAAACACCCCTTAATATTATTTCCCATATGGTCAAATGCATCCAGAATGGTACAACTGGTTTGTTTTGTGTGTATGTATATTTTCTGAATCTATTCTTCCTGAATTCCCTGAATTCCTGAATTCTCCGAATTCTCTGAATCTATTCTTCCTGAATCTGAATTCTCTGGTGCCATTCTTTAATCTGGAGTGACTGCTCTCAAAATGGTGCCAATTATCCCACAATTTTACTTACACTCTTTTCTGTGTTAAGTCTAATTTGCTACATCTCATTTTGTTACTTTTTAATTTATCTGTTGGAATATATATTTTAGTCACTTTATATTTTAAAAAGAATATATTGAAGAAGGCATTGGATATCTGAATATATCTGTATGCTACTCACACATTTTATTAATATTTTGGTTGGGTATAGAATTCTAGGTTGAATATTATGGAGAATTTTAAGGCAATATTTTATTTCTTCAAGCTTCTGTTGCTTCTGTTGCTGCTATTGAGGGTCAATATTACTCCTCATCAGTGTTCTAAAAGCATGCAGTAATATATTTTGTTATGGGTCTTTCTCATTTATTATTCTGGGCTCTCAGTGGGTCTTTTTAATCCAGAGACTTGTAACTTCCAATTTAGGAAAATAAATTTTCCTGTATTATTTTACAAATAATTTCTCCCTCTCCCATTTTATTTATTCTCTCTAAGATTACCCTTATTTGGACTTTGTGTTTCCTCAATAAATATTCTAATTTTCTTATATTTTCTCTCTTTTTTCATTTAGAGTGTTTTCTTCTACTTTCTTTGAGATTTATTTGTTTGTCTTCCAAGTCTTCTACCATTATTTTATTGTCTGCTATCATACTTCTAATTTCTAAGAGTTTTTCCTTCTGTAAATGTTCACTTATGACTCCTTTACTTGTTTTATTAATACAATCTATTTTCTTGTTTCTCTGAGAATGTATGTAAATATAGTTGGAGTTACTTGTCATCAGAAATTTGCTTTTGATCTTTGCATTTTGATTCTGATTCTTCTGCAGTCCTTTTGTTATTTTGATCCCTGCCATTTGTATTGGAGGTTTTTCTCAAAAGCTGTTGGGGCAATGAAAACCTGAGCAAGAACTCCAAGAACAGGAGCAGTTTCTAAGTATAAGAGGTCCTGATAATTTCATTATGAAGTCTCCTAATGTTAGTATCTATTCATCCTCCAGAGCTATCACAGTATCTTCAAAGACATATGCCTGGTTTCCTGAAATGGAGTGGCAGAAAGAGGTTATAGGTTTCACCATCTAGTGTGTTTTTCAGAACATAGTGCTGTAAGAATCTCCATAAAACAAACAGACTCTGTTTACTGGCCAAATAAGTGAAGGAGAAAGTGCAGAAGATAAAGCATTCTAGGTCTATAAAAAGTTGCCTGTCTTCATTTAATTTAGACAGGCAAAAGTTAATTCAGTCAAAAGTTATCTGACTGAAGTTTCCTTTTTTCTTTCTCTTTTTTTCTATTTCTTGTTGAAGCAGGAAGAAAAGCAGGATATATGGAATTGTATACCTTGTAGATAGAAGACTATGTACAATTGTATATCACCTAGTGATATCTCATGACTGTGGAACACACTTTAAAAAAATAATTATCTATGTCACAGCTGTTTAATCGAAATATAATGCTAGCCACAAATGTGAGCCAAAGAGGTAATTTAAAATTTTATATTAGCCACATTTAAGAAAGTAACAAGAACTAAGTAAAATTAATCTTAATATTTATATTTTATTAAACCAAATATTGCAAAAGTATTATCATTTCAACAAAATTATTTGATTTCTTTTGTATTAAGTTTTAAAATGTAACATATATTTTACACATATAGTGTATTTTAATTTGGATTAGCCATATTCCAAGTGCATGGTCAATGAGCAGCTAATGGCTACCACATTAGACAGAAAATATCTAATCAAAGATCTTGACCTGGTAGCTTAGTAGATCTGTAAGATGTTGGTTGTTTGTTTGGGAAGGTTAATTTTGCTTTGTTTTGTAGAGAAAAAAAAACTTAAAAGACTACATGTAACAATACCAGATATCTAGACAGACTTAAAACATGGGAGGTGTTGGCAACATTGGGCCATTTGGTAACACTTTCCATTTGTTAAGGCTTAATCAGGAGCTCAGAAGTGGTTGCTCCTGCCACAGTGTCACACTCATTTACAGATCTTTTCACACATCAATGTTACCTGCTTGGCCCTCACAGTGATTTGAATTTTCAACTCCAAATCTAGGCCAGTCTTTTTTCTTACGGATTCGAAATGAGTCCCAGAGAAGTGAAGTCATTTGTCATTTGAGCTACAGATGGTGACAGAGCTAAAACTAAAACTGATTCTATGATGATGTGTTTAAGAGACACCACGCTATTTTCTTAGGCTTTACATACCAGAGTAAAGTAGTGAAGCAATAAGCAACAGAGCTCAGCGAGTCCAAGGACACCAAAGGATAGAAGAGAAGCATAAACATACTCTCAGGGTTGCTTGCATACTAATGTCAGTTGCTCCTCAAAGAATGGATACACAATAATCAGAACTTACATATGCTAAAATATACAATCATCTAGTTTGGGATCTTTTCAAATCAGATTTTACATCTGCCTGTGCCCCAGGACATTCAGACAGTGACTGATGCCAGTAAGCCTAATGTGTGACAAATATAGGCAAATTGCATTTTTTCTAGTTCATTTATTTTGTTTAAATTGTGTTAAGTACTTAAATAATTAGTTTAAACATGCTCAAAGCCAAACAAAGGTAAAAATATTGCAAAAGAAAGGAGAAAATGTGTTTGCCTTTATTCTTAAACCAGTGGTATACTGCATGGAATTTAGCATGATTGACCATTGTAATTGCTTTTTCTGGAATGAGTGAAAACCATATTCTCATTCCTCTGCCACCACAAATACTAAGCCGTCACTGGAATGTCTCTTGTGGTATATTTGTGGGCTTATATCATGTCACTTCTACTAGAATTGTAATCATTAATTGCTTAAGAGTTCATTCAGTTTAAAATATTTTCCATCAAAAGCCACTCTCAAATAAATACTTGGAATAAAATGAGAAGTAGTAAGAGGTTTTTGAAGTATGGCTTTTAAAAGACAAAAGTTAACTGTTTCATACCCTAAAATATAAATTATGTCTATTTCAAATTCAACTTACACAGGAGATTATTTTTCATTTGTGAATACAAAATTAATTCTTGATTTCATACCATTTCACTCATGTTTGTTTGTACTACTTTAAATAATTTTTTAAAATCTAGAGGCTCCCTTAAAACAAAACTTCAGGGATTAGACTCCAGGAGAAAATTGCCTTCAAGTAATGTTTTTTTTCTGATGATGTTTCAACAATGTCAACCAATTTTTCAAGATAAAATTTTGTTATTTAAAGACTTGGATGTAAAAAGTGAGATTTATCTAAAAGTGATAACTTTTAGATAAATCTCACTTTTTACATCCAAGTCTTTAAATAACAAAATTTTATTTTCTTTACTCTTGTAGGAGGTAATAAAGTATTACCATTCGATATAGGGAAAGAAATAATTGAGAAAAGCTAGACTTTAGTAATTGATCTTCTACTATGCAAAAGCTGCTTATATAAATGATATATTTGCTTTTTAAGCTTTATTTACAGATTTTACCACATGAGGATGTACCCTGTGAACTATAATTATGGATTTCCAGCTGTTACCAGAAATCTTGATATGCACAGCTTTAGAGCTGTTTTTTTTTAAAGCATGTTTAAAAAATCAGCTACTGGTAAGCCTAAAATAATATCAACTATTAATAATTGGTAAACCTACCGAGCAAAGCCTACTGATTCATGAAGACCACAGATTATAGGGATGAATATGCATAAGCCTTCTCATTTTTTTGCTCCACTTCAGGCTTGAATCAGCTATACTTAAATGAACCTGAGTAAAGGAGACATTCTGTATTTGAAAGACCGACCATTACAGTAATTCAATAACTGCCTTTGGGAACATCCTATGATATTTCACCACCCTTCTTTTCAGAATATTTTTTCCCCTTATTTGTAAATTCTCTGGTTGCAGTTGAAATCTGAGCTTTGTCTGTGATTTTTTTCACTTTTTGAGGAAGTGAAATATTTTCTGAACTTGTTTTTCATGGTCTGGAACTCCAACCCCTAAAACAGAGAAACCATTAGAGGGTTAGAAGGGGGGCAGTTGCTGATTCCTTTGCCCACTGTTACCACCACCACCATCCCTCCCTCCCTCCCTCCCTCCCCACAACCCAAAAACACAGTCACTTTCTTTCTCTGTCTTTTTCTGGGCATGCCTACACAATATTATCCCCCAAACTTAATCAAATGGTCTCTTCCTGATCTCTGGTTTGGGAGAGAGAGACAAAACTGAAACTAATTTCATCTAAAATTTAGTTAAACTAAAATTATCAACTGGGCCGCTGATAGTGTAGTCTCTGATTTTCTAAGTGACAATCAGCTGGTGAAGTGTCAGGACTGGGGACTAAGTAAAGAGCCCAGTAAGAAGGACAAAGAACACTGGACAGATCCAAGGACTCCAACCTGGGCCAGAGAATAGGAGCAGACCACTCCCAAGATATATCCAGTCTGGAGCCTAAGAATGAAACACCAGAGTCATTTAAATGCTGCCTCCTGCTTTATGTCAAGGTTGAAGCTTAGAAAAACTGGTACAGTAAGTTACTGATATAAATGCTACAACTGAAAAGGAAGAGGAGAACAAAGTCTAGAAACCAGGCCAGACCTGGAAGAACTGTCTTTATTTACAAAATTGCACAAATATTACATTTCCAATGAGATTATTGTGCAAACCATGGCAACTCAGTGGAATATTATGTAGTCATTCAAAATCATGACTATGGATACTACCATAGTCATGACTATGGATACTTCCAGGGGAAGCGGGGGGCACATCACATCAATAAGAATGCCTGATCCGACTCAAGGCGGAGTGATGGCCAATGAAAGGCCTAAAACTTTACTTGTACTTAAACCACTTATGTATCCAATCCTGATTTGTACCCCACAACTTTAAAATTAAAAAAAAAAATCACGACTATGAATGTAGAGCAGCATAAAAGCATAATATGATATTAAGTATTTTAGTTTGCTAGGTTGCCATAACAAAATGCCAATGACTAGGAAGCTTAAACAACAGGCATTTATTTTCTCACTGTCTAGAGGCTGGAAGTCCAAGATCAAGGTGTCAAAAAGCTTGATTTCTTTTAGGGGGCAGATGGCCATCGTCTCCTCCCTGCACCTTCACATAGCCTTTCCTCTACCAGAGGTCCTCAAACTTTTAAACCAGTGGCCAGTTCACTGTCCCTCAGACCGTTGGAGGGGCGGACTATAGTTTAAAAAAAAAACTATGAACAAATTCCTTTTTTTTTTAAACTATAGTCTGCCCTCCAACGGTCTGAGGGACAGTGAACTGGCCCCCTGTTTTAAAAGTTTGAAGACCCCTGCTAGGCAAACACGTCCCTGGTGTCTCTTTATGTGTCCAAATTTCCTCTTTATAAGAACACCAATCAGATTGGGCCCACCCATCATTTTAACTTAATTACCTCTTTTAAGGTCCTATCTCTAAATACAGTCACATTTGGAAGTGCTAGGAATTAGGGCTTCAACACATGCGTGGGGGGATGTGGGGACAAAATCCACCCCATAATATAAGCAGTAAGAAGAAAATGTATTAAAAGTAGGTTAGGGTAGCATGGGCTTGAGCATCCACCACTTGGTAAGTCTTCTTTCTTCAAATATCACAGGAACACCAGTCATCATTTTTTTTTTTAGATTGGAAAATATAGTTTATTTAAAAGTAGATTGTAAAGAGACAGAAAAGGGGAATCCACTTCCCAGTTTGGGGAGGGAGCCAGAGCTTAAAGAGAAGCATGGCCCGGCCATAGCTCAATGAACGCATGGCTGGACCAGAGCTTAGCAAAAGCAATGGCCTTCCAGTCACCATTTAAAAGGGAGAAAACGGAGACTCAAAGAATAAAATAATTTATCAAAAGACCCACAGTTATTAGATGTAGGAAGTGGAATTTAAAGCCAGGTATGTATACTTTAAAAATTTATGTTATTTCTACCATGCTAGGTTGACTCATGTCAAGGAGTTTGTGAGAAGTTAAGATAGAGTTCTCTGATTTTAAAAAGTATTTATTGGTTGGGCTTGGTGGCTCAGCCTGTAATCCCAGCACTTTGGGAGACCGAGGCGAGTGGACTGCCTGAACCCAAGGGTTCAAGACAAGCCTGGGCATCTTGGCGAGACTTCCTCTCTACAATAAATTTAAAAATTAGCCAGGCATGATAGCACACACCTGTAGTTCTGGCTACTTGGAAGGCTGAGGTGGAAGGATCGCCAGAGCCCAGCAGGTCGATGCTGGAGTGGCTGTGAGCGTGCTACTGCACTCCTGCCTGGGCAACAGAGTGAGACTCCAATTCCAAAAATAAATAAATAAAAGTATATACCATTGCAGTGTTATTTTACAACAAATAAGAGAGACAAAAAATAAATATAGTTAAGAATTAAATATATGCTAAGACACTTTGCTAGGTGTTATAGAGTCATGATGAATGGATAAAAAAGATAAGATACAGTCCTTGTTTCTAAAGAGGGGAAATTTGTATGAGCAAATGCATAGACAGCTATAGGTAAGAAAAATAGATATAATAACCGTATTCAGTATAATTAACTAATTAAGAAATTAATTTTCTTTGCCATATTATGCTTACAACTGAGCTTTTAAAAAATCATCCAAAACTTTAAAATATTTTATATCAATAAGCATCATTAATGTTCAAGTTTATTTATTTATGTTTCAGATATTAGTATATCTAAATATGTATGTATAAATGAATAAAACAAAAATAGTTGCAATTAGCTCCTAGAGAGGTATTTTCAAAAGTGGGGTCCTGAGACTGTATGTATAAACACTAGTATTTAGAACACTTATTTAAAAACGTAGATTTCCAGAATATCTGAAGCTGGAAATATCTATTTTTTAAGAGCTCACCACCTAAAATTTGTGATTTACTGGTCTACAGGGAGATTCAGTCTGGGCACAGTTTGCATGAATACCTTTGCCTCGAAGTCTCTGACAAGCTCTGGGACTGACATCTTATCCAAAGCCTCTACAGAGGGACCAGCTTCCAAGCACACTCACTTTGTTGTTGGAGGATTCCCTTCCTCATATGCTGGAGGACTGAGGAACTCATTTTCTTGCAGGCTGTTGTCCAGAGGCCTTTCTTGGTTTTTTTGTTTGTTTGTTTTTTGTTTTGCCTTATAGGCCTCTCTACAGAGCAACTCACAGTGTGAAAACTTTGAGCAAATAATAGAGGAAGCAAGACGGAAGCCAAGGCCTTTACATAACCTCCTTTGGATGTCATCCCACTTCATTAATTTGAAGCCAGTCACAAGGTCCACACCAAACTCAAGGGAGGAATGCACAAGGGCAAGAATACCAGGAGGTAGGAGTTCTTGAGAACCTTCTTAAAGGAGACCCACCACAGACCTCTCATCCAGACTTGGAAGGTCTGCAAATAGCCTCTAAGCTCATACCTGAAGGATGAATAGCAAACATGGGAGGAAGGGGAGGCCAAGAACTATTCCAGAGGATATAGTATTTGAAAATACTCTCTAGGAGCTGTAAGCAACTATTTTTGTTTTATTCATTTATATATACATATTTAGATATACTAATATCTGAAACATAAATAAATAAAATTGAACATTTTAGGAAAGCACTAAAATTCAGAGGTGGGAGAGAATTCAGTGCATTCAGGGAAACCTATTTGTCTTTTAAATGTCTTAGTTGTGTTCAAAAGCACATTATCTGTGCTTATTTCTAGGGACATGAGAATAAACTCTCATCTCTACACTATCAAGATCTAGGGAATTTTTTTCTTCAAATAAATGATATTCCAAATTTACCAAAATATTTCATGAAACTTAAACCTGTTGTATATGGCGTTTTGTTATTGACAAAAAAACTCAAACTCAAGCATGAAAACATAATATGTGTGTGTGTTTATATGTGCATCTATTCAGTCTATATAGAGTGGAAGTAAGCTGGGTTGTTTTTTTTTTTTTTTGTAGTCTGTCTTTATTGTGATGGAAGTCTCACTCACAATGACTCTTGCCTTCTTTGCTCCATTTCAGCCTAATTCTCTATCGTGCAAACATGGTTCAGGTGTAAGGCCTAAATTTTAAAAAGAAAAAGAAAGAAAGAATAAAGGAAAAAAGGAAGGAAGGGAGGTAGGAAAGAAAAATAGAAGGAAAAAATTACTGGCTACTTGGACTCTATTGCTAACTGAAAAAAAAATCCTCAAAGAAGCCGAAAGCTAATCTGAGTGGCAATGTGGACTGGAATAAATTCATTAGAATTTTTTAGTCTGTATCATATAACCCAAATCCAAAGTAGAAAATTGTGGTATCCTGGAAAAGGCTCTAACCTCAGCATATGAGAGAATAGGGTTTTGCTGGTCTTGGTTCAGCCACTAACTTGATGAGTAAGCATGGATAATTCAATTCACTTTGTAAGTCCTGTTCCCTAATCTGGTAAATAAATAGTTTGAGTGAGATCATGGAGGTTCTCAAAGTGTAGTTCCTGGACCAATGTATCAGTATCACCTGGAAGGAAACTTGTTAAAATTCAAATTTGGGTCCCCACCCTAGGCCTACTGAATCAGAAACTCTGGAGTATTGTACAAGACTAGCTATTTTAATAAATGATCCAATTTATTCTGAGACACACATAAATTTGAGAATCCCTGAACAAGGTAATCTCATGTCTTTTCAACCTAAAATCTATAAGATTTTGAAACTTCTAGGGGTTAGCAAAAAATTATAAAAATGGTGGAGTTTTATAATTAAAAAATTAAGATTGCTTTGGGGCTACCCAAATAAAGTAGATGCTATCACATAATGTTCTATCACAGTCATCAGAAGAGACAGATTCATGGGGATTATTATTTAAGCTCCTATATTGTATAAACAAGTAAAACCAAGCCTATGTAAATTAAGCACTTATATCCAAGGTCACAAAGCAAATAATGGCAAAGTCAGAACTCATATCCAAGAATCCCAATTCCTGGTTTAATGTCTTCCTATCCACAGGCTATAACTACCTCTGTTCCAATAGGTTTGGGATGGTTACCATATTTTGCCCATATACATTTCTGGATGCAGAAGCCATGATTTATCTATCTGTATTTCAAATTTAAAGGATAGATCACTATAGAACACAAATATATTAGTATCTTGAGAAACAGAGATACATGTGAGTTCCAATAAATTATTTTCTTTAAAGCTCCTAAGCATAGTAATTCTACTTTGGCTGGGTGCCTACAACTAAAGTTTCCTGAAGTTTTCATTCAAACTTCCATCTATAAAATTGATAATGCCATTAAAATAAAGGGACAAAGGCATTAACTGTTCGGTAATTACTGACTATTAGATCTTTCATGGTACTTGAAAAACACCATCCTCTTAAAAGATATAACAGGTAGTAATGACTAATGGCCTAATTTGCTTCTAACTTTTATCAATAGGTAGTAATAATATTATTAGAAGTGTAATAAACAGAAATCTATTTTTCAAGGCTTGAGAAAGTTCCAGGCAAAAAAAAGGTTTTCTAACCTCTTCCTTAAATTGAAAAGGATATTCACTAGATGCTCATGGCCACTTGTCCTCACTTAAGATTTCATAACCTTCAGCATAAGGCTTAAGCTGTTAACCTCGGTGCCCTGCCAAATTCCTGCTTTAGTAATTCATTTTTGTCTACCTAAATTTCTTTATAATTTACAGTAAGTAAATGATTCTCTACTTTCTCTTGTAAAATAATTTTATAGTATTATGCTGCATCCCATCAGCTCTTGCTTTCTCTCTCTCTCTTTCTCTTTCTCTTTTTCTAAGGGCTGATGATTAGTGCTCTATTCTACCTCCCTTAATCTGAAATTAGGAAAACAAATTTTAAAAATAGAACTACATATATTGTCTAGTTGGCTATATATGAAGCCCTAAAACGTGCGTAGGAGAAAAATACATGAGTGTCATCAGTTATTTTTAAACTTTCCTTTAAAATCTATTTTCTTTGATCCTAAATTTATTTTACATCTTGAAACCTGGCTCACTCTTCTCATTTCAGTTGTCATCTATCTTCCTTCCTAGGTAAGTATTTGGAAATCTATTTAGGAACTTGTCGGCATGTACAATAAGAAGACATTGCTGGTCTTAAAGTTATCATGGAACAAGTGAGACCAGCCCTTCCTCATTCTCTGCAGAAGGACAGAGGCAAGATGAATTGAAAACCAGGTCATGTGGCTTTGATCTTGACTTCCTAGTTCTGCCAAAAACGAGTGTAGGCCCTGGCCTAAAGCATCTACGTATTCTGTGCTTTGGTATCTTCATCTATAATTCCTTTTAGCTTTGACATTTCATTAATTTTATCCATTTGGCCCAGAAGCAATCTTGAAGTTTGAGGAGTTCTTCAGGACACCTCACAGCCTTTGCTGGAGAGAAGAGGGCTTGCAAAGCAATGTAACTGTCAGAGTTCCATTACATTTTAAATGACAATTTCCATTGTATCTCAACCTCCATCCTTACGTACAAGAAGAGAAACTCTAGGTAAGATTTACTTTGGAAAGCAGAGAGAGAAATTCCAGTGTTAACAATTTCTTTTTGAAAACCTTGTGCAATGGAATAAAACAAAATAGTCTACTATAATATAGCACAGAAATCACTCATATTATGGTTGTATTTTAGAGCCAAGGTCTTCCTTACCTTTCTAAACTACACAAAGTTTGAAATTGTCCCATATTCTAGATTAGGGGTTAGCAAGATTTTTCTGGAAAAGGCCAGATAGTAAGTATTTTCAGCTCTACAGGCCCGTGCCTTGGTTTCTGCTACTTCTCATCTGCTGCTGTTGCATGAAAGCAGCCATAGACAAAATATCTAGACAAATGGGCATGGCAGGAAGGATTTGACCCATGGGCTATAGTTTGCTGATCCCTGATACAGGTCAAAGAATTCATCTGCAAAAATGTTGAGGTATATTTGCTTGTTAGAGGAAATGACTTAGAACTCTAATAAAGAGTTTAGAATTTTTAAAAAAGCAATAAAAATGTGTTTTATATTTATTTTTTCTAAAAGATAGTATTTGAAATAAAAGTATTTATCTTCTATGCTCATTTCTACGTACATTTTCCACAACACTTTTCTAAAATTTTAGAGTGAATAAAAATAATGCTAGTCATTGTAAAAAAATTTTAATTTACAGTGGTTCTACCTTGCAATAATAATCTTCCATTAAATATTTCACATTATAATTATGTATCAAATGATCAACTTTGCTAGTACTTGTTATTTTAGAACTGTAGTCTTAAAATAGTTTCGTTATTTTTAACATGCACCTTGATGATCTTTTATTTTTTGTATTTGCTCTAATCTCTAGAAAAATCTATTGCCTCCCATGGGATAAAATTTATTTTGAACTGCTGAGAATACACAAAGTATTTGTATTTTCCATAGAATATATTTTTGTTGATTCATTTTTAGCCACAAGTTCACATTTTTTTCACTCTATTTTTCAATCTATGTTGATGATTATATAGGATTATGATTTCTACATGAGATGGGATTATAAAGACCTAATTAAACAATATGACTTCTGGGTAGAACATTTATTCCAATTAATAAATACAGTATGGTGCACATGGTAGATACTCAGTAAAGAAATACTATGAGTTTAATGGATAATAAACTTCCTAAGACATTATAAAATTAATCTTAAACAGGACACAGCCAAGCCAGAGACCCAATTACTTCAACTTAAAAGTTTATTGAGTTTAGATTATTTAACTAAACATATAAATATATAAGAAATAAGATAAAGACTAAAGATATAAACCAGATGCAGTGGTTCACACCTGTAGTCCTAGCACTTTGATAGGCTGAGGCAGGAGGATAACTTGAGGCCAGGAGTTTGAGACTAGCCTTGGCAAAATAGTGAGACTCTGCCTCTACAAAAAAATTATTTTAAAGATTAGCCGAGTGAGGTAGCTTATATGCCTATAGTCCTAGCTATTTGGAAGGCTGAGGCAGGAGGATTGCTCAAGCCCAGATACTTGAGGCTTCAGTGAGCCATGATCGTGCTACTATACTCCAGCCTGGGCAACAGAGTGAGACTCTCTTAAAAAACAAACAAAAAGCAACTAAAGATATGAGTAATCCAAATGGTATCAGGTTTTCCTGTTTCAATGTAATTATGATTCACAAATAACTAAAAATTTTAATAGTGTTTTCTCTTCCCATATTGACTGACTAATCTCAATGCCACAAATTGAGTGCAAATGAACAAAGAAAAAAATTATGTAAACCCCTCGGATGACTTGTCAGTATGAACAAAGGCACAGGCTAGGCTGTCAACACAGCAGCAATTCTGTGACCCCAGTCTATTGACTTTCTGAATATAAGGAAGCCTTCCAGGTACATGGGAGTGTTAACCTAGGAAGGCATCTAATTTCCCTTCTCAGCTCCAACCTGAAATGAAGGGTTTTGTGATTGTCTGTGATGGAATACAAAACATAACCTCTTCTCACATATGGAGACTACATATTTGGAAACTAGAACAGAGGTCAGGTTTCTGACCCTATCCTCTCCACCTGATGTGCCTGTCACTCTGCCATAGATTGTCTATTAAATGGCCACCAATAATTCCTCCTGTGCCTGTATCTGCTCACCGTGCCTCCATCAAGGGTGGAGTCCATCTCTCCTCTCCTTGAATCTGGTTTGGCCTTGTGACTTGTTTTCACCAATGGAATAAGGAGATGATGCTTTTCCAGTCCGAATGTAGCTCTAACAAGGGCTGAAAACTTCTGCATTTGCTTTCTGGGTATACTGAGTCAGTATGTAAATTGGCACAGTTACCAGAGAGAACACCTAGAAAAAGAGAGGTTTCAGCATCCAGCTGTCCCCACCAGAGCTCTAGGCATTCAGTGAGTTTATCTTGGAATTACCTGACCCAGGCTTGCTCCCAGTTAGCTGCAGCCAAGTGAGTGACCCCAGCTGATGCCACGGGAAGCAGATCAGATGAGCCACCCAGCTGAGTTCTTCCAACACAAAGGATTGTGGGA
Organism: Cephalopachus bancanus; assembly: GCA_027257055.1. NCBI lineage: Eukaryota > Metazoa > Chordata > Mammalia > Primates > Tarsiidae > Cephalopachus > Cephalopachus bancanus. The sequence goes on from JAPVLO010000080.1 coordinate 4,690,431, forward strand.
AATTATTTTTAAAAATCAGTAAGCTGTGGCATGATCTGTTATGTAAAACAGAGAACAGAAAAAAATCATCGTATTTCAACTTTGCAGCTTACATTGTGATGGCTGTCTCTATATTATTCCTAAAATCACTCTATTGTATTAAAGCCAAATGCATTTTGTTGAAGCTTCACTATTTTTGACTAGATTTCTTAAGTCACAAACACACACACACACACACACACACACACACACACACACACACACAGTAGTAATGCTTAGAATTGGCCAAGATCTATATATGCTGTTTTTATTCTCTCATATGCTGTCTCCAAGGTGTCAGTGAAGTATCAGAGTTAACTTCTCTTTTGATGATTTTCAAACTGTTTATAGCACATGCCAGTGAATTCTGCTATTGATCCAACAAATCTCTATCCCTAAGCAATTAGCTGTGACATGAATTCACCAGAAAAACAAAACAAAATACTGAGCTGCTGTGTTTGTGAGTACGTGTGTACACACTTAGGTGTAAATGTGTGTGCATTTTAACCTCCCATCTACTATAATTAAACTTGTCCATGCTTGTTGTAATCTTGTGATCTGGAAGGCTTAAAATAAATTCTAGCTGGCTCAGTCCCTAGAATGTCTAAATTTTCCCAGCACTACGAAGAATGACTTTTACACCCTCTGTACACATCTGTCCCCCATACTCTTGCAGTCAGCTTCCCCCGCCCTACCATTAATCCCCTAAGTTTCTCCTTGCCAAAGATGTTCTGCTGTTTGATAGAACACTAATCTCTGAGAATCTCAAAGTATCAGCTTACCTGTGAACGCCCAGAAACTGTCTCCATCCTTAGCCTCATCCCTTTTATGTTTTCTTCATCTTTGAACAAATGCATTGCTTTCTGTCTGAGAATGAGGCTTACATTCTGTTGTGGTTAGGAGGGATATTGACCTGAAGGCACACTGTTCCCTCTTAACTCAAAGAAGCAAGATCAACATTCAGAATTGCTTAGTGACAAATATCAATTGGTAGAAGAACAGTTCACCATGGGCAGGAAACTACAGTAAACTCAGGGAAGAATTCTTTGCTAAATTAACCTGGAGGCTTTTGCTGAACTAAAATAAGTCTTGGGGAAAGAAATAAAAGGCAGACGTGGGCAGATAAAATGTAACAGGGGGAAAAGTTCTCCTTCAATATTAATCTCCCGCCATGGTTCTACACATTTGTAACAGGAGAGAAGAGGTGATGCAAAGGGGAAGTGCAAATTGACAGTTTTAGGACTCCAATTGAGGTCAATTTACTACTAGGAAAGAGGTTGAGCTGTGAAAATGAAAAACCCATGCCTGAGCAGACGAAGGGTCTAAAGCTACAGTATTTCTTCACTGGGAAACTACAGTGGATTTAATAGAACCTCATGAAGTACAGCAGAAGTATCCACTCCTTCTAACATGTGGCAAGGCTCTCACACTGCATCCTAAATGACAATGATGTGAAGACTTGCCTTTCACTGGAACGGCACCTTTTACATTTGCTAACTTTGTGTATTACCTCTTCAGGCCTACTGGCGATAAGAGGGTTAAGGGTGACATGAAAGTGTCCAGCTTCCCCTCCTCCCAATCACAACACCACCCAGCACATACTTCCCTATCTATATCCTTGTGGCTGAGCTCTTCTGAAAGCCCGAGGTTTCCTTCAATCTGAGACTGAGCTCGTATTTGGAATGTTTACTAAGACATCTCAGGAAACACCATGATGTAGCAACAAGGTTCTACAGCTTTTTGATATTTGCCAGATTGCTGGTGCTCAATACATCACATGCATCCTCTCAGGTTCTTTAGACTGATGGGGATGCAGGGAAAACAAAGTAAGATTCATCTGAAAATGCAGAGTCAGAATATGCTAGTGGTATATGCCTGTGGGTAGTGATCTCACAAAAGACAACCTTGCTCCTAGGACCCAGGATCCTACTCATTTTGTAAGATGGGGATGACCTCTCTGTGATGTGACATGTAGCAAAAGAAATACCTTGTCTCCTGATGCTTCTCACTGAGTAAGAAAAGCTAGAAAGAAGGAGAAGAGAGCTACACTAATAGAGGGTGTGCAGGTAGACTTATTTTTAAATGGAACTCGAAACAAGGTTAAGATACATTCAAAATTATTTTGCTCTTTTTACCTTGTAGTTCCACATGATTGTGGCGAGACCACACCTAGACAGCTGCACTGCGTCCTGGGTACCTGAGTACCCAAAAACTTGGACTGAGTTCAAAGGAGATGATTAAAGGAATAGGGGAATTGGAAGTGATTGGCTGACAAGAAAAAGATTAAAGGAGTCAAATCAAGGAAACTGACTGAGCAATAGCTGAGGGGCAAAATGATAAAAGCTACAAATACCCGGAATGTGCAAACACCAAGTAAGGAAAACAGTCCTTGTTGTAAATTAGCAGAGGAAAGTTTTGGCTGAGAACTAGAAAAATTTTGTGAGAGAAAGTGTTCAATTAGCCAACTGATTACTAAGTAATGGAAGCAGAGGCTGGATTACCAGGGATGTTTTAAAGCAGACGGAATCTATTTCCGGAAGGTTCATGGCGTGGTAATGAGTGCTCCAGCACTTAGAAGGCACCTTTGCCTGGACAACCCATCGGAGCAAAATTCCAATAATTGAGACTAGTTAAGTTAAAAATGACATTAATTATATGAATTTGTTTGGTCTTCTCAAAGACAATGGGTTTCTATAGGGGAAGGACAGGGAACAAAACAGCAGAAATTATAGACTCAGAAAGCCAGGTTTAATGTCAGACAATTTACTACAAATTATAACATGGAAATTAAATGCATAGCATCTTAGTGGACTTAATGAGGTGAACAACAACTGCATAGACTTCTAATGAAAATGAAAATAATTGAAAAAAGGCATTTCTTGTAAAGGCAGGCTCCAGTAATGAGAATCATGGCTGCCTTGAAGCTTTCAAACAATTTGTCCTGATGACCAAAAAGAGTCCCTTTTGCGTGAGGAAGTCATTTTTAGTTGTCCTCCTAAAATTGTATGACATTGCTGATAAAAGTGTGCTAACTTTTAAAAGAAACTCTCCTCTATTTAGAATCTTAGAACAAAGGTCATAGAGATCTTAGCTACAATCTGCATAATCATCAACCAAATAGCTTGCAACATTAAAACCTTCTCTGAATTTAAGTGTTGGAACAAATGGCGTTTTAGGATGATCCTCCCCTCATTTTTAGAAAAGAATGAGTAAATAAAGTGTTATATAGAATGTAGTGAATTAAATAATCAAACTCTCTGGGAATATGAGACCCAATATTTGTCTATCCACTTATAACCTCTTCTTTTTCTAATTGTAAAGTATTACAGACACATTGGAATTCTTTCTGATATACTATTTCTAATTTTTTATTTGTTTTTTCCCTACCTAAGCCCCATTTTTCTGATAAGCTGGGCAATTCTCCCTGTGATGAGCTTTGCCCTCTGTTCCCACCTAACTATGCACACACCAATTTATTCAGCAGTAAATTTTACAAGGGTCCCCAGAATTAAGTATCATGAGCCTGCTTTAATTTGAAATTGCAGTCCTTTGCTACAGTAAACACCTCCAAGCTTTCCTTCAGAAGCTTATAATAGTACATTTAATGGTGCTGGCAAGTACAGGTATGGTTAATTTGAAGTCTGGTCATTGCCTTCTGTTGTCATCCTTAGTCTATAACAATTTGAAAACAAAACAAAACAAAATCTGGACTTAAATATATTATTTGATTGCATGTGATGAATGTTTTTTATTCTCTAATTATTACCTTTGACATTTTCCTCTCTTCCTTTTTGTTTGTTTTTTTCCTAAAGAAACATATAAACCCTCTGGAACTGAACACTGAACCAAAGCATCCACCACAAAGCAGTGTCTATTTCCGTTCTCACCAGCAATTTCAGCTTCCCACTTGCAATGTGCAACTTCGTTTTACATCAGTAGTGTTTTCATGCAGAGAACAAGATCTAAAAGTGAGGAGAAGCATAAGGAACCATCCCTCAAATCGCTGTCACATTACTTGAAGTGGAAGGGAGCCCAAAGATCAGGGAAGAGGCCCAGGATCTGAAAGCTGAGTGGGATCAGATAGACTGTGTTGGAAAAAGTTTTCCAAGATCAAGTTCCTGAAACGACAATCATTCATCCCTGCCTGAGAAATACAAGACACACGTGTGTCCAGAGGGGCTTGCTGAGGGGTCTAGGGTTATGCAGAAACATTTCCTTGTACCTTTTTGAGTTTCTCTAGGGAATGTATTTTATACAGAAATCTCTTCTTATTACATAAAAATCCAGTAACTTATCACCATATTAATTGCCATCTGTGCCTTGCTCTTCCTAGAAGTAGTAAGACTAAAGGAATTTTTTTCTTTTTAATCTCAGTTATATACAGAACTACCTTAACTTGTTTTTATTACCTTTAATTAGCTTAATAATCTTCACATTTCCTTGTTGAATAACTGCTAACTTAATGTGTTGCCATAATGCATTTTTAAATTACTGCTTTAAAAAATTCAGTGCTGATTTCTAGTTTCCGCTCACTGTATTAATTATCTATAAATATGTGTGAGATTTCCTTCAGCAGATTTTCACAATCTCCTTATTATCACTGTATAGACACTTAAAAGTGCTACAACGATTCTAAGTTCAACATCCCTATAATTTACTCAGCCTTATAATTGATATTTATGAGCTCAGCAAACCTGGAAGGGAAGAGAAATATAGCCAACCCTATTCAAGTTTAGAGACCTTTAATTTGGACATAAGTGTTGGGATCTTGTTTTTGGAGACTAACAGGCCTGTCTTCCTTTGTACTCAGGCATACCTCTTGGGACATAGTTTCTTTTTTTAGCAAAAAATGATTTCCCGAGCCCATTCATTCTTGTAGGTTGAGTTGAAAAGGAAAGTGACCAAACCAGTTTGTGAACTGCATTCAGGGGGTGGACAGCTGCTGGACTCTTCAGCATTACCAAGATAGAATAAAAAATAAAATACCTAAGTTCTAGCCTTATGCAATGAGGAACATGTTGCTTATAGTCACAGAACCACTGTTTTCCCATCCATACAATGGAGGTAAGGTTTGCCCAGGATCAAGCCCAGCACTGTTGTGAAGAACTGAGACAACTATAGATACGGTGCCTCAAAGATTGGGAAATGCTGTAAAATATGAAGATGTGTTATTATTATGAATCTACGAGTGTACACCTAGACCCATAGTTCTCAAAGTGTTTTCCCTAGATGAGCAGCATCAGTATCACCTGAAAACATGCTAGTTCCTAGTGCATCCAAAATTCTAGGGTAGGTCCAGTCCTCTCTGTCTTACTAAGTCATCCAGTTAATTCCAGTGCACACTACGGTTGGAGAAGCAGTGACGTAGCCCATGTCTGTGATCTGTCAAAGTAGTTTGGGGTTGAATTTCCTGTTAAGACTCATAAAAGGGTCTGGATCTCATGAAGGGAAAAGACAAAATAGAAAAGCTATTCTTTCTATCATCTTCCATGGGCAGTAGTGGTGGGTAGTGGTCAAAGGTTTATATCTTGTAATAAGATTACCTAGAATCAGATCTTGACTTTACCAGCTGGGTGATTTTTGGCAAGTTACCTAACTTCTATAATATCTCAGAGGCTCACCTCAGAATGCCATGAAGTAAAGAAGTTAATTAATATGTAAGACAGTGCCTACAATGCAACAATTGCTCAAAACATGTTATTCACTGAGTTTGGCTTTCTGTCAGCCCACAATACTGTGTTTGAAACAAACTATTTACCTGACTGTGTACATAAAATTAGAATAAAGAAAATATTGTACATTGTTTGGGGGATATTGATACACAATTCTCCTATGCAGATCCAGGCAAACCCAGAGGCAAATTCACAGAACAATCCCAAAGTCTCCCCAGTATACAAAAACCCTAAACTGTAGCTCCCTCTCCTTTGTTGCTCTGGGGCTGCAGGTTTATTATTCCCCATTATGCCTCTTTGGAGATGGAAACTGTTACCCTTCCAACTTCAAGGAACCAGAGGTAGAGTTGAAGGAGAAAAAAGAAAGCTTACCGGAGTATTTTTATGAATACATAGAATCAATTCCAAAAAAACACCGAGAAAAGAATCTTAAAAATCCCCCATTAAATGGAGAGAAGGTAGTCATTCATTGCATAAGGAACACACAACGTATATTCATTAATCTATTTGCGAGGTGCTCGGAGTTTTCCAGGTGCAATGCTTATTACTAGCATTACATACACTGCAATGCCAGATGCAGACAGTGAAATAATACAAATAAATCTGTGTGCATGGAAAAAAGCCTTGGGAAATCTGCGAGACACTGCAATTAAGGCAAGATAGACGGCAGCTCTTCTGAAAAAGAAGAATAAGGGAATCAAGGGCTTTCAGTGTGGCTTCATGGAGGATTATTCAAAGATCTAAGGGCAAAAAGAGAAGCCCTGCAGGGGAAATGGAAAATACAGGTTGGAACCAAAGAGACTAGAGGGAAGGATAAGGACAGAAAAAGAATGCCAGGGTGTGTTCGCAAGGATTGAAGGAGGCTCGGTGCAATAGCTCTATCCTAGCAGAAAGAGGTAAACTTTGGTAGGAGAATTGCCCCTTAACTAACACAGCCTGTGTTCAACTTACTAAGCAGCTCCTTAAGTTCATTCATTGGTAAGTCAGCAAGTTAAGCTCGAAAAACATTTTCCTATGGAAACATTATTCATGGTGGTTTGGCTTTCTGGGCAGCCCACAACAGGGTATTTGACCCAAAATGAAATTGAATACAGAACCTAATCTTTAAAAATATGATTTCAACTGTGTCTAACCAACATTTTTAATATGTGGCTCTTTAGAAAAACAGAGTTCAAGTTCAAAGGTGGGATGCATCAACTGAGTCCTGGGCTGGGGCCTGCAGCTCAGCATATGTCCTCTTTCCCCAGACTTTTTCAGGCTTTTCCCCAGGAATTCACACAAATAGCACATTGTCGAAAAGGCCATTCTTGACCATCTTATCTAAAATTTCAACACCCTCTCTCTCTCTGCAGCATTCTCTAATTCTCTTTATTTTTCCATTAGTACACTATCTGGTGGACTATGTATTCACTTACTCATTTGTGTTCCCTGGGAGAAGGTAGATTCAGCCAAGGCAGAGATTTTTGTTTTTCTCCCACAGGAATGCATCACAAGTGCCTAGAATAGTGTCTGATACACAGTGGGTACCCAATGAATATTTGTTAAATTTCATTATATATTTATTAACTGTAGGTTGGAGAGCTGGGGCTGGATCAGAGACCAGGTAGATTCTCCTGGATTCATGGTAACACACAAGAGAAACTGAGTCTCTAAACAGGTCTTTCCTCAAATGCTCAGAACTAGAGAGAGAAATGTATGTGTATTGGGAAGTGGGATTGGGAGAAAGATAGGGGTCATGAATGAATAATTCCTGGTCTGGGAGCAAAAACACTCTTGGTTCTTCTCTTGTCTCTGGTACTTACTAGTATACAACCTTGAACAGATCATTGACTCTTCAGAATCATTTCTCACTGTTTAACAGAGAGATTATGCTCTTTGTATCCTTCAGGACTGTTGATGAAAATCAACTGAGAAGGATCAATGTGCAAAAAATGCTATAAAAACAATAAAGTTCATCCCCAAATAAAGAACTAATGATGAGCTGGGCTCGGTGGCTCAGCCTGTAATCCCGTGCCTTTGGGAGGCTGAGGTGAGTGGATTGCCTGAGCCCACGGGTTCGAGACTCGCCTGGGCAGCGAGACCTCATCTCTACAATCAATCAAAAAATTAGCCGGGCGTGGTAGCGCGCACCTGTAGTTCCAGCTACTTGGAAGGCTGAGGCGGAAGGATCGCCGGAGCCCAGCAGGTCGAGACTGCGGTGGCCGGGAGCGGCCACTGCACTCCAGTCTGGGCGACAGAGTGAGACTCCAACTCAAAAAAAAAAAAGAAAAAAAACGAACTAATGATGATTAAAGGATAATGTACACAAATAAATAGAAAGGCTATATCTACAATGATCTTCTATAGGATGTTAGAACTGTATCTGAATATAGCTATTAATAATGCTTAGCTCAATAGTCTACATATGCAAAGTAAGCAGGAAGAATGAGAAAAATGTGCATGTAATAGACATTGTTAATAAAGGGAAAAGAAAGAGTTTAGGAAAGTATTCAGCGAAATATGACAGAGATATTTTGAGTTGCAAAATTATATCCTATGTCAAATCTAACTTTCTCAGAGAAGATTTCCCAGAAGTAGCCACACCTCTCCCCCTATTCATCAAAAATTTAATCTCTCCCTAATAGCTTCTATCATAATGGGTAATTATATGGATAAAACATGTAATTTATTTGTTTACTACCTAGCTTTCCCCCACCATCACTATACTACAAGTTGCAGGACCACAGGACAATTTTTGTCTTGCTTACTAATGAATGCCCAGAAGCTAGTACAGTACCAGCCATGTTGCAGCAGGCACTCAACAAATAAATATTGATTGTGTAATCAAATGCATGTGTACATAAATAAATAAAATGCACAATGAATGAATGAAGCCACAAACACATATACACATACATACATACAGGCTTGAAGTTCAGAGTCTTCACAGGAGAACTGACTTCAACTGGCAATTCTTCTATGCATGAGCTAATAACAAAATATGATGGTGTTGTATTCTGTTTTAGCAAAGAGAGCTGTCCTGGTAAAATAGTTAACTAGCACATGATGAGAAGAACTGAAATGGTGTGTGAGTCCCTGATTTTGTGCCTACTTTTCATTCAAGCTTTGTTATTGGCACAGGTGCAAGCAAGTCCTGCTTGACTGGCTAAACCTGTCAGGCAAAGCCCTAGTTAATTACAGGCAGAGAACCCTGGCACACAATTTGCAAGTCTGTCTTCGGACGGGTTTGTCCAACAAGGACCAAATATGTGTGTCTGCTGTTTTACTCTGGCTGGTTGGTCCGCAGTAGGAGAGGTAGAGGCCCCAAGCGGAATTGAAAATGCTAGAGTGAAGGCCAGCCACTGAGCTCTCTCCCTACAAATTTCCAAGACATGGGTCTGACTCAAATGACCACGTGGGACAGAGAAACCAGGTACTGAAATAGAACAGAATAGCCAGGCACCGAAAATAAAGCCTGAGACAAGGACATTCAACCTGGTCTCCAAAAGAGCGTATTTCATGTTTTCTACAATATGGCTTACTAAAAAGAGCTCTGCTTTGGGAGTCAAGCATCTAATTGATTTGGGGCTCATATATTTCCTGTGTTATTTACAATTTTCCGCTTCCCCATTTATAAAATGTGAATAAAATACCTACATTTCAATGCTGTAAAGGTGAGAAGTATATGTATGTGCTAGGCACTTAGAATTCAAAAAGTATAGTTATTGTTGTTTCATGGTTTGTACGGTTGTCTCATAAATCTTGCCATACAAATAGTTTGCACAGGATTATCTTTCTGTAGCTTCAACTTGGCTGTCCAACATGGATAACCTTGAGAGCTTTAAGAAAGACTTGTGCTTGTGTCCTAACCCCAAAGATTCTGAAGAAGTTGGTCTGTGTTGCAGCCTGGGATTCCAAATTTTAAAAATTTTCCAGGTGATTCTAATGAGTAGCCAAGATCAAGGATCATTGCTCTGGCTGGAGATCTCTCCACCTCAAAACTGACACCAAACAAACCCAAACTCTTTCTCCCTGCTCCACAAAGCACAAATATCGCCTATAATTCCGGCTACTCGGAAGGCCGAGGCAGAAGGATCGCCAGAGCCCAGCAGGTTGAGGCTGCGGTGGCCGGGAGCAGCCACTGCACTTCTGTCGCCCAGTGAGACTCCAACTCAAAAAAAAAACACAAATACCAGAAGTCAATCCTTTTGTTCTCCAATGAGTTTGAGCGGAACTTCTCTTGGAAGAAGCTACTCATAACTTAAATTGCTATTAGGATTTTAAAAAGTCATTCTCTGGAGCAAATTCTAAAATAGAAAACATCATGGGGTATCAGGAGGAAAATTTGATGCTGAAAAGGGAGGCTGGAAAGAACAGATGTACATTGAACCTACTTCTCAATTTCCTACCACCGTTTTTGTTTTTTTCCTCCAAGGCTATTAGCAGACTGAGAATTCGACATTGAACTTAACTGTAATAGCTGTGTCTTCAACCAGAATTTCTTGATATTTTTCTCTTTGCCTATATTTTAACTTCTTAATTATTTTTTTTTCATATGGTAATTGTCTCTGGGTTTATTTTATCTGTTCTTTTATTGCAAGAACCCTACAATTTTATAAATTGCTTTTGGAAAAAATAGGGAATAAATAAATGATTAAATATTTCATCATTTTGCTGAAGCCTTGCTCTGCGTTACTTTATAAAAATACAAAGATCCTACTGATCACCAATAACTGAGACTCACTCTCAGATACAGTAATAGTAATAGTTCTAATAGTGGTGGCAATTATAATAATAATAAGCAAGCAGAAGTAATAATTTTTGAGCACTTATTCTATGCCAGACACTATTCTGAGCAGTTTGCATGTATTAATTTATTCAGTTCTCACAATGACATTATAAGCTGGATCATTTCCAATCTACAGTTGAGGAAATAGAGATATTGAATAACTTTCCCAAGTTACAATAGCTAGAAGGTAGAAGAGTTAAGAGTAGGATTGTCAGAGAAAATATAGAACATCCAGTTAAATTTAAATTTCAGATAAACAATGAATAACTTTTCTGGTATAACTGTGTTCCAAAAATTACATAAGATACACTTATACTAAAAAAAAAAAGTTATCCTATGTAACACTTCAGACATAGTTATACTAAAAAAAAAATTTCATTGTTTATCTGAAATTTGAATGTAACTGGGTGTCCTGTATTTGTATTTGCTAAATCTAGCAACCCCAGTTAGGAGTCAAAGCCAAACAGTCTGATTCCAGAGTATGTGCTGCTACTATTCTGATCGGTTGTCTCTGTCTTCATAAATGACGGCCAACTCCCATGGTTTTGGAGATTTGGAGACCGGAGTAAAAACAGATTTAGATGCCATGTGCCAGGTTGATGCTGATTCCTCTCCCCAAGGGGATTACTTAATCTATCGGTGTGCTCAACTCACTCCCAGTTCCTAACCTAAAGCAATGACTATGACCCTGCTGGTGCCAGAATTATAGGTTTCAGAATGTCTTCCAGCAGTCAATTTAGCCATAGCATGGTATCCTGATATCTGAGAAGTGGTACCTCATCTTCTCTCCCATGATCAGTTCACGATGGGTCCCACCAAGTCCATAGCTGGACTTTGGCCTTGACTGCTGTTCTTAGGTAAGAATGACCTGCCCTCTCCAAAGCTGGCAACCTGCCTTGTTTTTGTTATAACTCCTCTCAAGGATCAGAGCCCTGCCCCTAAATCTTAGCCCAAAAGTATGCTACCTGTTGGTCATCTTCACTCATTTCTCTTTTAAACCTAGGCATAACTTTGGGAGGTCGAAGTGAGTGGATGGCCTGAGCCCATGGGTTCGAGACCAGCCCAGGCAATTGGGCGAGACCTCGTCGCTACAATAAATCAAAAATTAGCCAGGCATGGTAGCACACACCTGTAGTTCCAGCTACTTGGAAGGCTGAGGCGGAAGGATAACCAGAGCCCAGCAGGTTGACTCTGGGGTGGCCATGAGTGTGCCACTGCTCTCTAGTCCAGGTAACAGAGTGAGACTCCAATTCAAAAAAAAAACGAGGCATAAATCTTAGCCCCCAAATGCTGCCACCTGTTGATCATTTTCATGCAGGCTGATCCATTTCTCCTTTAAATTTAGCTGTAACATTCACTCAATTCTGCACTGTTGAGTGACCCTTACTTATTAGAACACTCCATTCTGCATCTTGAATTTTTGTCTATCATTAATTGCCTCTGAAACCTCTGGCCTTAATTTACCAGACTTAACCTGCCAGACAGAATCTCTTCTGTGCAATCCTGTCCTTGTTATTCCCCTGCCAGCGCCTAGCCTACGCCAGTTGGTGGTTTGAGCTCTAGGTCTTAGTCCTCCCACCTGCCAGTCCAGCTGCACGTATCCAGCCAGTCAGCCCTGGCCGGGTCCCAAGATAGAACAACATTAACTGTCTCTTCCCCCTGGCACCTTCCATCTTCATGCTTTATTCCTTTTTAGTGGCACTTGAATTCACTATTCTGTAGATTTGGATCCCTGTTTAAAAGTTTCTGTTCATGGGGGTGGTAAGGAATGCACAAAAGCTCTGTTTATCTCCAAAGAAAAAGAACTAAATGGTACCCAATAACCCTTGAAGCAAATATTAGGAGAGGAAAATCTATCCAAATTCAAGAACTACAGGAAACTTGGGCTTATTTTTTTTAATAACAAATCATGCCAGACAACCTAATTAGCATTTTGATGGTGTTATGACATGACTAGTTAATGTAGCAGTTGGTGGTAATATCCTGGATCTTTCTTTTAATGAATCATTTGATAGCATCTCATGAAATTTTTACTCACTGTTATCACTGTGTAGTTTGTTGCAATTTGCTCAATGCTTCTTAATAAACATACAGACAAACAAGCCTCCTGCCCAAGGGAGCTTCCAATCAACAAGAAAAGTCAAGCAGAGAAGGGGTTCCCACAGGAAGAAAAATAAAATCTCTCAACACCGACACAGCCTGCGCTCAATTACCATGTGCACTGTCTACATACCAGTCATCTTTACAAACACTTATTAAATGCTAATCCACACATGGTGATGTGGAAGGACCTAGCTCAAGGGAGTGAAGCCAACAGGGTCCTTGCCCTGCAGGAATCAACAATCCAGAGAGATTGAGAGAAACCACTGTGCTACAGTTCTGTTCTCCATTGTTGCCTGGTAACTCATTGAGTTCACGTTATTTTTTTTCTGTTTGCGTATTTTTGGTTTTTGGGGTGTTGGAGTCTCACTCCATTGCCCAGGCTGGAGTGCAGTGGCATTCTCACGGCCACCCCAGCGTTGACCTGTTCGGTTCCGGCGATCCTTCCATCTCAGCCTTCCAAGTAGCCGGTACTACAGCGGTGCACTACCGTGCCCTGAGAATTTTTTATTTTATTTTATCATAGAGATGAGGTCTCGCCAAGTTGCCCAGGCTGGTCTCAAACCAGTGGGCTCAGGCAATCCATTCACCTAGGCCTCCCAAAGTGCTGGGATTACAGGCTGAGCCACCGAGCCCTGTCTTTTTTTGTCTGTGAAATACAACCATTCTGTTTGCGTGACTTGTTTTCCTCCCGAATCTTGAGGAATACAAGAGTTGACCTCGCCAGCTCCTGAACATTTTCCCCCTAAAATAAATTAGATTTACTTTTTGATTATTTGTCAAATCTGAAGTCCTTCCACATACAACTCGGTCTCCTTTTGAAGATCTTTCATTTTGGATTCTTCCTTAATTTTGAACACATGTTCAAGTGTGCTCTGCTTATCTTGCAAGAGCAGATTTCAAAAGAAACTTTATAGTAAAGTATCCTCTTTCTGATGGTGCATTAAATCTCAGTGTAATTTACTTGTGCTTCTGTGGATAGATGCGTATAAACCTACGTGTGCACCCCTCCATCCTTATTTACATATGCTATGCAGTATGAATATGTAAAAAACAGTCAAGATTAATTGGATATTCCCAAAGTTTTGTGTACTGTGCTGGCATACTCATCTTCTCATTTCATCTCACAAAACCTTAAAGGAAAGGTAAGATATCATCTACATTTTATAGGTTAGAAAACAAAGGCACAAGAGTGATCACAAAGCAAATCATAAAGGTAGGATTTGAACCGATAGTCTGACTCTAGACTGAGGCTTATAATCATTACACTGATTGGAATTTTATGTTTGAAGTTTCTTTTTTTTTTAACAGAAAACATGTAGGTATCATATTCTTCTGTGTGCAAAGTTATTGTATGTTATGCAGCAGGAGGAAACAGACAAGTATATATTGTACCCATGTTTGAAGTTTCTATTTGTAAAACCTACCCATGTGATTCTAACGTTCGGCCAATTTGAGAGGCAATGACGCATAAAATGCTGTCCCCCGACTTGCCCCCATTAAGACAGACCATGGCTGCTTCTAGAACAGACACCAGTTACATCGCCTCTGTGGGATCTCGAGGACATGCTAACCACCCAACCCACCACGTGGCTCCTGCCGCGCATAGAAGTGCCAGCTCAAAGTCTCCTCAACTAGATTCCATCTTATTGCCATCTCCTAGGACCCTTGTGATCCTACCAATTACTTTTACCTTGAGAACACAGCCCCGCCCCTTACTTGTATCCTCCTCGCTACCCAACGGCAACACATTTCCAAAGATTTCTCAAACATAGCACAGTGTACTCTTCTGTGCTAGTGAAGATTTATGAGCATACGAAGTGTATACCACCAGGCAATTATGGAAAAGCCTTTGCAGAAGGCTGAAATCTGATAAGGAAGCAGAGTGGGATTCTCAGTGGGAATGGGCCTCCCGTTCTGCTTTTTCCATGTTCAAATAACCCCAATTTGGGAACACAATATTTTTTAACTTGCAGATCGACTTTTATGCTGCAATACATAATCTACTTAAATATTTTTCCAGGAGTATACATGGCATTGGACCTTACACATACTCAATTGGACTGGATGGGAGAGACCCAGCCTCCTCTAGCCAGCCCATCTGAGAAGTCAAAGCCCACAGTCCTAAGTGGAGTTAGAAGCAGAGAAGTCACCATGCGTTTCACTACATGACACCCCAACCCTTACCACAGGTTGATTAGATCAAGGTTGTCACCTGACCCAAAACAGCCATCTATAGAATGTCTAGTGATCCATAAAACAGCTGCATGTGAGAATTCCACCCAACAAGGTGCCTCACACTGGATAACGATTAACTGAAACTCAACCATTCCTCTTTCTCAGAGTATTTGTGTGTGAGAAACAGCAAAAAGCAGAAGTGTAAATACAAATAGAGTCAGGAGGTCACAGGAAAAGAGCAGAGCTGAGTCTATTAGCTGGTAGGAAAAAAAAGAGTGGTCAAAGTTGTCAACACAGCCGGGCTTGGTGGCTCAGCCTGTAATCCCGCGCCTTGGGAGGCTGAGGTGAGTGGATTGCCTGAACCCGCAAGTTCAAGACCCGCCTGGGCAACTTGGCGAGACCTCATCTCCACAATAAATCAAAAATTAGCCGGGCGTGGTAGCACGCGCCTGTATTTCCAGCTACTCGGAAGACTGAGGCTGAAGGATCGCCGGAGCCCAGCAGTTGAGGATGCGGTGGCCGGGAGCGGCCACTGCACTCCAGTCTGGGTGACGGAGTGAGACTCCAACTCAAAAAAAAAAAAAAAGCTGTCAACACAATGACTGGTCTTAGGAGTGAACACCTCAGATGCTTGTTGATGAGGTAGGGAGCAGAGAGCCAGAGACACAGTAGCCATTCACAATCATCCTGTCAGGGCTGGCTTCATATGTGAGCTCACTGGCCCTGAGTGAGAAAGGTAACTTAATGCTCTGTTGCTGCCATCTTGAAATTCTTCATAAGAATTGAATATGGAGCCCTAAATTTGCATTTTGCACTAGGTCTAGCTAATTATGCAACCAGTCCTGTTTCCTGTTATTTTTTAAGACCCAGCATTTTGGTACCCAGGATGTTTTTCTGTCTTTGCTAGTTGGATATCCCAGCTTGGTGGATCCTGAAGCTTAATCAAGAGAGCACCCTAAAAGAAAAAGGATACAAATTATGAATATAAAAGTAGGTTTGAAGTGAATATTTATGTAAATTGAATAAATAAATCACAACAGACACCACAACATTAGAAAATCCAGAAACATAGCTGTCTGATGTTCTTCTATGTTTTTCACATTTTTGCTGCATTCTCTTTGGCTGCCTTTTTATATGGCAATGATTTTATAAGTGTTTTTTTCAGTCTTTCCTCCAATATGGTTGATAGAATTTTTTAAAATTGAAACTAGAGAGTTTAATTTTGTTTCACTACTTGATATTGGTAATATCATGTACAGTTTTAGAATTGTTGTTAAATTTGGAAAAACTCTTGTTTTGTGTGTGAGTTCAGCACATTTCAGGATTCTTTATGCAAGGACTTGCCTTAAAAACCCTTTGAAATAGGAAGGTTATTAACTGGTTTGTCTCTGATGTCCTACGTTTTAGCACCAGGTAAATCATCAAAGGTGACCATGGGAATCATTCTGGAATCCATTCTGGTCAACACTAACACTATCTAAACATGACAGAGCACCCATCTCTATGTTTCACTTATCTCAAACCAAATATATACCTTGTCTAATTTCTCCTCAGTTGAATGAGGAGAAACCAAATATATACCTTGTCTAATTTCTCCTCAAAAAAATGACTGTGTCTACTCCAGTTGCACCTAACAGACGGGGAAGTATAATTTAGAAGCTGGAGTGAAAGAGAAGACTTTCCCAATTGTGGTTAAAATATCTTACTTTTGCACATTTTACAAAATCATGTGAATAACTTGCTAGGGCCTCTTCATGCAAGGGAGAGGCCCTAAGGCTTAACTCGAGCTTTTGAGTATACTTAGAGGACACCTATACTGAGATCACCTTTGTTCCTGGCAACCTAAAAGACTTCAACACACACCCGTTCAACACTGATCTGACGGCTTCTCAGAACAACGTTCAAATGTATCTCAGGCTGACTTCATATGGTCCCCTAACTATCGGGAGTGTTCTAAAGAATAGGCTTTAAGGTTCCACACTAGCAAAACCTTATCTTGCTCCAGTTTACCTCTGCTTATTTGTTTTTTCTTTCCAACCCTGCTCTAACCAAACTACTCTCTGCCCAGCACCTAAAAAATTACTCCTCCAGGTTGTGCAGAATCCTGGAATTTCATATTCTCCAGTTTTACTGAGTGGAACATCTTTCTCTTTCTTGATTCCCTTTTAAGTATCTAGATACCAGTACATTTTGTTTATCATGATATTGCTTTTACAGCTTAAGCTATTGCCATTTAACTTGTATACACAACACACCAGAAACACTCTCTACTCTAGAGTATCCCATAGGGAAAATTTTATCTGTCTCCAAAACTCCACCACACATTTCTATTCCTAGAACCTGGCTTAGTTTTTCTTTGATGTCTTAGTTCTGAACCAGAAGAAGCTAACAAACCTGTCTCAATTTTATCTAGTTCATAGTTTGATGAACTAATATAAGTAAAAGTTCTTAGCACAACATCCTGTTCCTAATAGGAATTCAATAAATGCGTATACTTTTTTTGCTTCTTTGATTCAAAGTTTGCAAGATATATGAAAGTGTAGCATTTTAAACGTCTTCTCTTGAAAAAAATGTGATCTAGCTTTTACCTATTAAGATCAAGTGCTAAATTTCAAAAATACATTGTTTCACTTTAATTTTTTTTCTCTGAGTTGTTTCAAAGCATAATTCTTAATTCTAAAGTGTGCAAGGTAGCCTTAAATAAAGTTAATTGCTGGAATCAGTCGAAATAATTCACAATCTCTTCCAACTATATTATGGCACAATGGTTTTAAAGTAGTTAATCCAGAAAATAATGTATTAGCAGTCAAAAATATGAATCAATGATATTACTCTAATATCATTTGAGAAGCAACTAGAATGGCTAAATTAATAACATCCTATTATTTTATTATTGCATAAGAATTTATAGCTATGCTGACACTACACCAGGACTAATTCTCTCCTTTATTGAACTTTATGAGACAATGTACAGCAGGGCCTTCTCAAGAGTCCCTGGGGAACCCCACAGTGACCCAGGCAAGGTCACTTTCTTAACCCTCACCCAGTAGCTCATCATTCTTTTGTCTCTCCAGGTTCACACAAAGTTCATGCATAAAAATACCTGCCTAAATCAGAGGTCAGCCAATCATCAAGGTGGCATTTGAACACTTACACTTAAAATCCAACTTGTATTTGATAAGAAATATATTATGGGCTTCCCTTCAGCAACTAACTTTGGCAGGGTGATCTATCTTTAGATTTATGCTTCGGAACATTGACCAATGCTGATTTTGTCTGGTTGTACTGAATCCAAATTTGCTGACCTACAGGGCGAAGGTATGTGGAGAGAAGACTTCAATGGATTATAATTTGAAAAAAGAAGTTCATTTAATACTTCTTTTGCAGCAAGAGAGCTTGGAGTTTATATACGTTGAAAAGCTTATCCCAATTGCCTTATACCGTGAGGTAAGATGTAGATTTGGGTCTGTTACTGCCATCTGGATTTGTAATACCTGTTTGTGGTCCAAGCAGTTGATTATAGACACTGATCATCCCAGTCCCTCATTTATTTAAATGGTATTTACTGAGCACCAAATATACACAAGCATAGTTCTGGGTATCAGGGACTTAACATGGAAAAAAGCATTATTCCCCTGGTGATTATACTTCAGTCTCCATTTCTAATACATTGATATAATTTACAGGGCATGGATCCTGCCTTAGCCAAATATAGAATGAGAAGTGTCCTGATGCTCTTGGTCCTAACTTTAAAGGGAGGCTTTTTGTTTTAAGTTTATAAGTTATTCATGCAGTGGTCACAAAAAACTTTATAATTCTTTATGCATATTTAGTTAAACTCCAAGCGAAGAGATGTAGAAATTATTGTGTTACACTCTACTCATATAAATTCTATCTACTTTTTTTTATTTTTTAGTATTGTAATGTCTGGTGCTATGTTAAATCCCTGATACCTAGAACCTTGCTTGGTGTATATTAGGTGCTCGGTAAATGTCATGTAAGTGAATAGGTGACTGGAATGATCTGTTAACTGCTTGGACCACAAGCAATTATTATAGATCCAGTTGGCAATAGTGAATGAAAACCTAATTTTACTTTCCAGTATAAGGCAATTGTGAGGAGCTTTTCAGCCTATATAGACTCCAAACTTGCCCAAACTCTCTTGATGATAACTCTCAAAAGAAATACTCTTGTGTATTCCCAAGAGATGAGTAAATATAGAATAATGTGTTGAAGATAAAAGAGACTTTATAAATCATCTATCCAAAACTTTTGCTTTACATGAGAGAAAACAGCCTTTGCATATGCTATTTCCACTCCTAGGACACTGATGGTTTTCAGTGGCAGCTCTGTGTTCATCTCTGTTCCTCAGCCTGCAGGAGGGACCCTACAGTACCAATGAAACTGATGTGACCAGCTCAGGTTTATATAGTGAAGTAACAGCAAATCCAGGACTAAGTTCTCCTACCTTGTGGTCTTGAGTTCTTTTTACAACACCACATGAAGGAGTGTGTGGGAGGAGAAGGGCTCATACATTGAAAAGGGATGTCTTTGAACAGTTTTCTTTAAGCCAAATTAATAAAAATTAATGAGCACTTTTGCTTCAGAGTTTGTGCCACCTACACAATTCCATGATTAGTCTTCATCTGCTTAACATGAGCAACTTCAGCTTTAATGGAACAGGGGAAAAGGAAATCAACATTAATTCAGCACCTACAATGTGCTGGGAAGTTACCGTATACTGTCTCTTCTAAATAATATTGAACCTCCTATGAGTCCCAGTGTTCCTAGTATTTACATAACAAACAGGAGATTGTTCAAAATCATAAAATGACAATCTGCTTCACTTATAGTTGGTCTCTACCTAGACAGAAAAAAAGCCAGCCACATTTTACATTTTGTGTACCATCTAAAGCCATGTTTCTGTGGAATTATGCCTTCTGATTTGTTCTCCTTTCATCTTTCCTTGTGAGCTTCTTCTTAAATAGTTATGAAGGGGGTAAAAAAAATAAGACCAAAAGGATTTAGGAAAGCCAAGATCTCCTGGTAGGCCAGAGAAGTAATAATAGCCTAAAAAACCTGCTAGAGGATTAGGTGAAAGGTGGTGGAGCTGGAATAGATGGAGATTGGAAATCTGCCAATGTGTAAGCACAGGCAGGTAGACCATGAGACCATGATATATAGCCCTGTGAGCTTCACTTCTCTTATAGGCTTTAAACAAATCATAGAAAGCCTGCAAGTGATTGTTATAGTGTTAATTCAGAGAACCTGCATCTCTGTAATTCTCTTGGCTTTTCTTTCCTGTTTATCACTTCATGATTTCAAGATGGTAATCCAAGAGCCAGGTATCTCCACTTGTTCAAGACAGAAAAAAAGTGAGAAGGGAAAGTAACAGTCACTTTTATGCCTTTTCTTAGGATATGCAAATCCTGGAATCAATTTTTCTTGTATCTCGTTGGTCAGAACAATGTCACATGGTCACTCCTGTCCACATGGGAATCAGAAAAGACAGAGAAGGAGAAGGATATTAGGAATAGCTATTGGGTTAGCCAATAAGCAGTATCTGGCATAGGCTTTAAAACTGAGGCTGAAAATACTTTAAAAGACTGAAAATTTCTGACAGGGAAGATTCGTGGTTTCTTCTTGACTGTATCCTCAGGACAAAGTGGGAGTTTAATAAAGGATATATCAGTCATTGGATGGCAGAATAGAGCCGGGAGCTGGGGAAAGCATGACACAAATGCTGCAAAGGGATGGTGCTTGCAATAGGAATAAAATGGGGCTGAGGAATGCTGATGCTGGTGGGAGGTAATCAGAGTTGTTAGAGTGGAAAACTCCTCATCAGATTCCAGCATGGCACAGTTTTGCTGTGTCACCCGTTTTCTGTGCTGTCAGAAACCACCACTGGCCTGCAGTAAAAGCAACAAAAAACAAGACAGATGTTAGCATCTGAAAACACAAGTTCTGTTCTTGGATCTCTTTCTCAGTGAAATTTGAATTGTTCTTATTAGGTAAATTGTAGAACCAATTTGCAGTTTCTAGAAAGCCTGAAGACAATTTTTGCATGTCATTGTTTCTTTTCTTTCCTCTCCCCAGCCCACACACACCAAGTGATTATAAGTGTACACGTAAAAAAAAATTCTTGGTTCTTTTTTTCTGGCTATATAGAAATGTGCTTAATTGGGCCTTTGTCATTCAGGGAGAGTGAACAGATGGAGGAAGAAAAATTATTAACTAAAACGTCCCACCTCATTGATTGAGCTATCACAAAGAAAATTTTAGAACTTGAGATTTCTTATTACGCTTTAGAATATGGTCATATAAGCCACCAAGCAGTTTTAGGAATTCCTAAAACAAAGCTATTTAATTATTATTGTCATCAACATAGCCCATATCTCTAGTTTCAGGAACAAAGCTTTTTTTCACCGAAAGTTACTTGCTCACCCCTACACTTTATTTATCTACTATCTCTATATGAGTCTCTACTCACTACTTCAATAACCAAGCATGAAAAGGTTATTTCTTTAGCCCAAATGGTTCAGTCTTGTCCCCAAATGCCTCCTGAAGAGAAGACTGAGATGTCCCCAAAACTATAAGTCGGTGATTCTTAACATTTTCTTTTTAAGTCAATTCATAGTAAGAAATTCATTTTGTTTGTGTTTTGTATCCTGATGCTCTCTATTATATTCTATTTCATTCCCCCAAATGTTGATTATAATCTACTGAAATGATTTTACCGTAATGCCCATTGCACTTAGTGGGAGAGCAATTGCCAGCTGTTGCTGTCATAGGCATCAATAGGGCATTGCTACTGACAACAAACCCAATACCTTCTTGACAACTGCTGCAATGACACCATCGATCACTTTCCAAATGCTCAGTGACCACAACTCTGTCCACCCCTTGGACTCCCACAGAAAGAGCTCTTTGAACACATTATCTCTGAAACATGAACACCATGTTGTGTGTGGGAGTGGGAGTGAAGTTGGAAGCACCACAGTAAGAGCCTGGCTTTAGTCATACACTGGGAAAAATGCCAGCAGTTCCCTTACATGCTCCAGACTTTGAGATTAGGTCTAAATTTTCATTCCCAGCTTATTCTTCTTCCGTGGTTAGTCCCCCCCGGGGTACTCATAGGAGCCCTTTCTTGACAGGTGAAAAGACAGAATAATATTGGACATCCTATGAATACCAGTGTTCCTACTATTTAACAACAAACAGGAAGGAGATTATTCAAAATCATAAAATGACAATCTGTTTCATTTATAGTCGGTCTCTACCTAGACAGAAAGAGAGACGATCACATTTTATATTACAATTTCACTCGTTTAAAACAATGATGTTTCACCAAGCCGGGCCCTGCCCTGCTTCACTCTAGAGAATTAAGTGAGGAAGAACCAAGACTTGTGTGTGGCTTTATTCAATAAGCTGGGTCACATCGGTCACATTGCTTCATCTTCCCAAATCTCAGACAGAAGTCATAATATCCTCCCTGCCTGACTTCGAGTTTATTATGAGACTATTGAGATATCAGATGTAATACTGGAAAAAGTTTTAACAATTATTCTGATACAAATATAATATGATCTTCAATGAG
Organism: Cephalopachus bancanus; assembly: GCA_027257055.1. Classification (NCBI taxonomy): domain Eukaryota; kingdom Metazoa; phylum Chordata; class Mammalia; order Primates; family Tarsiidae; genus Cephalopachus; species Cephalopachus bancanus. Next base: position 4,712,764 of record JAPVLO010000080.1, read on the forward strand.
AACTTAATGCTCTCTAAGGAAACTGTTCCTCTGAAAAACTGAAATGGGCACGAAAGAGGCCATGTCCCTAAGAATAGACATTTCTTAGAGTCGAAAATCACCTTCCTAGCCATGAGAACTCCAAGAAGTTCATCATTATAACTTCTTTTTTCTGGAATCAAAACTGCCTTCCCTACTCACCCTTGAAGCCACTTCAATAAAGGCTCTTCCTAGTGGGCACTCAGAGGAAGTCATTTGTTTGATGTATATATTTAATTTTGCGTACAGTTTTGTTCCTCATCTGCAAATCCCACCTTCAATATTTATCTCAAGATTCTCTAAAGGTCTGCTGATGTAGACTGTTTCCTTCAAATAAAAAAGAACTTGTGGATCCAAAGAGAGTTTTGTAAAATCAGGGATAAACAGTAAATAAAAATCAAGGTCAAGTTCAAGGGTTAACATCTTATTGCCTTTAAACCTGAACTGTATAGACAAGGTAAAATACTGTACAGATTTTTCTTTCCTCATTGATGACTTCATTGCTGGACTGAATATATAACAACTTTGCTTTGAAAGAATGAATGCTTTAGAACAAATTTTCTCTAAATCATTTTTCAAGATTTCCTGTTACTTCATCTAAAGCTGCTTTCCATTAATAATTCCTCAGTACAAAGCATCTAGACACACAGAAACCATAATTAAGGGGATTTCAGTTACCTATGTGAGGAGGCAGGTAATTGACAATCTAATTAGTCTCATTCCAATTACCATTTTTCTCTTCATTAGAGCAGCTAGTTGAAGAGTGGAGGTTTGTAAAATATTTCAAGACCATGCATTTTTCAAACTAGATTTACTGGAGATTAAGGCTGGACTTTTCCAAGACCAAAGAAACATAATAGGAAGACAAGGGCCAAACAGCTGCTGTGTGCAGGAACCAGACAAGCACATTGGAAGCTCATCAAGCAAAAATGTGACTCAACATCCTGGGGTAGAAGCTGGCAGGTTAATCAGATAGGACTTGTTCATTGTCCAAAGTAGAGATTATTTGAAATGTGCATTATTTATAGACTAAATAATCACTCTCATTTATTGAGTGCTTGGTTTGGATCAAATACCATGCAAGCACCTGACGTATAGTATTCTCATTTTCATACTCACAGCAACTCTCTGAGGCTATAGTATTATCATCCCCATTTTACAGATGAGGCGACTGAATGACAGATTATACAATTTTCTACACCCAGGTATTCTTACCCTGGATCTCATCCTCTCAAATTCTATGTTTATTTTCTGACTTACAGAGAAAAACAGCTTTGAATTTCACCAGACTGGGGCAAAGCCCAACACTTTCACCTACAAATCCAGTCTGGGTAAGTATTTGAGCACTCTGAACCTCAATTTCCTTATGTATAGTTAATTGTATATATAAATACATGCATATTTAAATTAAAAAATAACTGTACTCTTGTTTTATCATGAAAAATTAAAAAAGCTAATGTAGCCGGGCTCAGTGGTTCAGCCTGTAATCCCGCGCCTTGGGAGGCTGAGGTGAGTGGATTGCCTGAGCCCGCGGGTTCAAGACCCACCTGGGCAACTTGAGACCTCATCTTTACAATAAATCAAAAAATTAGCCGGGTGTGTAGTGCGAGCCTGTAGTTCCAGCTACTTGGAAGGCTGAGGCAGAAGGATCGCCGGAGCCTAGTAGGTCGAGGCTGCAGTGGCCGGGAGCAGCCACTGCACTCCAGTCTGGGTGACAGAGTGAGACTCCAACTCAAAAAAAAAAAGCTAATGTTTATAAAGTGCTAATCAAGGTACCTGGAACATAGACATCTCCCCAAAACTATTAAATTCGCCCTCACTTTTTTGGATAAAACAGTTGTCTTCTTCTTGCTACCAAATATATGTAGTATATATATATTGCATATATACATATGTATATGTATTAAAATACTCACATATGAATATAGAAAATTAAAAGACCAAAGGAATAAAAATTAAAATTTCAAGGCCAGTGGTGACATGGAGCCCCTTAGAGGAAATTCTAAGAGTAATCCAAACCTGTACCTCATCCTCTCTGACTCCTATGCCTTTGCTAAGTGCAACTTGTTTCCAACCACCAGTGCCCTGAGTGACTCTCTTCCAACTGGCATGCCATTCAGCCTCATCTGTGTTTCTCAGTTCCTTTTCTGTTTCCTATCATGGACTTCTTTAAGTCTTCCAAGGAAAGTTGACAGTGACAAAGATAATAGATTTTACTCATTGTGAGTGGCTGTCAGGAATGTATTAGTTTATTTCTAGGAAATTATAATAAATTAATTCAAAAGTCAGCAGGCCCCCTGTCCATAGATGATAAGAAGAGAGTCATAAAAAAAATAGAGAAATCAAGTAACCATGCTCCTGGGTCAGTTCTGGACAATAGAACTGTAATGCAATCTACAATACTAGTCATGTATATAGATTTAAAATTTCTAAAAGCCACACTAAAGAATAGTAAGAAGCAAAAGGTAAAATCATTTAAAAATATATTTTATTTAACAAAGGATAGCCAAAATATCATCAATCCAATATGTGATTAATATGAACATTATTATTGAGATGCTGTATTTTACCTTTTTTTTTTTTGGATCAAATCTTTGAAATTTGTGTTTTACACATCAGTATGTCTCAGTCTGGACTAGCCCCATTTCACCTGCTCAATAGCCAGCTGAAGCTGGTGGCTGCATGTGGGACAGTACAGGGCTAGACTTCGCATGAATCTTATTTATTGCCCAGTCAGTCGAAGCCACCCTGAGGATAGGGTGAGCCTCTCTGACACAGGATGGAATTCCAGCTGTAATGCAGTCGAGGCAGATTTGAAAACAAGGACAGATATCTATACCAAGCTCTGTTGCCTTTATAACACTTTGGAATGCTTTATATCACGTGATCCTCACAATAAGCCCACATTTTATATTTCCCTCTTTACAATGTAAGTTTTCAGTGATTATTGTTAGTTCAAATACAATATTCTGGTGACATGATTTTGGACATGTTACTTAACTTCTCTGGGACTCCATTTCCCTGCCTGTATAAAAAAATGGTCATTCCTGGCATGGAAGGTAATTGTGAAGATTAGAAAATGCAGATAAAGTGCCACAGAAGAAACATTCCCAAAGGTGAGTAAATACTCAAACTGTGTAGATTCCAAGCCACATATAATTTGCCCCAGATCAAGCTGTTTGCATAAACTGGTAGGTCTGGAATATTTCACAAAATGTCACAAGCCCAGCATCTGGCAGAGCAACTTCTCATCAGATGATGCTGACTTTAATGCTATAGCCAATGTTTTCTAAAAGTCCTTAGTTCTCAGCCTTTCTACATGGTTTCTGGCCTACCTTTGTACATCCTCTGGCATAGATGACAGTCTGTGACATATGGATCTGGTGAGGAGACTCATTTTGATATGAACTTGATAGACCTGAGTGACTCCAATTTGCAAGTGTTCAATTCTCCTCCTTTAACAGAATCACTGGATATCTAGACTTTGACCAAAGTCCTAGAGTTCTGAATTTCTTGACACTGTATTTGCCTATGAATCAGAACTGCCCAACTGTTTCCAGCAATCAAAACTCTCAGGAGCACGGGTTCTCTTAGAACAAGGAGTTACCAGGGTAACACTGAATGGGTGGCAAAAATGTCTGTGTACTTGAAATATTGTCACTGTTGATATAACCCTATGCAGGCACCTGCTTATTTAACTACGTGTGAGTCCTGCTCTGATTATCATAAAAACTCTAGCCCTGAGCTTGATACCCTTGGATTTTACCACAAATGAAAATTTCATCTCAGGTATTTGTTTGGTGCACATAGTTCACACACTCCCATTTCTAATTTTTTGACAGTCTTATTATTCCCACATGTAGAAATAGAGGCCAAGGTAAAGTGGATGTTGAACCTTTTCTTTTTGGCAATTCTAAATGCTATCCTTTTTATCATAACAGACCCATCATGGTGGCAGTGGAATGTGAGTGCCAGGGCCAGCTGGGATACGAACAGATTTTCATGACTGGGGAAGTATTCAAAAAGACGAGCACAGATAAAGTTAACATTCAAAGTGGGCAACGCTGGGGTTAAGCGGCGCATAGTCCTTACAGAAAGTCAGAAATGCGGATACTCAAGATGAGGCTAAGTAGCACTGACTCTCCACCTCACTGATGAACTTCAGTCAGTTCATCTCTTGTATGCTTCTCTTGCTTTTTAGATGCTCTACATTTTTCTCAATAGACCCTACCTGTAAGGAGTATAACCATTTTACCAGGTTCTTCTTGGAATGACATTATATATTAGAAGTTGTTCATCCAACCTAGCATCCCTGAGGAACCAATGCTTCTATTAATGTATTTTGGGGGCCATGTCAATTCTGGGTAATAATCTTAGACTTCAGATAACGGGAGATCTCCGACTACCTTTTTGTCCAAGAGAGAAGGATAGAGCTGCTTGCTGTCTCCACGCAGTGGTGTAAAGATGGATACTATCAAGCTGTGACCTCGACTACGGAAGACTTCCTGAACTTTCAAAGGATCAGTATGGATATTCAATTACTGACCATGGCTCAAGCTAAGACCATCTACTGCTGAACTAGTATAGTTCCTCTCTCAAGTGCAGTCCTGGAACTCTTGCCTAGTGGGCATCAGATTTCCAGTGTGCTTTTTAGACTATGCTGTATATTATTTTAAAAACGTGATCGAGCTGGAGACTTTCTTCCCTTTTAGAAACACTTCAAAAGGGAAGGAACAAAAAGAACAAACCCATCCCCACCAACAAAAAGACAATGTTCAGTTAACCTTGTTCCTTCAAATGCCCACGGCTTCTTTGGTTCACCAACTGTCATAAATTTGCTTCCTCCTGGCACAAAAGCTTTCTTTGAGGTTCAGAGGTTGAGTTTTATCTGCCTCCAGGGATACAGGGTTGCGTTTCTCTGCATTTGAGGGCCCTGGAATACTGTTGTTGGCTTCTTTTTAGATGAGCTTGGTATTCTAATGAATGAGTTGTGAAATAAGTTCCAAGTCTCCTTAGGAGACAGATGAGGCTGCCTTGTCTTCCCCAACGTCGACTGCATCTGTCTACTGTACATCAAAGCAAAACCAACACCCAAGCAAATCAATCCATCCCTGGAACTTCTGTAAAACATTAACTCCCAAAGCAAGGGAAAGAACAGGATGGTGGAGTGACTCACATTTCTCTGTTTCCCTTTAGGTAAAGAAAAACAGTGCTCAGTTTGCATCCTGTTAAAATTATTTTCAGGTGGTAAGTTCTTTCTATTATTTGTTATAACTAGGCTATTGGCTAAGATCACTTTTTGTTAAGGATTCAGCATTTTGAAGGCGCATTGAGGATACAGAATGTTCTGTATAAAGGTAATCCATTGAGAATGAACTGTGATTAGAAATAATCAAGTTAAAATATGCAGTTTCCTCGATGGACTTTTGTAACATCGGGTGTCTTATTGACAGGAGATTTATGTTCTTTAGTAATTTTTTTCTAAATCCAATTATTACAAATCTATAGGACTATAGAACCAACAACTGGAAAAAATTCTACTGGAAATAAAAACAGTAGCAAATCTGTGGTGTGTCTAGAAGTTCAAGTTCTTTTTGCAAGGATTCCTGTTTTTAAAATTCCCAGAAACAGGAAAAATAAGTTATAAGCAAACTGTCAAGGAAGAACAAGAACCATTTGCTTGCCATTGCCAGTAGTGACTGGAAGATATTCGAAAATTGAAATGTTGCAATGTCTTGATTTGGGCTACAATCTCCTATTCTGAGGTGTCATTAAGGGACTAGATCTATTGAGCCTGACACTTAAACTGTGGTTAACGTTTCCCAGTCAAATTCATTGTGGACATAGCCATAGCTCCAACCATGAAATAGATTAGATTGTTCTGGTTTGATAGCTAAAATAACAGGAACTAATCATGTGCAATCAATAGTTATTTTGATCATTTTATCAACCATGTGACTCTTCCGTTGTTTCACAATTGCCAATTACCACAACTGAAAGAAGACTAAAATCCCCATAGAAGAGTTGTCTTCAAACTATCATGTAGGGGAAGTTCAATTTTTTGTACCTGCTTCTGTAAAATATGAGGTATGCAACAAACACTGTTTTTCCCTTCTGGGTGTATAATGAGAGTGCCTTTTCATCAAGCATTCTAATGAAATGTTTTGGGCTTGCCAGGGCTTTACCCAGTTTCCCTTTTATTATATAGAAAAACGTCGAACAGTAGAACAAAGATAATTAAATATCTTATGCTTCTTATGTTTGAGTAATAAGCATCTGGGTTACTGTGTTTCTCATTTCCATGTTTTGAGTCTCTTGCTCCAAGGTCCCTGTGTAAACTTGTCCAGCTCTTCTGCTAGATTGCAGGTATTAGGGGAACAATAACTATTTCTCCTTGTTGCTTATTGCACAGGGAGCCTAACAGCACCTTGAACCTAGAAGGCGGTCCCATTTTTATTGGATTCCTGGATAGAGTTTCAAAATGAACTGATTTACACCAAAGCATTTCAACTAATTTCAAATGTAAGAATGATGGTGTTTGGCTAATTGAATGACTGTAGGATTATCTGGAATGAGTAGCATTCTTCAAATGAAATGACACCAGAAACCTCTGATATCCAATCAGACGAGAGAACAAGAATTCAAGGCACTCCAAACCACCATAGCTTAGTATGCATATAGATATTAGGAAGACTCAGATACTCCTCAGTGTAGTGATGGGCTTTATAAAATAGCTCTACTTGAGGAGGCCTTTTAATCAGGGATAAGAATTATTCTTAGAAGACTGACTCTGTCTCATTTTAAACAATGTAAAAATATTCAGGAGACTACAGTGGTAACAAATCTCCATGATTATATTATGCACAATCAGTTGTATAAACCACAAGGATATCAATGAAAAGAATATCAAGTAAGGCCCCATAAACACACAGCTGCCTGTGTTGATGAGGAATTCACCAGTTCTATTTTCTTATAAACTTTCATTTACAATTCTGCCCTACAGTATCTGCATCTACCAAACTGTTATAAACGTTTTGGAACCTTGCCTACATACTTCATATAATGCTTACCTATCGAGCTAAAATTTCAGTGTATTAAGTGTCTTGGTAATTCCTACAGTTAAATAAATTTTTGTTTTCCTTGGTATCACTCAATTTAAAAAATATATTCAATTTAGAACCCCTTTGTTTACTTTTTAGTGCTTTTAAAAAAAACAATAGCAGTTATGAAGCATCTTTCTGGAAATATTTTATTTAATGTCTACTCTATATTAAGCACTGAGCTCTGTGCTGGTGACATGGAATTGCTTAAGATAGACAAGATTCTTATACTCATGGATTTTACATTCCATCAGGGAGAGCCAGGCAACAAAATCATAAGCAAGTCATCTTAAAGTGGTGCTAAGTGTTATGACTACACACAGAGTACAGTGGGAAGGAGTAACATCAGAGTGAGGCAGTGGGGACAAATGTTCAACCTTAGGAAAGACCTCTCTGAGGAAATCACCTGCCATCTAGCAGCCTTTGAGATAGACTACCCTATGCCACCTACCAGAAGAAGAAGAAAGTTCCAGACATATCTTCAAAAACAAAGTGTAATTCTAGCTTTAAAGCTCTGCACCTTGTGATTCAATGGAGAATACAGAATATTCTGTATAAAGGAAATCCAGAACCCAAGGCATGCTGGCAGTCCAATAATGTTAGAAACCTTGCGTTCTAAGTTTGTAGGAAAGATTCAAAGTTGAGTTTCCTGAAATCTGAATGCCTTCTTACCCAAAGGCCTTATGTGAATGACTTTCCTTCTTATACCTATCCCAATGCTTTAAAGCTCAAAGAGTTCCAATTTCCTTATGATTTTTTAAATTTCCATGGCATTTACAGTCTGTGCTGCGTCATTTAAGGCTCAAATAGTTTTGTATTGTAGCTGCTCTGTGTGTTACACTTGCTTCTAAATCCCTGCTGCATCTCCTAGCAGTGCCCGCAAAATGTTCTGTAAAGGATCAAATAGTAAATATTTAAGTTTTGTGGGCTACATATGGCCTCTTCTGTATACTCTTCTTTGTTTTCTTTTAAACCCTTTAAAGATGTAAAAATTATTCTTAGCTCAAAGGCTATACAAAAGCAATCTGTGTACAGGATTTGGCCCATGGGCCATAGTTTGCCAACCACTGTCTAGGGCAAAAATCAAGCAGTAAATGTATAACATGCATATGTTTATTGAAAGAATGTAATTTTCTAGAGTAATCTGTGTCAGACAGTTTTCTAAGAATAAGGCTTATTTAGGCAAAGAGTCAGCACTCATATACACTTACACAGAATCACTGACACACACATATTTATACACTCACAGACCTGCCATAGAGAAATTTCAATCTGATTAAATAGATGGCATGGTGGTTCTCAGACCTGGCTATACATTAGAATAATCTAGGAAGTTCTTTAAAAATACTCATGCTCAGGCCTCACTACCAACTAATTGAATCAGAATGTCTGAGTGCAAGCCCAGGCATCTGTATATTTTATTTTTTGAGTTGGAGTCTCACTCCATCACCCAGACTGGAGTGCAGTGGCACACTCACGGCCACCCCAGCGATCGACCTCTGGGCTCCGGCAATCCTTTCACCTCAACCTTCCAAGTAGCCAGAACTACAGGCGTGTGCTACCACGTCCACTCTGCTAATTTACTGATTTATTGAAGAGAAGAGGTTTCACCATGTTGCCAGGCTGGTCTCCAATCCGAGGGCTCAGGTAGTCCTCTCCCCTTGATCTCCCAAAGTGCTGTGATAACAGGCTTGAGCCACAGCGCCAGGCCCATCTAGTTTTTAAAGCCCTCCAGGTGATTTTAATTGCATCTTATTTAAGAACCAATGTTTTACAACTGTGGTTCTCAAACTTTTGTGTGCATTAGAATCACCTGGGGCCTTGTTAAAAACCCAGTTTGGTGCCACGTCCCCAGAGCCTCTGATTTAACAGCTCTGGGGTGCGATCCTGGTTTCTTTGTCTAACAATTTCCCAGGTGATGTTTGTGCTGTTCCTCTAGAGACTGCACTTTGCAAATCATTGTCATAGAAAATAGAAAATTGGTCCAGATGAGAGATTTCCTCTAGTTGGGATTTTTTGGTTGCTTTGACTCGTTGGTCTTTTAGTTGTTCTGTTTTGTTTTGTTTTTACTTGACTTCAAAGTTTCTAAGTTTCAAAAAAAAAAGAAGAAGAAGAAGAAGAAGGCTAAAGTAACTTGAAGGCAGGAAACATGTGAAGGCATAACATAAATTCTTAACAAAGAACGTGGCAAATTCTACTAAAAACAGGAAAGGAAAATGGTTTTTCTTCTTAATGGAAAAGGAAGAAATCTTGAATAAATAACAAAGACATTTCAAAGACTGCCTTGAGCATACCTCCCAGTAATACAGAGAATGCCTATGTTGAGGAAAACCTACCAGAACCAACAATACCAGTCAAAAGAGTTCACTGATGAAATACTCTGGGCCAAATACATTAGAGAGCCTATCCAAGAGAAAATACATTCACCTTCATGAAATCAGTGCCATAAAAACTGGCAAAACTGTACTCATTGTTGAAAGTTTCATGTATGAGACTTTATTTAATAAGTAGAGAATTCCAGATATTCTCCCTGTTTCAGATGCCCCTTTCATCAGCCACTGTAAGAGAGAGCTTGATAAATCCTTGCTACTCAAAGTGTGGTCCCTGGACTCGCAGCATTGCCATCACCTGGGAGCTGGTTAGAAACTGAGCCTCATCATGACTTCTGTGGGCCACAGGTACTTTTTTCTTCATGGACTCCTTCCATAAAGAAAATTGAAAGTGATGTTTTATGATTATGCTAACATAAAACATATTAATGTTATATATTAAAACTTTCTTCAACCTAAATATTCAGTTTTTCCTTTCAATTTTAAAAGAAATTAAAACATAGACTGCTAAATAGTATGAGCCCATCATCAATAACTCAAAAAACAACAGATGCTGGAGAGGAGGTGGTGAAAAGGGAACACTTCTACCCTGTTGGTGGAAGTGTAAACTAGTACGGCTTCTGTGGAAAACAAAGTGGCGATTCCTAAAAGATCTAAAAACCACCTTCCTTACGACCCATCAACCCCTCTTCTGGGGGAATATCTCTAGAGGGACTCAAATCACTCTATGAAAAAGATACCTGTGCAGGCATGTTTATTGCAGCATTATTCACAATTGCAAAAAATGGAGTCAACCATGATGCCCATCGAAACTGGACTGGATTTTAAAAATGTGGTACATATACATAATGGAGTATTACGCAGCCATAAAGAAGGACTACATTATGAACTTCACAGCAACTTGGATGAGCATAGAGTCTATAATACTTAGTGATCTATCACAGAAACAAATAACTGAGTACCATGTGTTCTCACTCATAAGCAGACCCTGAACAGTAATCATAATACTGTAAGAAAGGGATTGGCAGTAGTGGGAAACTGCCGGGGAGGGGAGGGCAAACTTCGTCAATAAGGGTCACCTGATCTCAAACCAGGTGAAGTGGGGACCAAAGTGAGGCTCAAACTTTATCTGTAAAGTTTGACCATTTGTGTATCTAACCCTGAATTGTACCCCACATCGTTAAAATAAAAATTAAAAAAACAAAAATAATATGGGCCCTAGGCATTGTGTCTCCTGTGCCTAATGGACAAGTGGACGAGTCAGCCCTCGTTAGAAATAGAATCTTATGCTCCACCCCAAAGTTCCTGAATCAGAAACTATATTTAAACAAAATCTTCACATGACTCAAATACACATTAAGGTTTGAGAAGCACTGTGTGTAAAGTTCACTGTAGCTTATCAAACAAACAGACCAAAAAAAAAAAAGCAATTGAAGTTTTTCCATGCCTTCTGAATCCTAAAAATATGCTACCATGCTCTCTGTTCTGCACAAGCAACTGTGTATCCCCAGAACCCCCAGCAGCCTTGGGGCTGTGCTACAATGGCACAGAGTTCTACAGCAAGATGGGCATGGAGGATAGGAAAGGCATCATGTCAGATTCTTCTCCTCTAAAATCACTCAACAGCCACAGAGGTATTCTAGATTCTAGAAGCCACTCAATATATTTGACTGTCCAGAACAGATCACAGAATAGTAGAATGTGGACATTATTTTCTGATAATACTGGTGATTATGGGCATTGTTGCATGATAATACCAGTGGTTACAGAAGGCAAGAATGAGTTGAGACACCCGTTTCTTTCCTGACCTAGTCCAGATCACTGGACTAGGGTTTATAATAGATCTAAGCACTTCCACTCTATTTTTAAAAATAATATTAATGAACACAATAAAAAATACGGTATAGTACACTTGTGTTGAAATATAGCTTCACATCTAAGAGGGAAAAAAAGCAACTTGATAGTGTGGAATTTATCATCACTTTGGGGGACAGCTATTCTAAAGTTTCTCTGTCTTATCTCAGTGATTCTTCAACCCGTAAGTAAAATTACTTAAAAATTCTGAACATTTAAAAAATGATTAACTCAAAATGGATCACAAATTCAAATGTCAAACACAAAACCATGAAACTTCTAGGAGATGAAACAGGAGAAAATCTAGGTGACCTTGGATTTCATGATGACTTTTTGTATAAAACACCAAAAGAATGAGCCATGAAAGAAAAAAATGGTAAGTTGGACTTCAATGAAATGTAAAAATTCTGCTCTGAGAATGACACTATGAAATGAATAAAAGCCAGGCTCGGTGGCTCAGCCTATAATCCCGCGCTTTGGGAGGCTGAGGTGAGTGGATTGCCTGAACCCGCGGGTTCGAGACCCGCCTGGGCAACTTGGCGAGACCTCATCTCTACAATAAATCAAAAAATCAGCTGGGCATTGTAGCACATGCCTGTAATTCCGGCTACTCGGAAGGCTGAAGTGGAAGGATCACTGGAGCCCAGCAGGTCGAGGCTGCAGTGGCCGGGAGCGGGCGACAGAGTGAGACTCCAACTCAAAAAAAAAAAAAAAAAAAAAAAGAAATGAATAAAGACCACAGATTGGAAGAAGATACTTTACAAACATACTTCTGTTAAATAGCTGGTAATAAAAACATACAAAGAACTCTTAAACATTAAGGAAGCAAACAACTCAAAAATGGTCAGGATATCGGAACAGATCAAACACCTCACTAAAGATATGAGGAAATAAACCATATGAGAAGCCAATAAGCCATATGAGAAGATGTTCAACATTATGTTTATTAGGAAATTGCAAATCAGAACTATGAAATACTATTGCATACCTCTTAGGATAACTAAAATCCCAAACACTGACAATGCCAAATACTGAGTAGGAAACTCATTCATTGCTGGTGAAAATGTGAAATGATACAGCCACTTTAAAAGACAATTTGGCAGTTCCTTACAAAACTAAATATAGTCTTTTTATATGATCCAGCAACAGCACTTTTAACTATTTACTCAAATGAGTTGAAAGCATAGTCCTCACAAAAACTTGCATGCAAATGTTCATAGCAGTGCAATTCATAATTGCCAAAAGTTGGAAGCAACCAAGATGCCCTTCAATACGTAAGTGTGTAAACTGTGGTATATTTGTACAATGAGATGTTATTCATTGACAAAAAGAAAATAAGCTAGGCAGCCATGAAAAGACATGGAGGAAATGTAAATGCATATCACTAAGTAAAAGAAGTCGTTCTGAAAAGGCTGCTGATTCTAACTGTATGACATGCTGGAAAAGGCAAAACTATGAAGATAGTAAAAAGATCAATGGTCACTGGGGGGCTGGAAGAAAAAGGGAGGCATAACTAGGTGGGACACAGGGAATTTTTAGAACAGTGAAGCTATTCTATATGATTCTGTAATGGCGGATGGCTTTGCACCCACCATAACAAATGACATTATGCATTTGTCAAAATCTATAGAACTATGCAATGCAAAAAGTAAACACTAACGTAAACTATGGACTTATGAATAATGTATCAATATTGATTTATCAATTGTAATAAACATACCACAGCAATGCGAGATGTTTGTAGGGGAAACTGTGTGCAGGGGAAGAAAGAATATATAGCAACTCCCTGTACTTTCTGCTCAATTTTTTATAATTCTAAAATAGCTCTAAAAAATAAAATCTATTAATTAAAAAAGATGAAGCTGCTTGGCATGACAGGGAAGCAGAAGGCTCAGAATCTTTCCCACTAATTCCTCCCAGAAGCTATCATTCCATGCAGGCTGCTAAACTCATCATACTTTTTAAAGCAAAACCAAGCGAAAATAACCTTAGCTGAGTTCCAGACTTCATTCATGACAGTCTTCTGCCTCTGAACTGCATACACAACTATTGTGTAAAAAAACTCTAATGAATGCAACAAGAGTAATCAAAGCCACTGCTTACTAGGAACTTTACCAACCATGTTGCATTATTTTATTTAATCTTTTCAACAACATGTGATATGTAGTACAATTACCTTATAGGAAAAAAACAAAACTCACTCAGAGAGACAATGTGATTTCCTCAGAATTACATGCCTAATTATTGTGAGTCAAGTTGCAAACTCTAATCTATTGCACACTAATATGTGTGTTCTTTCCATTGTGCAAAATTTGTTCTCAATTCTGTGGGAATTCCCTTGAGTTATGACCGCTGGGTTTTGCGTGTAAATAATATTTTAGATGGGTAAAATGTACTTAAGACATTTTTCTAGCAAGATATTTATACGTCTTCCCCCAAAATTAACATTCTCATCATGACTGACTTGTTTGTTGGTAATACATTCAAAAGCCAACTTGTCAACTTTCAAATATGCCCCTGCTCCAACAAAACATCACCTGCATCTTGTTATTCTAGGTCATGAACAGCAGCAAACCACAGCTATCATGGAAGCAAGATACAGTCAAGCTTAAAACAAATCAGCATTCTTTGTCAGGGACTCAAAGTGGTAGCATACTTTCAAAGAAATAGGTGGGTATACAGAAATCAGGCAGTAAGATCCAGAAAACACACAAGAAATAAAAAATCAAGAGATCCACCCACAGCATGAGATGAACAATCCAGGAATGAGCAGAGCCAAGATGAAGACAGAACTCAAGCCAGGAGGGAGAAGCACTGAGCTATTCCATGCCACTGAGCTACTTTGCCTCATCCTTGGAATTTTGATGTTTCATGAGAAGAGTTGATGTACAGGTTGAAATATACAAATCTAACTGGCTGAAGTGAACACATGGAAAGGAAGGCAGTTCCTATGATGTTTTATTTTCCTAATAATAAGAACCATGATATTTTTAAAGATTTAACTATGTGCCAAGCACTGTGCCTATAATATTATGCATTATTTCGAATTATGGTCAAAGAACTCCAGTGAAAAAGATAGCTTTATCCCCATTGTATAGAAAAGGAAGTATGGCTCCAAAGTCCTAAACAACTTCCTGGTAGTAAGTTTTAGCCAAGATTCAGATGAAAATCCTGTTGATCCCAAAATGAGTGATCTAAGTCACTGTGACTTACAGCCCTGCTACTAAATATTGGGCGCTGACCAACTATTACTCTCTTACATTTTTACAAGGTCTTTCTCATTTATTCTGACAATATTAATAACCATGGTTAAAATGGGATGGCCCTTTTGGGTTGTGAAGCTTTAAGCTGATGGAAAGCATGGCAGAGTTCCACCAGGCTAGTCAAGCCTCCAGAGGATCCAAAACAGAGACTCTGTCAGCCTTGCCATTCACTCTGGCATCAGCAAGAACCCCAATTTGTTTCCTTTTTTACACCCTTAGTAGCGAGTACTTTGTCTGGAACTTAATTAGTAGTTAATTGACGTGCAATACAAAAAATGATAAAGGAGTATCTTTAGCATTATAGTTACAAAAGTGAGCTCAAAGTCAAATATATTTGTGTTCTAACCCTAATTTTACTTATCAGTGCATGATCTTAGTGAAGTTTCACAGTCTCATGTCCTTGGTAACAACACAGGCCTTCATAATACCTACCCCGCGTTGTTGGAATGATTAAAATGTGAATAGATATATAATACAGTGCCTGCTATACAGAACCTAATTAAATAGTAATTCCTTCTTTGTTTTCTTTTCCACATAGCCAGTTATACTTTCCCATTAATAGACAAGGGATCACGGTAGTTTTAATACTGAAACATATACTCCTTATGGTTGATATGAATGTATCTATCTTATTTGAGTTATTCATTGTAGAATATAGTAGATGATTTTCTCAATGAATGTGAGGTTATTTAAATAGCACAAGTAATCTTTGCAAATTAGAATCCCAGTCCAACAAATCCGTTATCTGTTCATGTTTAGAATTCGGTCAATCCTCGGTTCTTCAGGCTGTGGATGTTTTATGAAAGTCACAGCAAAACAGGGCTCCTATTTGTCAGTTACACTCCATAGATATGAGGATACACAGATAAAATCTATTAGGCCAGCAGGGCACCCATTAATGTTCCAGTGGCAGTAATTAAATCCGGATGGAAAAATAACTACAAATATTTCCCCAAAACTGAACCAGATGTTTCGGCAACTGAATGAAGGCACAAACCTGGAAAGCTCCACATGCCACGGGCAAACACGCCTCAGAAGTGAACCTTCTGTAAGCCACAGACTGCACGCTGTCTCAGCCTGCTGGCAATGTTAAATAACAGCAAAAAAAAAAAGTCTTTCTTTAGGCATAACTGTAGTCAAGCCAAGCACAAAGCAAAACAACTGGAAGAACTGGAAATTTATTTTTAAAACCTCTCTAATAATAAGGCAAAACGATTAGCACATTTATATGTCCACGTGTGAGGCCACAATCAATTCACAGTGGTGCTCCAACTTAGTCATGCCTCATATATCATCTTTCTAGGTAGCTTACAGGGGATACAATTTCCTAATTAACGAGCAGTAAAAATATTAATTATCGCCATTTTCATTTAGTGTGCAATTAACAAATGAAAATATGAAATGCATTTCCATGGCTAGCCAAACGTGACCTGGAACCTCTAAATAACCACCATCTCTTTATTTCTTTTAGATTCCTGCTTTCATTTTTCACCCTCTGTCTTCCTTCTCTTAGACGTTCACGCTGGCCTATTTTCCCTTGCAGTACATCATTTAAATATCTTGACAAAATGTTTTCCAGCAAGGCAGAGCTCACTCTTGCCCCGGCATGTATATCTACCATGAAGCTGTCGTGATATCCTGTCATGAAATGAGATGAGGAGAGCTATTTGATCCGTGGCAACTTAATAACGGTGGCACTGGTTTTCATCAGCAGGGTCAGCAGCAGTGGGTGAGAGGAACACTGGGGCAGCTGGACTTTAATTCAGTGCAGTGCGTCTTGAACTTCAAGAAAGGATAAATAAGAGGCTTCTCGGCCATGAATTCCACACAGGACTGTGGAGCACAACAGAGTGACACCAGCTACTGTCTCCTTATGCTGGTGAATTTCATTCTGTCAAGTCAATTGCTACCCTGGTACTTCTCTTATTAGCGTTAATTTATCTCCGGTGTTAAGGAGGTTAACAACACTGTTATTTTCTCTGCTACTGAGTTTTTCTGCATGTCTGCAAAAAAATATTCTGAGTAACCTCATCAGAGGAAAGAATCATAGAAAGGACCTGACTGGATCATAAATAACCTTTAAAAAATAATATGTCCTTCAGGGAGAGGAAATCAAGCAATATAATGTTAATTGTGGAGATTGTGGAGGAAACATTTTTCATCCATCAAAAGAGACAGTATAATGGCTGAATATTCTGAAAAACACAGTATCACACAAAATCCTATGTGAGAGACTGAAGCCACAATTTCAAGCAGTTCTTATGAGTTCAAATTGAAATTCACTGAGGTAAGAGTTGCAGATACTTACTAATTAGACATCATACTTCTTCTTGCTTTATTTTTCTGTGAAACATTGCTTCATAGACCTGAGCTTCCCATGGTAGCAAAGCACAGTTAGGGGTTAGAGTTTCTTGACTTTCTCAGTAGCAATAAACCACATATTCCAAATCAAAGAATTTCCTCAACTGGTTATCAGCTTTATGCCCCTTGTCTCTCCCCAGCTCATGGTTTGTGTTGTGATTTGTCGATCTAGTGACAGCTAACTAAATTCATGTGCATAAAAGTCCATAGTGTTATAAGCACAATTTAAAATGTTATTTTAAAATCATCACCAAAAATAACTAGAGACTTTTGAGGTGCTCAGTGTTTCTGCATGTTGATGATCCTCATATTAAAAAGACTGTTCTTGAAATTCTTGGGGAGATGATAAAAATGCTATATTTAGAATTATTATTTTAGCCTTCCTTTCTCCTTTTAAAATCCCGACCCCCTTAACATTCTATTAAATTCCACCCACAGAGAGAGAAAAAAATCTACTGTTCATACTGTTCATGAACTTTTGCCAAACAACAAATTCCCAAATACCACTACAGCAAATGATTCCCGACATAAACTGCAGTGAAATGTGAATAAAAATTGTAAATGGCCCGTCAGCCTCTTAATATTTTGTCACTTGAAGAACAGCTTTGAGCTGCTGAAACAAGTGCTAAAATGTTTTCGTGCAACACTGTCTTACTCCTACAGAGAATAAATGTGGAACTTCACCCACAGCAGATTCCAGCTATTGCAAAGGTCAAATTCAACTCTTGTAACATATCTGGTTTTTTTTTTAAATAAACAAAAAATGTAGATAACTGTTTTTTCTTGTATCTCTTCACACTCTCTTGCCCTGCATTACCTGCCCTTCTCTTTTGGAAGTCTTTTTCCAAAAAGAATCTGTCATTTGATCACCTCATAAGAATTACAGTATATAGAAAGAGTTAGCAGAAAAATAACATGGAGCTGAAATGTTGGTGCTGAAAAGTCCACTGGGTTTACTCACTAGCTAAGTCATTAGTTCTTTTGTGCTACCTTTGCTGAATACAGTGCAAACATTCATACAAAACTATAAAGTATTTTGTGTCATGGATCTCCAGGACTACTCTTAAATAATCAAGATTATAAATAGTATTTCTATGAATCCCAGTGGGCACTCAGAGACACATATGTGTATTTGTAATTTTCCCTTCGGCTTTTTGACAGACAGCTTCTTGAGTCATTCATTTCTTCATTATTCCCTCTGTATGGACGATGGCTTTCAGTGAATGTGGAAATGAATAGAAGTTGTAACAGAAAAGGAAAGGCTTGTCAATATGTACCAGGATTTCAAGTCATGAACTCTAATCACAACTAAAAGACTATGGGGATTTATCCCCATCAAACTCATGAGGTTACTAAAACTTAGAGAAGCAGTATAGTTGTAGAGATTGCACAGCCGTTAGTGCAGAAAAAAGTGACTACAAAGTTTATGCTCCCTGCACAGCATCCTTTGCCTACCAATTTTGCACACCTTGTGTTGACATGCCCCATCCTGGGAAGCAACCAACATCTCCAGACTAAGCATTAATCCAGACATCAAGCATTTCATCCATTTTGGCATTGGTCATTAACTCTGAGCACCAAAGGTATCTGTTTGGGTCATGAATCACTGTGTCTGAAAAACCACCCACATGTCCCTGGTAAAAATTAGAGATATAATGATGAACTTAATAAGTACCATTAGTACTTGTAAGAAATATTTTTCTCATTGTATTATCACATAAATATGTTTTGGTTGCAAGCACAAACAACTACTCACATTAATTTAAGCTCTAGTGATTCAGAAGGATAACTGCTGAACAAATTGAATGGGGAGGGAAAGAATGAAGAATGAAAAACAGGAAGCAGACAAGGAAGGGAAGTGATGGGAACCTGGAACGAATATCATCACCACTGCCACTGCACAGTTCTGACACCACTGCATGCAAACTCTACGGTGTCACCACTTCTACTGGGTTACAGCATCTCCATGCAAACAATGCACTCAACATTCAAAGTCCTGGGTATTAGAGTGAGGGTATAAGACTCCTCATCTCCCACCCTATAGTGATTTTTCTGTCTTCTTTACTAGGCCACCTGAAAATTAGTATTGCTGTGTCATGTGGTCCCACAAAATTCCTGGTAAGATCACTCATCTTGAATTTACCATCAAACAGTTTTAAAAAATAGTATTACTATCAATTTTCTATAAATTTCATTTCCCAGTTTCAGGAAGTCATGTCTCAAATTGTTGTTGTTGTTGTTTTAATTTATTATTTTCCTGAAATTGGTTCTAGAATCCTTGGAGACCATCCATGCATTGTTTCCCCAGAGATTTCTACATCTCTGAGTTTCTTCATCCATACGGAGGAGGAAGGAAGTATTCCAAAGAGAAACCTACATTTATAATATGAAAGGTAGCTACAGGATTTAAATTTGGATTTAAATCCAAACCCAAGAGAGTTCTTAACAAAAAAACATTCTGTGAGCTTCTGTTTGAAATGTTATTTTTATGATGCCAGCGATGGTAATTGTGCTGTCCCTGAGGTATGAGAGGTAGGTGGCTAATTTTCATGGTGATTCAGGCCATCGTTGTTAGACTAGATGTTTACTGTCCTGATCTCATCGGATGACTGCTGATTATTTTTCTCAGTAGAGTTATAAATCTTTTTCTCCTCTTGGTGGATTTTACCTTCCACATTTGGAATGTCTACTTATCTTTGATCTCATGGTACTTAAAGTCTACCTATATCCCACATCCTGATTATATTCACATGGAGTTGGGCTGTCTGAGTATTAATTCCAGGTCTCTCAACATTTCAGTCTTTAGCTTCTGAATTTATTTTTACAGTATTTCTATCTTACCACCTTTAAAAATGGGTTCCAGGGAGTAATTTTGCCAACAGCACTCCATGAATTAGTGAAATTATGCAACTTCTATTATAATAGATTTCATCAAGACTTTCAGGAGCACTTTAAAGTACCACCTTCCTCTCATGGTCATAGAGCAAATGTATATACTATATCACAATTGTCAGAGATGCTCTTAGATAAAAACAGAACCCTGTCAAGGTTTATTGAGTTAATACTAGTGACAGAGTCTCTTAGGCTCAGGTAGGTGGCATTGTTCACTAACACTCTCATTTAATGAACTCCAAGGTGCCTAGAGGGAAACACCTATATTCACAATTCAGTTTGCTCATGGCCACCAATATACCTGAGTAATGAGTGAAACCAAAGCAAAATAGGTGTTAAAGAGAGAAGAAAACAAAGAACACAAGAAAACAGATTGCTTTCATTTTCAATATCTTTCCACAGGATTCTCCGACCTTTTGTTGCTGCTGTTGTTGTTGTTGTTGTTGTTTGTTGTTTATGCTAAGAGTTATTCTCCTCCCAAGACAAGGATTGGCCATCTACTTCAGATGATTGAGAGGAGAAGCGACTTGTCTGCCTTATATTGTTATTTGTTCATTTAATCGGCAAACATAAGTTGAAGACTTACTGTGGTTCAATTAAGCTACATGCTGGCTTTCCCAAGTTGTAGAAGAAAAAGACATAAGAATAGAGAAATTGAGGTTGGAGAGATGAATGATGAGGTAAAGTGCTTGTATATCAATTCTCAGGCTAGGCCTGGTGGCTCACGCCTATAATTCCAGCACTTTGGGAGTCTGGGGCAGGAGTTCCAGAGCAGCCTAGGTAACAAAGTGAGACCTCATCTCTACAAAAAAAAAGAAAAATGAGCCAGGCATGGTGGTGCATGCCTGTAGCCCAAGCTACTTGGGAGACTAAGGCAAAAAGATCGCTTGAGCCCAGGAGGTCAAGGTTGTGTTGAATTGTGATCATGCTACCGCTCTTCACCCTAGGTTGACAGAGTGAAGCTCTGTGTCAAACAAAACAAAACAAAACAAAACAAACAAACAAACAAAAAACCCAGCTCCTTAAAATTTGGAAAACCATGTCTATAGCAGCCTAGATGTATTAGTTATCTATTACTATGTACCACATTATCCCAAAACTTCATAGTATAATATAAAACAGCAAAAACTGACTATCTTTTATCCCTGTGGGTCAGGAATCCGAGTGCCATTTAGCTGAGTGCCGATGGCTTAAGATATCTAAAGAGGTTGAAGACAAACTGTTGGCTGGGTCTTCAGTGTCATCTGAAGTCTCTACTTGGAAAGGATCTGCTTGCTCGCAACAAGGTTGTTAACAGTCCTTAGTTCCTTGCTAGTCATTTAACTGAGGGCCTCAGTTTCTTGCTAGTTGGTCTGAAATCTACCTCTGTTCCTTGTCATATGGTGCCACTCTATGGGGCATAGTATAGCATGGCAACCGGTTTCACTCAGAACATGCAAGCAAGACAGATTGTTTTACATGAAAGTCACAGTCTTGTTGTAACCTAATCCTGGAAGGGAGATACCATGACTTTTGTCATTTTCTATTTGTTAGAAGTGAGTCACTAAGTCCAGCTCATACTCAAGGAGTGAGTTTTACACAAGGTCGTGAATACCAAAAGGTGAGGATAATTGGAAACCATCTTGGAGGCCACCTACCACACCTACCTATAGGCTTGGAGATATTGAGACCATTTCTTTACTTATGTCTTGTTAGCTAAGCAGTACGGAGATTAGAAACAAAGTTCTTAAAATAGCCCATCTAACCGAGATGTTCATATGTCCTGTTTTGTCCACGATGGTCATGAGTTAAGCCTGTTATCCTGGTGTGATTATAAATAATGCCCCATTCAGCTTGGAAAATGTCTACATTTAAATATAGGTACCCTTATTGATATTATGTGCCTCTCCCTTCCCCTGGAAGTTTCTGGCTACAGCCAGTTCCTTTCTTATCGTATTATTCCTTTCTTATAGTATTATGTTAAATGTTGAGGTTCTGCTCATGAGTAAGAACATGTAGTACTTAGTTCTTTGTTTCTGTGATAGATCACTGAGTATTATAGACTCTAAATCTGTCCAGGTCACTGTGAAGTCCATAATTTTGTCCTTCTTTATGGCTGTATAATATTCCATTGTATATATGTGCCACTTTTTTTCCAGTTTCTATGGGCAGCACAGTTGATACCATGTTTTTCTCTGCCCATTTGTCAATAGAGCTGTTTTGGGGGGGGTTGTTGTAGTTGTTATTGTTGTTTTGTTTTGTTTTCCCTTTTGGCTTGTTTGAGCTCCCTGCAGATCCTAGATGTTAGCACTTTGTCAGATAAACAATTAGCAAATATTCTTTCCCATTCTGTGGGTTGTCTCCTCACTCTCTTGATGGTTTCTTTTGCCGTGAAAAAGTTTTTCAGTTTGATGAGGTCCCACTTGTCTATCTTATCTTTTATGGCATACGCTTTTGGGGGTTTGATCAAAAATTGGTTGCCTACTCTAATGTGCATAAGGTTGTCTCCTGAGTTTTCTTCTAGATTCTTATAGTTTGAGGTTTTATATTCAGGTCTTTGATCCACTTAGAGTTGATTTTTGTACATGGTGACGGGTAAGCATTGTTTTATTTTTCTATATGTGGTCCTCAATGCACAGAGGGTAGAAGCATTCCCCCTGAAAATGGGAAAAAGACAAAGCTGTTCATCCCACTTGTTCAGCATAGCACTGAAAGTCCTTGCTAGAGCAATCAGGTAAGAGAAGGAAATCAGGGGTATCCAAATAAGAAAAAAGGAAGTTAAGCTATCCTTTTTTTTTTGAGTTGGAATCTCACTCTGTCGCCCAGACTGGAGTGTAGTGGCCGTTCCTGTCCACCGCAGCCTCGACCTGCTGGGCACCAGCAATCCTGCCGCCTCAGCCTTCCAAGTAGCTGGAACTACAGGCGCATGCTACCACACCTGGCTGTTTTTTTATTTATTGTAGAGATGAGGTCTCGCCAAGTTGCCCAGGAGGGTCTCGAACCCATGGGCTAAACTATCCTTTTTTGTGGATGATATGATCCTACACCTTGAAAACCCAAAGGAGTCCACCAAAAACCTCCTTGCACTTTGGTAAAGTTTCAGGGTACAAAATCAATGTGCAAAAAAGACAGTGGTATTTCTATACACCAGAAACAAACAGGCAGAGAACCAAATAAAAAGCACAATTGCATTTACAATAGACACACACACACACACACACACACACACACACACACACACACACTGAAATACCCTGGCATCTTCCTAACCAGAGAAGTGAAAGACCTTTACAACAAAAACTGTAAAACAATGCTCAAAGAAATCAAACATGACACAAACAAATGGAAAAACATTCTGTGCTCATGGATTAGAAGAATCAATATTGTCAAGACGTCCATCCTACCCAAGGCAATCCACAGATTCAATGCAATACCCATCAAATTACCACATCATCCTTCTCAGACCTGGAAATGACAATACAGAAATTCATGTGGAAACAAACCAGCAAAAAAAAAGAATACGAATCGCCTAAGTAATCCTTAGCAACAGAAACAAAATAGGAGGTATCACACTTCCAGACTTTAAACTTTACTATAAGGCTACAATAATCAAAAGAGCCTTGTACTGGTACAAGAACAGGCATATAGACCAATGGAATAGGACATAAATTCCAGAAGCAAAAAACTTGATCTCTCAACCAACACATCGTTGACAAAGCCATCAGTAACAACCACTGGGGAGAGGAGAACTTATTTAGCAAATGGTTCTGGGAAAACTGGTTGCCATTTGTTTTTTAATTACTCTGGCTAAGATACTATCCTCTGCTCCTAACTCTCCACAAAACTGCTCCTGCTGGAAGGGGCGGCAGAGGGCTCAGAGCCGCGCTGTGTGTGGTGTGACAACTGGAACCAGCCACGGGCCCCTCCTCCTGCCTTCAGCCCAGGAGCTCAGCGGAGCTAGCTCTGGAAGCCTTTTACTTCTGTGATGTAACCATGTTAGGACGTTGCCTTTGCCAACAGATGCCTGTTTGCCCTTTTGGGTGGCCCCAACAGGTGTCAGCCTCCCCTCTGTCTGTCCTGGAGGTGGGCAGAGTGAGCTACAACATCTTGCCTCCCTTTGTGGTACCAGGACAGTGGCTCTCCTCCGATTTCTGACTATAAAGCTAAATTTCGCCACCACATCTGGCAAAGCGGAGGTCATTCTTCACGCTCTCATGGCCATTCCAAGACTAGGCCATAGAATTCCACTTTTGAGGATAAGAAGATCCTGGCAGAACACAGTTGCTTCACCCCGGCCCACAGGCCATGGAGCATGTCGCTCAGAGCAGAGGCCACCAGCACTGCCTTCACGGTGACTTGTCACAGATGGGTGCTAGTCCTCAGCCAGTGTGGGGGACACCACGGGGTCGGCAGGGCAGACCCTACCAGCTTTTCTGTTTTGCAGCCAAAGATGGTCAAAGCATTGCCTGTATCTTCAATAAGGTTGAGCGTGGTAGCTCACGCCTGTAATCCCAGCACTTTGGTAGGCCTAGGTGAGAAGACTGCCTGAACCCAGGAGTTCAAGACCAGCCTAGGCAATGTGGCGAGACTTCATCTGTATAATAAATCAAAAAATTAGCCACACATGGTGGCTTGTGCCTGTAATTCCAGTTACTCGGAAGGCTAAAGTGGAAGGAAGAATTGCCTGACTGCAGCAGGCTGAGACTGTGATCATGCCTCTGCACTCCATGATCATGCACTCCATGATCATGCCTCTGCACTCCAGCCTGGGCAACAGAGTGAGACTCTAACCCAAGCAACAACAGCAACTATATATATTCCTCAGTTAAAAAAAATATATATATGTATGTCTGTATGTGTGTGTATATACATATACACATATGTATCTTCAATAAAATCAAGTGCTGAAGAGGACTTTTGATAACATTTAACTATTCAGAATGTACAATTACACATTCGCTATCAAAAATAAATCACCACGGGGTCACCCCCACTTTCCTTCATCTCACAAATGACCCCAAGGAGAACAGCCCCTCAAGGTTGATTTTTAAACTAAGTCTTTATGTTTGATGTGTGATATTGCTTTTTAAATGTTTTTCAGATTGTAAATGTTGGGCTTTGTTTTTTGATGTAACTCAGAATAATGGGATTTAGAGGCCTGTGACTAAAAGTCAAATCAAATTTGTAACTGACCATGGATCCGAATAAACCTGTCCTTGCTTCTGAAAAACAAAACAAAACAAATAAAAACTACTCTTGCTTAGTCATAAATAGCTTCTAATTTGAGAAATAGCACAGATTTTTTTTTAACTATCATCTTTATAAATTTCTGATCACCTCTGATTCTTGGAACACATCTTGTGGTATCTAGACACCAATTTATATTCCTTTTTTTTTCTACCTCTCTGAAGTTTCTCGGTCTCCTTTATTAGCTCTTTCTTTTCTACTTGTCTATGAAACATAAAAATCTTGATGGGTCCTGTCAATTCTAACTCCAAGATGTACCCCAATCAACTTTATTCTTTTTTTTTTTTGAGTTGGAGTCTCACTCTGTCACCCAGACTGGAATGCAGTGGCTGCTCCCGGCCACCGCAGCCTCGACCTGCTGGACTCCGGCGATCCTTCTGCCTCAGCCTTCCAAGTAGCCGGAATTACAGGCATGTGCTACCATGCCCAGCTTATTTTTTAATTTATTGTAGAGATGAGGTCTCACTGCCCAGGCAGGTCTCGAACCCACGGGCTCAGGCAATCCACTCACTCAGCCTCCCAAAGGCACGGGATTACAGGCTGAGCCACCGAGCCTGGCTCCACTTCATTCTTTCTATCTATACTTCATTCGATTTTGTCCAAGCTGCCATTCTCTTATGCATCAACACAGTCTCATAATTGGTCTCTCAGTTTTTGCTCTTACTTTTCATCATGCAGCAGATGGCGATCCTTATAAATGCAAGTGAGATAGATCACTTCACTTCTTAAACCTCTTCAAAATGGCCTACAAACCCCACATGATCTTGGTCCAGGTTTCCCTGGAGAGTTATCACATGTCATTCTTCTGGGCCTCTAGCTGAAGAGGACTTCTTTTAGTTCCTCAAATACACAGGGCTACTTTCCTGCCCCTGAGACCTAGCTCCTTCTTAACTGGAGTAATCCTCCCTTCTCTCTCTCAGGTCTCAAGTCTCCACTTCAAATATCACACCCTTAATAAGATCATGCCAATCTAATTTATATGTCTGATTATCTTTCAGAATAGCCCATTTTTTACATAGCACTTATTATAATTTAATATCTTAGTTCATTTAATGTATGAACATCTCCTCTAGAATGTAAGCTCTATAAGTCAAGGATTTTGTCTGTTTTGTTCCACATTGCACAAAATGTCAAGCATAGTGCCTGGCATATTAAGCATACAACAAATATTTGTTAACTGAATAAGTTTTCTGCCATATGCAGTACTAAGGAAAATTTGGCATTTTCCTTAGAACTTGTTTGAGATTCCTCTGAGAACAGTTTAATATTTTATACTCTTTGATGATTCATCTATGTGTTCTAATCAAGCCCTTTCTCATCTATTCTTAACTTCTTGGCAGTTCTCATGTTTAGAGAGTTGATGCAGTAGGTTATCTGGTATCTGGAAGGATTAAAAAAAAGCAAAGAAATTCAACCCGGTTCATGGTCAAACTATGCCATGGTTTTGTCCCTTTGAGAGCATGTTCTGAGTTCCAGGAGAATCAACGATAGGCTGATAAGAATAATGGACTGTGTACTTGTTAAGTTTGTGAAATTAGTTGCCTGCGCAGCCTTCAAATCCATCTGTCCCTTGTTGTAACTCTGGCCATCTCATTCCAGGCTGGATTTCTGTCCATGCTTTTATTGACCCCCTGAACAGCTTGATTGATTCTCTTGGACATAGACCTTAATCTTTAATATTTCCAGTGTGACTAGTTTGAACCTAATAAAGGACACACGGCTTACTTTGACACAGCCCTTGGACCTCCTACCTCCCACTTCGCTCTCCTTCCCCGACCCTTCTCCCAAAACACATCTGATGTGTCACCTTTGTAGGCAGCCTTGATTTGTTCTGAATATGGCCAGTCCCTAATCATCTACTGCCCAACCTCAGAAAGTAACTTAAGCAATGCCGGCATAATTCCTCCTCAATTATATAAAGCTTTTGGTTTCACTGGTTTATGGGGGGGGGGACCCTGTAATTCTGCCGTAAAAGCTAAAGAGTAATCCATCAGTTAAGGGTATATGGAAGGACACTATTATTTTCAGCAGTTAATGGTACTCTCCAGGGAGTCTTTGCCTTCCATATTTTTGGAATTCTCTGATCACTTGTAACCATCCACTATAGTTTATGCCACTTGGGCTCAACGCTTCATAATCCAGAGAGCCTCTGAAATCCTTCTCCTCTTAATCTTTCTGTCTGCAAAGTCTGACTCAAAAGACTCTAGGAAAGTCTACTGCTTTATTGTCATCATTTCTCATTGTTTTTACTATAAGAGCAAGAGCTCATTTATCAAATATTTCTACAATGAATCATCATTTCTCTTTATATTCTATTGCTGTATAACCATGTTCCTATAAAAACATATTCATAAACATATTCCTAAATATTCCATAATACAAAAATATCTAACCAGCATGCATTTTGTACT
This sequence comes from Cephalopachus bancanus, assembly GCA_027257055.1. NCBI lineage: Eukaryota > Metazoa > Chordata > Mammalia > Primates > Tarsiidae > Cephalopachus > Cephalopachus bancanus. Next base: position 4,740,219 of record JAPVLO010000080.1, read on the forward strand.
ACTCAATGGGATTAATATGCTTTCCAACTCCCTGTACTGCTGAGGCCTCTGCCCTTTAGCTAATGCTTCTGTGCTGAGAGGCCAAACTGATCGAGTCACAGTGTATCACCACGTGACCTTGAACAACTCACTTAAGTTTCCTGAATCTCAGTTTCCTTATCTATGAGATGGGCATAAATAGCACCAGTTGCCTCTCAAGTTGTCAGTGCCAAGTGAGAGAGATACTGAAAACATACGCCAGCCTCTTTTATGTCTAGCGATGAAGACCAAATCCCACTAAGGCAGATCTTTTTTGTTCTAGGAAGAGTCTCCTAAATGTCTTACTTATAGATATACAAAGGTAGACTGAATAGATTCTCATTGTCTGGGACAAAAAATCTTGCATGACTGAGTTAAGTCTGCTTTCTTTGAGACACAGATGTAAAAACCTGGTCATTGTGAAGGAGCAGGACAATTTGCATAAGGAATCCAAGGTCTTTGGGGGAGAACAGTCCGGGATCCACTCACAATCCCTACTCACAGTGACATACAGTCAAACTGACTTGTTGGTATGGACCAAGGTAGCACTCAAGGCTCAGTGTGAAGGAAGGGTAGAAATGTCAGTTGGTATAGTGGTAGGTTTGGGAGCACAATAGCTGAGCAAGGGAATATGAGTTAAGGAGTCACAAATTGCATTCAAACTGGGTCACCACTGTATGCTGGGAAGGGACATGAAGGGCAAGAGTTTCCCAGAAGCAGTAGGCAAGGCTTCTCTTTAGATGTTCATGATCCGTCTTCAAAAGAAACATTCTGGTGCTCCAAAAAGCAGCAACAGTAGTAAACTGATCAGATTCTCATCTCTCTTCTCCTTTCTTCCTTCTCCTCTTCTTCCTCTTTTTCCTCCTACTCTCAAACCTTAAAAAATAGTAAATCACTTTAACTAAATAGTCCTCAGTGCTCTTAGGCTATTTTGTGGTGATAGACCCCAAAAGAAAGTACTAAGTTTCATGTGAATAGTACAAGTGAGCAGAGAAGCAAATAATTAAAAAACATATAGAGGTGACTAAGTTTACACCTTGAGCTGGTAGAGAAAAGCATATTATTTATAACAGAGAAAGAGTTGTATATGTGTAAGAATTTTATAAATAACAATATTCTTTATAAAATAAGTGATATTTATTTTCAGCTTTTGCCTATGACCTTTTTCTGAACCCCAATATACTTCGGAATTGTCCGAGGTCATCTGAAGTACCCCCAGAGATCAACCTAGATCTAGAATGAAAATGACTCTTCTGTGAAACTCTTAGAAATATCCTCAGTAGGTTGGTGTAAGGAGATGTTTGAGACAACTTGAGACTAAGCAAGGAATAGCACAAAGCAATCAGTTCTGAATTTATATGGCAAAAGCTGTATCAAGGTCCATGTAACAATTTCCTAACTCCTTTGGAAATAGTAGGACATAGTAGAGAACAGCCCAAATACCGCTGGCCTCAGGGTCCTGAGCCTCACTACTGATATAAAGTGGCTGTCATTGTAGGAGGTTATGTGGGCAGAAGAGATTCTACTTTGAGACCTGGAGATTTCTATTCTTAAGTAAGTTTTTGGTCTTCAGCTAGCCCCTTGGCTCCCTCTCTAAAACTGTACCACAGAGACCACCATTCTCAGCCAAGTTCCTGTAGCCACACGGCAGATATGACCGGGCATTCCTTACCCACCCCAGCCCAGCATCTTTTCTCTCCCGCATGAAAGCATAACTTGTATCTTCCTTTCAGTTCGTGTTTTATTGTTTTCTTTTCCTCACATTACAACATGGTAATCCCCAAATCTCCCATTTTCCACACATGTGATCTTTGGTCATGCCTACTTGAAAATTCCAATTTCTAAAACCAATTTTCTTTACTCTGCAAGGTGTTCTGAAACTGCCATCCTGGTCTTCTCACTGTAGCCTATAGTAGTGCCTGGCATATATCATGTCCTCCACGAATATTTTCTGCATTAGCTATTTTTCTTAATGAACCCAGGATATAATATATTTAATTATTTTCTGCCATTTAAGAATATTCAGTTGGGCTCGGTGGCTCAGCCTGTAATCCCACGCTTTGGGAGGCCAAGGTGAGTGAATAGCCTGAGCCCGTGGGTTCGAGACTCGCCTGGGCAACTTGGCAAGAACTCATCTCTATAATAAATCAAAAAATTAGCTGGGCGTGGTAGCGCATGCCTGTAGTTCCAGCTACTTGGAAGGCTGAGGCGGAAGGATCGCCGGAGCTCAGCAGGTTGAGGCTGCGGTGGCCGGGAGCATGCCAGTGCACTCCAGTCTGGGTGACAGAGTGAGACTCCAACTCAAAAAAAAAAAAAAAAAAGAATATTCAGATTTGCTGTGATATTAGGCATCTTCAGAAATCTTTACTGCCTTCATCCTTCTTTCTTTTTAGTTTTCCTGAATATTTAGATTATTCTCAATAATGATGATTACTGGTGTTATTTGTTTGTTGATTCATCTACATGCCACCTAGTTACTTTTTTCACCAAAGAACTTAAGATGACTTACACAAATACCAAAAATACAGCATTATGATGACACAAATTTAGAATAGAAGGGGGAGAAAGTCAGGAAAACAAAAATACAGATATATAAAATGGGTTTGGGAATAAAGCTAATACAAAGCTTCATACTATTAGGACTCATATGGCTGCTTTGGATGAATCTAATTTGACTCTCAGGTTCTAGCTATCACCCCAAAAGAAAAGCCCAATCAGTTTAACAATTTACAGTGTTTGTAAGAGAGATACAAAGGAGTCACTCAGAAGAAACACAATTATTTGGGACGTTAAGCCCCTACAAGAATGTCTCCCATGTGGGCCATTGAAAAGAGTCCAGTGAACTCTATGCCCCTAGCAGACTTACAGGGAGCATGCAGGAGTTTTATAGGACGTTTGAACAGCACTCCCTATTAAAAACCCATGGCATCTTTCCCAAGGACAACGGAGTGTAAACATCTTTACAGGCCGTGGTATGAATGATGCAGTGCAGACCCACAGATCTCTGGTGATCTGACTTAATTCAGAAGTAAATATAAAGACCTGAAAGAACAGATGCAGTGCACAACTTCCAAGAAATTTTCCCTGGAGGTGGTTTTTCTCAGCTGAGTTTTGATTTTAAAATGGGTGCCAATCACTGCCAATGAGAAGTCAGCCACTTGTCAGCCACTATATACGTTATCTGGGGTCCTCAGATCACCCATGAAGGTGGGAGTTATTATTCACATTGATTTTGAGGGAACTAGGGCTCAGAAAAGCTAAATGACTGGTCCAAGTTCACCACAACTGGAAAGTAAGGTGGCACGGATTTGAAACCCAAAGCTTCCAACTATACCAGCAGAGAAATTTCCCGCTGCCTTCTCTTATAAATCTCTAACTGCTTTTGTCCAAAATGACTTAGGTTGCATTATTTAAAACACATTGTCTTTTTTTTTTCTTGGCTTGCATTTGGCTAACATGCAGGCATAACTGGGAACTAATACCTTAATGCTGCCCTGGAGAAGAAAAGGCTCAGCTATTGGTTCATCTGCCAACTTCCAACAAGAGTAAGTGCTAATTTCCCTATCTACATCCTCAAAAAAGCCCTTGAAACTCAAAACGCAATGTGTGATTTGCTGATATGTTTTTTCTTCAATTTGGTTGAACATAAATAAGACATACTTTGAGAATATCTATTTCAAAGGTGCCCCTTTCCAAGCAAGTGAATCTTTTCGTGTAAGTTTAGTGGTAAATTTTTAACTTGAGACATCCTAGTGGATTCAACATCTCATAATCATGGGTATGTGGTGCCTTGAATTATTCTTTTCATCTTCTTCCACATCCTATTTAGTATAAACTCTGGAAAGCCACAAAATGTAAAACCATTTTTCTAGACCAAAGATGGCCTAAATTTCAGAAACAATAATTAGAAAAACTTTGGTTGATCCCTAAACTCACCCTTTAATTAATACTATAATGAGGGGCAGACACAGACATACATATATACATGTGTGTGTAATATATTTATGAATATATATATATATTTATATTCATTCTCTCCAAATAATTAGTATAAAACTAGAAAGGGTGACCTAGTTATTTGTTACTGCATTTAAGTAAAAAATGGTATACCTTTACTCTTATAACTTTTGTCTGGATGAAATTTATGTCTGGATAACCATAAATTTTAAAACCTTCTAATGGATACAATGGACATTTGAGTTAGCCATTCTAAGTTCTACATTTCACACAATTGGCATCCAGAAATGAACAAGAAATATCAACAACCCCCCAAAAAGTCAGTTTATTTGCCAATGTTTTATTCACCATCTGTCTCAATAAATATTCAAAATTCTTTGCTTTCTTCAGACAAATGTTAAAGATTTGCAGCCAGTTCAATTTTTTAAAGTTTTTTTTTCTGTCTCTTACAGTTAGCATGCATTGCCTTAAATAATTTTCTTTTAGAAACTTTTTATTCCCTAGCAGGCAGCAAATGCTTAGACTTTACACATAGGAATGATATACAGTGGCAATCAGACATTGCCTGCCAATGTCTACTGACCCAGAGACATAAAGCAATTATATGGAACTTTTTAACCAAAAAGTTACATGTGTTGTGTGTGATTGTGTGTTTCCTAAGAATATCAAGTTAGAATCATAAATATTTGCAATTAGGTAGTCCTTATTGCTTTCATTGTTTACTTTTCCTTTATTTTTTAGAATTGTGCATTGAAGTTAGAAAGGTAGTGATTTGTTCCAAATCACATGACATGCCCATAACAGTCAGTCCTTAAAGCATGTTCTTTTGAATCTTCTTATTACTCCACAAAAGTCTGCATGGGGTATCAAAATTTCTCAGGCAATATTTCTTTTGGTTTCCCTCTCTTTTTTTTTTTCTTTAAATTTTCCTACTTTACTCGGTGTATAGAGACAAAGCTTGGGCTCTGGTTTAACTCAAAGTGCAGTGATTTTTTTTTGTAGCTGTTCGAAAAGAATAAATCTTCAGTTTGTCTTAATAGGCTTATTCCTCTTACTCTCACAGAATTAGCCATTTCCCTCCTCTCTTTCTTTAACCCAATAAAAAAATAGTCAAAGCAGACCAAATATTTTTGTTACCTTCCTCTCAAAAGTAGTACACACACACACACACACACACACACACACACACACACACACACACACGTACATTGGGGCAGCCAAATAAATTGTTGGAAAGCAATACAATAAAAGATACAAAGAGGGCCTTCTGACAACCAGTAAAAGTCTTATTTCATCACCAATTTCACACTCTTGAACTCTGGTTGATCCTGGTCTAACATCCTCCTGTAACAATTTCTTGGTGTCCCAGCTCCAACTGGACATTGGATACTGAGCATGAAAATGTCCATTAAGGATACTGTGCCTGTAATCAAATACTAAGACAATATTATCTCAGAGTGTAGAGAGGGTATCATTTTCTTGCGCTTCTTAAGTATTCACAGCTAAATGATTTATGGGCACACAAATGGATATAATGTCCCATAATATATAACAGGACCAATATTTAATGTGTTTCTTTTTTACTTTGTTTGAATAAAATCCCCCAAAATACTTTTAGCAAATGATCATTAATTATGTGCATTGTCAAATGCTCTCGGATTCTAATAAGCAAGCTCAGAATTTACAGTCCCCAGCTTTCTGCTAGTGCCCATAAATTCAAAGTGGGCGACGGCACTCAATAAATAGCCCATCACCGGAACAGAAGCCTCAAACAGTTCACTTTTGGACATACCACAGATTTTTTTCCCCAATGTCTGTAAGAAAATATCCTTTCTGAACGTTATTCTGAGAAAACTCTCAGATTATCTGAAGCTGTTTGTTTGTTTGTTTGTTTGTTTAAGCGGGACTCTATGACCCACAAGGGCTAAATTTGGCCTTAAGCCTGTAGATTTTTTTCCAGCTGCATCTTTTGTATAGATGGACTATCTGGGACAGAAGTGAAAGCCACAGTGCCTTCTTAGGGAATATTTATCACCATATATATTTTTTTTTAAATAAAGAAATTAAGGAAAAATGTTTGAGTTATGATGTCATAGTCAATTTCCTTAATCTTCAATGTCTTTGCAAATCCATTATGCACTTGGGATGTCAGAGGGGTCTACAAATTACCAAGTTGTTTAAAGTTTGCCGTTTTCTGAAGTGGTTTTGGTCATTTATTTTCATAGAAATGTTATTTCTTCAACTTACAAGGCATGTAATAGCAAGGCCTTTTGAGACAGCTGTCTGAATAGAAAATGGCTATCCACATTTCTAAAGAAAGGTGACTTCTTCTTTATGTGAAGTCCTCTAAAGAGCAGTTTGCATTTTAAGAATATGAAAAGACCAAACTTTCATTTTTTAAGTCTGTAGGAACTGTCCAAGCAAAAAGAGAGAGAGAGAGAGAGAGAGAGAAGAAGCGAGGGAGGGAGAGAGAGAGAAATACAGAGAAAATAAATAGAAAGATGCACAGCTTTGATCTGAGGTAAGGTGAGGGAAAATGCTATGTATTTAGTCATGGATTTATCTTTGTCTGAAACTCTCCAAATACTTTAGATCAAAAAAGAGCAATGTTAAAAGTTATTCTTGTCTTGTTATTTGAATACCAGACTTGGAATTGAAGAAATATTTGGTTCTTTAGCTCGTGCTAGAATTAATGATGGAGTGTGGCAAAACAGAAACTAAGGTAAGTGACAAATCATACCAAGATATTTTTTTCATTCTAGAAAATCTGTCCTGTAGAGGTTTAAAGTATCCAACTAAAAGCAGAAAAATGTATACACTACCTTGCCTTTAATACGTTGGAAAACTGCATAACAGAATTTAACAGGTGAACATTGCCACTAGAGAGTATGTCTAAAAAATGTACTTTCAGTTAAAGTCTCTAACTAAAACTAAACAAAAGGCAACAGTACAATAAAAGGGAGAAATACATGAAATGCAGCAAAAGAAAAAAGTGGGAAATACTACCTGCCAAAAATGTTTAAAGAAGATGAATAGGATAAAGAATGAAGAGAAATGAATTTAAGACCGTCAAATCCAAATGTAACAGTTTTCAGTTGGGGTAATTACACCCAAGGGCTGCAAAACACAGATCTCCTGATTCTCTGGCCAGTGTTCTCTCCATTATACAAGGCTAAGCCTTTATAGAGCTACACTGTACTGCAAACCACAAATAATTTTGGCCCTTATGTCAAGACTGCCAAACCTTGGATAGGACCCAGCCCTCCAGCTTCTTTCTTGAGAAACCGGCCTTTCCTGGTTTTATCTAGGTATGCTTTTACATACTGGTGTCAGCTGTATCCTAAAAGAAGAGACTCATATCCCTGAAACAGAAGGAACTCATCTAACTCACAAGATACAGTTTATGCATATTTGCTTCAAAGACATAGTAAACCTTCCCAGTGTGACAAAGGACTACTCCTCCCATCCCAGGAAAGAGCTTACTCTGGTTTTTCAGGACAGGCAGTTTTCCCTCCTCTTCAGCTCATCCGTCGTCATCTGCTACTCCCTTTCTTTTTTCTTACGGGATCAAAATGAGGAGTTTCCCATTTCTTGAAATCCCATCTATTGTTCAGACTTCTGTGTAGCCATTCAGGAGGACAACTCTTCGATCTTTTAGGGAACCTGCTTTCAGGGTCTTAGATTGACTTCTATTGCTGCTGATCTCTGCATCATTGTATTAACATCATGCTTAGTTTTAGAGGGATTCTGTACCTTACATGGTACAGTAAGCCTTAAGGCAATGTCACATTGTTTCTGTTTAGTTTTTTAAAAAGCATTTTGTTTCTGAGCTCTTTGATGGGAAAAGCAATTTATTTGGGTTTGAGGTTGTGCTTTTGGAATGGGAAAAGGGGTTACTGGGGTCAGAAGTCCCCATTAGGGAAGGAATTGTAACATTAAACAAGAGCATCAGAGTAGGATTTATTATTCTCTGAGTGATTCACCCTTCAGGAAGGAAATATTTGCCTCTCAAGTGGGGAGATTGTTTCACAGTGTTCACAATGGAAATTAAGGCAGAGAAACAAAATTAAAACAAGACACTTCTAAATTTAGATATTCAAAGAAACTTTTCCTATTGATTTATGCATTCATGATCAAAAGGTGTGTTGAAGAATGGGTTGGGAATGATGTAAATAACTTCTTGGGAAAAGAAAAAAAAAACAAGAGTAACTAATCATAAAGGTAAGAAGTGTGCTTTGAAATCAGGGTTTTATCTAGCTACCCATGAAGCAGAGAAACCCATTTGGTGTAAGTTTCTCAAATAGTGATAAGTGTCACAAAGTTTGAAAATGTTAATTTATTTAGAAGGATAAGATCAGGCTGGTAATTCAACCCCAATCATATACACCCCTAAAGTAGCGATTCTTGAACAAAAGCATCCCGATATTTTAACAAGTAGTCACATCTGGCAATTTCATTAACCCACAAGTTTTTCATCTGGAAATGGATCCAGATGTTTTAAGAAAATTTGTATTGGATCTGAAAGAATATGGGTCCTTTTGGCAAAGTGCTATTTTGTGGACTAATATCAGACCCTTTAGTTTCATGTACATGAAAGGGTCCAGGTTTTGTTTCGATGTGATTTAGATCCAAAGGAAAGGCAAAGTGCTTTTGTAATGTGTGTGCTCCATTCTGATGGGTCTGGAGACTGTTGCTCTGGGGGCACCTACAGACCACCCATAGAAAGAAAAGAAAAGTGACCATCCCTAGACCTTAATTCAGGACGTAAACTTTTACTACTTTACTAGATACTACGTCCTCACAAAAATTGGTTATTCCCATTGAACTAAACTAAAAGAAACTTAGACGAATCAGAAAGACCCAACCAAGTGGTCTATCACAGCTTCCTTCTCACCTTTAGAACAGGTTATATTTACAACAACTCCAACCAACAAAATATACAACACTTTAAAAACCCCTTAGAGAAGCAGATTCTGTAATCATTATCATTAGTCCATTCTAGTTCTTACAAACCCTCAATGAAAAAAATATTCTATTTATTTGGAGTCACTGGGCATTAACAATTCCCCATACTATGGTTTCTGGGAAATAGTTGCATTGCTCACTGTCCATCTTTGCTGAACTTCAGGGTGATCTGGTTCTGCAGTCCAGGATAGAGTGGCAGCAACTACCATTTACTAAATCCAATCCCATTGCTAATCTAACTCCCCTGCCACTTTTGGTGGTGAAGTTTCCACATTCAAATCAAACTGTCCCATTTACAAGCTGTGTAACTTTGGTAAAATCATGTAATCATCCAGTTTCTTCATCTGGAAAATGATGTTTATAAGAGTACATGTTCAACTAATTGTTTTAAGAAGCAAATAAGATTATTTATGCAAAGTGTTTATCTTGGTAAATGCTCAAAAACTGTTAGCTACAATACTGTGTGTATTTAAAACTACTAACACTAATTATTTTGTTATTTTTCTCTTTATCTCTCAGTTCTGATACCTCTCACTCAGACATTAGATCCTTGGCCATAAATCAGAGATTCCCCATAAGACCAATGTCAGAGAAAGTGACACTCTCCCAGAGGTAAGTTATGGGAAGCTTGACATGGTCCTGTACTCAACTATTTAGTTTTAACTTTTTACATTCTAAATTCTCCTCTAGTTCTCAGAACAGCTCTATGATATGTAAAGAACTGATATCATTATTCCCTTATTACCCATGAGGTAACTAAAGGTTATAAGAAGTAAATAACATATCAAAGGCCATACAAAAGAATGGGGTCTTTCATGCTGACTTCATGTCTTCAAGCCACAGGTTATTCTATCACCTTATACTACTTTGCAATCATATCTGGAAATCCTGGTCCCCATTCTAACTTGGAGTTCTGCAAGCATCAGAGAAGGAAGTCACAGAAGGGCAAGAGAGTAGGCAAGAGGTAGTTCCCACGTGTCTCAAAAGAGATACAGTGTCACACAGTACATATTGAAAGTCCCCTATTTCTTGGACTTTTCTCTTTTGGGAAATACTGTCTGCGATAGTAATTTCCTATTTCGAGTAAGCTTAAGAATCACTTCATGAAATGTAACTCAGTGGGTTAAGAACTGAGGCCCAGAGATTTGGATATTTTATTAATACCCAGTAAATATTGATGGATTTGGTCCTATTTCTCCCATTTGAACAGGGCTTGCTCAAGCCCTAAGAGATTGTAAACTCTCTATTCTTAGTTTCTCTTGATAATAGCTACACTCTTCTTCCCTTCTACTTATTCTGCAACCACTGAGGATACTGTTTTTTGACGTTAAATTTGCTGACCATGTAATATGTGTAGGCATCAAGCATCTGTATTATATAGATCACTTTTCTGCAATATAGCGAGTCTGACAGTGTCATAAAAGAAAATTAGAGTCGTCTGACAGGATTTAAGCAGCCACCAGTTATTTCTTAAAGTAATGTGAAATCAGATGCATTATCTATAGGGAACATTGGATGAGTTCTAAATTACTACTGCTAGTAATGAGAAATTTTATTATATTATTTCTTAGATATATGACTGTGATAATATAGCATGGAAAATAGTAACAAACTTTGGTCCATGACAGCATTATAGAATTAGAGGAAATTAATTCAGCTCACATTCAAAATCTTTCATGCTTCAAATGTGTCTGGTTACAGCTTTAACCATTGTGCCTATTTTCGTAGAGTTGATCTTCACAAGCTTTCCTTTGAGCAACTCAAAGGGATCCATATGTTTGGACCCTCTAGGCAATCTGAAGGCAAATGTAAGCAATCTCAAAAATTTCTATGCAATCTGGAATCAAATCTACAATACAAGTCTCCACAAGTCTCTGTGGCTATCTATTCTGGGTGTATGTATTTATGTTTGTGTGTTAAATATTATAAAACACTGAAATAACATTAAAATGTAATCATAAAAATACCTGGACAAGTTTATGAGGCCATTTCTTAGGTAAAATACAGATTCAAATGTCTACATATTAGAGCATATGACATATACCCGTGTGATACACACATACCTATGTACAGTGGTATGCAAGCAAACATTTAACTTGCTCTTTGGGGAGAGACATTAGCTCATACCATCTGCCAATTTCTACAGTGTAAATACTCTTGCTGTGGCTGATTTAAAGCTACCAATGTTCCCGAATATGGTTTCCTGAGCCATCAGGAGCTAGCTCTGATATACCACTGCTAGATACTTTTCTCAGTTTCTCTTTGTCAAAAGGGAGAATTTTTGACAAAGAGGATGATTTAGTTAGCTGACCTTGAAGGTGCTTCAACATTTAACATGTTTTATCTATTTACATTTGTATGCTATAATTAATTGCTATAGCTTGAGTAGGAACGTAGGTGGTCCGCCGTGCCTTTAATTCTACTAAAACTGAAAAGTTTATTAAAGCAGAGATTTAAAGGCCACTATACAAATCTGGGGCTTTGAAACCCACTGTTTCTCCCAGGGTTTCTAATCCCATGTGCTTGCAGAAATGGATTTTCAACTGGCCTATTTATCATTGCAATCGCTTCTTCCCATATTATATGCATATTTTATGTGTTTTTTCCCTTCAAAATAGTCTTTGTTTCAAATATTAAAATAAGAAATTTTATTCTATGTCCTACAAAAAGAAAAGGGGGATAAAAGTTAATTGTCTCTGAACTGAAGTGTAACTGTGGCCCTATTAAAGAGGTGTAGTTATGGGCTATTGATCGCAGCGCACAGGAAGAGCTTGTCATGTAAAGTCAAGAGGTTAATGTAATTACAAGAATGGGCACAGGATCAGCTGTAGCCCAGAAGTGGCGAATAACTAAAAGCTGCTTTAGAGACACATAATGTTGTCAAAGCATAAATAATTCATCCTAGCATTCGAGAAGAAATTACTCCTCTGTTCCAGCGTATTATTCAGCCATTAAAATCTTGCCTTCTAAAGACTTTTGATATAATCATATTTTCAATTCTAAGTCATTCTGAGGAATGCCACCTTCATTAAACCTCATATTGTGTAGTTTTCAAAGTATTAGGGAGGATATGAAATAGATCCACAATTTGTTTAATAACCACAGTACAGCTCAGATAAGAGGGAAGATGCTGGGAGGATTTATGCTGCATCTAGTCGCCAAGTAGGGATGAAGCTTAAGCAATGTGGGGCAGAATTCTTCATTCTTGAGCTGGGCCAAGTTTCATTCACTCCAGTTCCTTGTTGACGCCAAGACCTGACTCAATGCCTGAAACATTCCTCTAGTGCTAAAAAAGTAAGAAATGCATGAGAATAGTGATGAGTCTCACTCTCCTTTTTGTAAGTATTCACACAAGAACTGTTCACTCTCTCTGATAAGAATACTCTGACAGTGTGGTTTGGAACTGAATTTGCTTTTCATTGTTTTTCCTGCGATATGTGCATTTAGTAACAAAGTTTTGTACGTCTGTGGCAAATTGATAGCTGCAGGCCCTTCAGAATCAATAGCTTCCTGCTGTTTCTATAGTGGTCAAACCATCATTTAGACCATGTTGTGCACAGCATGTAAAAAACAGTACCTAAAACAACAAATGTAAGAGCAAATATGAGCGTGACATCATACAACCAGTAGTGACCGTAGAAGGACACATGTAGTTTTCTGTTTTACCCCAAAATTGATTCTCTACCCTCTCTGCTTTGTCCTATGCCTCCAAAATATGAGCAGGATCCTTGACCCTCTGACTTTCCTCTGGGATCAGCCAGTGAAAGATCATAGCAACTAATCTGAGAGCAGGAGGAGAGAGGTGAGAGCATGTCTTTCTTGCTCCCTTTTTGCTGAGTTTCAGTTTTAGAGGTCTTTCCTCCATGTCTCTGGTCTCCAGAGACATTTTCACCCCTTGTTCTTGTAGACCTATAAGATCTTAGCATCATCGCAAGCCTTTGAGTACTTCAGCATCCTTGATTGGTTCTTTGTCAATAGCCATTTTATTGAAAGTCTTCAAAACTCAACTCAGTGTGATGTTTATTGTCTCCAAGGATCTTGACTGATATATACGACTAGGCAAGAAACAGGGAACAACTCCTCCTTAATACATTCTCTAGAAGAGATTTCTTGTTCTCAGTTTTTAAGTTGCTAAAACCATGCACCATGACAGTTGCTAAAACCATGACAAAAAAAAAAATTGGGGGGGTTATAACAAAACAAGACTAAAATCTCAGTCCCAACAATCAAAGAAGAATGATGTTCCTTGCACATTTTAGATCATATCATCAACCAGTTAGTTGTTCTCCAGTCACTCCTTGGAGGGCCCTAATAGCTGATCAGCACCCTTCCTGCCCATGTTAGAAATGAGCTATTCCTTGGCTTAAGTGCCAAGAAGTCCAATTTCTCCACCAGATGAAACAACTACATATATCTCCTCTGGCTGAGCCCCACTTGTGAGTGGCAACCCGTTGTATAGTTCAATTCATTATACATGACTCACTGTATACATTTCAGTCATAAGAAACATTTTCTGCTTTGAATCTAAAAACCATATCCCTCTGGATTTTTCCTGGTTTAGGATTTGCAATGAAATGATGTAGGCTTTGTGATAAGAAAAGAATATAAAGTATTTATCCAAAATGTCTGAGACATTTCCATTCACAGAGCTGACCAACAGGGATATAACTGTCTGCTCTGGGTCATACATGTTGTCACAGAGACACTACAGTTCACTTCAAACTCTGCTTTACTGCTCTCCACAGTGCTAGAAAATATTTTCTTTTTATTTACTTATTTATTTTTTGAGTTGGAGTCTCACTCTGTCACCCAGACTGGAGTGCAGTGGCCGCTCCCGGCCACTGCAGCCTCGACCTGCTGGGCTCCGGCGATCCTTCCACCTCAGCCTTCCGAGTAGCCGGAATTACAGGCATGCACTACCATGCCCGGCTGATTTTTTGATTTATTGTAGAGATGAGGTCTCACCAAGTTGCCCAGGTGGTTCTCAAACCCGCGGGCTTAGGCAATCCCCTCATCTCAGCCTCCCAAAGCAGGGGTTACAGGCTGAGCCACCGAGCCCGGTTGAAAATATTTTCATTCGGTATCAGCACCTGAGAGTCACCCTTGATTTCATTCTCTCCTTACCTCCATGCTCCATCACTAACATATTGTAGTTTTTTTCATCTCAAATATCTCTATTTCTGTCTGTCATCATTAATATCTTGTGTAACCTACAATCACCTCTCATGGATGAATATTAATAGAATAACTCCACTGCTTCGCTTTTGCCTCCCTATAGTCTCTTCGTAAACAGAGCATCTAGGTTGATGTTTCTAAAATGCAGATCAGATTACAACACTCTCACCCCACGACCAAGCCCTCCATTGACCCCCTTGATTTACAAGCACCACCCCCCACCCCAGGTAAACTTGCAGCTCCCTGTCGTTCCCCCTTCTCTCATGATACACTAGCCTCACTGACCTTTCTAAGCCTCAAAACACAGCTTTTTACCAACTCCTGGTCATCTTGTTTTCCTGCCTGGAACAATCTGCCACCAGTCTCTGCTTGGTTGCCTCTGTCTTGCCATCCAAATCTCAACTCAGATACTACCCCCTCTGAACAACCTTCCTGTCCACATTCTTTCATGCCTCATTCCTTGAGTTGTGCTTCATCACATCTTCCCAGGCAGTTTTCATCTAGTATGTATGTACTCTATGAGATCAAGAATCTTGTGTGTCCTGTTTACTCCGTCTTCTTTAGTCCTTGTAATGGCACCAGCACACAGTAGGAACTCAGGCAGCCTTTGTGGAATTTAATTCACTGGTCTACTGCAATAGAATGGTGCAAAAAGGTATGGTCTCATGTTTCTTGTTTTCCACCAAATACTGTCAATTAGCTAGTTACCTTATGTCCAAATTATTTTACCTTCTTCTAGCAGCCATCAGTTAAACTTTAACCTGCTCTATTCAGTGTTGGAAATTGCTATAACATGTGTGATATGAAATTCCTCTAATTTTCAAAGACTTCCATGAGTGATTTTTAAAACTTTGATTTTTAGAGGCAATATTCACCCGTTAGTCAAGTAAAGAATGCAGAATTTAAAAGTACAGAAGTGGAACCAAATGAAAAATAGGTGAAGAGAACAAAAAGAAGACCTGAAATTCAAGTCCTTCTCAGGATAAGCAAATCCTTTTAACACCAGACCACTGGGGAGTAGCTATAATAGTGTTGCCATTCTTTTTCTGAAAACTTCAGAATCAGAAGATGACTGCAAAAAATTAGAGATTTTCTGATCTTGCTCCCAACACATAACAAATTGAATCATATCATCCAATGTGCAAAGTTCAAAGGAGCAAGATCTCTGAACTGGAAATCCCAGTGGCACTGTTTACTAGACCTTGAGCAGGTTATGTAACCTCATTGAAGCTAATTGTTCTCATCTGAAAATAAGGAAGATTTACTGTATAAGACTGAGACGAGCAGATGACTGTGTCTGTGTAAGTGCTTTGTGACCTGTCAATCAATACACAAATGCTCACTATTGCAATCATTACTGTTGCGAGAGAGATGGAAAGATGACTCACAGAGACAAGTGGTAGACACCTACACCAAGCATTACAAGGGATGCAAAGAACATTCTCCAAGTGCTGAACATTGAGAGAGAAAATAGGGGAAAGAGCCTACCTTTGTGAAGGCGTAGGAGCTGGTAAGCTTGGTCTAGAAAGTTTTTGTAGAGAAGATGAGATTTGAACAAAGAGCTGAAGAAGGTGTGTCCTTGTTTAGCATCCAGAAAGAAAATAGGATGGCATGGTGGAAGAAACTACTGCCCAGAGGTCAGAGAAATTAGAAAAGGAAAGCAGGTGCCAGGAAAGGCCAGGCAACATTGTATCGTCCGATAAGAGGACACAACATTGGAGTGTAACAACAGATTAGATGAATTAACCAAGAGAGGAAATAAATAAATGTTGGAAGGGCTTAAAATCCCAGACTAGGAGATGCATCCAGGTCTGGAGGCAAGTCAGGGCATGATCAAAAGAATTCTGGGACCACTGAAAAATCCTAACAGCATTCTTCTGCAGCAACAGAATAGTACCTGGATTAAGGGGACTAAAGGATCTCCATTGCATTTTGTCAAATCAGGCTACATTCGGAGAACTGGATTTTTAAAAAGAATGTTGACTTCAAAGCTCCCAGAGGAGGGTGGCCAGAGTGAAGAGGCGAATGAAAATGATGCCATGCAAGGAAAAATGGAAGGGTCTGGTTATGCATGTTCCAGATAAGTCCAGGAATGAACTTGTGATATAACTTTCTTTTTTTTTTAGGATGATCTCACCTGACTTTAAGAGATTAAAGAAAAGTTAAGACTTACGAGACTCCATATAACTGAAAAACCTGAGAAGTATATGGGAAAGCCCACTTAGTTATTTAGAAGCCAACAGGCTTGTATTTAGTCAATTTTGCTGCTGCACCCCCACCTCTGGTGAACATATTACTTACTTTCCAAGTAATTACTTAATCAATTATTTTTTTAAAAAACGGTCATTAGAGTAAAAAATTTCTAAAATGTTCACATAACTAGCTAGTGGCAGAGGTACTAGAAATTGTCTAGTTATTTAAACCTAGAGGTTACTTAAATCATCAAAATATTGATTGACTTTCCTCACTTGGACTTACCTAAAAGGATGTAAAACAGTGGTAAAAATGGGATGAGTCTGTCAATTGTAAAAATTGGGTAAAATAATAAATATCTCACAGTGTATTAGAGTCCAATTATCCAAGAGATCATACCACAGCCAGAGATTAGAAAAACTCACTGAAGATATGGCTTAGAGGGAAGATGGATAGGAAACCAGACAGGAAGAAATCTCTCCCAAACTGTGTTCAACACAATCCTATTATTTCTGGGTACTCTGGTTTCTCTTCAGATGTTGTAAATCTTTTGCCTTTTATTATTTCTGTATGCTAAATCTATTATATCACAGAAGAAAAAAGAGAGAGTCCTATAGTAAAATAAATTTGAGAAATGGCAGGTTCAACAAAATAACAGAGCTTGCTTTATTGCAGGATCCCACTGCACTTTTAACGTGTTCAAGTGTTTTGTGACTTGATAAGGACATTGTACAGAGCAGTTTCTTTTGTCTTGTTTTCTTTTCTTTTTTTTAAATACAGAGGTGACCTTCCTCCTCCCAACACCCACTACCTCCTCCACAAGCATTTTAGGGGAAGGAGTATTTGTCAAACACGGCTTTACAAAAACCCTGGAGAGCTCTGCCCCTGCATTTAGTGGTCCCAATGGGGATGATAAGAGTGCTCAATTCACCCCATGGGGATAGAGCAAGAATCCTAAATCAATTGTCAAACACTAATTAAATGTATTATCTGTCAATTGCTGTGGCAGATACAAAGACTGAAATCTACTGTCAGTGTTCTGAGAATTTCTCAAGATACTGAAAAATTGTACCGGGCAAAGTGGCACCTGCTTATAATCCCAGCTACTCGGGAGGCTGAGGTGGGAGGGTCGCTTGAGCTCAAGAATTCAAGACCAACCTAGGAAATATAGTGAGACCCCCTCTCAAAAAACAAACATGTATCCACATACAAAGAAAAATAATCACGCAAGATTCTTTTATTTGCTAAGTGTCAAAAAAAGCTAGCTGGTGTGGACTGAGTATTTCAGGAGCTGGGAAGACTTGAATTAACTTTGGTAGTCAGAAGCGGCTTCCCTGAGAGGGGAGTTTGGTGCCATTCCTGGAAAGATGGGCAGGATGAGACTGGTTCATAGGAAGAGTCAGGCATTTTAGTAGATGGAGAAGTCTGATAAATGCCAGGGGAATTGAGGGATGTTGAAGAGATCAAGTTGGAGATTGTAAAGTTTATGAGCAGTGGAGAATAATGCCGAAAAACCAAGACAGGGACGTTGATTATAAAAGAGCCTCAAACACCAGATACCGGACATTCGAGCCATGTCATGCAGGCAATGGTAAGATTCTACAGCTTTAGAGCAAGTAGTAATGAGATCAGGAAACTAATGTTATTGTCAGCTTCACAGAATCAGACTGAAGGTACAGACTATTCACTGGTTCCTTTTCAAGGCAGATAACTTTTGTTTTTCCTGGGGCAAAGCATCTGCTAGGTTCCCGAAGGAATTTAAGGAGAGGAGTAAAGGAGGAGTTTCTGTTTTGTCTCTTTTGTTTTTTCTGGCAAATAAACGACATTCTGGGGGAGGAGGAAGGGGTTTGGTGGACTATTTTTAGCTTCTTGCCAGTGGACCCCACTGATAGAAGACACAGACGAGTTCTAATAAAAGATTCAGATGCTCCGCTCAGCACTGCACACTGTTTGAGTAAACATTCTAAAAATAATACGAGAAACGTATACAACCAGGAGACAAGCTGTGGATTGCAAAGTGATTTAAAGTGTTTCCTCATTCATTTTGGAGGTTTCTTTGAATTCCAGCCAAGAAAAAACCACCATCGTATCTAAAGGAAAGAGCCTCAAGAGAACTTCTTCCTCAGTATTTTTACATGAACTGGATTATGACACTCAGTCTTCCCCCACCCATCAGGAGCTGTTCCTTTGGAAAGAGCGGATCAGGGTGGCCAGGAGCAGCATGTCACAAACCCTCCTTATCCATGTCACTTGTCTTCACTCTGCCTGACCAAGGGAGGCATTTCAGGGAGTGACTCTGAAGTAAGGAATGAGGATGGAAATGGAGCAAAGAAGAAAGGCTGTAGAGCAACTGGTTCTACACTATCCACACCCCAACCTCATCCTGCCTGTCACAAGTGGCCTCACCTACCACCTGTTCATCGATGCTATAAGACCATGCACCAAGGAGCTCCTGTCACAGAGACTTTCTCAGGACTTGACTCCAGACCTGAACGCATCTCCTAGTCTGGAGTTTTAAGCCCTTCCAACATTTTTTCCTTCTCTTGGTTAATTCATCTCATCTCTTGTTGCACCCCAAGGTTGTGTCCTCTTGTCGGACAATATGATGATGCTGGCCTTTTTTTCACCTGCTTTTGTTTTCTCATTTCTCTGACCTCTGGACTGTGGTTCCTTCTGCCATGCCACCCTTTTCTCTTTCAGGATGCTAAACGAAGACTCTCTTTCTTCAGTTCTTTGTTCAAGTCTCATCTTCTCTATGAAAACTTTTAGACCAAGCTCACCAGCTCCTACCCCTTCACAAATGTATGCTCTTTCCCCTGGGGGAAATGAACCATCCAGGTTGCCAAAGCCTGACTCTTAGGGTCAGATCCTTCAGTTACTAGTTCAACTCTATTTACTTCAGAAATCTATTTTTTTTTTCCTGTGAGTATCCCTAAGTATCATTCGCTGCTTCCAGTGAAAATACCATGCAGCCATATTGGAGGTGTTTCTCCTTTTCAAATGACATTCAAAATGTGAAGGTCTGAACTCACTTTATGCTTTAGTTCCCCTAAGACTTAGAAGATCATACAACTAGCAAGTCTGGCTAGCAATAAAAGAAACAACAAAGAACTGGAATGACTAGAAAAGTAAAATATCAGACATTCCAAAATTATTTTCCGGGCTCCTCTGCTGACCTCCTAGAAAACCTCCAGTTTCCACTGAGCACTAGTTAAAAACCACTGCTGCGTTGGCCTCCAACAACTCCTCCTTACACATCTGGCCATTCTCCCACCCATGGAGCTCAGCCGTTCTAGCAAGCCAAGTGCTCAAAGTTGTAAATGAATACAATCGGACGGGGCAATAGGTAAAAATGAAGTTCATCTGGAACAGACCTTGAGACAAATGTTTAGTTGTCACCCCCTCCCCCTTTAAATGAAATTGCTTTCACCTCTATTCTTTTGAAAAAAAGCCTGAAAATCAAGCGCTTTGCTTTTTCCGGGTTTTGTTTACTCTAAATGATGCAATCAATCCAGCTCTGCCTTGGATGACAGTGTGAGGTGACAGCATCCAATCCCATCACTGAGCCCACCAGCTCTGTCCCGCCAGAAGCCTGACCTTCCCCTGAAAGCTCATATATGGAAAAATACAATCAAAAGTCTCCAAGGGGTTGTCCCCTAGGGGACTTTTGTGTTGCCTTGAGGAGAGAGAAATTCACCTTGAGCTGCAATAAACTGACATTCCCTACATGGTGTCATGTGCCTGATTGAATGCAGGAAAAATAAATCCAGACTGCCCAGCATCCATCGGCTGATGGCTGTGTCAGAGCAAAAAGGCAAGCAGGAAGATGTTGTATAGTTCAACAAATGACATTTGTCTTCCTATGATGATGAATCAAGAGACAAAATATTCACTGGATTAGAAACAAACTTGAGAAACCCGGGTAGAAAACCAGCAGCTCATTATCATTTCAAAACCTGAGCACCGATTTGTGCCGGGAACACAGGAAGCAGAGATGAAAACGCAAGGACACGTGTTCTCCTTGCAAGGGCATGACAGAGCAAAATAAGTCAGCCCCGTTGAATACACAAAACAGCCCACATGAGCTAGGGAGTAGAGGGCTGTATTTGTTCCCCCTGCAGTTTCTGAAGTATTTTTTAGGCCAATCAACTGTGGAACCCCGTTGAAAGATGGTCAGGACTGGAGAGGCTACTTGGAAAACTATGATGAGCCCTTCTCTCCCTGAGAGTGCAGACAGAACACCAGCTGTGTGCTGAACAAAGATACTGAGAACCCCAGGTCCTGTCATCTCATGTTACTGACTGACCATACTCTCATGGCAAAGCCATGAACTCACTGGAAGGTGAATTAGCAGGACTGATGATCCAGGAGCTGGCTGGAGTCAGCTGTCACCTGGGAAAGCCAATGTGTTAGAGCAGAGAGAACAAGTCACTGAAGGGAAGCAAGAAGGAAGGCAGAGAGTTAAGGCGAGCAAATCAGCTGCCAGCCATGCTGGGCAGTGATGGACAGGGTGACTGTGTGATTTATTGTCTACACAGGGATGTTTTGTATGAATAATTATGCCTGTACAATTGGGGTAAACCGAGATTGCCCCAGAAAACCAGGATGAAGGGTCACTCTAGTTACGAACAATGTCAAAAGAAAAAATGGGAGTCACAGCATTTTAGCCCTTCTTTCCCTGAGGGATATCGAGGTCTACTTTCCCATTCAACTCTTGCAGTCTGTAAAAAGAATGGAAGATCCTGCACCTGAGGTCAAGGTCGCCTCCACAAAGATGGAGGCTCCTCTGCAAATGGTGTGACACCGAACGTATTCCTAAATGGAGACAGAAGAGTGGTTATTGAGTCGGTTGGACTTGGATTTGGATGCGGATTCTGCCACTTAACCTCCCTGAGACCCAGTTTTTTCACATCTAAAAAAGTAGAAATTTGTATGGGATAATTATGAGGATTCAAGTATAGAATATCTGTTTACAAATAACAATGTGGCTCGCCAAGCATTGGCACTATTCTGATCCCATCCATGATATACCTGTATTTACACATATCATTGCTTTCGAGGCAGATTGACTAGCATAGAAAAACTTTACAAAATGTGCTAATTATTAGCTGGTATCATTTTCTCCTTCCACCTACTTTTTTGCCTTATACTTTGCACAACTACGGGAAGCATGGAGGACACAGTCATGAGCAAAATATGGTCATTGTTGCTACCCTAAAGGTCTCATGATCAGATTATTTCACAATTAGGTCATAATTAGATTTATAAACACAGACTTTGATATGTCATGTGGAGGAAAACAATGCAGAGTATTTTGAGAGAGAATCACAGGGTGAGTCTCCTTTATACTAGGCATTCAGGGATGGCTTCAAAGAGGAGGCAGCACCTACGTACTGTGTCCCAAACCACAAAGAGGAGGTTCTATGAGAAGATAAGGCTCTCCAGGAAAAGAGGCATTGAGGGCCCAAATATCCTGACCCAGGCAAGGACTGGGCACATCGGAGGACCCTGGGGGAAGAAAGAGGAGGAAAGAAGGAAGAAAGGGAGAGAGGGCGGAGCACTACATCAAAGTGTTTCCACAGTGGATAGTGGCCACAAACTGGAGGCCCAAGATAATCATGGAGTCCATACCTATTTATTATGTCTTACTGTGTGCTTTCCTAGGCACCAAGTGTTTAAATTTAATAAAGAATAGTGAAAAGCTTTTGAAGAGTTTCAAGCTCTGAAGAAGTGTGAAACATAATCTATTTACATTTTTAAAGTGTCATTCTGGCTGCTAAATGGGAAATCAGTGGGGAAGGGAAGAAGGAGGTGTAGGGACCAAATAGGAAACTCTGGCTGTAATTCAGGAAAGAGTGGACAGCGGCTGGGGCCAGACTGGATAGCTCTGTGGATCTGGAGAGAAGTGGATAGACTAAGAATGAAAAGTCACTTAATGAGTACAATGTACACCCTTTGGGTGATGGCTACACTAAAAGACAGGAATTCACCACTACTCAACACATCCATGTAACAAAACCGCGCTTATATCCCTTAAATTTATACAAACAAAAAACGAATATAAGGGGTACTGTTGGAAATGGTGATACTGGGTGTGGGAGAAAGAAAGGGGGGTATCAAGAATAATTCTACTCTGAGATTTGAACCCCTGGATAAGTAGACTGGGAGACACCAGGATTGAGAATAAAATTAAAAGTGCTGTTTAGGTGTGTAAATTTTTAGATAATTGTCAAATAATGAAGTGGCTAGCATAAGTAGGCAGATGTATATATGAATCTGAGGGCCAAAAGTAAAAATAAAAATAAAAGATGTGACCTAAATGTACATCACTGAGAGTAATGGGAATATGTATTATTTAAAGACAAGGATGAAACAGTGTGGTGATTTCTAAAAGATCTAAAAACTGACCTTCCGTACAACCCAGCAATACCCCTTCTGGGAATACACCCAGAAGAACTCAAAGCATTCTACAAAAAAGCTACTTGCACACACATGTTTATTGCAGCATTATTCACAACAGCAAAAATATGAAACCAACCATGCTTTCCATTGAAAGTGGACTGGATTTGAAAAATGTGGTCCATATACATGATGGATTATTATGCAGCCACAAAGAAGGACAAAATCATGGACTTTGTAGCAAGTTGGATGAATTTAGAGTCTATGATACTCAGTGATCTATCACAGAAACAACTGAGTACCACATGGTACTCACAGGTCTCACTCGTAAGTGGACCCTGAACATTTATGATAATACTACATGAAAGAAATGGCAGTAATGGATCACTGCCAGGGAAGGAGGGTGGCACATAACATCAATAAGTGTACCTGATCCTAAACCAGGTGAAGCAAGGACCAATGGGAGGCCCAAACTTCACCTGTATGATGACCATTTATGTACCTAACCCTGAATTGTACCCTACATCTTTAAAATAAAAGAGTAGTAAAAGAAAGATTAATAAACAATAATTTTTTAAAAAGACAAGATGGGTACAATCATATGGGAATCCTGTAGAAAGTAAAAAGGGCAAAACGTTAAAAATCCTCATTTTCACACTCCATCACTGATCCTAGGAATTATTACAAAACAATAATAGTAATATTTGATTAATGGAAGAAAGGAGCATCTTATTATTAGCAACTTAATTTTGTATTACTTTCTGGTATAAAATCTTTCCCCATATTTCTGTTAGGCTAGGGGTTTTCTTGTGTTTTGTTTTGATTTTTGAGTTGGAGTCTCATTCTGTCACCCAGACTGGAGTGCAGTGGCCGCTCCCAGCCACCGCAGCCTCGACCTGCTGGGCTCCGGCGATCCTTCCACCTCAGCCTTCCAAGTAGCTGGAACTACAGGCATGTGTGCTACCACCCCCAGCTAATTTTTTGATTTATTGTAGAGATGAGGTTCGCCTGTCCAGACGGGTCTCGAACCCGCGGACTCAGGCAATCCACTCACCTTTATATTCTGTGGATATTAAAACTTTTTCTGCTTATGTTGTCAATAGCTGTTTTTCTCTATCTTTTAAAATTTTTTACAAGAAAGTGAGTTTGTCTCCTTCCTTCTTTGATTAGTATAATTTTTTTGTAGGGAAAATTACTTTTCCTTCATGATTTTTTCTTTGGTACAATGTTTTAAAAGTCCTTGCCCACTACCAAGATTTTAGAACAAAGATCTAGGAACCCAGAAGTTTATTATAGCATTGTTTATAATAGTAACTTTTTAAAAAACCAAAAATAGTCTAAGGATATATTAATAATTGATTTGTAAAATATATGACTTTACATAATAGAATGCTTTTCAGCCATTAAAAATATGTACCGCTATTTACTGATATTGAGCCATCTCTGCTATAAATTTAATTTAAGATATATTTATATATCATATTATTGTAGAATAATTTCTTTTTTGAAAACTTTCTAGATTGACAGCTATATCTATTGCTGTTTCTATGATAAAAGAGTAATTTATTTTATTTATGAGTATCTGATCTCCCAATTAACTCTTAAGCTTGCATATTTTCTTCATATGTTACCTACTCAAGAAATTAATTAATTAGCTAATTAATTACATTTTATAAACATTAATAAGTGATCAGTTATAATTTGAAAAATGTATACCACTAATAATGGTGGTGAACATTTATTTAGCACTTACTATGAATGAGAATTTGTCACATCCATATGTCAATCTAAAAGGTTAAAGCACTGGCAACAATATTTCAACAGATACATGATAAAGTTATCATTGCCCTTCACTTAATAGGCAAGTCAGAAATTTGGCTGCCTTTTGTAAAACTGTTCCAGCTCTTTTCCTGGAGGCTATCAGACTGGGAGCTTTCCTCCCTTTCATGGCCAGGGGCAAACATTTTAAACATTCTAGAATTGACTGTGACAACCTCCCACTTAGCTTTTTGTTCCACTCCCCACACCTCTTGATACCCAGAACCAGCAAATTGTCCTCAGCCTCAGAGTCTTACTCCCATAGACCCGGTAAGACTCCCTCATCCCGAGTTCTCATCAACAAATCCCCTCTCTACCAGCAATGAGAAGTCTTAGTTCCTTTTCACAGTTGATCTTATGGGAAAGATAATCTGATTCAATCCATTTATTCTGAAGTATTAATATCAGACAGTCCTTGGATCTTCCTGTAGTTATTTGCATTGAAAATAAAATTAGGACGTAAAATGGAAGCGGCCTCTGCAACCCAAATGGCTCTCCCTGGTGGCATGGTGACCAGTACAGCCAAATAAGGAGAACAAATCCAAACAGATAGCTTTGGACAGTCTTGCTCTGGCAAGGTGGTCCACCTGGAGATGGGGGCAGAAAGGCAGATGTGGGTGGGGGCAGGTGGGAAGGAGTCTCCTCCTTGTATGATGTTTTTGATTTTCACAGTTGCGTCCTTTTCTACACTGCAAAACCCACAGATTCTCTAAACTCTGCATTTGGTCCTATCTTGTTTTGTTTTGTTTTGTTTTGAGACCATTTCTCCACGCTGGTGGAAACGAGGTTCTAGCAGGAGACGGGAATTAGCAAGGGGAGTGGGTGCCTTGCGTCTGAAAGCACCCCCCAACAGGGAAGGTCAAGATGATGGGCAGTGCGAGGCAGCCCCACACCATTTCACCCATTTCTGTTCTACATCCAACCTCCCATTTCCTGTCTCCAAAGAGTCTCACCAGATCCTGAGTTGGCCAGGCGTTGAGAAAACTGAGAAACCACACTGTCTTAGTCCAAAGAAATAGACACACAGGGCTTACATTTTTCTCTTCCATTAGCATTCAAGTATTTTAATGAATACCAGATTTTACTATTTGTTCCTAAGGGAGGATATTTGAGTTTTTTGTGGCTCATTTTATTTTTAATATTTAAAACCCTTTTCCCTCAATGAGGCATAACCATAATTGCATTTGTAAGAAGTAGGCTGTGTTTGGTTACTGGAATTGTTTTATAAATATAGTGACAAAAATTAACTTCATGTTTCTTTTGTAAGATGATTTAACATTTTTTAAAATTTATCAAGACCTGAAGGTTTTAAGTCCTATAATGTGTGTGTCCCAGTGAACAACGGCTTATAAGAAGCCATTGAAGCAGGTCTATGTAGAGAAAAACTCATGTGCAATATAAAGGGTATTCAAATTGTTCCATCTAACTACAAAGAAGAGCAAATCATCTCCAAAGTATAAAGTGGCTTAAAGATAGGGAATTGAGAACTAAATTTGAAGCTGACATCTTGACAGCCTCATGACCTAGTTTCGAGCACAGTGCTACACAAGAGTGACAAATGGGGAAAAAGAAGGAGCGGTAGACTGAAGGAACCAAGAGAAAAGAAGAAAAAGAGAAAGAGGGTGATGCAGTAGAGTGAGGAGAAGAAAAGCCATCAGAAAACAGTCAATAAAATATTACAACAGAATATAGCAGAAAGACTGACTGCCTTTAAGTTCTTCTTTGGTAGGTCAGATCAGTACACAGAAAAAGTGTTATAAATTTGAATATTATTATATTTATAAATATAAAGTTTACATTTTTCAATGCAAGAGTGATAAATGCTCGGTCTACTACAACACTCTGGTGAAAACTGAGGGAGGGGATATAAGTTTTATGTTCATTTTTTTCAGCTACTTAGATGGCTAAAACCAGGCACCACAAATATCTAAAGATATTTTTTCCATTTCTGTTTTCCTTCATGGGCAGACATCACAAGGGAAAGGGGCAATTTCCCAAGACCTTGATCTAGAGTTTGTGGTCAGTGAAACTTCTTAAATCTGTGCCCTTTTTGACAAAAAAAAAATCTCAAATTTTCCTTATTAATGTCATTGTCTCTGAGTTTAAGAGACAACATCAGGGTAAAAGAAAAAAGAAAAAAAATGAAAGAAAAGAGAAAGCAGACTATGGCATTGCCTAGTTTGTAGCTAGATATGTCAGTCACTAATCTGTATTTCAGCTTTCAGTCCAACCCAGACCCCTACTACTTTTAAAATGTGGTTCAGCAGAAAAGTACTACTTACAGTTTTGTTTACTAGTTTAGGCAATCTTTTTGTGTGTGGGTGAGCCCCCTACATAGTATCTATATTGTATTAAGCAGTTGAATGAAATCTGAAGATTGTAATTTTAGTGAATATTTTTTAAACATGTGTTTGTTGATATGTATCTGGTATTGGGCTTCAATTTAAGATACTCCTCTTGATATGAGTTGCTAGGAAAAATGCTCCAGACTGGTTAATATAAGGTCAGGAGAAATTCCTTAAGGACATAGCTTTATAGCCAACTAGAGGATTGGATGAAAAATATGAGGCCTATGCAGTTTTTCAGAAAATTGCTAATAATATATAGTCGTCTGTCAGTATTCTCAGGGGATTGGTTCTAGGACACCAGTACCAAATCTACAGATGCTTAGGTTCCTTATACAAAATGGTGGAGTATTTGCATATAACTTATGCATATTTTCCATATACTTTAAACCATCTCTATTTTCAGTACCAAATACAATGTAAATGCTATGAAAAGAATTGTTATAGTACTTTGTTTTGAAATTTGCATTATTTTCATTATTCTATTATTTTTTTCCCAAATATTTTCAATCCGTGTTTGGTGGAGTGCCAACTATATGTGTGTGTGTGTGCGCGCGCGCGCGTGCACGCGCACGTGCACACACACACACACACACACACACACACACACAATGTGATCTTTCTGTTTAGTGCCACACTTTCCATTAACAGGTTCCCAGGTCCAACCCTGGGTTGCTGGGGAACAAGGCAGGGATTGGTATTTTTTAAATGCCCACATGATTTTTTATAGATGGCCTGGGACCACAGTTTTGAAGTAGACCTCAGCTCTGATAATTGCAAAGTTCCCAAGGGAGCTCCTCAGCAGAGTTTTTCTGTTCCTACTGCCTAAAGTTCAACAACATAATCATTTACTTCACTCATACCTGAGAGGAGATGATATGGGGCTCAAACACAGTGGTCAAAGGTATTGATAGCAGCTCTTTCCCCAAAATTCCATCAGTGTTTAAGACTTAGATTTTGACAATAGAATTGGTAGGTCGCTCCTCCCAAGAAGCTAACTGCTTCTAATTGATAGGTGTAAAGGAGTCCCCCATGGGAAAATAAGACTGCCCTCTGTTCCCATTAGAGACTCAAGTATGCGTCACTGAGTTTTTAGAAGAAACTTGACAGAGGCAAGATGATAGGAAAGACAAGAGTGGTCCTAAGAGTGACTGCACCCCAAGGTTGGAGGTCTGTACCTTGGCTAGATACAACATCAAAGCCTAAGGATCACAGGAAGACAGAACAGAAAAACACGGCTGCTATCGTGTGCATCTGGCACTGGAGCCTAGCCTGGCACTCTGGCCTCATGTGCATCATAGGATGGGAGAAGACACATCACAGCAGTGGTGAGCCTCCCCAACATCACATATAACAGCAATAGCAACAAGATGGCAGAAGGCAAGTCCTGCCTCCATGGGACAAGTTCACAGCACCATTCAAATTTGAGCTACAGGAAGTTGATACTGCATATTACAGCATAATGGGACTCTATAAACAAACCAGGGAAATCTCAAAAATGTTAGGAGAATGGTAGGCTTAAACATACTATATCTTCTGACATCAATCAGATGAGATTTTAAAGCCGATGAAATTGGATATTAAAGTCAATGTAACCCATTCATACTCCCAGATAGAGAAGGTAGGTGGACTGGTTCCATCTGCATTGTGTGGGGTTTTTTTCCTGTTGACTAGTACCCAAATCCACTCAACAAAGGAAACGCTGAAGACTTAACTCCTCTGAGTAACTATATTTGAATGCTCAAAATTCCTCCTGTTAATAGTCTCCAGTTTATGCCTCAGAGATGGAAGGGTTGTTTCTTTTAAGATATGCAAGGATTTAGGGTGAAAAAACATATACATCTTCCAGGTTAAATGTTGCCTAGCACACTCTTTCATTACGCAAATGCCCATGCTTGTGGCCATGCTTTTGCTATCACTTAGCAAGGCCAGACATAGCAGGGAGCTTTGATGTTTAACAACCTTGTGAATATTACATGTGTATTTCATTGTGGAGGCCTAGCCCCAGCCCTCCCACGTTCAGGCTTTGATAAGCAGAATCACAATAGATTTTGTCCAATGCTTAATTTCAAATTCCATTCACCATCCTTTCAAGGTGTTTTTAAAGTAAATGAATGGAGATTTTATTTAAATATAACTTGAACTTTTAAATGTTTAAGATGAGATTTGACATAACAAAAATGAACCACTGATTGAGATAAATGTTCTGGTCAGGGGTTAGCACACTGTTTCTGGAAAGAGTCAGATAGTGAATATTTTTGGCTTTGTGGTTGTACAGTCTCTGTCCCAACTATTTAACTCTGCCGTGGCATCACGAAAACAGCTGTAAATAAAACATCAGCAAATGCATGCAGCTATGTTTCAATAAAACTTTACTCACAAAAACAGGCAGACAATCTACAGGTTGCAAGCTATTTACTCCTGTTTTAAACCCTTGAATTCTGACCCAGGTGCCTTCATTTGGTTTTGTTGTGTTGTATTTTTGGCCTTGGGAGCTGTCTTTGAAATTACAGGCGATCCATGAGTCGAGACAATAGATTTCGGAAGATGAGGGTGCAGTGTAATGAATAGGGTTATGAAATGCCTCTGTGCAAAAGCATCGGATTGCTAACAAAAAATTATTTATCTAGAAAACAAATAGTCCCGTCTGTTAAAAACAAAAAAATACAAAGGGGAAAATGTATACTAAAGTAAACTCTTGGTATTAGAAATTTTAAAATAAAGATCTGGTAAATGCGTAACCTAATTATAAAGCCACACACATACACACAGCGAAAAGGATGACGCTGCCCAGTAACAATAAATTACTTTATTATGTGGACAGATGAATATTTGAAATGCATAGCTACATAAAGTCACGTCTTCCCCATGTAAGCAACAAAGCTGTGTCTCTTGATGGCTGATTAAGTCCATAAATGTGGGGAAATGATAGGCATAAACAACTAAAGCCAAAACAGAAACAAAGGAAAAAATGGAATTTGCAACACTTTGCTGTGGTCTCTGTTTATAACAACCACCCTCAACGCAATATAAGGTGGAGGGGAAAAAAAAACTTGGCTATTAAAGAAGTCCATGGTTTTTCATTAGCGAATGTTATTTCCAAAGATAATATGTTGATTTAAATGTTAAACTTTCCACAGGACTTAGTTTTTATAGACTCACATTGTAGTAAACCCTCTTTATCAAGTAACAAATATGCAAGAAAGAAAGCATGACTTTTCTGTAGTTTCTATCCTAATATAAACATAAATTCCTCATGTATTTCTGAATTTTTTACATCAGAAAACTAGTCTTATTCCAACTTGAAAAATCAAATGATAAACTCTTAGCAGCTTACCTGGTAAGTATTCAGTGTGCAGCTAGAAAGAATTCTCTTTGGCACTCTTTATTTTGTGTATGATTTTTGTAAAAGTTGTATTTATACGTTTAAAAAAAGAAGAATTTGTGTTGGATAGTCTTTTCTGTCTGTTTCTTACCTCTTTTTAAAAAATTTAATTTTTGGCCAGGTGCAGTGGCTCATGCCTATAATCTAGCACTTTGGGGGGCCAAGGTGGAAAAATCACTTGAAGTCAGAAATTCGAGATCAGCCTAGACAACATACAAAACATTAAAAAATTATCCGGGCGTGGTGGCATGCACCTGTAGTCCCAAGTACTTAGGATGCTGATGTGGAAGGATCGCCTGAGCCCTGGAGGTAGAGGCTGTGGTGAGCCAGGATAGGGCCACTGCGCTCAAGCCTGGACAAGTGAGTGAGACCATAGCTCAAAAAATAATAATAATAATTTTTAATTAGCATGCTGTAAAATTAATTTTTGATATACAGCTCTAGGATTTTTAACACACATACAGATTCATGTAAATACTTTTATTGGCATAAAGAACAGTTCTATCACTCCCCAAAATCTCCCCTGCTGTCCCTTTAAAGTTCTCTTTTCTCTACTTCTATCCTCTGGCAAATTTTGATCTCTATCACCATAGTTTTGTCCTTTGAGATTTTCATTTAAATAGAAGCTTACAGTATGTAATCTTCCAAAACTGCCTTCTCTCACTCAGTATGATGCCTTTGAGAAGCCAAGTTGTTCTATGTATCAATAGTTAATTCCTTTTTATTGCTGAATAGTTTTCCATTATATGGGTGTACAATGGTTTGTTATCTATTCACCCACTGAAAGACATTTGGGTTTTTTCCAGTTTTTGATGATGGTAGATAAAACCGCTGTCGACTTTCATGTACAGTTTTTTGTGTGAATATTACTTTTAATTTTACTTGGGTAAATACCTGAAAACAGGATACCAAGTTATATGGCAATTGCATATTTAACTGCAAAAACATTCTTCCAGAGTGACTGTTCTATTTCACATTTCCAACAGCAATGCATGAGAGTTTCAGTTGTTCCACAACCCCACCAGCATCTGGTATTGGCAGTACTTTTTTTAGTCATTCGAATTAATTGGTATATAGTGGTATCTCATCATCTTTTTTTTTCCTGCTGACAGCTTTTTTATCCTTTCATTTTTGTTTTTTAATTTTTTATTTTAAAGATGTGGGGTACAATTCAGGATTAGCTATACAAATGTTCATTACGTAGGTACCCTTGCTGATGAGGTGTGCCCCTGGCAGTTTCCCACTACTGCCAATCCCAGCCCCCCATCCCCTGGCAGTTTCCCACTGCTGTCAATCCCACCACCCCCCTGGCAGTTTCCCCACAACTGCCAATCCCTCTCTTATAGTATTATGATAATTGTTCAAGGTTCGCTTATGAGTGAGAGCATGGGGAACTCAGTTTTCTGTTTCTGTGACAGGTCGCTGAGTTTGATAGACGAAATCCATCCACATTGCTGCGAGTCCATATGTTTGTCCTTCTTTATGACTGCATAATATTCCATTGTGTATATGTACTACATTTTTTTTTATCCAGTCCAGTTTCGATGGGCAACATGGTTGGTACCATGTTTTTGCTATTGTGAATAATGCTGCAGTCATAGTCATAGTCATAGTCATATCAATAATATTGCAGTCATACACGCAATAAAACATGCGTGTATAGGTATCTTTTTTGTAGAGTGATTTGAGTTCCTTTGGGTATATTCCCCATAAGGGTTTGCTGAGTCATATGGCAAGTCAATTTCTAGTTCTTTCAGAAATTGCCACACTGTTTTCCAAACAGGCTGTACTAATTTGCATTCCTACCAGCAGTGTAGAAGTGTTTATTTTTCTCCACATCCTCACCAGCATCTGTTGTTTGTTTTATTAATGATGGCCGTTCTTACTGGGGTTAGGTGGTATCTCAATATGGTTTTGATTTGCACGTCGCTGATCATCATCTTTTTTTTTTTTTTTTTTTGAGTTGGAGTCTCACTCTGTCACCCAGACTGGAGTGCAGTGGCCGCTTCCGGCCACCGCAACCTCGACCTGCTGGGCTCCGGCGATCCTTCCGCCTCAGCCTTCCAAGTAGCTGGAATTACAGGCATGCGCTACCACGCCCGGCTGATTTTTTGATTTATTGTAGAGATGAGGTCTCGCTGCCCAGGCAGGTCTTGAACCCGCGGGCTCAGGCAATCCACTCACCTCAGCCTCCCAAAGGCGCGGGATTACAGGCTGAGCCACCAAGCCCGGCTTCATCTTCTTTTAAAAACATATTTATTTTTCATTTTCTTTCTGTGAGTCTTTAATTTATACTTTTACTAAAAAATGTATCTTGCAACTCTCTACTCTGTTATAAATGCTGGAGAATCTATATCTTAAGGAAAATGACACTCCTTCTTTCAACGTCTCTTTTTTCCTCATTCTTGGCGGTCCCAGGCTAATAGCAGATATGATTCCTTTTTCAGAAGGAACACACTCATTTGACTAGCTCTGCAGGGGAGTAAGTTGCTAATGGAGAGTGAATCACTTACTTCAGAGCAACACTCCTACTGGCTAGGGTTCAGCCGTGTTGATTCAGGTGTGTATGTGGTGTTTTTTAAGAAGTAGAACTGGATTATCCCAGTAAGGTAATGCACCTACAAATTATGGTACAAACCCAGGCTGGCTGTCTGAAGCAGATTTATAACAAATGCAGTGTATCTCAATACTTGTTGACAATCTAAACTATAATGGAGTTACATAAGTAGCTAAACTTGAAAGTCAAATTTGTATATGCATATCTAATTCATGGTCTGAACCTGCTGTAGGCTAATTAACAATGGCAATGAAAAGAGGGTATAATTTGGGATTTTAATGCAAGGACTTATTCTGAAAATTGCCAAGGCAAAAAGGGTAGAGAGGAGAAAAATGAGAAGAGAGATGGTGCTGAGGGACCAGCCAGGAAATACATTTTATTCAGGATCCAGTCCCTGGTTATCTATTTTCTTGAAGTGGACCTTGAGGTAGCCTACAGATGTGATGGGGAAGAAATAAGCTTTACAAAAGTGTGGAGGTGAAAATGGAAAAATTGATGTTATGGGAACCTGCATGAGGTCATGTACAAAAAGTGTTTGCATTTTGTATTGGAGGTTTTCAGGGTTATAAGTAACATAATATCAAAAATAGTTTTTAAGATGGACAGTTTGACAGCATTATATAGGATAGCTTGGAGGGGATAAAACAAAAGAACTAATTGGAAGTTTCTCGAAATAATCTTGGTCTAAAACCTTAGTGTACATTCAGCTTTGTTTCTCACATCCAGTCAATCCCAACTCCTTTCTTTCACAGAGACATCCTTCCTACTTCAGCTAGCACTTTGGTTCTTCAATCCTGGATGAATAGTGGCTCCAAATTCCCTAAATCATTTTCTTCTAAGGAATGTTTGAAACAAGGATCTCTTGTCGACACTATGTATACAGATAGTGAAGGACAGTGGTTCAAAATGTTGTTCTCGATAATATCTTCCGTGTAAACTTTGGTTCCTACATTGCTAATTCCCATGGAAAGAGACACTCAGGTTCAATGTGATGTGAGTCAGTGAAGCCTCTCAACCACTTCTCACTGCTGGGACGGAAAGCTGCCTTTTCCCACATCCCAGCAGGCCCCCAGTACCCTTGGTATGGACTAAGTACCTTTCTCAGGGCTACTTTTTCTTGATGGACTTGAAGAGTGTGAGCTGCAAGAATCCTGACACTCCTAGAGTCAGGCCCTCAAGAAATGCATGAACAAAATCCATAAAATGACTAGACAGGGCCTTGTACATAGTAGTTACTCAAGGTGTACTTACTAAATTGAATTGGATCTCACCATCTTATCGAATGTAACATTTTTTCTGCCCCACTGTTTTCCTTGCTACAAAAACAAGTAAACATGAAGGGAGGGGGAAGCCTTTTGAAAAAGAAAAGTACTAGCAAGCCAGATGTAGAAATTTAAAGTAGCTACAAAATGCTTGGCATGTGGAGACAGTTGTCACGGAGCCATGCTATGATGCACTGAGTGGTATGTGCATAAGTCCCTGTGGGTGGTAAATTTGTTGATATACAATCAAACTCACTTTTATTTAGAGTTCAGAGGAAAATTTTCTGATTGGCTATCAGGGTCAATTTTTCATTCACCATTATTTTCTACCTTCTCGTAACTAGAAACAATATAAAAGAGAGGAATATTTGGGGACAAATCTTTGAACCACCTTATCTTCATTAGAACCTACTTAATTGCATATACTTGTTCAAAAATTTAATAATAAATTTTAAAACTTCAAAGTCAGATAATATTAATGCCCCACTTTTTAGTATTACTTTGCAGTACCAACCCTCACCCATCCAGTGCCTCCATCAATCAATAACTCAATCATTCTGCATTTTCTGAATGAATCTACCCATCTAATGGATTAAAAATCAATAAATCAAAATTTGTGTATTAGTATCTGATAAGAAGTGTGTTAGCATGGTCTTTTAAAAATATCAGAATGTAAAATTAATCCCATCATTTTGGAGGTGGAATGGCAGGCTTCACTTAAAAAAATAAAATAAAATTGGATAAGAGGAGTGAGCAAGATACAACATTAAGAAATACATTATACATAGCTGAGGTTCATCTCTCTATCTAAAGCAGATATTACATGCAGTGCTTCTAGATAAGATAACCTAACCAGTACCAGATTGACCTGACCAATCCGCATTGGTAATGCTATCTAGTTTTCCTACTCATTAGCGAGTATGTTTTTAATTAACTATGTTTTTTAAAGCTTCTACAGGGTCCATTCCATCATCTTCAATGTTTGGGCCGCAAGACTGAAAAACAAAAAAGCTCCATTTCAAAAAATTACAGCACTTCTCATTGTGTTTCCATTATCAAAAACTGAGTTTGAAATTTTCAGGAGAGTTATAAAGGATTATACCAGCCCCATGCATTTCTTCCTTTTATTTATCCCATTTTTCTCTTACATATATCTACATATAATTTATGAACAAGATAATGACCTGGATACTTAGAGACACCAGGATCAACTATACATTCACAAATATTTCTAGAGTTTTTGTCCAAGTCTATGTGTGTAGACATTTACCGTTTTCATTTGTCCAAGACTTAGTGTATCTGGACTACTGGATTCTAAAAGGAGAATTACAGAGTGATGGATTCTGAGTCTGCTACTCACAGTCTTAGGGCAAGACACACCTTGAATCACAATTTCTATTTCTATAAATGTTGAGATAAGTGGAAGATAATCTACCAGGTAATTTTCAACGCTTCTTCCACCACCCTCAGTCTAAGACCCCCAAAGATAAATTTCTTTTTGTTGTTACCAATTACCTGTACCTATTTACATGTTTAGCAAACAAATCAAGACAGTTTCACAGCCCTATCCTCTTACTTGTTCTCCATCTCCTGGTATCTGCATAATTTCCGAGCATGATTTGTCAATTGTAAGAAGGTTGCCTAAACAAAATCTCATGCTTAGTTCTTTGAGGTTGTTGAATTCATCTCTTTACTTCCTTTCTGCCTCCATTTCATAACCTCAAAAATAGCCAGGTGGCCTTCTTGAAATCACTTCGGGCTAATTAGCCACTGTTTATTTGTAAGCTTCAGTCCTCTCTGCTACTAACATCTGCTTCTTGTACTCAATGTTTCACCATCTATCACTGTTCATTGTTACCTCTGATGAGGGTGTTTGGTCACAGGACAAAATTTCAGCCAAACCTGAGGCCAATTTTCCTAGTGTTGGCCCAGTGAACAAATACTTCTTTTAAAATGACTGTATTTTTTTAGAGGGGGGAATAAAACTATATAGGCTCATGTACAGTTCATGGTTTCTATGAAATTTAACGTAAATTTCACCTGTTTGTGTTATTAACTACTATGCACTGACATAATTGTTGTCAAGAATAAAATATTATCAAGATAAAATAGCATTGATAGAGTTCTTTGACCATCAGCTGCAAAGAATGACTTCCAGTAATTGGGCCTAACTTTTATCTTCTCAAGTCCAACTGGCCTTTGTAAATGTGAGAGGAAATTGTTAAATTGAGTCCCAAAATATTTCTTTACTGGAAGAAGACACACCCTACCTTCTCCAAAGTTCCTGAGCGACTTGTGAAGCAGATGGATGGCTGTACACTGGGGGCAGTGTCTGTACAGTGTCACAAGAACAGTTTGGTTAAGGTATCTTCCAGGAGGCACATGGAAGAATGATCCTCACATTAGTCCTTCCCATCCTATTTGTGGCTTAAGGTGACAATTCAAAAGAATTGTCTTCTCTGATCTCAAGAAACATGAGGTTAGAGTCCTCCCTAAAGAAGAGATAACAAGAGAGAATAAATATTACGTATATTTCTAGCACTACAGTTTTTTTTTTTAATTTTGAAAACTGAATATCTTTCCCTCACCCATAGCTTTCAGAATTTTAAAGTCGTTTTGCCAGAAGTGGAAGGACTTAACTATTTGCTGTATGTCTTGAGTTATTAGAAAGCAGTTTCAACTCTAAAGAATCTGGTCTGAATCAGTAGCCAATAGTGATTTTATGCTACCTCCCAGAAAGCCTTGACTGCAGTCCAGGAATTCAAACACAAGTAGAAGTGGGAACTTGACTTGTCTCAATATCAATAAACTTGTCCTTATAATGAAAGACAAGATTTGTTTGCCAGAGTTATAAGGCAAACATATCTGTTTTGTGTATTGCAGAAAACTGGTCCATGGACAGTGTCACCAAATGAAGGCAGAAGCCTTTCATGCTGGAAAGAAAGGCCTACTGAGAATCAGGAGTTGCCTGATTTTACCAAATGCTTTCAGATGCCTGCCTTCAAAAGATTAACTGTTTTTTATCCACCAGTGATTGCCCTGTTTCAGCTGGTTCTGCAACTTATTTAAGCTTTGCCAGTCACATTTCTGGGGTTTGATACCAAATCAAGACAAGCTGATTGGTGCTGATTTGGGGGTTTATACAAGCAAAGAAGGAAGAGTGCATAATTTTCCATATGATTTTTTTTATAGAAGAAAATCTGACCCTGGATAAATTCATGTATAGATGAAATCTTGAGGTTTATTTATTTACATTTGTCAGTTTCTTGAAAAAGAAAAGACAGGTTGATTACCATTGTAGCATGGAGTCTCATACAACCACTCTAAAATGGAGCAAAATTAGTTGTTTCACAAAAAAATAAAATATTTATGTCCCTATACTATCTTGGTAAGTTTAATTGATAGGAATAAGAGGAAAATAATTTAATTAGGAAAGGGAACTAGGAAATTGCATTAATTTAGTGACTTAAGTATAAAAATTAAGGAGAAGAAAACAAATATGCATCAGCCTGATGCACTTTTCTATTCATAAAATATACCATTTTCTTGTTTTCTCTTTGGGGAGCTGAAGAGTCAGGGGCTAAGCAGGAAATACTGATCTTGCTCTAAGAGAGATTCTAAGCTGTATAGCCATGTTGGGTTCACTCTTTTTACCTTCTTGCCTAAGACATCCTGTCTAAAATTCAACTCTTCTGTACTTCATCGCTCTTACCAGAGGCATGAAAAGCAGACACCAGATCCCTCAGTTTAAGATCACAATCATAGCCGGGCTCGGTGGCTCAGCCTGTAATCCTGTGCCTTTGGGAGGCTGAGGTAAGTGAATTGCCTGAGCCCGCGGGTTCGAGACCCGCCTGGGCAGCAATACCTCATCTCTACAATAAATCAAAAAATCAGCCGGGCATGGTAGCGTGCGCCTGTAATTCCGGCTACTTGGAAGGCTGAGGCAGAAGGATCGTCGGAGCCCAGCAGGTTAAGGCTGCAGTGGCCGGGAGCAACCACTGCACTCCAGTCTGGGCAATAGAGTGAGACTCCAACTCAAGAAAAAAAAAAAAAAAAAGATCACAATCATTTGTATGTCCCATCTTGTGAAAGTGCTCCAGTTAGCTAGTACAGCAGAGTGTAATGGTTAGTGCATAGACCTTGGAGCAAAAATCCTAATTTAAATTCTGGCTCAGGCATTACTCTCTGGTTGAAAGTGGGAAAATGTTTTCAGTTGCAAAATGAAAATAATCGTCTCATCTCAGAAGGCCACTGAGAAGACTAAATTAAGTTTGATCACTTTTTTTTTTTTTTTAGTTGGAGTTACGCTGTCAGCCTGGAGTGAAGTGGTGCCATCTCACCACAGCCTCGACCTCCTGGGCTCAGGTGATTTTCCCGCCTCAGCCTCCCAAGTAGCTGGGACTACAGATGCACACCACCAAGCCTGGCTAATTATTTTGATTTTTTTTTTTTTAGAGACAAGATCTTGCTATGTTGCCCACGTTGATTTGGAACTCCTGGTCTCAAGCGATCCTCCCACCTCAGCCTTCCAAAGTGCTGAGATTACAATCGTGAGCCACTATGCCCGGCTGATTTAATCACTTATGAGCTGTCACATGGTGCCTGGTGTGTGGCTCTGAGTTCAAAGGCAACAGTGAGGTATGTATTATTTTACGCTAGTTCAGATAGGAGCAAATCAGGGATTCTACACTGACTCTCATTTCCATAATACTAGTCTATAAATCTAGTGCTCCTCTTCCAGCTATTGTTTAGAAGCACATAGAGGGAGTGTGTTCCCTTAGTCATAAAAATAAATAAATAAATACATAAAAAGAAGAACTGTCATTGGAGATGCCTTGTTCCCTGGGAGAAGTGACAAGAATATAGTAAGTAAAAAATAGTACTGGTTGAAATAGGAGAAATCAAAACAAGAATGGTTTAAGCTTTTCCTTTGTTCCATCATTAAATAATAAGAAATAAACATCAGAGGCAGATTTCTCATGAAGACAAAGATACTCAGGTTTCCAAACCCTCACCTTCTCCACCCACCCCCTGCAATCAATATTTACTTCCAAGCCTAATTTTACATTATTTTCCTAAAGGAGGGCCCTCAGAACTGCATACACTTCAAGCTGCTTAGACAACACCAGGGTCCACCCCTGCAACAGTCATCTCTAATTAAGTTTCCTCATCTTATTTCGGCTTCCCTTTTATACTGAAGTTTTTGTTCACATTTTGAAAGCAGAATTTGGAATCTGATGTGCTAAATAAACAAAAGAAAAGTGATTGTCTGATTAACTGGCAAAACCCTCGCACTCCAAAAACTCTGAGCCCTAGCGTATGTGCACTCAGTGGTATAACAATAAATCACATTTGGGTATTTCCTGCTCAATTATAAAGCACTATTTTAAAACATTCTAATTGATAAATAGCATATACACAAGAGTACACAAACCATTAAATGAATACTTGAGTGAATTATTACAATGAAGACACCAGCCGGGTTCGGTGGCTCAGCCTGTAATCCCGTGCCTTTGGGAGGCTGAGGTGAGTGGATTGCCTGAGCCCGCGGGTTCAAGACCCGCCTGGGCAGGGGAGACCTCATCTCTACAATAAATCAAAAAATCAGCCGGGCGTGGTAGCACATGCCTGTAATTCTGGCTACGTGGAAGGCTGAGGCAGAAGGATCCCCGGAGCCCAGCAGGTCGAGGCTGCGGTGGCCGGGAGCGGCCACTGCATTCCAGTCTGGGCAACAGAGTGAGACTCCAATTCAAAAAAAAAATGAAGACACCCTTGCAACTCCCACCCACGTCTAAATATAGGTCATTACCACTCCCCAGAAAACCCCTCTTGTGTTCTGTCATTTGTGAATTTTCTCCAAATTTTTATCTGTAAAACTTCACCTTCAAAAAAGCTGAAATAGCACAACAAACACCGGCATACCTTTTAGTTCGATTTATTGATTTTTAACATTTGGTCACATACGCTTGCTCTTAGAAAGTGTTTATTAACAAAGTATTGAGTTTATTAGTATTTATTGTATTGCACAAAATTATGACACCAATTCTTTATGCAATTTGTTAAGGACATGTTATGACTCATGTGTTACTGCCAGTCCATTATCTTTCTCAGTAATAAAACATTTTTGCAGGAAAAAGTCTTATGTTCTCATATCTTAAACAGCAATATTCACCTGCCTTATGAGTAAGAGGCCCTGCTTTTTCATTTTGCACAACTCCCACAAATTATGTAGCTGATTTTGCCTGTAACATTCAAGATAACCATCCTCAGGTATAGAAACAAACAAACAATAACAAACCAAAATAGTCAGAAGATCTGCTTTCAAAACTCACCTCTGGAATATTCTGTAAGACCCAATTTGTTTGTGTTTTCAATGCCCTGAAGGTGAAGGTGGAAGTGAGACTCAGAGAAAGGAAGACTGAAGAGACATAATAATTACAGATAAGACAGAAATACTTACTGGATCCTGGATGGGGATAAAATTGTACAGAAAATATGGAGGACAACTGGGGAAATTTGAATATAAACTTGATATTAGACAATGTCACTGGATTAACATTTAATTTATCATACTAATGATTATATAGCATAATGGTTATAGAGGAGACTTGCTTTTCAGAAATGCATGACATTTTTAGGAGCGATGAGTTATGATGCTCTTCAAGTGGTTAAACAAGAGAGTGAGGCACAAGGGCAAACATAGTTATAGATTAGATTTGGATTGGTTTATAACTCTACCACAAAGAAATTACTTTAAGTTAGAGAAAGGTAACCCTCAAAAATCTTAATGTTTAAAAGTCTGGTAGGAAATTGGGGCCAGAGACATAATTTTAAAAAGCCATAGACAGTGGAAGCTGACAAGTTGACAGCATTTATTTATTTATTTATTTATTTTTATTGTTATTTTTTGAGTTGGAGTCTCACTCTGTCGCCCAGACTGGAGTGTCGTGGCCGCTCCCGGCCACCGCAGCCTCAAGCCACTGGGCTCGGGCGATCCTCCCGCCTCAGCCTTCCAAGTAGCTGGAACTACAGGCGCACGCTACCACACCCGGCTAAGTTTTTGATTTATTGTAGAGATGAGGTCTCACCAAGTTGCCCAGGTGGGTCTCAAACCCTTGGGCTCAGGCAATCCACTCACCTCAGCCTCCCAAGGTGCAGGATTACAGGCTGAGCCACCGAGCCCAGCTGACAGCATTTATTTATTCTATTGGATAAGACTAATATTATTTCCCCCTGGACTCTAGGAAAAAGGGATTACGATGAATAAATGTGTAGATACCGTCACACTATATTATTAAATTAAAAGAAAACATAACTCATAAATTTGGAAAATGATTCTCACTGTAGATAGGAACTCCAAGGCCAAATAAAGATGTACTACCTTGGCCTAATTTTTGTCTAAAATGTGAAGTACTTCTTTTGCATTAAGCCATCTATCCCCAGCCCGTTGTTCTTCCTTTCCTTCCAACACCCAAACTTCCATTTAGCACAAATATCATACAATTGGCTGCACAAATTCAATATCCAACAGCTATAATTAAGATTGGGAGAAATAAATGAAGGCATATTTTTCATAAAGTAAAAAAACTACAGCTGAATTCATTTTACTTAGCCGTAATTAAAACACATTTGTGAATTTATAAATATTTTGTAGCATGGTTCTGCAAGTGTTTCTAATTTGAGCAATGACAGGTGCTTGTTGTTTAAAATAAATAGCAATCCTGGGGTCTTTTGCTTAGGAATCAAAATATCTCACAGTGAAAGAACTGCATTGCATGCCAGCTGAATTTTCTGTAGAAACAAACTCTGATATGCCTTTCGTAGTTAACTCCGACATATGTCAGAGTAGCATGTGAAGAAGTGCCCACTATGTGCAAGCTACTAGTCCACCTAATTTCATGTAACCTTCAGAAAATTTTTTGTGTCTTAGTTCTTAGTGTCCTCGCGTTGTGGACGAGGAAACTGAGCTCAGAAAGGGTAAGTGACTTAGCCAAGATCATATCGCCATGAAGCATTAGAGAATCTCTGCCACTAGGGTCGTTACTGATGATGTTACTTGTCTTTGCCAGCCACAGATCAACTGAAAGTCTTCAGGATCTACAGAGTAGAGCAATTCCCGTCTTACATGCGGCTTGGAAAGAAAAACTGTGGGTTTCAAGTGAACTGTGATCCAAATGTCTTCCTGTGTTCATTTATAGGATACAATGGAAAGATTCAATCCTAAACTCTGAAGTCAGACTGCACTGAAATCCCACCTCTGCCACTTCATAGTTCAAAGATCTTGGGTAGGTCTTGTGGCTACTCAAAGTCTCAGTTTCCTCCATAATAAAATAAGGATGTTAATATCCTCTACCCCATAGGACTGCATTGAGGGTAAAATTAGATAATGAGTATTATTCATGGAGCATACTACCTGGTACATTGTGAAAGCACAATAAATCCTGGGTGTTAAGGATGTTGTTTAATTTCAGGGGATCATTGGGAACACCCCCTGCCCTAATATATCTTATCTACCCAAGAGCCACACCTGAACCCACAACAGTACAAATTCAATCTTAGAGGTCACGAAATCCTATTTCTTTTACAAGAGTCAGTTCAAGCATCATTTCTCCCAGGAATCGTTCCCAGAAACCTCATACATGTTTGTCTAGCACTCTGTTTATCAGAGTAAACATGACATTAAAGTAAACTCTATTCTGTTATAATATTTTACGATGCTTACTTATTTGACTTTTGCCCTACTTTAACTGTGTGCTCTCTGAGGGCAGAAATTCCTTCTGTCTTACCCATCTTTGGGTGTATCTAGGAGTGCTGGCTCTCGCTCCATTCTGCTGGCACAGTTCTTCTACCTCCACAAAGCTGCTTCTCATCCTGCAAAGTATTTCCAGGAGTCCCTACAGTGTTGCTCTGTCTGGTAAGCACCCTGATCCTGCTAAGGTCTTTGGAACATCCATCTTTCACTGGATACCATTTCCTAGTCCTACCACTGTGATCTGCCAGACACCATGGGAGCACTGTTGGTATCCAAACTGAGCAGTATTCTGTGAACAAGTAGGGAAGAATCTTTTCCCTGTCTGTGTTTTGCCATCCTAGGGTTTCTCAAAGTAGTAGTGGAGCACAAATGGTGGAAAAATGGGAGTGGTCTCATTTGGGGGTGAAGGCAATAAAGGGTGCATGTCTGCAGAGAATTTGAAAATAATAAACCAACTAAAAGTCAGTCTGCTTTTTACTGTTACTATGCCCAAGGAATTCTAACAACTCTGATAAACTGCTCCTTACTGAAACAATAATTCTTAGTTGATTTAATTTCTAAGCAATCACTGTAGTTATTGAGCTAGCTTTTACTAATAACAATAACAACAACAATAGCAATAATATGGCTCCAAATTACCAAGTTTTAGGGCACGCTTGGTGGCTTATATCTGTAATCCCAGCACTTTGGGAAGTGAAGGCAAGAGGATTGTTTGAATCCAGGGGTTTGAGACCAGCCTGGGCAATTTAGCAAGAACTAGTCTCAAAAAAAAAAAAAAAAATTAGCTGGGTATGGTGGCGCATACTTGTAGTTCTAGCTACTTAGAAGGCTAAGACAGAAGGATCGCCTAAGCCCAGCAGGTTGAGGCTACAGTGGTCATGAGCATACCACTGCACTCCAACCTGGGTGACAGAGTGATATTCCAACTCAAAAAAAAAAAAATTCCAAGTTTCGTTACTTATCCTTTAATATTCATGGCATTCTACATGGAAGTCAACTCAGAGAACTCTCAGTAGTACAGTCAGCCTCCAAACACACAGGCTCAGCTATGCAATTTCCTTTGAAGCGTGAGGAATGGTTTGGAAGCTGTCCAGCTCATTTTAGGTGGAGTTTACGTCTCTAATTCCCTGACTACTACATATTTCTACATGTAAACAGTAGATTCAAAATAATGATAGCCTGTTGACTGTAAAGATGAAGAAAGAGCACTTGAACTTCTTCAGCTCTGTCATCCTGTGTGATCTCTTAGAGGTTTTGTCTCTGAAATTTTAAAACAGCCAAGCATAGTGCAAGTTTTGAGTTTGTTAGTAAGTATAAATTTCAGTTCATACACTAAATATTTCACTGAATCTTTTAAAAGTTGTTTTAAAATTAAACAATGAGTCAAGAAAATAATGATTATTATCACATGATCATTACTAACTAATTTTACATGTAGGGAAGGAAAATATTACAAAGTGATCTACTCTGAGTATCAGATGTGTTACACACACACCAGCAAATATGCCCTCTTGAGTCACAATATCTTATAAATTCAGAATGATCTTTCAGATACTGAAAACCCCAGTTTTGGTGGTTTTATGTGTTGACTGTGCTAAAAGATGTCCAGTCAGCAAAACATTATTTATGGGTGTGTCTGTGAGGTTGTTTTTGGAGGAGAATGACATTTGAATCAGTAGACCTAGTAAAGAAGATCACCTTCACCAAGGAGGGTTGGAGTCAACCAATCTGGCAAGAGCTCAGATAGAACCAGAAGTCAGAGAAAGTGTGAATTTTCTCTCTCTTACTAAGTTGCAGCATCCATCTTCTCCTGCTCTCAGACATCAGGGCTCCTGATTCTTGGACCTTCTGACTAACACAACAGTAGTCAAACTAGAGACAATGAAATCTCAACTAAAAGCAAAGGACAGAATCCTTGCTTCTAGGTCAAACTTGTCTTGCTTCCTGCCTTCCTTCGTTCTCAAGGCTTTTTTAGGATCTAGTTAAAAAATTTCTGAAAAGCCTGCTGCGCTGGTCCTCCCACATGCCCAGATATGTAGACACATGGCCATTTGTGAAGCTCAGAATCAAGCTGAGACCCTTCTACCTTTGTAACACCTGGTCAAGTACTAAGCCCAAACAGAGAGGGTATATGGTGAATG
The DNA here is from genome assembly GCA_027257055.1 of Cephalopachus bancanus. Lineage (NCBI taxonomy): Eukaryota > Metazoa > Chordata > Mammalia > Primates > Tarsiidae > Cephalopachus > Cephalopachus bancanus. The sequence continues at coordinate 4,785,186 of JAPVLO010000080.1, forward strand.
CCAAATGGATGATTAAAAAAATTCAATGCATAAAATTAAAGCATGCCCATGTGATGGTGTTTAGTCTGGTATATTTGGTTTTCTTATTTTCTTTTCTTTTCTTTTTTTTTTTTTTTTTTTTTTTTGCTGTTTTTGTTTTTGAGTTGGGATCTCATTTTGTTGTCCAGACTGGAGTGCATGATCACTCACTGCAGCCTCAAACTCTTGGGCTGAAGGGATCCACCCTCTTCAGCCTCCCAAGTAGCTGGAACTGCAAGCATGTATCACCATGTCTGGATTAAAAAAAAATTTTTTTTTTGTAGAGATGGGGTCTCACTATGTTGCCTATGTTGGTCTCGAACTCCTGGGCTCAAGCGACCCTCCCACGTTGGCCTTCCAAAGTGCTAGGATTATGAGTGTGAGCTATCACACTTAGCCATGATCTATTTTATTTTTGACAGGATGAGGAAAGGAGGAGAGTGGTGTCAAGGAGGTAGCAGAAAAGTCAAGGAAGGGTTCAGTAGGGGTGGTTAGTGCTAGGACTGAGAAAGTTTTAGATCACTTCCCAGCCTGGCCAGGCTGGAACCTGAATGAATTTTTTTTCCAGACACTATTCCTCCAAGTGCTCGAATTGAGCAGCAAGAAGAGTCTTTTTATTGTTGCTTTTCTGTTTCCATAGCACTTTGGGTTTTATGCTTTGCAACCATTAATTATTTATTCCTCAAGGCGCTCTGGAGAGATCTTACAGGCTGGGAAACACAGGAAGCAAGATCAAGTGCCTTGCCAGGCCTACAGAGCACTTCAGTGAGAGTGGTGATGACGGGCCTCATAGTTTCCACTCCTGAGCTCAGGTCCCCATGGCTCTTTCATCAGCCTTTTCTGTTAGAAGTGAAGAAGCACTGTCTGGCTTCCAGAAGCCATCAAAGAATTGAATTCACTCACTCATACTTAATCCTTAAGTCCTTCCAGAAAAGGACTTTAGCATTTTGAACACAATTTAAGGCGAGAAAAGGAAAAAAGAAGCATTTAAGTATAAAATGCTGAGTCTTGACTTGATTTTTTCTTTCTTATGAGTGAGGCAAGATTGTTTTGCACTCACCACTTGGACCCCTGAGATACCTGATACTTTATCCATAGGGCAAGCAGCTAATACTTAGCAAAAAAGTAACATGACTAAGACTACCATAGTTCTATGGAGACTGCCAACAGTGGGTCTCCCGTTGTTTGAGGTGCCACCCACTGGCTCCAGAGTCTCTGCTGTACCCCTGACACCACCCTCAATAGAATTCGAGGAGGTTCATGAAATTCCATGTGTCCCTGGAAAGATTAACCTGCTGGCAACCAGAATATCACCCACCTCATTTCTATAAACTAACCTAGAACAATCCCCAGAGATGTTAGAAGGAGAATTTACAATGTACTTTTATCTGAAAGGCCACCACAGCTAATCTGAACATGTTTTACCTTAGCCACTTCCAGAAGTTTTCTGCTTACCTTATCCACTTTCAGAAGTTCAAGACTTCAAGCTTCTTTCTTACTTGGATTTTTCTTCTACTGTAGTCCTATAATCTCCAAATCCTGCCCAGGCTCCTACTACTTCCCTGCCTCCGAAACCCTTTTGCTCTTTCCTCTGTAATTGAGTCTATTACCAGCCAAATTTTTTAGCCTCAACATTTCTTACAGAGGGTCTTGATCTTTCTTGTCCTAATGGAATCTGGACACTGTCTGACAGCACTACTTCTTCAACAGCCCTCACCAGACATGATGATATCTTTCTACGGCCCCCACATAACCTAGGGCTGAGAGGTAAGGTGGCATCTTCCTTACTCCTCCTGGCCACTTCAACACAATTTTTCACCCCTCTTCTCTCAAACACACAGGTTCCTCTGAGCCACATCTATCAGGCAGTATCATTCACTACCCCTTCTTGTTGGGGTCTCCGTATTTACTGAAAATGTTAGGACTTAGATCACTGCTTTTCCAACTAAGATTAAACTTGTTCCAGTTGTCATTCTTGGTAGCCTAATAAAATGACTTACTCATGACCCTGGCTTGCCATTTCCAACAATCGTTCCTTCAGTTCATAAACTCTCAAGATCTTAACAGCAGAGATCTCATAATTACCAATAACGAATTACCTGCCTTGTCTTGACTTCAAGCATTGTACTCGCTGTCCATCAGCTCTGTCCTTCCAGCTCCCATATCCTAATATCCCTCCCCTGCCAACATTTATTTGATCTTCATTGGGACTCAAATCTATTGACTTGACATGCCCATCAGTCTTCCTAGTGCCTGCATAGCATATCTCTCTTTACTCTACTTAGATTCCATAGATGACGCAGGTTTTACAGATCAGGAAATGGAGAGAGACAGACTATTTCTGGCTAACGGTGTCCCATGAAACTGTCCACAAGATGCCGGTGAGCACTACAATAATCTGAAGGTTTGACTGAGACTGGAAGATCTGTAACCATGTTTGCTTGACCACATGGCTATGTGCAGGAATCTTCATCTTCTCATCCTGTGGACCTCTTAATGAGACTGCTTGAGTGTCTTCACAAAGTGACAGTTGGCTTCTCCCAGAATGAGTGATCCAAGAATAAGAGCAAGCAGGAAACCACAATGAATTTTATGAGCAAGTCTCAGAAGCCACACACCACCACTTCCACCATATTCTATTTGTTAGAAATAAAGCAATTAGACCAGTGTACACCCAAAAGGAAAGAGAAAAACCAGGCTCCACCTTTTGAAGGTGGGAATGTCAAGAGTTTGTGTATACATATTTTACAATAACCACCCCATTTTAAAGATAAGAAAATTGATGTGCACAGCAGTCTTAGAACTTGCTTGTGGTCACACAGTTTCAAACATGAAAAGATTTTGTTTCTTGTTAAAATAAAGTACTGATTAGAGTGACCAGGTGCAGAAGCTTACACCTATAATCCCAGCACTTTGGAAGGCTGATGCGGGAGAATTGCTTGAGCCCAGGAGTTTGAGACCACCCTGGGAAAATATGGTGAGATATTTTTCTCTACAAATAATAATATTTAAAAAAAAAAAAACTATCCGGCCATGGTGGTGCATCTGTAGTCCCAGCTACTCAGGAGACTGAGACAGGATCACTTGAGTCCAGGAGGTCAAGGCTATAAGGAGCCAAGATTGTGCCACTGCCCTCCAGCCTGGAGTACAGAATGAGACCCTATTTCATTAAAAAAAAAAAAAGTTTTTATCAGTGGCTGCTTCTCCAGTGGTAACTCAAATAACCCACATGCTTCCACTTTTTTGACTCTGCTGTCTGCAGTACCCACCTTTCAAGATTGACATTTTTGTTGTCATCAAGCCCTGAATGGGAAAAATAATATGAAGAGTCACACATGGGAAGTTTTTATAGGTCAATCTTTAGAATACCATAACATTATTTCTGCTCAAATTTCACTAGCAAGAACTCAGTTACATGGCTGCAACTACCTGCAAGGAATGTTGGGAAATGTTGCCTAGCTGACTGCTTAAGAAGAGGAAATAGGTATGATGGGAAATTAGTGGTCTTTGACCACACACAAATTCCATACTCATACTTGTAGCCTCTGTGATGTGGAAGTGTTGGCGGGGAAAGAGTTTCAGATGGAAGAGCAGGTAGGATCATGAACTGCTTTCACAAATAGAAGTTTTGTGGATTTTTAGGGTAAAATGACAAAATTATATTTTATACTTCAGGATTTTTTAATTGTTTGTTCGTCTGTGTGCTAACTGAAACCACCACTGGATACACATATCCATTCCAATAAATGTCTACAGGAGTGTTTTCTAGGTCATCCTCTGTGTAAACATGTAGATGCAGGCCAAACATGTTCTTTCATCATCACAGTATGGATATAAGTTTCATTTGCAGCTTTATTTTAGAATTATCTAGAAAACAGATCCAACTCCCACTTCATTTGAGAAACAGCAACGTTCAAAACCTATGAATACAAATGAATCTGTGCTAATCCTCCAGTTTGTTCAGGAGTTGAATACTCCTCAAAGTCTCACCCAGGCATTTCTTAGATCCCCAGGGGTAGCACCTGGAAGAGTAACATCTTTTTGAATTCAGCAACAGCTACACTCCCACTCCACTGATTTAGCTTCTTGCCAAGGCACCTGGCTACTGACTATAGTCAAGAGGCCTCTAGAAAGATATTGTTCCACTGTGCTCATCAGTTCTCCACTGGAGACTACTCTAAACCTTGAGAACTGCAAAGCTGAACTATCGTCTATGTGTCTATTATGTGAACTCTGCAACTCAAAAGGTACTTCATGAACATAGGTACATTTTTCTGGCTTTAGCCCTTGTGGTAGATTATAATATTGTACAGGAAATATTCACTCATTTCTTCCTCCCTCAGGGCAGGAGAATATGTCTTCATCCACTGATGTTGATCTCAGCCATGTGACTTGCTTTGACCTCATGGTGGGTGCAATGTACCTTCCTACGCCTTGATTTTGACCTTGACTTCTGATTTGTTTTTGTCAATAGCACATTAGTTGATATGACATACATAGGAACTCAGAATGTGTGTGAATGGTCCTGTTCAGTCTATTACTCTCCTATTTTTGCAATGAGAAGAGCATGCCTCATGTCTGGTCTAAGAAGGATGACACAAATGGTATACACCTGGACTTAACCTGCAGAGCTAAAACAGAGAAGCCCAGCCTAGATCACCGGAACCCCAGCCAGCCCACAGATGTGTGAAAGACAAGTAAATGCTTATCACTGTATACACTCCACTTTAGTGAGTATTGTATGTTGTTTTTATTGCTGACTGACATACTCTATCTGGTCTCAAAATCGGTCAGTCAGGCTGAGCCAGGGGAGTAAAACCAGTCCAATGCTTTTCTGTCCCTCTTGTACCTTTCTGGTACCCCAAGACCAAACCAGTCAAAATGATACAAGAATCTGAAATAAGGATATCTTTGTCCATTTGGCTAATGGTGACCAGCCCGTGTTCCTCATGAGTCAACTTATAGAATTTCTTAAAAATGACATTTGGAAATAAAGCTTCAGAGCAAGTTTTCACTACTACCTTAAAATGCAGACTTAACATTTCCTTTTAGAGAGCAGTTTACTAAAGTTTTCTCTATTTAATTAGGCTCTCATGAATCACAGGTTTTTCACATAAGTGGACTTACCCTGCAGGGCTAGTGGTATCTTTGCTGGCAAATATTTTACAAAGAAGGCATTTGTTTCAGAAATAAACATTTAATCTGGATGAATTTTAATAGCCACAGTGCTTGATTCTGATGAAAATGTTTACTAGCAGCATTTCTGCTTTGGAACCATTTGTTTCTATTATTTTGACAGAAACAAAATTTGGTTGGTTGTTGTTCAGGATGTGAAATGGTTTTGTAAGCATTTCAGCTTGATGCCCAGGCAGGCAGTCACAATAATTCGTCTTCAAATAAATGGGAACCACCATTTTTCTATTCATTACTTCAATAAGAAAAATTTAACCAGTGAAAGGATTTGCAAAATACTGCATTGTTAAAAACCCTGAAGTAAATCTAAACAAAAATTAGTACACATAAAATATTTTTGCAACGGTTTGGACAATCTTTTCTTTCTATAAATACTTGTCTGAACAGCAAAAGAAATGAAAAGCCAAAAGACAAAATTATATTGTCTCATTTATAGTTTAGAACAGCAAATATTATTGAATTCTGTAGAACCATAGCGTGTTCTTTATGAGTTATCCATAAGATAGAGTGAGTAGAATTTCATGCAAACATATTAAGCAACATAGAAGTGACTTTAATTAAATCATATTTTTAATCATCAAAATTGAAAATAAGAGAAAACAACTTCTGAAGAAGTCCAGGGTCAATCAGCTAAATAAACTAAAGTCATTCAGTCAACTAACATTGATTAGATTTTAGCAAGATGGAATTGACTTTGCTCCAACTCCACCTACTTCACAAACTAATTAAAAAAGCACATCAGAGACATCTTCAATCAGCTAAGGAAGATAAGTGGGCTTCAAAGCAATCAACAACAAAACTCTGTCAAGAATAGCAATAGATTCTCAAAGAACTTCAGAGAGCTTTCTAGAAGTTACTCTTGTCAATCAGAAGAACAAAAACTCGGGGCCATGTGTTTGTAATTTGTGGAGACTTTTTGGGACAAAGTGGCTGACTTATAAGAAAGAAAACCACACACCAGAAGAAAATATATTAGCATCCAACATCTTACTCAATTTCAGTACACCTAAATACCTTTCAAGCAAAGAGTAATAACAATGCTTGGATCAGAAGGGCTTGAGGGGTCATTGGGCAAATCATTCTAAATGTCTAGAAATGCGCAAGTTCATATAGTCCTTAAATGGAATAAAGGATTATTAGATTACCTTTTGCAAGAAACACTGTCTGCAGTTCAGGAAAAGACCATGCATTGTGAATGCCTCATTCTCTTTGCTGTCCAAAGCACCACAGAACATTCTGTTCATTTTCTAAAAGAGTGATGAATAAAAGAGTCACTTTGAGTTTGTTCAATGGCACTAGAAAAACTTTATTTCTTTGTATCTTCATTCCCAAAATACTTAAAGTAATTTCTTTTTGTAATACAAATTCATGAAGTATACAATAGTCATACAATAGTCATACAATAGTCATGCAAGTGCACAACAATAAACAAAGCAGAATGAAAATACTCAACAAACCTATCATTTTCTCTTATTTTCTCTTCTCTTTTCTTCTTCTCTCTCTCTTCTCTCTCTCCTCTCCTCTCTCTCTCTCTCTCTCTCTCTCTTTTGCTCTCACTCACTGTCTTCATCCTCCCCTTCCTGATTTCCTTCCCAGTTTCTGGTGACCCCCATTCTACTTTCTACCTAGATGAGATCACTTTTTTTTTTTTAAGCTCTCTCATATGAGTGAGAGCTCGCTATGTTTGACTTTCTGAGCCTGGCTTATTTTACTTAACACGATGGCCTCCGGTTCTATCCATGTTGCTGCAAATGACAAAATTTAATTGTGTTTTATGTGTACATATACCACATTTCATATGTTCCATTGTGTACATATACCACATTTTAAAAAGGCGTTCATTCATTGATGGACACTTAGGCTGATTCCATATCTTGGCTCTTGTGAATGGTGCTGCAATAAACATGACAGTGCAACTATCTCTGCAATATACTGATTTCCTTTTCTTTGGGTAGATATCTAGTAATGAGATTGCTGGATCATACAGTAGTAGTTATTTTAAGTTTTCTGAGGCAGTACCATACTGTTTTCCATAGTGGCTGTGCTAATTTATATTCCTGCCCACAGTGTATGAGGTTCTTCTTTCCCTGCGTTCATACCACATTTGCTATTATTGTCTTTTTGATAATGAACATTCTAACTGGAATGAAGTGATATCTCTTTGTGATTTTGATTTGTATATTCCTCATGATTAAGGATGTTGATAATTTTTTCATATACCTGTTAGCCATTTGTATGGCTTCTTTTGTGAATGTCTTTTTAGGTCTTATGCTCATTTTTAATCAGATTATTTGTTTTTTTGCCATTGAGTTTGCAAATAGTTTTCTCCTGTTTTGAAACTTTTCTCTCCTCTACTTTGAGGTTTTTGCTTTGCAGAAACTTTTTAGCTTGATGCAATCCCACTTGTCTATTTTTGCTTTTGTTGCCTGTATGTTTAAGGTCTTACCCAAAATCTCTTTATGCAGCCTAATGATCTGTAGCATTTCCTCAATTTTTCTTTTAGTTGTTTCATAGTTTCAGGTCCTGCATTTAAGTATTTAATTAATTTTGAGTTTATTTTTTATGTGGTGAAAGATTAGATTCATTTTCATTTTTCCGGACATGGACACTCAGTTTTTCCAGCACCATTTATTAAAAAGGTTGTTCTTTCCCCAATGTGTGTTTTTGGTGCCTTTGTCAAAAATGAGTTGACTGTATGTGTATAGGTTTATTTATCAGTTCTCAATTCTGTTCCATTGTTCTATATGTTTATTTTTATGTCAGTACCATGCTGCTTTGGATACTATAGTTTTGTAGTAGAATTTGAAATCAGGTAATGTGATGGCTCCAGCTTTGTTCTTTTTTGGCCAGGATTCCTTTAGCTATTCAGGGTCTTTTGTGGTTCCATACAAATTTCAGAATAGGCTTTTTTATTTTTTGAGGTGACAGATCTTTATAAGAAAAAGAATAAAATATTGATGAAAGAAATTGACGAGAATATGGAAAATAGAAATATATCCCATGTTTCTGGATTGAAAGAATGAACATAGTTAAAATGTCTATACTATCCAAAGTGACCTACAAATTTAATGCAATCTCTATCAAAATACCAATAGCATTCTTCACTGGAAGCCTAATTTCTTAATGAAAGCTATCTACCTACTCAAAACTCGGTTCTGTTGATGATCCTAGGTAAAACATTTAGGGAAAAATCTGAAAACAGATTTCCTCTAACTCTTGGAAGAAAAGAAGAAGAAGAAGAAGGAGAGAGGGAAAAGGAAAAGGAGTAAGTGGAGGAGGAAGGTGAAGGGACAGGGAAGGGGGAAGAAGAAGAAAAGGAACGAAAAAAGACACAATGACCCAGGAGGTGACTTTCTGTGTCTAGTATGGTGTCAAGTTTGTATGTTTACCTTAACGCTTTTTTGTGGTGACCATTGCTCCCCCTACCCCACTGTGCATTTCTCTCTCTTTCTCTCTCTCCCTTCTACCCTCACTGTTCCTTTATTTGTGATCCAAGTCTCTACTCAGGATTACATTTGCATTATATGTATGCAAATCATTTCAAACCTCTCAAAAAATAATAAATACACTTCTACTAAATGCCTTGATTCAGTGATGACTGGGCTGCATGGAGAAATAGTTAGGACAAGTGAGGTCAGGGGGGCCCTTCAGGGTGTTTCTGGACAGCAGCCACTTAGCAACTACCATGAAAGTACTTAAAAATCGTAACAATTGCTACAATAGTACCAGCGTGCGTCTGGTAAATATCAGGGCTGCCTTTCTTTTCTGTGTGTATGTGTAAACAGTCTTGCATTCAGAATTTCATACCTAGGAACCAAGAAATTTAGAGTATACACTGAATTTTAGAGCTTAAAGATGTTAGAGATCACAAAGGCCAAGTTCTGGTTTTAGAATAAAGGGTCATGTGTGACATACACTCACAAACCATTTGTGGCAGAGTTCAGGCCAGATCCAGTGTAAACTGTACAATATTCTTTTTCAGCCACATCAAGCAGAGTGCCTATTACACTAAGTAGGTTTTCTATCATATCGGTCTACAGTTGGGGAAAAATCAATTTCAGACTATCGACCAGAGGATTAAAAGTCTTACTTAAGATGTAAAATGTTACTGGTTCTCATGAAAACACAAATTTTCTCTACATCTTACTCCTCCATCAAGACATTTGGATAGAAAATGATAATGATAGGCAACTTATACTAAAATAAACTGCTGAAACTTATGGGAAACAATACTTTCACAGATCTACTTTTCTGGAAATGTTACTGAAAATTAGCCAGTCGACCATATTCCTCTCCAATTATATGTTCACCGCACTTTTAGAGGCATCATGGTATTATAGAAAGTACATTGTCTTAGTAGCAAATATGGTCCATATCTCAGCACAGTGATTTTACATGCAGTTAATACTTGAGCAAATGCTTAATCCATTTAATTCTCATTTTCTGTATCTATAAAATGGAAGTAATAATATTTGCAACCTGGTTGTTGTGAGAATTAAGATGAGAAATATGTGTGTATACCATAAGTCACCAACCTCACCTGCCTGTGGCTACAAAAGAAATATTACATTTTTCTTTCATGCCCAGACCGTTATGGTTCAAACTCTCTCAAGTCAACTCCTGGAAAACAGCCTTCTCAAAATTTTCCAAGTGTTTCCCTGTATCCCGCCTTCCATGTAGTCCAGAACAAATTTGTCACGTTCTTTCCCTTGGGTTCTATATGCTGTGGACAATAATCATGATAGCAGTGCTCTTCTGAGCAGACATTTTTTAGGATGGGCCCCCACTGCCTTCCCTGGTCTTATCATGAGCTTGCTAGTCAATCTAATTTCCAAAATCACAATTGAGAAAAGATTAGAGGGGATGTGGTTTACCTCCCTAAATCCTGAACTTGAGGGATTCAGAGAGTAATTCACAACTGCTACCATCTCAGATGCTCACATATATCTCCTTAGTAGGTCAATACCCTTCCTGTCTCTCAGCCTGACCCCTGTGCAGGGACCCAGTAACTCTCACCACTAGAAATGCTGTAAACACATAGAGCTTAAGACTAACCTCACATCCCCACCTTGGCCCCAGAGAAGAAAATTATCCCTCTTTCCAGTGAGTCAAGGACCAGCTCATCTGCAACCCTGGATCTTCCCTCTCCCAGGATGATTGGCAGTTATATACATTGCATTCAGGACAAAATCACACCCCATTGCTTATGGTCTGGCCCAATGACTCAAACATGAAATTTTCAAGAGTCAGTAGGAGATTTCCCAAAGTATGGGTTATTCAATATTAAATAACAACATATGTAAGACTAGAGTAGTTCATTGTAAGTCACTAAGACAGTATTTTTTTCTCCCTTAGTGTTTCTTTCAGAATAAAAAAAAGCTAAAGCGTACATTTTGCTCTTGTCATGATCTGATCTCACATTCTTATCTTCTGTGAACAAAGTCTCAGTCTCTCATATACACATACATTTGCACACATACTCACATTCATGCATACACATATGTGTGTGCATAGAATTTAATAGAAAATAAATGGAAAGGATTCAAAGACAAATCATAATCTGACCCTAAAAATCAGAAACTTCATATAAACCCATACATGATAGGGTTTACAACATCTTTTTGACCTCCAGTCCTCTGTGGCATATAGTGATATTTGTGGCTATTGTTATTTATTATTTGAATTAGTAGAATACAGTAGCAGTAGTCTGTAATATCCAAACTAAGTAAATGGAAATCAATTGCTAAATCTTAGGTGGTAGTCTTGGAGGGGTGAGGGTGGGGGGATATGGCCAAGGTTTCAGGGCTTGAGGATAAAGAACTACCATTCCAAGCCGGGCTCGGTGATTCAGCCTGTAATTCTGTGCCTTTGGGAGGCTGAGGTGAGTGGATTGACTGAGCCCGTGGGTTCGAGACCTGCCTGGGCAACTTGGCGAGACCTCATCTCTACAATAAATAAAAAAATCAGCTGGGCATGGTAGCGCATGCCTGTAATTCCGGCTACTTGGAAGGCTGAGGAGGAAGGATCGCCGGAGACCAGCAGGGCGAGGCTGCGGTGGCCGGGAGCGGCCACTGCACTCCAGTCTGGGCGACAGAGTGAGACTCCAACTCAAAAAAAAACAAAAAAAAAAAAAAAAAAACAAACAAAAAAATTCCTTAGGTACCTATTGCTATACACCTGGTCACTTACCTACTATTTACTTTCACACAACAACCTTAAATGTTAGACTTTATCCCCATTTTACAAATAAGGAAGTGAAACAATTTGCTTAAAATGACCCATCCAGTAATGAAGCAAAGCAATTTGCCTAAAATGACCCATTCAGTAATCAGTGGAACAAGAGTTCATACCTGATCTGTTTGACACAAAAAATAACTCGCGACACATTTTTCTATCTGCCTCGTATGTGAGCCAACAGTAAGCGATGAAGGAGATGGTGATGCTAAAGATGAGAAAAAAATAAAGAAAAAAGACACTAAAAGCATGCTAAATAAGGTAAGCAGGTGATGAGAATAGTCACCCTTCTCAGACTAAGAGAATGAGGAAAACTCCCTGAGGCACTGACTTGGGATCCTGAAGGGTAAGTAGATATTAACTAGGTGGATTTGGTCTATAAAAAGAGAGAACAACATAGGTTAGGCATTGAGGTGTGAAAAGGTTTTGTGCATTTGGAAAATTGTAAATAGGCCTCTTTGAAACTTGAGTAGGTAACATTTGCTAAGTTTTTTCATCTGTGAGTTAGGAATTATAAAAGTACCTTCTTCATAGAAGAATGAATACCTCGCTTGACCTAAAGTGCATTAGTATGTAGAACAGTTCTTGATCATTGGCGAAGACTCCATGAATGGTAGCTCTTGTTATTATGAAGAACCTCGCGGGCCATGGTGGATATGCTTTTGGTTGATAGTAATAGAAAATATTGTTCAAAGTGACTTAAATAATAGTTTCTGGACTTCTAATATGAAAAGTGAAAGAATAAGCTTGGCTTCAGGTATGGCTCAATCTGAGGTACATCCTGAGGTAAGATGCTCTGTGGAGAGAGGGAGGAAGAGAAAGAGGAAGAAAAAGGAGGAGGAGGAAGAGGGGGAAAAGAAGCCGCCCTTATTTTTAACTTTTGCAGATTTCTGTGATTTAAACACTCCCACCATGGCCAATTTCAAGTTACCAAGATGACCTTTGTTTTGTTTTGTTTTGTTTTTGATTTGGAGTCTCACTCTGTCACTCAGGCTGGAGTGCAGTGGCACGCTCATGGCCACCGCAGCCACGACCTTCTGGGCTCAGGCGATCCTTCTGCCTCAGCCTTCCAAGCAGCTGGAACTACAGGCACGCACTACCATGCCTGGCTTATTTTTGTGTGTTTGTGATTTACTGTAGAGACAAGGTCTCACCAAGTTGCCCAGGCTAGTCTCGAATCCATGAGCTTAGGCAATCCTCTCGCCTCAGTTTCCCAAAGTGCTGGGATTACAGACTTAAGTCACTGCATCTGGCCTCCAAGATGAACTTAATGGGATCATAAGATTCCTGAAAATTTAACAATGTGGTGGTACAAGACGGCTCCAGTACACCACTGGATCTAACTGTTCTCTGAGATTGTCTTCACTTATATGACACCTACATCCTGAGGATGGCTTTTCTCATGATCCCAAAATGACTGCCAGAGGAAATGTCATTTGTTGATGTGTTGGTGAGGCGGGATGCAAGAAAGACTGCTTCCCACACCATGAAAAAGAAGGCTTGCGTTTCATTCTAATTGGACTATCTCTGAACCAGTCATTGTGTCAAGGGTTTACCATGGTTCATACCGTTTAGGGTAACTTCATAGCTGAGCAGGGGTCGGTCCTACTCAAAAGACATAAAGCGACAACATGATGTCTCCAAATCTGTTAGATGCTGTGAGGAAGAGAACCAAGGGGAAGTGAATGCTGGGTAAGCTACAGCCCAACACAGCCTAGGAAGTTTTGGTCTTATTGTGAGGATAATGTAATGATATTGAAGATACAAATCATTGGAAAATTAGACTCCTAATATCAGATAGCAATCCTTATTTAAAAAGGAAATGCTATTTCTAGCATAGTAGCAGTTTGCATCAGGAAAAAAATGTTTATTATTTTGGCATAGGTTTTGACGTCAGATATTTTATAAACAGTCAGGACCTAACTTGCAAAGAGGCAATTTATGAGGATCTTCTCATTTCACAAATGAGAATGTGTTTTGATTCTATAAGTTCCGGAACATTTTGAAGGGAAAAAAATGAACTCAATTAAACCTTAACTGAATGGTAAGTGAGGTGGTGATTCTATTATGCCATCCACAAGATAATGCATAAGCAACAAGAACCTAGGGGCAATTAGCCCCTTGAGAGATTCTAATATTTCAATAAGTCACTGGAATAAATTCTGAGCAATTTAAAGCATGAGAACTCTATTAATTGCAATGTTCTCTTGCCCAAACAAAAAAATTGTTGTAAACGAGCGTCTTCTTGCCTTTTTCTATCAAGTATATCTTGAACTCCTTTGCAACTTTTTAGCCCCTCACATTTGCCTCTGGCTGATTTTAAATTATGCTAATTAGAAAAGGGAAAAATGCTGGTAATGGAATAAAATGGAATGCTATTTCTTATAGCATCTGGTGCAATCTGAACCATTTAAGAGTGCATCTTTTGGAATAAAGCTCTGAATAAGCAATGCCAGTCTGATTACAAACAACATGGGTCTCATTAGAATACGTCAATCTGATTGCTAGGTAGTGATACACTGCAGATTACTAGGCCATAATTGCCTCTTACATATTATGTGTATAATATATAGTTTCTCTGAATGTATGTTAAAGCCACTTTCTCTCATGGCTATCTTTTCCAGCTCTACACAAAGCAGTGTCTATGTTTGACCAAGTTGATTTTAACTGGGTCCTTAGGTCCTAATTCTATTTTCCTCTAAGTATTCATCAAGTTTTCTACAGGAGTGCTGTAAACAAAGAATTATGTCCAGGGCAATTGCCAGAAATAAGATATGGCAGGGGTCTATTACCCACTCAACTGGGAGCAGTCAATGACTCAAGGCACTTCCTCGGAAGGAAAAAAGTAAAACAACTGAGGCCAAAGTCCATGATGTAGCTACAAGTCTTAATTAGGCTGTTGATTTAAATGTGTTGTGCATTTTTTCATTGTCAAAATTCATTTGATTCCTTACTATAGCTAGAAGAATTCAGACATCTTAGCCTAGGTCATGACTTTGGCTTACACTGTGCAGGTCATGATTTAAAACCTTCTGCATGAGCTGTGAAAGCAGGACTTCAAAATTCCTGCTTTTGGAAGCACAATCTCTTCAACCCTTGCCCCACACCAGACATGCTCTATCCTTACCCAGTACTGCAGCCACTAGCTCACTCATGTAAATAGGCAAATTTTCATTTGATATGCCTTGGAGTGTGGAGGTGGAAGGTATAACGGGCTGGGATACAGGAGACTTGAGTTTTTGTGTTGACCCAGTGCTATATGCTGCACTATGTTCTTTCAGTTCTCTCATCTGAAATCCCAAATAATAGATTTCCAAAATGTATTTCAGAGAACTGTTATTCCATGGAGATGATAAAAGGGTTCCATTTTCAAATATATCTTCAGAAGGTTAGATTAAACTGGCACAATTGGTCTCTTTACTACAGGAATTCTCAGAGCCAGTAATGTGCTTTATGAATCCGCAAAAGGAGGTAGTGAGATGTGTTGCTGTTACCCCATTGTATCTGGTCACAGAGACCTCCCTCCCCCAATGACCATCCATTGAACAATACCCATCAATATCTTATCAACAGAATGTTTTGCTTAAATATCCACTCTCTACTGTGCTACATTTGGACAATTCACATGCCGGCTGGTTCATGCAGAAAACTCTGTTTATATCTCCTGCTTTCCATGGCAATTTTCCATAGAATTGATTATACTGAGTTCTCACAAGATCCTGGCAAAATAGAAATCTTACTCCGATTTTTAAAATGATTAAACTGAGTTTCAGGGAGGTGCCCATAGTCAAAAAGTAGCCACAGCATGAAGTCTTTTATTACATCATGCTCAACCAACCTCTACCTCAGTTAATTTTGTTCTTGTCTTGGGATCCATCTTTGTTTCTGTTTGGTTGATGTCTAGTTTGTCTTTGTCATACTCCATCAAAGTGAAGAATGGCATTTGGCAAGTGCTGCCCATAGATTTTATGCTTAGAACATGAAAATGATAATTTTTTAAAAATCACTACCTCCTCCTGACTGTATATCAGATGGTGGTATCTTGGAGATAATAGGTTACACTCTGTTTTTAGAAAAAAATGAACTATGGAAATTCTTACAAAACACAGATGAATATTACATTTCAGTTATAGTTTGTTCCACTAGAGCTTACTAAATATAATCAACATTAATAAAAAATAAGCCACCTGGTAATAGAATAGGCAAATAGTGGTTAGGGAAGAACGCAATGGCCTATAGACCTCTAACAGTGGCATGTAGCACTGTCATCAAACAGGAGCATACCCACTTGACAAACTGTTTAACCAGATAGAACGGAGCAACTTGGCTCATTTAGAGTATATGTAGTGGTCAGAGGCAAATAGTTGGAGTCCAGCTGTTCCTATTTAAATCTCAAACTCTAACCCTTATTAGCAGGGTGACTTTGAACTAGTTATCTAGCCGCTCTATGTTTTAGTGTTCTCATCCACAAAATGGGAGTAAGAGTAAGAGTAAGAATTCAGACATCTTACTTCTGTCATAGGTTGTTATGAGAATCTATTTTTTTATTTTTTAATATTACCAGCCCTCTCCCTAGGCATCCCAACCTCCTTATCCTGATGTTCTGCATTATCTTTCTTCCATAGGATTTGAAAATTGAGACCATCTGTTTCCATATAGCTTACTATCAGAACTAAGATTGGAGATCTGAGTTATCAATATGACACAGGACATTTTTGGCCCAAAAGATAGGACTGTACTCTAATACAAATATCACTCTTTGCTTCAGTAGTACAAACTGATTGATCCATGCAGTTTCCTCATCTGCGCAATTAGCTCTCCTTTCAGGCAATAGATTGTTCATACTTTGCAAACAGGAGTTTACTTTTCAAGACTCTATCAATCCTATTATATTCCAAAATCTGGCTGACCGTAATCAACTTCCCACCTTGAAAGATACATCTTAAGCTACTTGATCCTAGGCTTCAACCATTGGAAACACCCTTCACCAATGTGCTAGCTTTGTTTTTTTTCTTAGTACCGTGTCTCATACGTAGTCAGTGTTCAAAAATGTTAAAAGAAATAAAAGCTTGCCAGCCTGGGCTCCAGCTCTGATGTTTAGGAAGCCCTCAGAACAAGGCTTCAAGGTCTTGCCCATCTGACAGACGTCAAGGGGTTAAAATAGTGTGTTCTTGAATATTCTAGTTGTAGTTTTATTTTGTCAGAGGAAAAATAATGTTTCAAACCTCTTGTCTGATGTTCGGGTTTTTCCTAAGCTCTGCACCTGCCTCCTTTCTCCTAGGAAGGCTGAGAGGCTATTTAAGCCTGAAAAGGCAAGTATTTTTGTATATAAACAGAAGATTGTGCCTACAGAAAGCATACAGGTCTACACTGTAGGAAGGAAAACGCAATCAATCCCTAAAGCATCTGTATAGATGAGGATGAGAATGCAAAAGTTACAGCAAGTCAGAACATTGTTCATGCTTCTCTACATCTCTGGAAAATGATCATTGACAAGTTTGTGGGAGACCAAACCCAAAGTTTGTGTAGATGCACTCATTTCTACAGGGTGCTGTCCCTGGCTTCCTTTAGGTGCCCCAGCCTCCTTTGTACTTGTGGTAGAGACTAACTAGCTGCTCAAAGTTTCGGTTTTCCTGTGCACACATTTCCCAATGCCCTGGCAGTTTTGTTTCATCCATGTGATTGAGTTCTGGCAGATTAGATAAGGGAAGAAGCAGAAGCCGTTTGAAGCCTGATCATGAAGGTTTCAACACAATTGTCCACATCCTCTTCCCCTTATGTTGAATCCTTGGTCATATACTAAGCATGGCAGCATTGCAGGAGGAAAGGAACCTGGATCCATTAATCATTGCATGAAAAAAAAAAAGTCACTATAGCAAGATCCTCTGGATCATTAAGCTGTTATGTGAGCTGGAAATAAACTTTCAGTCTGTTAAATCACTGAGATTATGGTAATTATTCTTGTAACAGAAACTAGACTTCATTAGCCCAAATAATACAAAATCCCATGTTGCACAACACTGACTGAGATCAATCTCAAAATTATTAAGATTATATGTGGCAATGTCGATACCACTCTACCAGTTCATTCTAGAAAATGTAGGGGAAAATACTTTATTGTTTGACTTTCTGTCTTGTGTAACAAGTGGGGGAAAAAAAACTCCAAACCTAGTTCCTTTCAAATCACAAATACGCGCTAACTACTCCATATACTAATATAGCTGATTCTAGAGAGCAATGTAAATAAGACATATACACAAAAGAGACAAGACCCAGATTCTGAAATTATTTTCATTGTGAGACCTACCTTTTAAAATGTTGCTGGTAACAACCGAGTGGTTATGCCCCTGCCCTCTAAAGCCAGTTAGTTGCTCTTAGGGGCTTTAGTTAACATATTGTAATTAATCTTAAGCCTTATGTTTGACTGACGGGGACTTTGTCAATTGTTGATGTAATGAAATAGCATCGTGAGGAGAGCGTTTATTCTTCAAACTCGGGTCCTCAATATTTTCCTATTTCATACCAATTTAAAATTTGATACAACTTAAAAAGCCTCCCCATCAAAATACATATACAAATGTAGTAACTAACATTAGCTCAGTTTTAGCGGCCCTGTTTGATCCCTGTAGGAGCACCAATGTGCCCTAAAATATATAGAGAGATTCTAGGTTGAAAGCTCCTGGAAAGGACTGGTGGCTGGTTGCTTCAAATATGTGAGAGAGGGTATGGAACTGAGGAAACTGAAGAGAGTTTATACCATCAAAAAGAATGCTAAGAATAGCTACCATTTGTTGAGTCCTAGCTGGATGTTAGACATTGTGCTAAATGTTTTAAGAGATTTAATCTTTATAAAAGCTCTTGGTATTGTAATTATTATTGTACAAAGAAGGAATTGGGCAGAAGGAAGTCAAGAAACTTGCCCTAGATGGCATAATTAGTGAGTGGTGGAGCCTGACTTCCAATTAAACACAATGGGATACAGGATTTCATAGAAACTAAGTCAGATTTTCGAATGCATTGTTCTCAAGGGTGAGGACCATTTAGAAGTCAATGCTTTCCATCCTCTAAGTAAGTACACTCAATTAGAATTCAAGATTTTGTGTTTAAAGCAAATGACAACCAATCCCATTAGTTAATTTAGAAGTACCATACATATGGCAAAAATTATTAAAAAGAGACTAGATTCCAGGTTTGTATACGGCAACTACTTTATTATTTTCAAATGCAAACTCTTTGCATTTAGTTTGCTATTTTACAATTTTACAAACTAGGTATAAAAGACCATAAATAAATGACATAAGTTATGTGTACCTAAAGTTTCATGAAGGGAAGAAAAATACCTTGACAAATTAAAACAAAATAGAAAATCTATGCCTAAATCAAAAAATTGCTCAAATTTTGGAACATGTGTGAACCAAGCAATGTTCTGTTAATTCTTCAGTATGAACTAAATTATAATATGCCTTATACATTCTAATTTTAACCACAGTCCTTGCATATTCCAACATACTTAGAGTGATACAAAAAATAAATGCACTCTTCAGTGTGTATCAATGCTTGATGTTGTTTGGAGAATGTTAAATAAGTGAAAATATTGCTTTTAGAACTTTCCTTTCCTGGTCAGAATTTAAGTGTCTTCAGACAAATATTGAGGCTATACGGGTATATGGATTAATACACATATCCTTCACAGATTGAATACAAGAGGTCTCAGAACACACACACCAGCAGTGTAGTGGGCACAATCTTTCTTTAAAATAATAACTTTTTAAAACACACCAGAACATTTCATTCATAAGATTGCTAAAAATAAGTTGGGGCCAGTGGACATAAGGTGAAGCTACTTGATTTGGTGCGGGAGAGCAGCTCTGTGCTGCTCAGTAGACAATCTGTGTGTGAGTTAGCGTCAGAGCTCACTCGGCCAGGGCTTGCTCATGGGCTAGACACTGACCTTGAAGTTGGCCTCCTACCCTTACCTCTGGGAAAGATGATCTGCTCAGAGATTCAACCTCATTTCTTTACACATATTTTTCAGGCATCAATGCATAGGCACATCCCTTAAAAAATATATTAAGGTTCCCCCAAAAGGGGTGAATTAACTTTGTCACTCTGGCATAGAATACAATGCCACACACCCTGTCAGAATGTAATAAATATTTATTGATGATTTTCTCTACTTACTCAACAATAAACGGTTCAGAATCTTTTTTCCTCATTTTTCCCTGATTTGATGTTATAGCTTATATACATCGCCACGGTTTCTGCAACCATAGCTTAGAATAAGCAAGGCAGCCACTCAAGATTATGAAAAATGGCAGTATGTTGGCTGGAGTTTGGTATATATATCATATCAATACTGAATCTTCACACACCGGAGCTTCAATTCTAGAAGGCTGATGTTCTTTTGAGGGCAATAGGAGATAGCTGCATATTACTGTAGAACTTTCCATGTAATTTGGGAACCTGAAATTGCTTGAGGCCCTTTCATCCCAACTATCTTAACCTCAAGAGTCACTGGCATGTATTTTTCTGTGATATTGGGAGACAAAGTATTAATCCAGAACATTATCTCAAAGCTGACACACATATCTACGTTCATCTTCAAAAGTATATGAATTGCATATATTTGTTCGCATTCAACAAGTCCATTTATGCAGGAAAACAAAGGCTACTTGTACTCCATTTGGGGTTACCAGACAAATTCCATCTCCTCCTCTCTCTCCATCAAGGAACTGGTGATTCGGATGAGTTCATCAGAATTTGTAATTTTGATGATAGGTTGTCACCTGAATGGATTTATAGTTTAAATTACTCCACCATTAAGGTGAAAATGCCTCTGTCCAAAGCTGTAGAATTCTTCTTAAGGTTAGTGTGGCAGCTACAAAACACACTTATAGATACATGACATATAACATGTCCGGGTTGTCTTTCCAAGGGAGTGGGCATGGTCTCCAGGCCCACTTTATCACTTGGCTCTTTATCTTGGAACTGGTGGAAAACCAGAACTTTCCAGGTGTAGCATTCCACAACAACATTCACAGGCAGTTCTAAGCATGAGGTTATACACACGCGCACACACACACACATACACACACACTCACACCTATGTACACACATCAAAAGAGATAGTCAGCTCATATTTAGTCTAGGAAAAAAATATATTTATATCACTGCAATGGCACACCCTGGGTAAAATGTTACTTCAGCAATGCATATCATAGGCAGCTCCTAAGAACTGGCTTTGTTTTGTGTGGTGGCACCTGACCTGGTGTCCATAATAAAACCTGTAGCCTTTGGTCACTTGCTGCCATACCAATGCAGCAGTGACATACAGGAATGAAATATGGAAAATACATATAAATAAAACCACAAGAGTTTGGGAGCAAAGGCTCTGCAGAGCTGGTGCTGCGAGACAGTACATTCTTCAGTGCAACTGGAGAACAGATGCTGAATCTTAAATGTTTGCTGTTTCTTTCACTGGGAAAGGGGATTTGAAAAATCACACATTTATCCTTTTCAGGTATGAGTGTTGTTTCATCAGTGCCTTTGCCCCAGAACTGGTGTAATAGAAGCAGAAGGAACCCATTTAGACCGAACTGAGGAAGGTGTGTTCTGTTTTCCTCCATGGGCTTTGTAATCAACAGGAAGGGCTGTGAGGCCAAGATAGCAGAATCTATTCCCTGTAGAGAAAAGAACAAGACTTTAGACAAAACGTCAACCAATATTGCCAGCCAGTTGTCAACCATTATTGTGAGGAAGAATATAGGTTCATAGATGTTGGTATGGCTCAGTATGAGTAGTTCAGGAGGGAGATCGTGAATGCTTACTTTCTTCCTCTGAAAAACAATTACAACAACAAAAAATAATGTTTAACAGCTAATTACAACAACCGCCATAGGTACTATTCTTATCTCCATTACATAAATGAGGAAATGGAAGCACCGAGAGAGGTTAAGTAACCTGCCCAATGCCATATACTTTGTAGTGGGAAAACTGGGATTAGAGCACACACAGCCCCCATTGACAGCCAGGCTTGAACCACGATGTCGGCACAGCCTGCCTTTGAAATGAAAATCCTGACTTGTTTCAGTTCACAATCCACCAAAAGTAAAAAAAAAAATGATTGAACAAAATGTAAGCTAAGAAATAGAATGCATTGGTTGTATTTCTTAAAATGAAAGTAAGTTCTGATAAATGGTAGTATCTAACTTAGAGAAAGAAGGCCTCATACAATCTGCACGTAAATGGGTGCCGAGAGAGAACCTGGGCCAGGAGCACAGGGAGAAATGTGCTGTGCCAGCGATGAGGTCTTCTAGGCTCAAGCCCCTTTCACATACCAAGATTAATCAGCTGCAGGCTAGAATTCCAGACATCAATCTAGAATCCAACAAGCTTGGCACAAAGCAGTGGAGTCATCGTAGCTCTGCATGGCCCTCTTACGTGTCAAATAATCAACTCAAATCAAAAGAAGCAATTTTTTTTCTTCCATGTGTGACACCTGATCAAGTTCGCTTCTTGAACTGTATCTCCCACCACAGTGGCCTCAAGTGTAAGGCAGGGATTAAGACCAAATTACACCTTTACAGACAATCTTGCTTATTTTATCAAGCCACTTATTTGTTTGTATTGTACACTGCATTGTATACTTATCATGTAGGAAAGAGTAAACAAAATTTATTTTCTTCGAGGTCAATAACCATAATTCAAATTGTATAAAATACTTAGTCTATTTGGCAAGATAGAACTAAAGTCTTCTCATAAATTATCCAGAGATAAATTACTTGTGTAATTGAAAATTGTAAGTGTGGGTTAGGGTATAACTTATATCTTCAAGAAGTCTCTTGTCAGCACTAAGGCTTTCGTTTTGACAATTATGAAAAAATGAAAGAAAAGTGGTCAGATCTATTTTTCTAACTGTTTTCTCTCAGGAAATCAGTAAGTCCATCTAATGTATTTTTTGAAACCTGAATGTGCAGGGCAGGTATTTATGTGAAGGACAAGAAGAACATGAAATGATCTTCAAACTCTGGAGTATAGGCAAGACAACATGGATATACAAACTTGTTGATGGTGAGGTTCTTTTGCTACTAGAATTTCCATTCTTAGAGGAGAGAGGTCTTTTCACGTGTGCCCTTTCAGTCTGCCAACCCTGTCTTTACTTAATGCCTACATATCAGTATATATTATATAAATACATTTGTAATATTGAACAGGCAATTTGAGGACTTAGTGTGTATGTGAAAATGATCAGATGTTTAAAGTGAAAAATGTGGGAATGTGAAGGCTTATATATAGTTAATGCCAGAATAAGAGTTGAGAAAAATAAGCCTTCTCTTGTCCTTTGAATTCAGGCAACTCCTTTATCATGGGGAATTTTTAAAACAGAGACCAGACAAGCATGTGGTCTATGTGGGGTCACGAGTTAAAGAGAATTTGTTGTGACTAAATAAACAAACCATTGTTTCTTTGAGTCAGTCATGAAGACACCAAAATATTTTTATCATCCAGTTATTTTCATTGCAATGAAGTTTTACTTGTGCGTATTGTCTTTCCAATAATAAAATAACAATTTCATAAATGTCAAGGCTATATAATGCATGTTTATTCTGCCAGGAGTAATTAAGCAAGTCTACCACCTTTTGTATAGGTATGCATTTATCCCCAAACTCTCATAAATCTTTTGAAAGTGAAGAAGCTTCATCTGTACGGACCGCTACCACTGAACTTCATTTCACCTCACTCTGGATTGTTGTAATAAGACATTTGGTATCACAAGTGAAAGAGATGAATAATACTTGGACAACATTGGAGGAAGAAGTGCACCTTTCGTCTGTGGAGATCACTGTATTTTACATAAGACTATTTCATACACACTTGTAACAACACCATGTATTAGGAAAGGTGTTATTATTAAGGTATCATTATCTCTAATTTACAGGTGGAGGAACTGACTTATAAAGAAAAGTAGAGTGAACTTCCCAGTGTCAACATTTCGGTTGGCTTTAGAATCCATAGCTGTCCGGATGCCAGAGTCTGGCTCTCCGCCCTGGGAAACAATGCAACAGTTCCATTGTTCTCAGATTTCTCTTCTAAAACTTCTTGGAGGCAGGGGAGATAGTTAACACTTTTACTGCTGCTGAATATTATTTTAAATACTTGGAAAGTCCTTTCTTGGCCTTTCCATTGGCCTTGACTCTAATATACGAGTATGTTAAAATTGTTAAGATTCATAAGGTGACCTTTGAATGAGATAAGATTTCACATGCTACCTTTCTTTCAATCTTTACATGATTATTTCATTTCAGACATGCTTGCTGAGGAGTCACAAAACGACACTAACATAGCACATAATGTTAACTGGTTAGGATAGCTTAGAATTGACATACTCTCTTTTGAAATGTTCTGTTTTGGATGTATTCACTGTTGAGAAAAATGCATTGTCTTAAGTTGTTGACTTTAAGAAAGCAAAACTTTTAATTATTCAGTATATGCAAGATAACATTCTGTTTTTATTTAAAATATAATCCCCTAATTCTATTTGGACTATGGTGATTGAAAACAAAATATTTGCTAAAGGAAAATAAATATATATCTTTTAAAGCAAGTGAAAAAAATCCACACACACACCCCTACATCTTGTCAACTTTTAACATGAATAGCCAGAAGCCCTAGACTTCAGCACAAGTGGTGATAAAACAAAAATTGTTGGGGTAGTTTTAAAAACAAATTTCACATTCCTTCCGAACAGAAAAGCTTTTACAACTAATGTTGCAAAAAAGGTTTTTACTAAACTGTCATGATTTGACAGCATCAAATTTAACATTCCTTGCTCTATAAGAAATAGCTTTCAGGATAAAACCAAGGGGGAAAAAAGGTCAGTAAAATCAACTAAGCTCTTGTTTAAAAGTGATAAAAAATGAAATAACTAAGATAAAAAAAAGTTAAAACTTTTAACTTTTTTGTTAAGACAGTCCAAAGTTAGGGCGTTGGCTATTAGGAATGAACAAAACCATTTAATTCACCTGTGTAAAGAAGAAAATTCTAAGATATAAAATAAATTGAAAGCACTGAAAATTGATAGATTTATGGATGAATAGTGTGTTTTGAGTAAGTTATTCTCTAATAATGACAAGGTGAATTCCATGTCTCACTATTGACATCTTGGTAAGTCCTTTTTGGCTGATCCTGTTTGGTACAGATGTTACTGGAGCAGGACAGAAAATGAGGTTGATATAAAAGATTCTCCAGGACTTCTTAACTGAAGTAATCTCTCCAAAGGATGGGACAGTTGATTCAACCCAGTTAGAGAGGAAAGTTCCTGAGTTACAGTCTGGTACCCAGGACATAATCAATATGTGTGGCATGAATGAACAGCACCAAGTGACAAACCCTTTGTGAGGAAAAGCACAGCCAGTAGTGGTCTAGGCCCATCCCTCCAAACCTAACCTCATTTAGTTCATATTTCACGTCATCCCGGAAGACCAGAAGGGAAGTCATACTGTTTTTGGTCTCCTTTCTCACTGTCAAAAAAAGAACTGAAATCCTGAAAAACACCAAAACTACCTGAGAGATATGAAAGAATACTTTCTAGTCACAGCATTTCAAATGAGTCTAAGTTTAAAAAACAAACATTTCATTGGAGAAAGATTTGATGCTGGTTCTTTTGACTCACCTTGCAGATTTGGGGTTGCTTCTTTAAAAAAAGAAAGTGTGAAAGTTCCCTATTCAAGATTGTCACAGCCCACTGTCCATAAGGTAGTTACAGTAAGTTTGTAGAGTCCCAAAATATGACTTTATATGGCACAGCCTCAGGCCCAAAGAAACAGAAACCTCATTTTGTCCAGTTAGGGGCTATGGGGCTTGGGTTTTTAATTTTTTTTTTTTTTTAATCCACTTTCCATTTCTTTCAGCCCCCCACATCATAGGAATCCACTAGGTGGCCTGAGCACAGAAGAGGCAACACTGATGAGCCAGGTGGTTTCAACTAGGTTATTTTCCATGGTATGAACCAAGCCCTACAAGCCACAACTGAGTCCGTCAAAAATGCTCCTGGGCATGGTCGTCATTCCAGTGAAAAAGAGATGACTGTAGTTTATGCCACAAACAAAATACTACGATTGTAATTCCAAATGGAGAGAGGATCAGGGATGTCTCAGAGAAGCTCAGTGTCTGGCAGCAAATACAGCATCAAAACTCGGAGGCAGTGTTCTATTTCTATAGGTACATGTATTTTACAGACTGGTGATGAACAGAAGTACTTCTGAGAAACAATTTGTTCCAGGTCTCATTCAAATGACCGGCTGTCATTTCTGTAAACCCCGCAGTTTCAGCAATCTGTACACCAAGCAATGCTGCAGATACTTTTTTTCCTTTAATTTCAGAGGGCGAAGACGAAGTAAAAAAAGTGCAGTTCTTCAATTAAAGTGCATGGATGAGGTAAACTAATTTCAAGAGTTTTGAGTTTATTCAGTACTGGCTCAGACAGGAACCATTCTGCCGTGCATCTGCTGCATTTGGGTTCTCATCGCCTGAACACTGCTCAAAATCTTATTCTGGTGCGTGATGGCTGTGATGCCAATTCTTGCCAGGTCACTGTACGCAGGGAGAGAAAAGAGAGAGGAAAAAGTCATGAAAGCTGAGCATCTCCTTTCCTGGGTTTCATGCAGACACACATTTGAATCAGCCACAATTAATATAGCACAACAAGGCAGGTGTATTAAAATGTTTAATTAAGCAATTTAATGCAACAATGTAGGTGCTTTATAGAGGCTGGGTAAAATTATACTCAATCAAAATGAGAGGCATTCCAGTTTTCTTTCTTTTAAAAAAAATGAGTAGGATGATTATGCAGCTCAAAGCAAAAAATAAAAATATAAAAGGAAAATACTATTAAATCTAGATTTACCCTTTCGTGTTACATCGCTGAGTACTTACTCCTGGTTCACGTGCACCACAGCCTCTAGTGTGGTATAACCAGCAGCTGTGAAGTTATCCTTATACCGGTCCATTTTAATGGCCTGGAGCCAATCACCCACTGACACCACGGCAGAGAATTCAGGGGAACTTGGATCCAACAAGGCAGTGTTGGGTCTAGAAATGGAACAACAAACTGTAAGCAGGTAGGGTCTACTGGTGAGGATGGAAGGCACAGAAGTCGGATTGCCTAAAACAGGCAAGGAGAATGAAAAAGCAAGGAAAAGGTTTTAAATGGAATAACCTTTGTTAAATTGTAACATATGATATTTTGCACTTAATTTCACAAGGCTGGTAAAGCACGTGTCAGTCACTGTGTTTTTCTTAATTCTACTTCCCGCACTTGTTTTATGTGGCCCTCTTAGTGCATGAATGCTCATAGCCGGTCTTTTAACACTGCTGCCTGGGGTGAGGATCCAGGGAGCTCTCGTAGCTAAAACCTGTTCAGTCTTTGCAGAAAGAGTCCAGTCCCTTCCAGCACTGAATATTACAGACTTTCATTCGGCAACTATGGAAACCTTAGTGAAGTATGAGTAAGGAAAACTGAGAGCTTGCAAACTGCCAGACTGGATGGGAGCACAGAAAACAGCCAGAATTCAAGTCCAGCATGCTTCCAGTCAGGTCTGCAGGCCGGCTTGGGGCATTCAAACAAACCTGGGACAGCAGGGAGTTAATCCCCTCTTTAATCAACCCATGCCTGACCAGCACGAGTGCCAAGGCTGGCAGAAAGAATGGCCACTTTGATCACTGTTTGGATTGTGGAATGTGCTTCTCCTGTTCCCTTGCTGGGGCTCCCCAATAATGATTTTAACAAATTCAAAGCACTTCTTATTAACTTATTTATTAGTTTACTCGTTTCTCAGGCCAGGTGTTTTATATTAAGTCACTGTCAAGAGCAACTGCAGGCAGGAATTTTGCCATTCCTGATAGTGATACATGATAAATCACTTATTTATGGAAAGTATATATTAACAGAATTATAGTCATCTACATCATCACACTACTTAATAATCATAGGGTAGACCTTCACAGGAGTATTTTATGCCACCTTCACTATAAGTACTTGTAGAGCAACACTGCTACTTGTTAAGCTATATTTTCTTGAACTTCGTTTTTCCCTAAAAAATTCCACAATGTGACTGATCTTAATATTTTCATTTTGAGACTGTTTAAGTACAAACATTAAAGTCAGAATTACATAATTACTATTAAATTTTCAACCAAAAATTTGTTTTTTTGTAAAAACAAAATGAAGTTGACATAATGCCCTAATTAATTTTCCACATAGCAGAATTAATCCAGTTCCATTTAAACATTTTTATTTTTACCTAAATTAATTTGATTTGATTAATTTTTGGATCAATATTTTAACAAACACTTGTTTTATCAGTCAGTTTTATGTTCAAATAATACCTTGCCTTTGCAACTTTTTTTGTGTCCATTATTTCAAGTAAGTTCAATTTTCTGAGTAAAATTCTACAGACGTTTACAGCAAGAATAATCGAGATTTAATTCTCCCAATTTTGAGTCAATGACAATTGTTACCACATAGAGTTTTGGACATTAATCAAGTGTGGAATCATTAGCAATAATCTGGTTTTTTGTTTGTTTTTTTAGAGTAAATATCAGATTTATTGAGTTTGCTGCAAGAAAGTAGTTGGCAGAAAAAGATAGCTGTCCACCAGCAATAAACTATTATTAGACAAAAACCAGTAGTTTGCATTTACTTCTAACTTTAAGCCAAAAGCATTAACAGAATAAGATGTAGTCTCAGGGTGCCTGCCAAGGTTAAAATGACCTTACAATGAAAATGTCCTCCCTCAATATCAATTAACTCTCAGGGTCATTCTCTAGCTTTTTCTGGAAGCCTTTGTTCTCTTGGTGGAACATCATGACATTTGCCTAATTTTGAGCTGAATAGCATACCACATTCTACTGCATCCCATTATCAGCAAGCCATAATAAGCATCATAAGAACCATCCCAGAGAGACATTTAGAAGTGAAAATAGTGGATCCAATACCTTGATTTGTTCTGTACTTTGGTGCAAAGCAGAAATCAGGTAGTATTAATGGCTGAACAGCTTATGCTAGCAGAACAAGCACCAAATACCAAAGAACTGGCCTTAGGACCCCCAGACAAAATACACAGGCTCTGGCACTGGATATCTAAAAGGTGGAGGAGGCTTACCTTGGAATCAAAGAAGTCAGCTAGACCTCGAAAGAAGGCTTTATGTCATCTATTTCAGCCCCACAGAGAACAGAAGAACGAAAAATAGCCCCAAAATATTAGGAGATTTTTCTTTTCAATTCACACTGTTGCCAGGTGGCAGAGATAAGAAATGAATTCAGCCCTTTTCAATGTTATTTCAAAACAGCATGACCATCAAGCTTTTTGTATAGTGGTCAATGATAGTGGTTTGCAAGTCCAGAGAATACAGGGTATCTCTACTGTCTCCTCCACAATTCTCTCTTTCATGTCATTATAAGTGTTGTATACCTTCTCTTCTAGGATCTCTGGGCTAAATCTTCAGGAGAAGGCTGGAGGAGAACACCATAGAGCCTGCAAAGACTAGCAGGGGTTGGCTATTGTGTGGGGGAGAAATGGCCTTCTATTTTTAACTCAGGGTCATGATCAAAGAGGAGCCTGTGAGAAGCTCAAACTTGGAGATGAGTAGATGTCTCACCTCTTGCAGGCACGAGTCACTTAAAATTGCAATGCCTAAAGAGCTGTCTTCTAATCTTTATTTCTTACTATTCCAATCTTCCTGTTCCTTTTCAAAATATATCATCTGCTGATCTGAATGTCTTCTAAAAGTAC
Organism: Cephalopachus bancanus; assembly: GCA_027257055.1. Classification (NCBI taxonomy): domain Eukaryota; kingdom Metazoa; phylum Chordata; class Mammalia; order Primates; family Tarsiidae; genus Cephalopachus; species Cephalopachus bancanus. The sequence continues at coordinate 4,814,423 of JAPVLO010000080.1, forward strand.
ATTTCATCCCATTGCCTAATTTTTAGGTCTGGCATCATAAAGCACTATTTATTTCTTTGCTGTTTTTTGTTTTTTTTTTTTGAGTTGGAGTCTCTGTCGTCCAGACTGGAGTGCAGTGGCCACTCCCGGTCACCGCAGCCTCGACCTGCTGGGCTCCGGTGATCCTTCTGCCTCAGCCTTCCAAGTAGCCGGAATTACAGGCATGTGCTACCATGCCCGGCTGATTTTTTTGATTTATTGTAGAGATGAGGTCTCGCTGCCCAGGTGGGTCTCGAACCCGCGGGCTCAGGCAATCCACTCACCTCAGCCTCCCAAAGGTGTGGGATTACAGGCTGAGCCACCGAGCCCGGCTTGTTATTTTTTTAAAACACTTTTTTCCCCTTACTACTGTTTGAGGTATGGCAGGGATTAGGCCCTTCAAAATAGTGAACATAACTACCTTAATCCACTAATTGAGAAAGAAGCCATCTACGTTTCAGAGAGCTGTAGAGTGTGGCCTCTGATGAAAAGGTAGAGATTAAAATGAGTCACCACTTGCCCGCCACCTCTAACGTGTTCTTTCGTACATCACTATCAAGTAAGCATGGCTGACCTGGAGCTTTCCGTTCCTGTCCTCTTCAAGCTGTTGGGGTTGCGGATGAGTTTGTCCAACATGTTGACAATCTGCCCAAATTTAGGCCTGTCGCTTCTCTCCTTCTGCCAGCAGTCTAGCATCAGCTGGTGGAGTGCAATAGGGCAGTCCATTGGAGGGGGGAGCCGGTAGCCTTCCTCAATGGCTTTAATCACCTACGGAAGACAAGATGGTACGTTAAGCTGCCAGGCAAGCTGCTGTTTGAGATTCACCCTCTCGCCTGGCATGGTTCTTATCCATGAAGCTGCCAGCAAGCTTGAGCCTGGGAATGGCTCCAACTCCTTCACAGAAGCCAAAGCTAGACCTGAGTATCGCTGGCAACAGGAGAGAGAAGCCAGCTGTTGCTATGAGATGTTCTCAAATGGCAAGAAGTGTTGATCTAAAACGCCAAAGGGAAGATGCATCAACGTTCCAAAATGGTAAGAGCCCAATCAGATCAGAACTCTAGTGATAGCTCTTAGAGATCATACGGTTCTGCCATACCTCCACCCCACCCCACCCCACCCCACCCACCCCACCCCCTTCTGCTGTTTGCCATCAGCACACCTAAATACTCTTAGCAAAAGAGACTCTGACCTAGTGTTAAAGACCTAGTGCTCCGTTGGGAAGCAATTAATAGTTGTCTCCACAATGGAGTTTTCTTTGCATCATTTTAAGCCTCTGTCCTCTTGCACAGACAGCTAGTGGGTCAATACTAGAGCCCACCTCTAGATGCCTAGTCAGTCAGCTTTTCTTTTGGAAGACTACCCTCAGACACTAATTTTGTATCTCTTTCTTGGTCTCAGTTGGCTGTCAATTGATGCTGTTAAAGGTGTAAGTAGATTAAAAACAAAAGTATTAGCGAAAACACCAAAACAACAACGACAAATTAAAAAATCCTATTTTTAGGGCATTTACATTAAGAGGGACTCTTACACATCTAAGAAAGAAAATAATAAAGGTAGATGATAATTGTCTTATTGCCCAAGACTATCCAGAGTGGTCTCTTTGCCTAATAACACTCTTAACTAAATCATTCAACAGTCTTCCTGCTCATCTCATTTTCTACCCTGCTGCCATAGGCATTACATTATTTTCTTAGTGGCTTTTCTCTAAGCCCCCTCCCCTTTTTTGGGATGTAGATTCCTGTAATGTAAAATGGTATAACATGCCAAATTTAAAGTGGGAAACTTCTTCATGGTTTCTTGGCCACTCATAAACTTTGTATATGAGTATCCTCTGAGATTCTGGAGGTGATTTTGCTTGCTTGGGGGTTTCAAAAGGTTTTATTTGTTTCAACTCACTCCATTTGATTTTTTTTCCCCTTTCTACCAAAATGATGGGAGGCTGAGGCGAGTGGATTGCCTGAGCCTGCGGGTTCTAGACCAGCTCGGGAAATTGGCAAGACATCATCTCTATAATAAATAAAAAATTAGCTGGGCGTGGTAGCATGCGCCTGTAGTTCTGGCAATTGGAAGGCTGAGGTGGAAGGATCGCCAGAGTCCAGCAGGTCAGTGCTGGGGTGGCTGTGAGTGTGCCACTGCACACACCAGCCTGGGTGATAGAGTGAGACTCCAACTCAAAAAAAAAAAAAAAAGAAAAAAGAAATTGGCCTTCAACAGAAAATAGTCAATTCAGTTGGGTCCAGAGTCAGTGCATTAGTATGACTGGTCTTTTTAACAAGCACACAACTTCAATTTAATATATCATTTTGTGATTTATCAAGCCCTCTGATCCTTTCTCTCCCATGTATTTTACCAACACCTTGTTGTGTCAGTATTACCTACTGCTCCTTGTAAAGTAGACTTCTCTATGCTGTCTCACTGAGCCTTATTCTATTTATTTCAGGCAATTACACCAGGTCAGTTGAATCCTTGTCTTTCTTTTATCTTTCCAGGTGCATGATGTTGACTCCAGACTTGATGAAAACATTTTATATTGAATTGATGAGAATGCAAGCAACATTGGGCTGATGCCAGGATAACACAATTTGTTATAATCCCCTAGACTGATTAATACTCTTTCATAAGTTTCCTGTCTACTGCCAGCTTGGGAGATGGCTCATGTGTTTAAAAAGCATATTTTCTCAGTTTACTGCTGAATATTTCGGGGGGTCAGAGGACACAAACAAACAAATAAAAATCTGCTAAATTTGACATATTTTCAGCAGTTACTTTAATTCTATTTACCATATGCCAAATGAATTCTCATGAAAGTAATTCTCCAGATACATTTCCTATTGATTCTTATTCTACACAAAATCCAACACAGAGACAGACAATAAATCAATATTATTTGTGAGCAAAAAATGGTTTCAGATACTCTTTTGTGGATAAAGCCGGACAACTGAATGTTTAAAACAACAAAATTGTTTCAACATATATAGAAACTGTCAAACTTACAGGACTGAAAATATTTAGGTTGGAAAAAATGATACTCTGCTTTTATGAATATTTGGCCATAACGCTTAACAAACATAAAGGACAGCTTAAATATCAAATAATTATAACAAATAAGTAAATACATTTACTACTTGTTCATTTAGGTTGTTTGTGTTTATCCCTCTGAGAATTTCTAACCTAAAAATCCAAATTTTGCCACAAGAAGCTACTTAAAGGTGTCTGCATAGCATAATCACATTAAACAATAGACTACAGACCCCATTCACCTCTATGGTCTTTTTCTAGCCTGTAATTATCTATCACTTATGCTAGCTGCTGTCTGTCTTCCCACCTGCTATGATTCTTCCTTTATAATTTACAGAAAATACAGTGTGAACACTACCATTCCTTTTAATCTGGTTGTTCAGCATACACAATTCTTTTTTCCCCAGTAGACATGGAATGCATTATTTTCCCTAATGTTTTGAACCTTCTTTTACTGATAAGACAAACTGCATCCTATTTCTTGTACACCCAATTCTTCCTTTAATTATCAAGGCTCTGCAACTCCCTGTTGTTTTATGAGGACAAGGAAAATGTATAGGTGACATTCTACATTAGAGAGAATTAAAAAATAATTTCCAAAATACAATTCTAATTGATAAATGAATACCATGAATTTGTAAACACTCTGATAATATTCTATCTCATACACTAAAAGTTAGGAAAGTTCAAAAATATAGATGGCCATTTAATTTGGATATGATTTCCAATCCTTCCAGAACTAACTAAAATTTTTCCAAAATTAGCTAAAACATGTTCTAGGAAGACCCTTGATCAACATCTTTTTGTTTTGCTTTGCTTTTCTTTCTTACTGGAGATGTTTGTAATTAAATTCTATTACTCTGGAATCTTATTAGTGTCATTATTGAATGCTTTTCTGAAATTGCAGGCATCATGGATACTCCTTTGCAAAGTAGTCCAGATGGCTCATTTAAAGGGATGTGCATAATTTACAAAGGGTCACTTAGCGAAGCTTTATTTTAGAGTCTCAAGGGCCAAGCTCTAATTACAACTGTGCCAGCTTTAAAATAGTCACTACTTTTCTTTCAAATCTTTCATGCCAACTTGATCACATGTGAAATTTATTTTTTCATAATCATTGCATTTTCTTTAATTTAAAAGTTTCATTTTGTTTCAGTCTGGTTTTGGAAAATCACCAAGTAAAAATACTACCTCATATTGTTTGTTTGCCTATCTACCCATCTATCTATCTATTCCCATACTGTACCATGTAGGCAATCAAATTTTGGTCCTTGAAATCCATGGTTATTGGTGGCTATAAGGTTGAACAATATTGCTAGATATATTTGTATGAAGAAGTTTGAGTTTCAGGCATCATTTCAAACCCAGTGTTCACTCTGTCATACAGTAATGCTGTACTTCCTGAATCTCAATGCGAAGACATATATTTCAGAATATAGAGACTTACGTCTTGATTGGACATATCCCAATAGGGTCTCTCTCCGTACGACATCACTTCCCACATAACGATTCCATAGCTCCATACATCACTTGCTGATGTGAATTTACGATAGGCAATCGCTTCTGGCGCAGTCCACCGAATGGGAATCTTGCCACCCTGTGAACATTTGAGCCATAAGTTATTCCTTAAGTACATCGTGATGTAACATTGTAGATTCTGAATGTAGTTACTGTTTGCCAGACAGGACAACAGCATTCCTGAGATAGCTCTCAAAACAATAATAAAAGACTTGTTCATTTTAACTAAATTCTTCCAGGTTGAGACAGTTCTCTTTATGTTTTCTTTAGTTACAGGAAGTAAGTAAGTAATCTAATTATTTTTTGAGGTCTATCTAGTGTCTGAGCTCTGCTTAAGGCAGTATTGTAGAAGAGAGGGTATCTCAAGTTTTACCAAATATATATGTGATCCATGCTACATCAGTGAATATGTAGCTGACATTTATTTTGATTTCTTGTTGGATTCTCTCACCTAACATCACAAAGGAAGGCAGTGTTTAATACTGCTTCAGGCTCATGAATTAAGGAATTTAAATATGAAAATTTCTATCCATCACACCATCTGCCTTCTCTTATATGAGCATGAGGAACATGCCCAATATAGCTAAAAGATAATATGCTAAAAGACCCTTAAAGGTAAATGATATCAGATATTAGAGCCATTACTGACTTAAAAGAAATAAGAGCAGGATTTTAGTTGTTATTTAATTAAAAAAGAAAGCACTTGCAAACATGGTAAAGCAACTGAATATTGCTCAGGAAAAGTTTAACATATAATTTTTTTTCTTTTTTTGGCCTCAAATGTCTCTCGTTAATTTATGCTTATGTGTAAGGGGTTTTTAATTGAGTTTCAAATTTCCTAATGTTCCAACTGGGAAAATTAATTCAGTTCAAATTCAGACTCAAGCTATTCCAACGGTCATTATTTAAAAGTTTTCTTTGTTTTATTAGTTAGGGCTACTACTAAACAGGGCAATAAATTGTACTGGAAAGTGCTTTGATACACTGCAGTATACTGTGAAAACCCAGAATATTACATTCACCCTTGTTACATAGAGAAGAACACTTGTGCGGCCTTCCACCCTGCTTAAATATTTGGCTAAGGCTTTATCTATGCAAATGTATCATTCTAGAAGCCTCTTTTAACTTTTTTTTCTCCAACTACCAGGAAAAAAATGAAAGATCTTCAGCATTCACAAAGATGTATTCTTTCCTAAATGAATGGACATGAAATTCAAAAGAGAACATGTATAAGAAACAAAACTGGAGCCAAAGAAATATAATATTATCCCCCAAATTTCAGCCAGTCAACCAAAAAAACCAAAAAGGCAATGCTTGGGATTGCAGATGCAAAATGGTGAGTATTAAAGTTGGGGGGGGATTGGTTGGTAACTGTTCGCTTTGTGTTGATTTTAACAGTGTCAGTCTTAATGGCCAATAACTGTTTTATGAGTCTGTGTTTATTCCATTAGTGTTTTATATTCAGATAGTCAAGCTAAGATAGCATAGCCATTAACTGTAGACTGAACACTCTTAACTGTGCCCTAATCCCTGCTTATCTACCAGCAGTAAAATGAAGGCCATTAGATACTAGAACATCCTGCATAGCATAAATGTTTTACAAATCCTGTATGTACATTCTGAGATTTGGTAGCCAACTACTAGAAATGTCACTTTGTCTTGTTTAGAGTAAAACATTTTTTAAAGAACAGAAAAAAAAGTCAAACAGAAAATCTAAAACAGGAAGGAAGAAAAGCATGCAGGCAGGTAAGCATAGTGTAAAAAATACAGAATATGCAAAGTTACCTTCTGATTTTCTCAGTAACTGATCATCTCTTGAGTAAATTTACCCTTGACACTTGATAATGAACTTAACATTCATTAGTACTTTTCCCAAAAATATGTATAGAGGGGAAGATAATTCCTTTTGCTTCTAGTTTGTGGCTTTGAAATATGATCACACACCTGAAGTCAGCTTCAAGTTCCCTCTTTTCTTGGAAATATGATTTAAAAATGGATGCAGGAATATCAAGAGACTTAAAAGGATAAGGAAACTTAAAAAATACAAAATCACAAGGGGCTTCAACATCAGAGTGATGCCAGAGGAACAGTTTCATTTTGTTTGTGTAGCATTCACAAATCTTCCTTACCCTGGTAGTATAAGCTGCTTCCGGGTCATCCTCAAGCACTCGGGACATGCCAAAATCAGACACTTTGCAGACCAAGTTGCTATTTACCAGGATGTTCCGTGCAGCCAGATCGCGATGTACATAGCTCATATCAGATAAATACTTCATCCCAGACCCAATACCACGAAGCATGCCCACCAGCTGAATGACTGTAAATCTGCCATCATTTTTCTGCATAGAAAAGGAGTGAGGAACAATCCCATTAGCATTAAGCCAAATTAATTATCACCAAGCATACATTACTTAGATCTTTTTTGATATCTGGATCCGGTATGCAGTGAAACGCAACATTATTTCTGGGCCTTTCTGACCAAAGTCACTAATTTACTAGTAGAGTGTACCCTAGGAGTTGGGTTTGCTTCCTGTGATAGATGGAAATTATCCAACTGTAATGAGTCTATGGCTCAAACAGCTCCATGATACAAGAATAAATCAAATACTATTCTCCTTGAACATGGATTATTTAATAGCCTTAAAAAATCACATCACTCTCTATTTCTCCTCTTCTTCTTTTGTGCCATCATAAAAGTCCATGAATACAATCAAACAGAAAGAACACAAGGAATCTGTTAGAGTTTTCTAAATGTTAACATTCTTGGATTTAATATTAAGTAGTCACATACCCTGAGGAATGCATCCAAGGAGCCATTCTCCATGTACTCGGTTATGATCATTACTGGTTTACCTAGAGTTTTCAGAAAGAAAAACACAAACCCTTGATGAGCACCGCAGTTAATGAGATAAAAATGGGTTGTGCACAATTTTACTGCCAAGACACCTGTCTTGTGTGATCTAATTTAATTAAAACAAGCCAAGCTTATGCCTCAGCTGTGGGGAGCTAGGAATGAAATATTAAAAGGACGAGTAGGTTTAAATTCCATCTGGATGGTTAACCCTTTGGGTGGCTTGTTGACAAGGTCTTTAACTAAAGTGGCCTCTGGTATCCAGGGAGCATAAGAATGGATAATTGCTCTCTCAAGCAAAAGGGTAAATGATAAATGGAAAGGCTTGTTTAAATGCCAAAAAACTTTAGGATAATTAATTAATTTTGTTCCCAGAAGAGCCACTTGTGAGATGCTAAAGGAGTCAATAGGCAGAGAAACTCTTTTCTTTATTTAGAGAAACCCAAGTTTCAGGGAGGAGTTATATCGACTCTCAATACCCAGACCCTTCTTAAAACCCAAGCATGCACAATATAAACTTCTTCCCCCTTTGTCTTGCAGGGTCAGAGTCTGTAGTCTTACTCTTCTTCTTTTCTATCTATGCATAAACTTATTCTGTTTGCTTCCTTGATCATCTCAAGAGAAAATTACCACAGAAAAGTTTCAAAAAATTATTTTATCTGAGACAGAATTTAGATTTAGTAGTAAATTCTTACTCCCCACCCACCTTTTTTTTAAGCACAGAAATAAAAATGATTTTAAGATCTGAGAGGAGTGGGATGGAAACATTTTCACTGCTTCATTCTCTTTCTGAGGACCTTAGGACGTAGAAGCCATAATTTAGTTTCTTGAACACGAGCAATGAACTCAAGGTATGAAATTCCATCTTTTTAAAGGGTATTGTTTGGGGTAGAAGGTGGCAACCCCAAATTTTGTTTTTACGAAGGCAACGGTAAAAGGGTAATAAAGAGTCCGTAAAAAATTCCCTTGGAAAAAAATAAAATGTCAGTCTGATACATCAAAAAAATTCATATTTTTATTGCTACACTTGATGATTGTTTGGACTTAGACATTCAGTCAGGGGAAATGGGCTGAGATATTTCACTGCTAAAAAGCACTCATAATTACACTAAACCAATACGTTTTCCACCCAGAGATACTGTCAGTTATAATTTCTAGAGTGGGAAATGTGAAAAATGTCATCACTTTAGAGGCAAAAATTTTGAGGAGCACACATTTCTAATTTCAGTGAAGTCCAAAGTATCAGTTTGTGTATTGATTGTGTTTTTGATGTCTTGTCTACAAAATCTTTCAGAGGTAGGCATCTGGATTAAAAAACACTACCAAGGACATTTTCTTTTCTTTTCTTTTTTTGTAAGTGAGAAAGCAGGGTTTATTGAGAGGACAGAAAAGCTCCCACAGTGGGAGGGGACCCGAGGGGGTTGCCCAACATTTTATTTTCAAGTGAGGAATGAAGGCTGCAGACCAAAAGATAGATACAATCACTACCAGTCTTCCCCTTTGCTGGAGGCAGGTGATCATTGGGTATCTTTTCATCCTTTATCAATATAAATAGGAAGCACTTCATTTTCAGATTAGTTTACCCTCTACATCTGTGACCACACTCTTCTATTTTTTTCCGTTTTTTTAGGGACAAGGTTTCACTCTGTTGTCCAGGCTGGAGAGCAGCAGTATGATCACAGCTCATTAAAGCCTTGAACTACTGGGCTCAAGGAATCCTCCTAACTCAGCCTCCTGAGTAGCTGAGGTTACAGGCTTGAGTCACCGAGACCAGCTTGTGATCACAATCTTCTGACCGAACATGCATCTAAATGAGTTTTAATCAAAATGCTTCAACCAAATGATACTTTGTCAACTACTGAGAAAGGGCAGACTCTCCTGGAGGTGCATTAACACCTATTTCCATTTCACCAGATCCCTGTGGAGCTGTGGAGAAGACCGTAGAGGACCCAAAAGAGAAGGGGTAGTGGGGAGAATTTATGGTCCTCCTGTCAATTTAAAAAGTTACTCAAGTAACTGCTGGTAATGAAGTCATACTCTTCCATTCCACCCTTTCCCCCTCACACCTCTCTAGTCTGACTCTTGGCACGGCACCATCTTCAAATTTTTCTACATTTTTTTTCTTGTATTAAAAGTATCTATTTGTCAGAATCTTTATGAACTCTATAAGAGAAATAAAAATGAATGTCTCCATAAGCAGAGGGGCTTAATAAATGGGCCTGGACTGATGGATGGAGGGGTCGCCATCCCTGCAACAGGCAGGAATGCGGCGGGGGGGGGATAACTCCTCTGGTGAAAAATTTAAATCATTTTAATTCAGTGACAACTGCATTATGCAAATGAATCCAGTCGTTTATAACAGTTACAGCTGTAATAGCTACGGGTTTTAGAGGCGCAGTGGGACTTTAATACAAAGATCTCCTGTTTCTTGTCTCTTCTGCAGAGGTGCCATGAAAATCACTGTCTGCAGCAGGAAAAACACCCTAAGCTGAACAGAGCCTCCTTTTCAGAAAAAGGACCTGCAAAAGTATTTAAATAGAATGTTATCTTTTAATTAAAGTAGTGAAGGGCTTCAGGCAACCCTGAAGGCCACAGGCAACAGAAAAATATCCTGTCTGTAAAACTAATCTTAAAAAGCAAATAGAGCTATTCTATGCTAATTATAGTCTTCATCTTAGACAGAAAATTATACATCCTTGGCACTAAACTTCCTTTTTGAAAGTTTCTAAAGATGGAGGAAGATGTACTTCTTAAGACATACTAGCACCAGTTAATATTTTAGTGTTGTCTTTTAATTTGCTATTATGCTAACCACTCTAAATATTCTATTTCAGTCCAAAATAACTTTGTAAGGCAAATGTCATTTTTTAAATCTCCATTTTACAGATGAGGAAACTGAAGGAGAAAGATTGAGCAACTAGTCAAGGTCACATGCTTTACAGCAGTAGAGTGGGTAAGCATGTCTTTTGTCACTAGGCCAATGATTCTCAAAGTGTGATTCCTAAACTTGCAGCACTGGCTCCACCTGTGATGAGCTCATTAGAAATGCAAAGTCATGGGCTCCACCACTCCTGCTGGATCAAACCTCTGAGGATGAAGCCCAGGAAACTGTTCTAATAAGCTTTCCAGAAGATCTTTACATTTACGTTTAAGGATCTCTGAGTTAGTGTATACTTTCCCTCACCCTTTTTTTTCTTGAGTTGGGGTATCACTCAAGCTGGAGTAACAGTGGTACAATCAGGGCTCACTGTAGCCTCCAACTCCTGGGCTCAGGAGCATGCCACCATACCCAGCTAATTTTTAAAATTTTTTTTAGAGACAAGGTCTCACAATGTTGCCTAGGCTTGTCTCAAACTCTTGGGCTCAAGCAATCTTCCCGCCTTGGCCTCTCAAAGTGTTGGGATTACAGGTGTGAGCCACCACACCTGGCTTCTCACTTTTTAGTAACCTTCTAATTTTCTCCTCCTAAAGACTTTGTACCTCGTGTCCTACTACTACTCTGTCCAGACCTAAAGTTTCCGTTTTTCTTTTTAATCTACACTCCCCCCATCACTTCACCCACTGGAGCAGCCATATTCTGACCACTCTGCACACAGTGACTGAACATGCTTTTCACAGGCACCTTGAATCAAATAAGAGAAGCCTTGGCCAGGAGATATAGCCCCAGGCTTACAAGATCTCGACTTGTAGTAACTGTAGTAAGTACTAGGGCTCCTGGAACAAAGCCACCTTCAACAGTGACTGATTCAGCTGCACTGTCCATGTGGCACTTTACAAGTTGGTCTTAGCCACCTTACAGATGTATGCAGGGTTTGCTTCGCAAAATGCATCTGCTGAGCTGTGTCGTATTTTAACTGAAGCGTGGTTCACAGGCTCAGCGAATGCTAATGGACTGAAAAAGGAAAGTTCAACCAGGTGTTACTGTAAATAGGTGCTGAACTGCAACAGTCATAAATCAGGTAGCGCAGACAAGCAAATACCCCAATATAATAAAGATTCCCCAGATTCACTCTCTGCATCTGGAACTGAAGCTTCCAGCACAAGGTGTGGCCAGGTTTTGTTGTGCTTTATAGGAAAAGTACTTAAATTTTATTTTGCTTGCCATCTGCTTGTGACTACCCTGTGACAATCAGTTTGGCCTAGCAAAGATTTGAAAGATGGCACGGCATACCAAAAATCTGCAATATTAATTTCCCTAAAATCTCGCACAAGCTGCCTTAGAGAGGGTATCAGGCGAACCATAGACCCATTTAGAGTTGACTACAAGATTAATGACTTGTCCTGCACTGATTTCCTCCTATTAGCAATCAGTGGGTCTGCTCCATCTGTCATTTCCCTGGAAAGAAAATGTGTGTTTAATTTCCCAGTAACTTCTAACTTGGCTTTGTAAAGGGAGTGATCCACGTACATTTAGTGACAACGCCTTCCAAATGAATGATGTTTGGATGATCAAACTGTCCCATGATGCTGGCCTCACTCAGAAAGTCTCTCCTCTGTTTGTCTGTGTAACCAGCTTTCAGGGTCTTGATGGCCACACAGATCTCTCTCTTGCCAGGCACTTTGAGACGCCCACTGCATACCTCGCCAAATTCACCTTCAGGAGAGAAAAAGAATCTACGATGGACCAAAACACATTCCAGATGAAAGAGTAACCGCTAACATTCTTGAGTGCTTTTTTGATGCCAGGCACCGGGCCAGTGCTTTACATAGATTATTTCACTTAATCCTCCCTCAACCTTGAGGAAAACGCCATTATTACATAGCTCCATTTTTATCAGAGAAAACTAAGGCTTAGTGAAGAAACCTACCCAAAACCTCATATCATGATAAGAAGCAGAGTGAACATTCTGAATGCAATCTACCTGACTTCAGAGAGCACATGCTTATTTATTAATTTTTTCCTAAGAATAAAATAAAAAACCAGAGTTCTTTAAAGCACACCACATTTTGTACTTCAAATAAGGAAATTCCATGTACACAGATATTTACATGTATACATATTCATGTAATACATTCATATACACATATACATTTAAATAATCCACACATATATATTTACCATTCACTGAGAAAATACTCATTGGCTGACAGACACTCAGACACTTACCAACTCCTATAACTTTTTCAATCTTAATGCAGGATGCATCGATTTCTTTGGCAAATTCTCGAACTGCTTGGTTGGGATCTTCATATGTAAAGGGATCCACGTAAGTTCTAACACCTAAGCAATAAATGTGATAGGTTGACTGAACACTTCTCAGGAACCACTAACAAACATAAGTAGTCTGCGTCTAAAGCTACTTAACATAGGAAAAGTTGGGTTAGCTGTGTGGTTTTGACATCCTAAAATGGTTACATTCTTGCTCTGGTTTTCATTAGAAAATAAACAAAGAATTGTTAGTTACTTAAGAGGCGGCAGCTCTACTGACTTCCTGGAATGTCTTCACACTTCAAGGACTAGATTTTTAAAACAATCCATCCCATGGAGGATGAGAAAGTTTCTATAAAGAAATTTGGAATGTGTTCAATAAATAGTATTGTCCCGAGCAGTCACCCGGAGTTCCTTTCTTTGTACTAAGTCTTATCCCCAACTTTCAGCTATCCTCCCTGAGACAGAGGATAAATAGAAACTTTTTTATTTCACCCAGCCCTGTCTACATGATGCCACATTTTGCTGAATATCTGACCAATGAAACGTGACCAATAATTAAATTAACAAATTTAGATTAAATTTAGGCTAATATAGACAAGGAGGATAATATCAGCCGTTTATTTGAGAATATAGACTATATTGGACACCTCACTTTTGTGCTGTTTTGGAAAGAAGATGTTATAAGAAAAGATATCCAAGTTCTCCTGGAAGCTTCAGCTGGAGATCACCGTTGGAGCCTAATTGAGAAAGATCTGGACACCAGGAAGCACGATTCATCCATACCTCCAAACCAAATTTAGAATGTGGGTTCAGAGGCAGCCCGGTGACAGACATTTGGGCCAAAAGAAAGAAGTCAGTATGAGAGTTTTCTCCTGGCATTCACCCCTCTCCCTGCTGGAGATTCTCAAGCATTGGGGTATGGAGAGTATGTAGGAAGCCAACTGGCCCGATCCATTTGATGTTCCAAGCCTGTCGGTCTTGTCCTCATCTTAGCATCCACGGTTGGGAATAATCTACTTAAATTAGCATTTTCTTTGCTACCTCTTTTTTAAAATGTCATTTTTGTTTTTAAACATATATCCCATGCGAAAATTTAAAAATATGGTTTTACAGAGGAAATAAGATAAACAAATAGAAAGTTGTCAGACACTCTCTATTCCTCATCACTTTATATACTTTAGCTCACGGTCATTCTTTTCACTCCCAGTCTTTCTTCCTTCTACCTCCCTGAGCTAATATGTGAGTGACTAGTCACATGTGGCTATTCACATGGAAATAAATTAATATTAAATTAAAAGTCATTTTCTCATTCACTTTCGCTGCATTTCAAATATTACAAAGCATATGACTAGCTATTTGGCTTACATATTGAATAGTGTGTTATAAAACAATGTCATCATCTAAGAAATTTCTACTGGATAGCACTACTGGATAGTTATCAACCACTGTCCATTTAAATATCTTCTACTTGCTTAAGTCATTCTAGAGCTGCTTCTTTGAATTTATTCTTTAACCCCATTAGAACATCAAAATAAGTAGAATCCACTAAAACATTATTGATAGTCAAGAATTCTATTTCACGTATAGCCTTTCTTTGGGATATAGCAATTACTGTTCAATTGCTTAGACTTTGTCTCCCCCCAAATTTGTAGCTTATAAGAAAAACAAAATCACCCATTAAATCTTGCCACCCAGCTACAAAAATGAGCCAGCTAGACAAGTACTTTTTCAGAGTAGAGAATAAAATAGGACAAAGGAAAGATCTAAAGAAAATTCTCCATCCCACTTCCCCATCTTTAATCTCACGGTCCCAAATCACCTATTTCAGTTTGATATCTTTGAAGTACATTATTTGGATAAAAAATATATAATATTGATAGCCCCATGAATATTATTTAGACATTTCAAAACCAGAAGACAAAAGACATACTCTAAAAATAAAATCATTCTTTATTTACTTTTTTATACCTTGATTCAAATGTTTCTCTTCATCTGCTTCTTGTTTGGCTTTACTGTATTTACTCCGTCTATTAAAAAAAAAATTTTAAGAGAAAAATCATTTTTCCACAACACAAAAGCTATAACGCAAGCCACAAGATAAATTATTTGTTGCTATTATAATGTAAGTTGGGCAGATATGCTATGCACATTTCATAGATGAGAAAACTAAGTCTCAGGAGAGGTGAAACAACAAGGTAAATAGCTTCTCATCTGGGAAATGGATCATGGTTTCAAGCTCAAGCAGTTAGCGGCTCTTCACCACAATTTTAAATTGAGGTGTCTTACAATAAAGAAAGCAAATATTTTATAATATAATTCAAATCCCCAGAGGAAATTTATCTTCTTGAAGGTAAGTTTATTGACTAGTCTCTTCATACACACATATATGTGCATGTGTGTGTATGTATACATATATATTCCAACTTAAAATAAGTTTCCATGTGTAATTCTGAATATATCAAAAGGCAGTAATATTCCATATGTGATAGGTAACAGTAAATCCTATTGCTATAATCATGATAGCCACTACCACAAAAACTCATTATCATATTACAGGAAGTAGTACTTCTGTGGTTATTGGTTTCAGCTGCTGCATACGTATTCCTAAATTATTAATAAAATTTTAAAAAGTAAATGTTTGCTTTGTACTGAATTACGCTCCTTAATTTGTAAAAAATGAGCATGAGTAAAAATGAGAAGTTTTCATTTGCCTTGTCTAGTACTTTTTCAATAAAATGGCATATAGTCCCAAAGTTGGCACTCTGTTCCTATGTCCTACTGGAGTGAGAATTGGCTTTGTTATAAAGCTTTGGAAATTAGAAATCTTAAGAGCATATAAATCTTGAAGCAGGAGTATATGTGTATCACTTATATGAACTGGAAAATAAACTCAAGTCTTGGGAACCAAAAATGTTGAATATATATACATCTCTAATTGGGAGAATATTATCACTTACAGGCATTAGAAAATAAACTCATCTGGGCTCGGTGGCATATGGTCAGCCTGTAATCCTAGCACTTTGAGAGGCCGAGACGAGTGGATTGCCTGAGCCCACGAGTTCGAGACCAGCCCGGGCAACTTGGCGAGCCTTCCTCTCTATAATAAACCAAAAAATTAGCCAGGCATGGTAGCGCACACCTGTAGTTCCACCTACTAGGAAGGCTGAGGCGGAAGGATTGCCTGAGCCCAGTGGGTTGACACTGGGGTGGCCGTGAGCGTGCCACGGCACTACAGCCTGGGCGACAGTGAGATTCCAACTCAAAAAATAAATAAACAAATAAAATAAACTCAGTTGATAGTACAGCTGTCTAATGCTTGGAAAGTTAAGCCCAAATTAGTGAATAAAATGTATGCATTATGTTCCTGTCAAAAATGAAAAATTTACATTGGAATTTATAGTTATCTCGTGCTTTTTTAAAGCTTCAAAGACAAGGTAAGTCAAGACTCTTACAGAAGAAGAGGCTCTGAGATGAGAAAAGTCTCCCCCAAGGCCATAGCTTGTTGGCAGTGTGGTCCTGTCAGAATCTGATTCCCTGAGCTCCTAAACTCTAAACAGGTAGAAAGACAGATGATCATATAAAAGAGAAAATAACCAAGAAATCTACAGGAGCCAGGCAGCGCAATCAGAGAGGCAGCCCAGCTGCGGTCACGTGTTCAGAACCTCCCTCCCACGTTCCTCTCCTGATTGTCAGCAATGCAGGAACTAGCTCTGCAATCAGAACCTCAGAGCCTACAGATGTGTCTCCCTGTGAATAATTCCCTTGCAAATAATAATACTTTGCACTTTTACACTGCATTTAACTTTTCAAAGTTTCTCTCATCACATATATTATCTCCTCTCCTGTTTGCAAAGCAGGAACCAAGTGAGCAAAACAGAGACCACGGCTACTACAGTTAACATGAAGTGTGATATTTCAGTCCCAAAACATCGCTTGCATTTTCCTTTGCATTTAACTTTTCAAAGGCCTTCAAAAGGTCTATTACTTAATTGCCTCATCATGACAACCCTCGGAAAGCAATTGGGCAGACAAACACATGCTCAGTTTTGTTGTACAGATAAGGATATGGAGCCGGTTGAGGGGGGAGAGAAAGAGGATCACCCACGTGCCCTCTTAGCAAGTACAGGATGTGCGAGCCCCAGTCTGCACAGTGTCTCACACAGTGGAGATCAGTTACACAAGGATACCCAATGAAAATTAATTAAAAGTAACATTACATTTTATAACAGTAAATCCACTTAGAAATTCAACTGCTCTTAAAATTCACTGCATCAGCAAAAAGAAAGATGAAAGAAAGAAAGAAAGAAAAAGAAAGAAAGAAAGAAAGAAAGAAAGAAACAAGTTTAAATACTCTCAACTGAACAATGTTCTATAGAAGACAGAGTCTCCTACAAACTTCTCCTCCCCTCAGTCCCCCTCCTTTCCTCTCTTTTAGAGGAAATATAAGAGCGTTAGGTCAGGGACTACTAAAATAACATTTTATGTCAGGAAAATGCCATTGCTGGGTTCCAAGGGTGTTGTAGGGTCTGCCAGCCTGAGGGCTTGTGTCTTATCAGAGTTACTAAAAGCATTATCTAAAATTACAAGTATATCTTTTAAACCACTTAAGATCTCGAATACTGATTTGAATTTCTTTCCTTTAAAGGAGGAAACATGCACAGAACAAGAGAGCTTTGGTACCAACTTTAAATTGTCTGTGGAGTTCATCAAAAATCTGGCAAATAACCTAGAAACAAGTGGCCTGAAGCTGCCTGGCAGGGTGGTTATCTGTTTTATATCAAGCACATTCATTAAATATGTGCAAAGCCAGAGGAAATACAAAATGACAGGGGTCATTAATTATAAGGTTGACATGCTCATCTCTTCCTCAGACTTCTAAACATAGAAGGAGGAATTCAATGAGCAGTGAAGGTGTGTTTTTAAAGATGCGTCTTTACTTGAAGTGCTATTTGGAGGAGAGGACCCTACAAGAGTCCAGGGAATGCTGAAACAAACATGCACACACACAAGAAATACTGTTCACAGACTAATTGCAGCTTTTTTGCTTTTTAATAATGCCTTGAAAACAACAACAACAAAATGCCTGTGTCCTGCTCTACCTTTGTCACCTGATGACCTTTATTCCTTGGCTGGTGGGACAACGAGGCCAGTTATTGTCCCATGAAAGAAAGCCCACTGAGGCTCACTATTGGGTCAGAGGAAACGACACAGCTTGAAGAAGTGCTGAGTCTAAACTGACATCTGAGGCAGATCACTCGAATGGCAGAAAAAAACCTTTGTTGAAGATTTTCTCATTAGGGAGATGTGAACAAGCTGATTGAAAAGGGGAAGGAATGGAGTGTTTTTTCAGTGAGTGCTCCAGAAAGAAACATGAAACTTTTCAACTGCAGAAGTTATAGAAAAGGGCCGACACTGCAGGTGAAACGTTGAAAGAGTGTGAGCTGAGGCCTTCCCATAGTCCAGAGGACACAGTAACACGGGTATTAGCCTACATTGTTATTGAACAGCATGAGTCCTCCCAGCCAATGTGCCGTTCCTGGCACCTTGACTACTGGATAAAATAAACAAAAATAAGAGGAGGAGCGAGGCAAGGGTGCAGGATAAACCCTGTTTTTATTAAAATACTAACTTCCCTGGTCAAGTGGACAGACTTGATTGATGTGGTTTACTGTTCCAAAACTAATTAGTAAAAGGTAATTTATTCAACTAAAGTGCATATTAAAGAAGATAATAAAGCAATATCATAACTAGCATGACTCCGGGTGGAACCTTTCCAGCAGTGAATGGCATCACCCATGAAGGTTCATAGAAGTCATCGTTCTTTTTCCTCTTCCTTAAGCTGTCATTGTTCTTGCACCAAATGATGTCTAAATGTTCTTCATGAGCAACTGTTGAAATGGTTGGAATTGAACCGTATGATTGCTTGCAAGTTTTTAGAAATGTTCCCGAGGTACCATCTGCCCCCTTACTGTGTGAATTCACATGACTTCATCAGAGCCAATTTAGGCTAACATTTAAGTGTATTCATTCTTATGTGATCATAATATTCAAGGGAAGAAAATTAGGGGATCAGGGAAGATAGATACAGACTGAACAATCACTGTTTTAACATTATGTGAACACAGCTCCAAGGTGGTTAAATCTTAGCCTTCAATAAGAAGACAAAACTAACTTTTAAACTCCGACTTTGTGTTTTTTATCAGACTTGCACATTAATTCACAGATTATAAATCTTATCAATATTACTATTAGGCTCTTGAAATTTTGGTTTGATAGAAATGCCCATGTCAGTTTTTTTTCAGTTAAGATATTAAAATAATATATCTCTATGCCAGTATTAGAAGTTAGGAGAGCTAAACACCTGTCCTGATCAGGCAACTAACTGCAACTAACTAGTTGTTTAATTTGTCTAACCTCTTCAGACTCCTCTCTGTCTGCCTCTCTCTCTCTCTCTCTATATATATATGTATATGCACATATACACGCACACACAGACTCTCCCCCAAAATGAAATTATCTTTTGGAGGGCAGACCCCTTCCCCACTAAGTAAGAGTCCTAGGAACCCACTGGTCTCAAGGTACAAGCTAGCATTATTGCAAGAGGCTGCGCTCAGTTTCAGTGAATTTTTTTGGAGATTCTTTCAACGTGTCTGCCCATTTCATTATGGATGATTTATGAGCGCATCTGCCCACACCCCACGGAGTGCTCAACAGTTTTTTACCAAAATTGATAGGATCCTCATGCCCCATTCTCCCTATCCACCCGATCTCACCCTGAGCGACTTTTTTTTCTGTTTCCTCGATGAAAAAAGTCCTCAAAGGGAAACATTTGCCGTTGTAGAAGAAGTGAGTCAAAAACCAACAGAAGCACTAAAAGGATGAAAATTAGTGAGTTCAAAAACTGAACAGTAGAAAAAGTATCTCGATGTATTGCACCAAACAGAGAGTACTTTGAAGGTGACTGAGGTTTAAATATGTAAGAATAAATACACATTCTTAAATGAAAAAATTCTGATGGGGGGGAAGTCTACCCTCACATATATAGGGATCTCAGTGAAAGAATATAGTCATAGTCACTTCATTTTTTTCTTAAAGTCAATTCACTCAGTTTTCTTTATGCAGGTAAAAGGAGATGCCTTAAAATCTTAACATAAATGGAAACCCATTATCACTAGCAATCATTAGAAGGTCAACACAAAAGCAGCATATGCTTGGTTATCAGTTAATGCTTTCCCCAATCACTATGTTGTCTTTTAAGAAATAGGTACTGTTTTTGTATTCTAGTCCTTTCTTAAAATTGTTTCTCATATATAAATAGTAAAATACTACTTTGGAAAAGCACACTAGCCTAAAACAATCTGAATTAACATTAGTTTGAGATGTTTTTGGAGGCTACTTGATGAAATCACTTCTATAGGAGAGGATATCAATTATTAGTCCTGGAGGTTATGAACTTACAATTGCGTTTTATGATGTCTTGTTTACAGTCCCTTTAAATATCATTTTAAAAGCAATAAAGAAAGTGGCTATGCTGTAGAGATAAATATATAAACAGGTACATGGAGAAATGGTGCCTTGCTGCTGTGAGAATGTGCACATGTGATTTGGCATAAAATTTCTAGGGACAGTATCACACGGGTACCAGAAGTGTTGCTCCTTAAAACAACCTAATAGCAAACACTAACGTGCTTTGGAAAGCTGATAGAATCCTGAAATTATAACCTGAGTGATGAGGAAGACACAAATCAAAGATGCATATAGAAAATATAAATTAATTTCTTTAACATAATGTACGTAGTAAAAACAATATATAAAATAATTATATATAATATATAACTAAATCAATGTACCTTATATAATATTTTATCTTAGGCATATAAATAAAGTTTATAAACATAGTAGTTTGATTCTTTCACTTATCTCTAAATGCTGATACATTTAAGTTGGCCCAAAGAAAAAAAGTGGACCTTCTCATTGAAAGAAACTGGAGATTATTCTGGTTTGCCTTAGGCTCAGACTTCTCCGTATAAATGGAATATGTAAAATAAAGTAAATGAAACAATTGGTACCAAAAAAAAGATATCTAGAAAGATAGCAACTGTGAGCCTGAGGCCATTTCTTCTTTCTTAAATGACAAATTAGCACCAAACAAATTTTCTCTTTGATGTCATCAGAAGGACTGAAAATTTCTTCACTGCATGAGTCCCCGTTAATTTACATAAAATATCTCAAATGTTATCAACAGTATGGGAGTCATTCAGTTCAAGGGGACCACTATAAGGGCTCTGTCTCCAGCATCCTTTCTGGCATAAACTTCTGTGGCTCAAGGAAGCAAGAAGCAGCCCTCTCAGCAAAGGACATGTCTCAGATTTTACAGTCTAAGGTGTTTAATCTGCTGCTTTCTCATACTGCTGGCTGAAGTTTGGCAAGACTATTTGGGGGTACCATTAACTACCTTTCATTTTTACTCTCACAGAAAGCCTGGGCCAGGCTTTTGTCCACACTACCTGTCTCCTCTCTGTTCACCTGTTCTTGTCCCATTTAAACATTTATAGTCCAAGATAACAGGAAAGACAACCTGCGTGAGGAGAAGAATTGGCTGAGTGTGCATCAGCCACAGCAAGCCTGTCAGCTACCTGGCTCCAGGCGGCCTTTCCTGTGACAGCTTTATGGCTGACACTAAAGAAGAATCAATATGAGGGCAAGGGGTTGACATTTCATTTTCTAAAAAGTGATCCATTGAGGACCAATCACCAAGCACTGTTTATCAGCCTTGGGAAGTGACTTTTTTTTAATGGGGGAGAAGGGACAGGAATCATCACTGGATAACTCGACAGGTTCAATTCTCTAAGGTAGGGACTCATAATTGGAAATCCGATGCCTCTTGCTATCAATCCTGCTTTATATAATAAAGTGATCAATAAATGCAGAGAGGAAATTAAGTCATCAAGCTTGAGGATGTTATTTTCTATAATCGCAGCTTTTAATAAACTTGACTCCCTGCATTACATTTTCATGTGTTTTTTCTTTCTTTTCATCAAAGTCAATGTTTTAAGCAGAACATATAAAACAAACTTATAATGAAGCGATTTATTTCTAATTACTTTGGTCTGACTGCTGTATTTAGGGATACTTAAAACAAAATCTAAGGTAAATCTAAAGGAAAGCTGAGCTACAATTAGAGAATGTTTCCAACCAGCGTCAGAGATTAAGACTCAAGGTAAGACACACTTTCTGCAAAGAACTAGTCTAAGCATTCCATGGGGCTGCGCTTTCATCAGATATCTTGAGGTGGAGGTAATTAATTATTTTTCTGTTTTCAAACTTTTAAACACCTTTATTTTCTGGTAACAAAGATAGATTATTTCTATATACTGTAAAAATATCAGACATAGAAATATGTAAAAATGAAATTTAAAAGTCCATGTAATTTCTGAACACTCCTCCAGCTACTCCCTGCTTCCTATTATCAGATGGTCATATACTTGTGTATTCATTTCCCCACGTGCTCATATGCATGGTATGTATACAACACAAAATTAAATGGCAATGGACAGGAAAGAAGGCCATCTTGAATGGCTTCCAAAATCAAATGCCAGAAAAATAAAGAACACTGGGAATTCAAATTCTTTTCAGACCAAATTGAAGTTTCCAAAGGCTGAGGATATATTGCTATTTAGGGTACAGTGGGCATGTCATTGCCTATATGCATATTTTTGTATGTGTGTGTTATAGTTACAGAAATGAGTATTTATGGTGGATGTCCCATTGCCCAAACGTATCTATTTACAGATTTTTCACTAAAAGAAATGAAAACAATGATATACAGATACCCACACAGACAGAATATGCCACTCTGTATTGTATTATTATTAGAATGAATATAATTGGTTACTACATACCAGGACATTTTGAAAAGGGAAGGTGAGGGTGTTATATTAAGAAATACATGTAACAACTAGGATCATCCAGACAGACTAGATTATATGGGGGAGGGGACTCAAAAAAACCTGGAATTTCTTTATAAAAAATGGTGCATTTATTCTTACGTGTTTAAACTTCAGTCACCTTCAAAGTACTCTCCATTTGATGCAATACTCCTGTCAAGATACTTTTTCCACTGCTCAAAACAGTGTGTGAACTCGTAAATGTTGATGCCTTTTAGTGCTTCTGCTGTTTTTTGTTTCACCTCTTCCACGTCGGCAAACATTTCCCTTTGAGGACTTTTTGTATTGAGGAAACAAACAACAAGTCACTGGGGGTGAGATTGAGTGAATAACGAGGGTGGGGCACAGAGGTCATACCGTTTTTAATCAAAAATTGCTGAGCACTCAATGCAGTGTAGGCAGGTGCGTTGCCAAGGTAGAAGAACCAGTCACCTGTTGGCCACAACTCGGGATGTTTCTCCCCCAAATCAGGACACAGCCTTCTCAAAACTTCCAAATAAAAACTTTGGTTGACTGTTTGATCTGGAGGAAGAAATTCCGAATGTACTACAAGGGGCCCATCCTCCAAAAAGATAATTCCAATTTTGAGGGAGGTTCCCCTTGTATGATCATTCCTTTAGTTATAATGTACATCAGACGGAAGTAAGAGCATAGTGGCTTGTCCAGGCCAGTGGAAAATAGCAAAAGGCATTGTTGTGACATTGGTAAGATCATCAGTAGGCAGAGAGGAACGGTACAAAGAATACTGGCCTGAGAGCCAGGCATGGCTACTGTAGTAGTTCAACCCACCACTATGGCAATGTTCTGAGCCTAGACAAGCATTACATCTTTCCTAGCACCACTTTCCTCTTCTTTAACATGGCAAACTTTATATTGAAAAGGATCATTTTGACACCTCCAGGTTCTGCCTTTTACGAAAAACCCCACCCTGTGTCACAGTTGATGGTGTACAGGTGTGAAGGTCACAAGAGGCAGCCTCTCACTCATAACAGATAAAGAAGGCCTGGCTATGGGCACATTTTGATGTTGATTCCTCTGAAGTCCCTGGTAGTGCAAACAAGTCAATAGAGGCAACATCAGTAAGAAAAAACTGGTTCAACAGAACATACTGCCAAGGCACTGCTCTCTCTCCCTCTTTTAGATGATTCTTTTAAGCATCAAGTCAGATTGCAAGCGTTCAGCGTTATCCTGCTGCTGTAGATCATTCCCAAGAGCAATGTCATGCTCACAGTGTGCTCAGTGAATATTCTCTGGAAATGTTGAGGGCCTTTTGAGGGCAGACTGAGCGTATAGTACCCATTTTTTGCTTTGTTGACCATTATTGTTAACCAATATCATGTTGGAGCACCTGCTGTGTGCTGTATTATCAATTTTGCCTATCAAAATTATCCTGTCAATGACTCTTTGAGACAGATAATGATTATCACTGTTTTATAAAATAGAAACAAAGACTCTGAGAGGTTATGTAATAAGAACAGTTAGCAAAGGGCAGAGCTCAAATTTTTATATAGCCATTCTTGCCTTTGGCAGTGAGTCCAGGCTAAAGAGAAGGATAAATATGATACTGGGTAGCTTAGATATGCCAAGTCTCCCATTGGATTACTTCTCAGTTTGTTTCCTAGAATTAGCTGGGTCCTTCCAGAACTCTCAGTAGTGAGGACTGCCACCAGGCTACAGTCAGCAACTTCCATAGGGATGTGGAAGATCAAAGCAACAAGAAGGAAGCTTGGGAGGCAAACACCGTGTTTATGATGCTAATCCAAACCTTAGCTTTGTGAGGAGGAGACAAAAACCTCCCTCATAAACCTGGGACACAGCAGGCAGCTGTGCAGCAAGCAGCTTCAGTGCTTACCTCCGACTGATGACAAAGGCTGCAATGAGAATGACCACTAGCACCACACTGCCTGAGACAGAGACCAGAAGGACAGTGGAGTTGGCCCCATCTCCAATGATCCGGGAAGGCACTGGGAATGACAATTACACAAAGGTCACCTTTGGAAAAGTTACAAGAGGTAGAACTTCTGAATGGGTCACAGTTTTCAATGTTCTGAAGCCATTTGGAATGCTCACAGCCTCAGCCTTGTTGACTTTTCCTTACGTATTCATGCAATGGCATTTTCTAAGACAGCCTTAAAGAGACAAAGACATTCTTTTTATAATTGTACGAAGAACTTCCAACAGAAAACTCATTAAATCCTATGCAAAACATAAGTCATTGTTTTTTCTTCTTTTCCTTTCTATCAACATCCTCGCTCTTACATAATGATCAAACGTATTTCTCAGTGAGAAATGCACTTGAAAATTTTGGAAAGGATAGCAGATTTGAATGTACTGTCTTCCCCATAGCTGTCCAAAACCTGCCTATTGTTGTTCAGCTCAAAAGTCACTTTTTCCTTGTAGCCTTCCTGAATAATTTCAAAGGACGTAATACCCCTCAGATTTACCTCTACTTTCATTTCTGCTTTTTTTTCTCCATTCTTATTTTATTTAATAATTTGTGGACAAAATGATTTGCTAGAACTGATGTCAGCAATTCTGTCTTTATCAAGTAGGCTCAATTGTGGTTTGTTAATTAAGGAGGTGGCAACATTGTATGCAAACTCTTTGTTCATAGGTAGGCCTCTCTGTAAGCATTTTTAATTTAATCAACCAATTGATCCGACTCACAATGCTGAAAGATTTGCTATCCTTGTTCAAAGGGGCTTTAAAAAACTGATCTGACTTGATTTAAACAGATTCCTAGAAATAAGTAAGAAAAGAAAAATTGTTGGTCCCTTTTTAAAATCTCAGGAAGAAAATTCCCTATCTTAATGTAGGATAGCTATGCAATGCTCAATTAGTCAGTTTAGTACTCCCATTTTTCATGGTTAATAGAAGGTTCAAAACAAGAGAAAATAAGCAACAACTTTCATTCATATGAAAAGACAGCACAGATACCATAATGAAAAACGTTATTTAAATAGCATGAAGTTTGCTAAGTTACAAACACTGGCTATCTTATTTCAAGCAACATTTATTGCAGAAAAATTTTTGCCTAACCAAAAATTATGTGCAGCTCCTTGGATTTCACCCTAATGGGATTCACCCGGTAAAGAGCCTCAGACAACTTGAGTCTGGGTGGTCCCTTGTTACCTGTGTTGGTTGTGACCTCCAAGGGCTCGCTGAAGTCTCCATAGCCAGCTGCTGTCCTGGCTCTCACGTGGAAAACATAGGAAGTCAGAGGGTTCAGGCCTTTGATATCCGTGTTCCTGGCAGCTGTCCGAACTATACGATAACTTCGTTCATTCTGATCCTGTATTATGGGAAGATAAAATCAGGGAAAGCAGCAAAGTAAATCTTCTGCTTTCTCTAGGTGTAATATCAAAGAAGCCAAGCCAGTCTACTCAGAAACTGAAAGAGAATGGAGCCTGATAAACTCTCTAAAGCTTATATTTCTTGAATGTTTTAAGTGTTACTGTTACTTCGTAGCTATTGAAAGAAATGCATTCTGTAGGTTGTTGCCTATTTGCTCAGTTGATTATTTATTTTGCTGTGCAGAAGCTTGTTAGTTTAATTAAGTCCCACTTGTTTATTTTTGTTTTTGTTGCATTTGCTTTTGAGGTTTTAGCCATACATTCTTTGCCTAGGCCAACGTCCAGAAGAGTTTTTCCTAGGTTTTCTTCTAGGAGTTTTAGTCTCAAGTCTGACATTTAAGCCTTTAATTCATCTTGAGTTAATTTTTGTCTATGGGGAGCGGTAGGGAGCAAATTTCATTTTTCTGCACGTAGTTATCCAATGTTCCTAACACCATTTGTTGAATAGAGTGTCCTTTCCCCAGTGTATGTTTTTGTCAGCTTTGTCAAATATCGGTTGTAGGCAGTTTGGTTTTTTCCTAGATTCTTTATTCTGTTCCATTGGTCCATATGTCTGCTCCGATACCAGTGACATGCTGTTTTGGTTACTATACACCATGGAATATTATTCAGCTGCCAAAAATAAAGGAATAATGTCCTCTGCAGCAACTTGGATGGAAAAGGAAAACATCACCCTAAGTGAACTAACTCAGGAACATAAAACCAAACACCACCGGCTTTCACTGATAAGTGGGAGATAAGCTAAGGCACTTCAAAGACAGAAGAGAATGATATTATGAACACTGGAGACTCAGAAGAAGGGCAAGGGGTGGACAGACAAAAAAAAAAAATTACCTATCGGGTACAATTGTACACAGGTAGGAGTGATGAGTACATTTAAAGTCCAAACCAAAAATTATTTGTACCCTTTAAAGCTGTTGAAATAGAAAAAAAAATAATAAGGCCAGGTGCGGTGGTTCAAGACTGTCATCCCAGCACTTTGGAGAGTTGAGGAGAGAGGATTACTCGAGCCCTGGGGCTCGAGACTAGCCAGGGCAACTTGGTAAGACCCCGTCTCTACAATAAATCAAAAAATTAACTGGGCATGGTGGCATTCACCTGTAGTTCCAGCTACGTGGAAGGCTGAGGCAGAAGGATCACCTGAGCCCAGCAGGTTGAGGCTGTGGTGGCCATGAGCGTGCCACTGCAGCCACTGCACTCCAGCCTGAGCAACGGAGTGACACTCAAACTAAAAAAAAAAAAAAATTAAAAATTAAAAAAAGTAAGGAAAAAAAAAGAAGAAATGCATAGTTCGAGTATAAGTACTGTCGACAGTGACCGTATCCAGATCTTCACTCAGAACTTTTGTTTTGAAAGAACATTAAAAGATGGTTGGTGGCTTTTCAAGTTCCACATCCAGTAATTAAAAAAAAAAAAAAAAAAACTGCAAGAAGATCCCTTGTCTTTTTCTATTTTCATTCTAGAAAATATTTGAAAAATTCATAATCTGGTTTCAATTAAAAAATTCTGCCCTGGTTCTACTTTTAACAAGGAAGCTAATAAGTGATTATCTTTAAAAAGAAAAAGAAGACAAATGGTTCATTTTCTAGAAACCATAAATGCAAAAGCTCTCTTCAGAATTCTATCCTTTAAGAGACAAGTTATTTGTAAAAATAATGTGCCTTTCTATAACTTTAAGAGACTGAAGAATGTAATTTTTCTTCCCTGACTTTCTATTAAAAGTCATCAAAACCCACATCTTTATTCTAAATAGCAGTGATCTGCTTAAACAGATCATTATTTCAACTGTTATGAGTCACTCTCCCGGATAGAAGGTTCATAGATTAGAACTTCTTGGCTATCTTGATTTCTATTACTAGAAATAAAAAATAGTTATATTAGAACATATTCTAATATGTATTGTTTTTATTTTTTCAGGATAACTAAATAAATATTAGATTTCATAATCAGATTTGATTGGAATGCAAAATGTATTTGGTTTTGGAATTCACTGGTATTCCACAAGTTATACTGTCCATCCAACACTTAAACAGAAGGGAATGAGAGAGAACGGAAGGGAGTAAAGGCAGGGAAGGAGGAGGAAGAAAGAAAAAAAAGAAAGGAAACTTGTCCGTTCAAGTAATACCTTCTCATAATACTTGACTTCATACTCCAAGATTACTCCATTGGGTCGATCTGGTTCCAACCAAGCCAGCGCCACACTGTATCTCGTGACTTCTTTAGCTTGGACCAAAGCAATGGATGACGGTGCTATCAGAAAAATGAAGACAAAAAGACATTTTCTTTTAGAAACAAAAAATATTTCTGGTGATACCAGTCAATAATTTCATTTTACTTAAGAAAAATGTGAAAGATGGCCCCGTTTTTCTCTTGACTGTTTCATTCTTCTGCAGCACAAAAGTCTATCTTTTTAAAAATTCTCTCTAGTATTTTTTTGTTTGTGGTTTGCCTTAAAAAGACTGTCTCTGAAGTAAAAGTTTGGTGGATCCACAGGCCTATAGTATCACATCCACAGCACCCAGACTCATTTCTCATAAAGGTTGTAGGTATAGAAAGGCCTGTACCGATTCTGAGCTTTTGCAAGCCACAACAGCCTCTGGGAGAACTCACTGCAAGCTCAGTAAAGCTGCATCTCATCCTGCCTTCAAGTGTGATGAGTGTCATCTTCCCGGTCCCTAATTTTATACAAGCAAGAGAATGTGTAAGTCTTCTATGGGTATTGCAGGGAATGCTGGAAGGCAAACAATTTACATACTGTCCAATATAAAGAAAAGTACTGCTTAAATACTGTAAGAGTTTTCAGTTTGAACGCAACCATGCGAATAATGAAGAACACAAATAAAGCATGACGGTCTCTTTGGACACATGGCATTTTGCAACTATTTTACAAGAGTTGGCATGTTGTTTTTGCCTGCTTTCCACTGAGAAAGACACAAAAGCAGTTCTCTACTGAGTGTGTTATGGGGGTAGGGAGAAGGGACACACTTGAGATTTATAAACCCATACTGCCTAAAGCTTGCTTCTCCACTGTGGTGGTCACATCTCCACAGCCAGCTGTTATCAAGCTCTGCTGTGACTGACAATGGCTGGTACAAATGTGCGATCTCCAGGGAGAAGAGGCAGCATTCGTGAAACCCTTAATCTTATCTAACAAAGCTGGCCTGTGGACAGAGATTAGAAGGCTTCCTAAATACAATGTATATTCTTTTCCCCCCCAAACTGTGGAAATATGTGAAAACAAACGTCAAGAAATGGCCACTGAGGAACAACAAATTAGTGTTGGGTCATCCTCCTGCCCTTCTCCAATACACACATGACTGTCAACCCCTAACTCAGAAGACAAAAAGAGAAAAAGTAAAATAAATTGTCACAGAAAATGGAATGGGAAAAGCTTCAAACCGGCTTGACCACATCTGACGGGTATACTGACGGCAGGGAAACCAACCAGACATACCACTGTCACACAGGGGAGTCTTCCAGCTGAATCCAATCCAACAGGGACTGTCTAGTGGAAGTGGCAATTCTACAGCCTGGCATCTCGAGATGGTAACACACACACACCCCTTCCCATTTTTCTTTCTTTCTCTCTCAACCCCAAAGCCATTCCAGATTGAATCACGGGCATAAACACAAGGGAAAGAGACAGTGGATACACATGTCTTCCATCAAAGACAATCCCAAAGTTAGTAATACCAAACTGAATGAACAAAGCTCTGTGCAGCAGACATATGGAAGCCACTGAACATCTGAGGAAAATGAAAAACGGAAATGTGCTCATTACCTTCATTAAGGCTCCCTTTCCCCACGCGCACACACACACACACACACACACACACACACACACACACACCATTTTCTCTCTCTCACTTCTTTACTGGTTGACACAGAGCCATTGTCCAGCAAAATGCAGTGAGTGACTTTTTAAAATATAGAGGTAGGAAGGAGGCTAAGAAAACTGCCTGGCTGTGAAAAGTCATCTCACTCCAGATAATAAATATACTGCCTAACAGAGTACTTTAGCATATACTCCATAAAAAGGGGCTCTTTAAACTCTGATGTTCAGGATTCGGAAATGAAACAGAAAAGCAAGGTCATTAGAAAGAAAACAGGAGGGAGAAAAATCATAAAATGAACCTTCTGTCTGAAATAGTCTGGGTCAGGTCCTGATAATCGATAGAATCCTCAGGAAAGAATTGCCTGCCTGCCCTCGGAGTGCACTGATGAGCTAAGGCGGCTTCTCCCTGGTCGGGTTATCACTAAACTGCTGCATGTGGAAATGAATCTGATTTCTATTTTAGAGGTTTGAGCAGCAGCGTTTTTGTGGCCATTCAAAGGGAATATGAGCTCAATGAAGGTGCTCAAAAAACCTCAAGCAGAGAGTTAGCAACAAGATCATGTTAACTAATAGACTATTTCGAATGCAGCCCTACTTGGAAAACTTACATGCACAAATGTGAAAATAAGCCAACAGAGTGTACCTTGACTCAGCTGTCATAAAAATGGAGAAAATGAGAGATTAAAAGAGAAATGCAAGCTAGAGGCTAGAAGAACTGAATGTAAATAGGCTGCTAGGCCGGGGACCATCAGAAAACTGCTGAGTTCACACTGTCTCTGTAACTGCTATAGAAATAAATGCAACCAACGAATGGTAGACTACATAGATCTAATTGACAAAAATTATTAGGTTGTTTAAAGTTGAAAAGTTGAGTGAAAAGTTGAGTGAAAAGTTGAGATTTTTACAGAGCAGATTTCTTCAGAAGAGCATGTTATTGGGACACAGTGTCTAAAGCAACCCATGACCAAGTGAGGTTGGAACTTGTACCCAAAACATGCGGCTGCACTGTTATATAATATGGCAGTCGTTCCCCACCCCTGAAGAGGAGCTTCTTACCTTTTCCAGTAAGAAGATTATCCATTAGAGAAAAGCTGGGCTTTGCCATCTTGCCACTTTGGATAGGAGGCAACTTGGATGTTCTCCACATCATAAACCACATACGGGCTCTTTCCTCACCTTTTTTACCCATTTTCAATACCACTTCCAGCCCAACATCTGGAAGCCATCACCCTACTGTGCATGCTGCCTGTTCCTCATTTCACTAGATGAGGCATTTGCCAATGGCATTTCCCAATCCTCCCTATGCCAGAGGTTCCCAACCATCAGACTTCTCGTATCATGTTTGCTGCTACGTCCTTCTGCAGCTTGGAAGGTGATTTAAGCAGTATATTTTTCTTTAATAAACACAGCATTTTGAACTTCAGCAGTTCTATTTTAAAAGAAACTTCCCATGTATTGGTTTCAATGAAACCCTGCTATCACTCACAACTAATGGCAAGCAACCATAAAAATGAATGTAATACATAAATGAAGCAATGCTGTCAATGATTGCTGGACACTCTTTTTTTTTTTTTTTGAGTTGGAGTCTCACTCTGTTGCCCAGACTAGAATGCAGTGGCACACTCACAGCCAACCCAGCGTCAACCGGCTAGGCTCCAGTGATCCATCTGCCTCGGCCATTCAAGTAGCCAGAACTACATGCACGTGCTACCATGCCCGTCTAATTTTTTTTTTTTAAAGGGCTCACAAAATTGCCCGGGCTGGGCTCGAATCCGTGGGCTCGGGCAACCCACTTGCCTCAGCCTCCCAAAGTGCTGGGATTACAGGCTAAGCCACCAAGCCCGGCCTGCTGGACACTCTTACCTCTCCAAGATATAAAGAGAGATTGGCCAGTGTTAAAAAAGCACAGGCGATCCAGGCACTGACCTTGGAGTACTCAGAATTACTGAGAGAGAACTGAAAAGGAACTAATTTGCACACAGAATGGTTCAGTATTATACAATATCTCATTTGTAGCTTCCCTAAAACTATCTCTGATGCCATCCTGGTATTTCTCTACACTTTGGTAAACAAGATCCAAACCCACCCGTTTAAAAATGTCTTGGATCCTGAATAAAAACCCCCTAGGGCTCTACCCATTGCTAACCAATTAGGAGAGGAGATGATAGAATAATAAAATAATAGAATGAACACTCCCCCTAAATACACGGTTCAACAGGAGAGTTGACCAATCAATGTCTTTGTTCAAAAGAGGGCTTCCAATCATAGTTGAAATTTTGCTCAAAAAAAAAGAGATCTTTAGTTGTCACTCAGCTCTTTGATTTACATTCTTACTCTTTGTAGAGACAAGGTTATTCCTTAATACTGACTCAATCACTACACACACACTTATGAGCACCAATGGAACAAGGCCAAGATGGGGAATGGGTTAACGAGGCTGAATAGAATACGAGGGAGGACTCCCTCTCAAAGAATGAAATTATTTTTTGGAGGGCTGGCCCCTTGTAATACAGGCTCCTCCCTCTAGGTATGTGTTCTAGGAACCCATTGGCATCACTGTGCCAGCTAATATTGTTGTGAGAGGCTGCATTCGGCCTCAGTGCATTTTTTTTTTTGGAGATTCTTTTAGCACATTTGCCCATTTCATGATGGGTAATTTACAAGCGCACCTGCCCACACCATGCTGAGTGCTTAGCTGTTTTTGACCAAAAACAACATGATCTTCCATGCCCCTACCTTTCCTATTCACTGAATCTTGCCCTGAGAGGCTTTTTTGTTTCCCCCGATGAAAATTCCCTTTATTTTTGGGTCCCCTTTTGCACAGTCCTTGGTATCAGATTAAGTACCATTGTATGCTTTAGCCTCTTCTTAACTAAAAAAAAAAAAGGTGGAGAATTTTTATAATAGTCTTACAGAGAAAACACAGTCTAATGTCAACTCAAAGGACTCATTTTTCTAAATTCAAAAGGAGATAGTTCCTGCCAATCCTCTTCTTATTCAAGCTCTCTTATGATGATGGAAGAAAGACAAGGAGGTCACTTCCTCGTCATATTGCATTTGTTGACAAGCAGTATACCTGCTGAAGTGTCAGAGGTGAGCCAGGAAGAAGCTGGGAACTCATGTACATATCCTTATAAAAGAAAGAGGTGTATCATAAACTGAAAAACATTCCTATTTACTCATGGACTTCATAAAATAGATGCTTGTTTTAAGAACAACGTTGTGCTCTTAGACAAAATCAGGCGTTCTTTAATGACTAGAATTCAGACATAACACATAGCAACAAGATCTGGTCATGTATGCTGACAGTAGTATAGTTAGAGAAAGATGGTGGATATAAAAAACACAAAGGCAAGCACTACTAAAGGGTAGCTTTTAAAGGAAGATGCATGATTTAATTTGATTAGTCCTTAATGCTTCAAACTTTTGAAGTCTAATTTCCAGTGACATATAGACGTCAATTTTCCTATTCTGAGATGCCTGTATCTGAGATCATCTTTTCCTATTACTCCCAAGAGGAATAATTTTTAAGTACAGTAGTTTTTAATCCAAAGTATAACATGTCCTTCATTTCTTCTTCTTTTTGTGTGTGTGTGTTGGAGTCTCACTCTGTCACTCAGGCTGGAGTGCAGTAGCACACTCATGGCTACTGCAGCCTCGACACAATAGGCTCAGGCGATCCTTTCGCCTCAGCCTTCCCAGTAGCTAGAACTACAGGCATGCCCTATCACACCTGGCTTATTTATTGATTGATTGTAGAGATAAAGTCTCACCAAGTTGTTCAGGCTGATCTCGAACCCCTGGACTCAGGCAACCAACCCTCTCACCTCGGCCACCCAAAGTGCTGGGATTACAGGCTTGAGCCACTGTGCCCTTCTTCTTCTCTTTTTTTTTTTAATTTACAAATCATGCTGACACAGTAATAAATTTGTCAAATGAATAGAAGTGAACCAAGTAAAAAGTTTTTAAAATATTAAGTAACAGAAGTAAACCATCCTTAAAACAACTTTCCATCTGCACCTGTTTCAGATGACCTTTAGTGGGGTTGGTTTTGCTATTTAGGTTAACTCAGATATTGACAATTTAGAGGTGAAGCAAATGCCGATTCTAATTATAAAGGGAGTCTCTGTTTCTAAGGTGTATATGATACTTCTGAACATTTTTCAAACACACAGGTTGTAAAATGTCATTCAAATGTAAGCTAACACTAAAACTAGGCTTTGCTGCACCTGTTCCAGACAGCATTCTGAGGTTCTACTCTTCAGGTTGATGAAGGTATTGACAATTCACTCAGTGTTTCTCCTCTGTATCTGTAGGGCATAGGCAAATAGTTTTCCTGACCTTCTAAACTACCACAGTACAGCAGTGGTGTGGAAATTCCCAGGTCTTAATCCTAAATCTAGAAAGGATCTCAAGTAACATCTTTGTTTTATAAGACGAATTATCCTTCAAAAATTCACTAGCATAGCAGAAGCCATAGTTGCCACAAATGCAACAGCCACCAAAAGGACATGTTGAAACGGAGGGTAATAGGGAGCCCTCTGCAGTCAGAATAGGGGCAGCGAGATTAAGCATTTGGAACAGACTCTGTCTTTCCACATACACAATGGAAATAAGTGAATTTGTAGTAGCATACCATTTTTTTCACGATGGAGTGAAAACCAAGAGGATAAAAGGAAAAAAAAAATCACCAAAGCTTGACAGTTGAATGATCTGAGCATTCTACTAGAAAGCTAAGATAGATTTCACCCCCAAATAATTTTGTATTCAAAGTTCCACATATGCCTGAGAAACTGAGAATGCTTTCTAAACAGAATCCCCATTTGCTATGTACCTGTGGTTACATTTGGTTTGAGAGCAGACCACAATGCATTCAGAAGGCACATGTGGGTTTTATCTCTGTGTGTGTTTTTGATAAACAGAAACAGCCTAGATTAGGGGGCTCCATCATGACTCTGTAACAGTGGTGCATTTCACAAGGAAAAATTACAGGAGATGCTTTGATGTCAAACAGAGGTGGCTCCCTTTAAGAAAATGGTAAATTTAACTTTCTTTGGTTCAAAGCTCAGCAGTTTTCCTTGCTCCCCACTGATGCGAATGCTGCAATTTTCTTTTATTCACTTCCTCAATGACTTGCCATTAAACACCTACAAGTCATTTTACTGCAGCAGTTTGGTACTTGTGACACCCAAATGGGATGGAGAAGAGAAAAAGAGATACAGAAAGAAGGGAAGGACTCACTTGCTTCCTGGACTAGAAAAGAGTTTTCTTGAGTTCAGCATCGCAAGCAGTGAATTAAAAACAGTTTGAAGGAACTTGAAGGGAAAAAGAAAAATAGCTGAAACAGACTGACTGTATTTCATTACTGGTTCAAATTAGGGGGGCGTAGGGGGTGGGCCAGGAAAGAAACAGATGCAGTGAAAGGTCTCCAGCCTGTGGGCAAGGAAGAGTGAAAACAGCCCTTTCTGGAAATCAGGAAACCCGAACCCATGGATGTCAGTGGCATACAATTGTCCATGTTTAGAGGAAAGATGACTTCTCAACCACAGCAGGGGTATCTTTCCCCTTCCCAGGATCTGGATTTAAATAGATGATGTTTACTCAAGGGGTCTTTCACTGATAGAAAAATAAATCCACAGTTTATACATATCTCTGCTTAATGCAAATAGCATATTTAAATTTAATTACTTGGAGCCTAAGGTGGTTTTTGTTCTCTATTTCTTTCTCAATTCAACACCTCAGTTCTGATTTGCTCTTTATCAAAGGTTTGTGCATTTTAAAATGCTGTCAAGCATCAAAATTAAATGCTTCAGAGCACTAATGATATCCTTGTGATTAAGGGTTTTGCATCTCAGCGATGCTAAGAACGCTGGTGCTAATATTAATTGCTTTATTTCACATTACACCAAATGGAGAGAAGGAGAAGCTTAGCAATGTCTACAGCACCAAACATCACTGGGCAATTTTTATATGCTGCTTTTCTTACTAATATTATTACAGTTTTTTATAGTACTCAACAGTTTACAAGATGCTTTCACATATACGTAATCTCGTTTACAGCAAATTCAATCAGCTGGGTTAACCCCTCTGCTATGTTTTCAGTAAAAAACTCAATCCCCAGCCACCCTCCCTGGATACATCCCTGACATAAAGCTCAGCTTGACACCTCACAGCTTTTAGTGGCTACATCAGTAATACATTTTCTCATACTTAAGAAGTGAAATTGTTTTTAAAACAAATAAGCAAATGGTATAGGGGAAAAAAATCGATTATTTCTAAGTTGATACAAAATATTTTTTTATTTGACAAAAAACATAGAACCAAATTCTCAAACAAAATCCTGAGAAGACTGAATTAAACTAAGTTGATTTATATTTAAGTATTCATATTTGTTAAGCTTATACTTAAAATGTATAAGGGGTGCAATTTTTTCCGTAAAGTGATTTCCAAGGTCAGTACAGAGTCTATTTTAAACAAACACTATAAAATAAAGCAGTGCACAGCAACACTTACTGAAGGATACAATTGACCCAGGCTATCAATGATTTTTAAGACTCTGATTTGCCGGGCGTGATGGCTCATGCCTGTGGTTCCAGCTACTTGGAAGGCTGAGGCAAGAAGATCACCTGAGACCATCAAGTCAAGGCTGTGGTGACTATGAGTGTGCAACTGCTCTCCAGCCTGGGCAACAAAGGGAGACTCCAACACACACACACACACACACACACACACACACACACACACACACACACACACAAGACTCTTATTTTGGAACACTAAAAATTTTCTAACTACATGATTCAAGAATAAGACTTTGCAAAGTCTCTGACCCATAGTTTTTATTTTGGGTTTAACATAAGATGAAAGTTTTATTAGACTTTTTTTCCCTAGAGAGGTGGGAAGGCATGCCATTTTTTCCTCAAAAGTATGGGCAACAGATTATTTTTGACAAATTATTTACAAAGAGCTATTGATAAAATTTTAAGTAATGGAATGTGATGCTTTTCTTAGCTTTCATGTTAAGTGTTTGCCTAGGGAAGTTGAAGGTGTTGGGATCCAACATGTGTGCTCCCTTCTCCTAAATCGTTATTTCTGGGATGGAGCAGTCTGGTCTAGAACTACTTTCTTAGATGTCTTTGCATCTAGGGTGGTTCAGATGACTGGGTTTTGAGCAATGAAATGTGGACCTGACCTATAAATAGCTCCCTGTGACTCTCCATCCTTTGGAACTCACAATCTGTCAGCAGGAGGTTGATGCCCAGGCCAATCTTGGAAGTCCCCCTCATCCTCTCCTTATCACCACCAACTGGACATGACTTGAGCAAGAAATAATTTTCTATTGTGATAACCCACTGGCTGACATTTGGGGCTACAGCAGGTACCCATTCGCATGGAGCCATTTAGCGAAAAAGAGGCATTTTCATATATTGAATTCAAACAAAGTGCATTAGTATTGTAGCCCACAGAAGATTGGTCTGTGATCTAAAGCAGCTGAATGGCCTTCAAGTTCCCTCCTGGGAATTCTAGCTCCTGGCCATGCATGGTGAGCAGATAGTCACTCATTTGTGAGAAACTGGAGCGTGCCCTGAGGTCAGCGAAGCCTGTGACAGAGGCTGTGCAGCTTCTCAGGGACACAATCACGGCCACCAGTCTTCCAACAGTGAATGAGTTCAGCAGAATCACAAAATACGAAGCCAAAAGATTCAACTGAGCTTGTGTTAATGCTAAATGGGAAAAGACAGTGGGGTTCTCAAAATGGCTTGGTTGAGTTTTCTTTTTAGCAAAGAGTTAGTTTAGTCTTCGTGGCACAATTAACTTCGGCTTATACAGCTGAAGACTTAGGCCATGTGAATGGCCGCTAAGCAGGGAATGGGTAAATGAGCAAAGCAGATGTTATGGGTTTCCTTTGCAAGGCATTTGCACACACACACTCTTAACATCATTTAATCCTCACAGCTCTTTGATGTAGTTATAATTATCACCCTTACGTTTCAGATTTGGAAACTTGGGCACAGAGAAATGAACTAATTTAATTAAATAAATAACCAAGGCTATAAAATGAGATGTAAAGCCCAAGTCTGCCTGACTCGGGTATGTGATCCTTCCTCCATGCCACACGTCTGCAATAACACACACACTGAACTAGCATTTATTAAGTATGATGTGCTGAGCATTGTTCTAAACCTCTCGGATAAACTAACTCACATAAACTTCAAAAAAATCCCTATGAGACAGACATTAGTATCCCCATTCTATTGATGAGGAAAATAAAATACAGAGAGTTTGAATAACTTGTCGCAAGTTATAGCTCATACGTGGTGAAATCAAAAGTCTGGTTCTAGAGCTCATCTGCTCAACCACCCGTCTATAGGAAGTGACTAGTCTCTCTCTCCCTCCTTTCCCTGTAAGAAATTGGAGACTTGAAGGTTAAGTGACTTCTTTCCCACAGCAGCAGCAGCAGCAGCAGCAGCAGCAACAGCAGAATAAATCTTTCTGAGGCTTCTATGTGTTAGGTACAGGGTTACTCTGTGTACGTGGTCGACTGCCAGAAACCCTGAGGTAAGTTAGATGTGATCCCTGCTCACAAACAATCCTTAAAGCTTTTGGTGATGAATCAACTCACATTAGAACTAACCCGGCCAGGCTCGGTGGCTCAGCCTGTAATCCCAGCACTTTGGGAGGCCAAGGTGAGTGGACTGCCTGAGACCGTGGGTTCGAGACCGGCCTGGGCAGCTTGGCGAGACCTCATCTCTACAATAAATAAAAAACGAGCTGGGCGTGGTAGCACACGTCTGTAGTTCCAGCTACTTGGAAGGCTGAGGCGGAAGGATCTCTGGAGCCCAGCGGGTCGAGGCTGCAGTGACCGGGAGCGGCCACTGCACTCCAGTCTGGGCAAAAGAGTGAGACTCCAACTCAAAAAAAAAAAAAAGAACTAACCCAAAGAGCTGAGACAAGAATAAAATCAAAATAATTCAGTTATAAAATAAAAAATAGTATTTGGAGTCAGAGAAGAATTATAAAGGTGCAAGACAAGTTCTGGAAGCCTGGCAATGTTCTAGTGTTCCATTCCTTGGCTTAGACGATGGTTACATCAGTGTTTCCTTTCCAATAAGTCGGTGACTATACAAATGAGTCTTGCATAGTTTTCTAGATGTGAATATATTTCACAATAAAAAGGTTTATAACACTATAACAAATGTTAGGATTGTTAAAAGTGAAGCATTATTATGCAGCCACAAAGAAGGACAAAATCACGGACTTCTCAGCAAATTGAATGGAATTGGAGACATTCTTAGTGATCTATCACAGAAACAAAAAGCCAATCATCACATGTTTCACTTATAAGTGGGCCTGAACATTAAGCACAAGGGAGAGATCAGCAGTCGTGGGACACTGTCAGGGGAGAGAAAAAGGTGGGGTGGGGGCGTAACAACACAAAGGGTACCTGATCCTAAACCATGGAAAGTAAGGACCAGTTGGCGGTGCAAGCTTCACCCGTACATACGTTACTTATGTATCTAATCCTAACTTGCACCCCATATCTTTATAATAGAATAAAATTTTTAAAAAGTGAAGTATTACAATTATTATTAGAAAGAGCCATACATAATCTTTAGTAAACCCCAGTGTAAAGATCTAAAAGTGTCATGAAAGATCTAAGTTTTATGCAAATCAGAGCTTTTGCCACTGATCAATTAGAGCTTTTGCAACTGATCAACTGAACCACACATCCATCCTTGTGCTTTGTAGTAAAGAAAATGTTAAAATAGCTAATATCTTGAATTAGGATTACTACAGGTATAGCAATAGGATTAGTTATCGAATCCCAAGTGGGTGACAGCTCCACTCGAAACCGAAGCCCACGTCCACCAGAATTACCAGGCAATTACTTTAGGGGCACCCGAGTGTCCCTGCTGCAGTTCAAGTGTGTCCTGTGTTTCGTCTAGGAGCTGCTTGTTTTACTTTCTACTTGCTTACTAAGAAATTTGTTGGCAGGTTCTGACAAGGATAGCTTAACACTTGCCAACAGAAACATGGCAGGATTCAGTGTGTGTATTTCCTGTTAAGTAAGAATGCCAGTTTGAGGCAAACAGGAAAATAAGTCTTTCTACTGGAAGGCAATTTATACAAATTTGCCTGAGCACGACAATTGTTTTAAGAGAAGAAAACGGGGTGAAGCCAGCAACAACTATATATATATATATATATATACATATATTTTTTTTTTCTCTGAATGCTTCTAGTAAGATAAATCTTCTTGTTGGTCCTAAACGTGTTGAAAAAGTATCTAGTGTTGCGACTTTTAGTTGAAATTATTTTATGTGTGTCTTTTGGAAAGTGTGGAGAACCCTGACCAAAGTGAGGCCCTCCATCATCTGCAATATCCTCCAAAACTAATTTGAAATATGAGAAGAGTGAAGGAAAGGGTTCTCTTCTACTGAGCAGAAATACAACAAAGAGAAAGAAAAGGATTAGCTGCTGTGAATCAAGGCTTCTGTCCCTTTAACTGTCAACTCCTCTGGAGAGCTTCAAGTATTCCAAATCTGGATGAAAAAAAAAGCTATGCTGTGGGTTTCAGGTTCTCTTTGTTACTCAGGCAGCTGCTAATCGCCCTGCTGTGTTCGGAACCACTGAGACAATGCTGTAACATTTAGCTTTCTGGCATCCAAAGCATCTAGATCAGTCCCCAATTAAACATGTATTAATCACAAAGACTATAAAAGCCAGGAGGATAGATGCTCCCAGTAAATCTTTGCTCTTGTCTTTTACTTTTCACTCGCAGATTTCTACACTCACAGGCAGAAATACTTAAAAGCCTGCTCCAGAAACTGACCAATAAAAAGCCTTGTTCATTACTTTATATCAGATGCTTGATGATTTCCTACCCTCTGAAAAGCCTTTCAGAAGGAGGTAAGGCATTGATCATTCTGCTAAAAGAGCTTGTCTGCTTCAATAAATAGATCCACTGTGGCCGTTGTCATCTTGACTTTTTAAGTGTGATAACTAATTCAGGAGTGCTGCAGCTTTGCCACTTGCTATGGGGAAATCCAAATCATTTGTGAAGTTAAAAGAAAAATGCCCGTAGATATACCTAGGAAAATTCAGTGGGCAAAATATTGATAATACCAATCCTACTAACAATCTCCTCCAGCTCAGGCCGTACCATCTCAGGTCATGACTCTGAGGTGGTGAATGAATGATGTCTTACTCTAGAGTCAGATCCAACAGAAAAGAGTGTATGTTGGATGAATTCCCTTAATTCAATGCTTTGAAATGTATGTTGATAAAAAGGGTTTCGATGTTACTTTTTTATTGATCTCTTTTTCACAAGGACATCAAGATAACCAAATTAATTCCTCCATCAAAGAATAAATAAGTGTGAAAAATAAGTGACTTGATAGTTAACCTCTCAAAAAATAAAAAGTAATAATTTTTATAGGATGTATCTAATCCCTAAGATAGAAAATGAAAAGTACTGATACAAGAGGCTCACATGTCTTCAGAAAAAATGGCATCAGACATTCTGAGTTACTGTAAAAATCTTTTGAAATTAGATTCCTATTGTTTGTATTTTGCAAGCTAATGGGACCCATGACAGACAAGTACAATATTTGCAAGGTGCCAGGTTGGTGCCTGCTCCAGGAGCCAAATTCCTTGGCTTTCAATGGAGCCTGAATATATCATGAATGACTCCTTCCCCATCACTGTCTCAGTGATGGTCCACTGTCTTCCAAGTTGAAAGACTAGAAGTCAATTAATGTCACTTATAATATGAACACCTGTCAACTAAGGCCTGGACTGAGACCAATTCCATTAACATAGTCAGTCTATGGCTGCCAGATGGCTGGGCCTTGGACCACTTATGATATAGTACACATTCAAGAAGGTGACCTAAAGACAGAAAGGTCCAGAGTCCCATTAGTCATCTTCTGAGCTATCCAATTCTCCATCACAGATACAGTTCCAACGGGGCACCTATTTTTTCTAATGGCCATCTAAAAAGATCACATGAACTGCTCAAAAAAAGTCACGATGACCATAAATGGAAAATACGGCAGCATGATTATGGTTCACCATAACCTTGACCTTCTGGGCTCAGGTGATCCCTCTGCCTCAGCTTCCTGAGTAGCTGGGACTACAGGCATGTGCCATAACTTCCTGGCTAACTTTTTTTTTTCTCTAGAGACAAGATCTCGTTATATTGTCCAGGCTGGTCTTACACTCCTGGGCTCAAGCAATCCTTCTGCCTCAGCCTCCCAAAGTGCTAGGATTATAGGTGTGAGCCACCATGCCTGGCCTTCTGAAACTATTTTTTTTAGTAACTTATCTTTTTTTCTTATTGCATTTGAAACTCTTAGGCAGAAGAGAGGAAAAACAGATTTAAAATATTTTGGAAAGAACAAATTAGAGCATGAAATTATAGGCTACAGATTATTCCTGATAAGACCAGACAGACAGAGGAAACATGTTGGAAAAACATTGGTAGCAAATCAAAGTGTTCTTTGCTACCTGGAATTTTCCCAAGCTCAAATCTTATTTGTTTTAAAGGACAATGAGTAAAGACTGAGAAGTTATGACCATGGATGACAAAGTAAGGGAGAGAGGAGAGGGGAGAAGGAGAAGGAGAGGGAGAGGGGAGAGAGGAGAGGGGAGAAAGAGAGGGAGAAGGAGAGGAAGGAAGGGACAGGGAGAAGGACAGAGACAGACAGAGACACTGACAGAAGAGCCATTGACAGACTTCACCACTGGGGTGCGGTTCAGAGACTCTTAATCTTATTGCCAATTTGGTTCCACTACATGGAAGTCTGAGAAAGTCTGAGAACACAGGAAATCAAAATATTCAGGACGATATGCATAAACAATAGAATGCTAAGAAGCTAGGTTTTAGAATTGCCTCAGAAAGCTTTCGTTTTTATGTGTAGCCAAATCTTTCCTGTGCAGTTTCTTGTTTGCTAAGTAAACGAGCACAAAGAAGTGACCAGTGAGTAGAGACAAAAACAATAGAGGACTCTGGGTTGAATTATGATCAGTACATTTTGAAAACGCTTCATATACAAATGGTCACCGCAAGCTATGCTCTCAAAAAATATGGCTATGAAATAATACATTGCAGTCCTCATATTCGAGACTCTATGTTTCTGGTCATTTTCTTAAAACCTATGATATGGGTTAGAAACAGGAGAATCATTTATGAGAAAGAATTTTAAGCTTCAAAGTTTGCGACCATAGAAATATTATTATTATTCATTTTTCTTTTGGGGTATCAGTCAAAAGCTGAATTGTGTGTGCCAGATAGTTTAAACTCCTACAGGCATCATAAGACCAAGGCGGAAACAACTGAGCTATTAAATTATAATGTTATTAAGACCAATAGAGGTCTTCAACTGGATCTGTGCTTGAGAACTCAAAATGACTTTTGTAGTCTTAAGGAATAACAAAGAATGTGTTAGGAAGGCTATCATTGTTTTAGGACTTTATTTTTACTAGGGGGTGGTTAACAGCACTTTACAGGGGCCTGTCATTAATGCAATTTGCTGAAGTGTGAAATTCAGTGTAACTGGCTCCACCCAGAAGTCAATTCCTAAATCCTGCAAGGACTTCCTTAGAAGAGCATCCCACCTAGAAATAGCACCACAGCATGGGGTCTAGGAAAGACACTAAAGCAGGGCTTCAGCACACTATGAGCACTTTTATGGAAGCTATTGTGTGTGTTCTGAAATGCAAAGAAGAGGAAGAGGTGGAGGGAAAGAGGAAAAGCCACCCTCCAAAGAATGCATACAGCTAAGATAAGCCCTTGAAGAGTTAACAGTGAGATTTGCATCTACTTGATCACTCTCCGCAAACAATATACCTTTACTATATGAAGATTCCCCCTTTGTTATTGGGGTCTCACTTTTTCATCCAGGCTGGAGGGCAGTGGCGTGATCATGGCTCACTGCAACCTCAACCTCCTGGGTTCAGGTGATCCTTCACCCTAGCTGGGACTATGGGCGTGTGCCACCACTCCTGGCTAATTTTTTTAAAAAATTTTTTCTGTAGAGACAGTGTCTTGCTGTATTGCCCAGGTTGGTCTCAAATTCCTGAGCTCAAACAATCCTCTCACCTCAGACTCTCAAAGTGCTGGAATTACAGATGTGAGTCATAGTATCTAGCCTATGTTATATGAATATTCCTTAACTATATTACCAGCCTCCTAGGCCCATACCTGAATTAGTTTACTCTTCTGTATTGGAGTGTACAAGGAGGGCTATACCCACAATTTATGCTTTTTAAATTTCCTTTCCATCATTGATGATTACAAGAAGATACTTTCACAGGGTGGGATTCTGCTACAGTTGTTTTCCTTGCTTCCGGTAAAACAAAGCAGAAAGAAGCCCTCATATACACTGTAATAATAAACTTATTCCTGTTTTAAATGAAGAGAAATGAGATGTTAGCTCCAAGAGTTCCCAAGTCACCAAAAGTTGTCTTCTAAAAAGTTTCCTAAAATCACGCTCTCCTGGGAACCCTGTTAAGATTAAGATTAGATTCAGTGGGTCTGAACACAAGCAAAGGCTCCATCAATAACTGTTTGGATCATCTGCAATTTTCAGATGAAAAAAAAGTCCTTGATTATCTTGGAGAGTATAGAGAATGCTTGATCAAGCTTTGCGCCCGTTGCATATTCAAAATCCCTGTGTGCCCATCCACCTTAATACTTACTATGCTCACAATACACACGCACTATGCTTAAAAAAAAAAAAGGTTGATTCAGGAGGGAGATTTACAGCTAGCACTATGTTATCTAGACAAACACAAACTCTCCCGGGAGCCACTGGGAGCTGGCCCCCTTTCAGTGTTTGTTCTGATAGATGGATCTTACCCCAGCTTGCTACACACAGTGAACCTATTGGTGGCAGGTCACTATTTAGCACCCACTGAGATGCTGAAGCTACAAAGTTTAAAGTCTTGTTTGTATGCACTCATCACAGACAAAAGATTTCTAGATAAGATATTTTTAAAAACTTTATCTATCCCCCAACATTCATCCAAAAAAAAAAGTTT
The DNA here is from genome assembly GCA_027257055.1 of Cephalopachus bancanus. Lineage (NCBI taxonomy): Eukaryota > Metazoa > Chordata > Mammalia > Primates > Tarsiidae > Cephalopachus > Cephalopachus bancanus. The sequence continues at coordinate 4,859,160 of JAPVLO010000080.1, forward strand.
AAGTGATGACCAAATTGGCTGAGAAATTTGTGTCCACAGACGATCATTTAGAAGATGTGAAGTAAAAAGAGGTGAACCATTGTGCCTCTTTTCTTTTTTATTTAATTTTACTTTAAAGATGTGGGGTACAGTTCAGCATTATATATACAAGTGGTCATCCTACTGGTAAAGTTTGGGCCTCCCTTTGGTCCTCACTTTGCTAGGTTTGAGATCAGGTACCCTTATTGATGCCGTGTTCCCCCACCCCCACCCCGGCAGTATCCCGCTACTGCCAATCCCTCCTTTATAGCATTATGGCAAATGTTCAAGGTTCGCTTATGGCACTTCTTTGTTTCTGTGATAGATCACTGAGTATTACAGACTCAAAATCTATCCAAGTTACTGTAAAGTCCAGCTCCTCTTTTCTTTCCCCTCTTCTCCTAAGAGTGACAGCAAAATAGAACAAATATTTTAAGTATCTGTAATTTTACCCAAAAAGTTTTATAGATAGATTGTGTTTTAAAAAGTGGCCCTCATGCACTGCTATAATTTTAAAAACACACACAAAAGATGATTCAGAGGAGAACTACAATATAGTTCATCTAAGTCAGACTTCCAATTTATCAGAATAGTGAAAGAAGAAACAATATAAGAGTTATTGCTTTGTCAAGCGCAGTGGCTCACGCCTGCAATCTCAACACTTTGGGAGGCCAAGGTGAAGACTGTTTGAGCCCAGGAGCTTGAGATCAGCATAGGCAACATAGTGAGACTTTATCCCTACCAGAAAAAAAAAAAATCAAAAATTAGCTGGGTGTGGTGGTGTGCACTGTAGTTCCAGCTACTCCAGAAGCTGAGATAGGAGGATCACCTGAGCTCAGGAGGTGCAGACTGTGGTGAACCGTGATTATGTCCCTGTGCTTCAGCCTGGGCAACAGAGCAAGACTCCGACTCCAAAAAAAAAAGAATTTATTTGTGTCTATATCAGAGGCCATTTTGCTGACTATTCAACCAGATTTCCACAGCTCTAAGGGTATCAGCCTTCACCTGTGGAATCAAATCATTAGTGACATTTCCCTATGAAAGCCACAGTGTTGAGCCGGGCTTGGTGGCTCAGCCTGTAATCCCGCGCCTTTGGGAGGCTGAGGTGAGTGGATTGCCTGAGCCTGTGGGTTCAAGACCCGCCTAGGCAGTGAGACCTCATCTCTACAATAAATCAAAAAATCAGCCGGGCGTGGTAGCGCATGCCTGTAATTCTGGCTACTCGGAAGGCTGAGGCGGAAGGATCGCCGGTGCCCAGCAGGTCGAGGCTGCGGTGGCCGGGAGCGGCCACTGCACTCCAGTCTGGGTGACAGAGTGAGACTCCAACTCAAAAAAAAAAAAAAGAAAAGAAAGTCACAGTGTTCATTAGGCAAGTCTGGTACCACCTCTCATTTTATATTATTGCAGTTTTGGGGAAGCTTAGGGAACCTCTTTGATTCTCTACTTCTGGCATAAGCAAAGAAAGAGAAAGTATGTGTATAGATTAGGGGAAGGGAAACAGTAAGGAAAGGCTCATCAAATAAGAGAGATATCTTAATACTGATGAAGAGAGCTAAGGTTTGCTTATCTTGACAGATTAAAATGTAAACCCTAAAAACATCCTCACCAATCTTTACCTGAAGGCAACACACAAGATACGCTCTATTGTATACCCACATCACAAAAAACGTCAGAGGAATGCTGAAACTCAGAGGAAGGCTCTGGATATCTGGGTGACATGGATAGGCATTTCAATTAGACCTTGCAGATTTAAGATTTCTTAATGCAAGATTAGTCCTGCAGCATGGCTTTGGGGTTTTCACAGTGTTTAAAAGAAAAAAAACTATTTAAGACATCAGCAGGGGGTTAATGGAAGCTTTGATAAAGTTCCTCTGGATCTTTTCATCGATGTTCAATTGCAGACTGGCTTCTAGAGACCCGTCTGGCTCCTCTGTGGAGATAGTAATTAATTTAGCCAGTTGGAGCGACAACTAGATAATTTAGAAGCCCATGGAAAATGCTTGCTAGCCCTGCATTGTTCATTTCTTGTTTCAGCCAGACACTTATTTTTTTAAATCTCTTGATGACTTCTCCAGAGGGTATAAAATTTGGTGGTGGTGTTCGATGGAACAAGCACAACACTGAAAGATGAAAAACAAATCCGAATTAGACTGTCAAGAGAATGCTGGTAAATGGATTTCCCTTCCTACAAATGAACATGTGTGTATATTTATGTAGGAGCAAAAGGAAAAAGAGTCAGAAAAAATAGTGTTCTCAGTCCTGAGTATATAAATAAAGGCTTCATTTTCTTAGAGTGGAATAGTCACCTCTAAAAAAAAAAAAAGGCAACCTAACTTTTACTCCTGTGTAATAATGACCACTAGGCTCAATAGACATGTTATTTGTCTATCCTGCTCAGTCAACCTTGAAGTTGGATAATTTAGTAGGTTCTTTTGGAAGACTTTTTATTTTTTTTCTCCTCACCAGAACTGTGGCAACCACCTTGAATACAAATTCACCGGCGCTGGTGCCATATACACATGGCTGCAGCATTGTATATCTGCTGGTTTATTTTCTTTTTAATTATGATCATGATTAGTGAGTATGCTTATTCATTATCATGATGGTAGTAGCAACAGTAATGATTGTTGAAATGAAATTCTTTTCAGTGTAAAGTTAGGATCAAGGGACTGTTCCTTCTTTAAAAAAAAATTGCCCCGTGTGTGTTGTTTAAATGTGCATTTCATAGGCATTATGAATTAAACCAAGAGCCCATGGCTAGACCAGAGCTGTTAATGAGAAAACCACAGCCTGGCTCCTCTGAAGCCCATTGTACGCTTAGTTGGTCCTATAATTACCCAGGCACAGAAAGAACTCTCCAACCAGCTACTGAACCAGCACCATGATCAAGATGTGCAAACAACTTTCCAGCAAAATCGCTCAGTGAAATTGCTTTGTAAAATCCCTGAGTGGAAGAATTTTAAACGGTGTCTTTAGAAAGTGTACTTCATTTTATAGATTTCACTAGTTCCATCATTTGTCTTGCCTTTATATTTCTTAGAGGTGAGGAAAAATAACATGATTTACTAGAGATCAAAGGCAAACAGGAAATCATCTCAGAGAGAGGATAATGTAAAAGAGCAGAGCATATAATTATTTTTTTTAAAAAGTTGCTACTAGCATCTAGGACCCACACAATAGTATTAATAATACATACTTTAAAGAGACCAGAACATTGACTATAATAGTCCAGCATGGCCCACATGATCCATTTGAACTTGTATGTCAATGGAAAAAGATTTGTGGTTCATGAAAGCAAATTCATGATTAAAATTCTAATTATTTTAGTTATTTTTTTACACTGTCAAAACCTTTTTTTAAAAAAAATACAGTGTCTTGCCAAATACAAAAATTTGTTTCAGGTCAGGCACTGTGGTTCACACCTATAATCCCAGTATTTTGGGAGGCCGAGGTGGGAAGATTGCTTGAGCCCAGGAATTCAAGACCAGCCTAGAAAACACAGCCAGATCTCATCTCTATAAAATATCAAAAAATTAGTTGAAGGTGATGGTGCATGCCTCTTGTCCTAGCCACATGGGAGGCTGAGACAAAAGGATCGCCTGAGCCCAGAAGGTTGAGGATGCAGTGAACCATGATCATGCCATTGCACTCCAGCCTGGTTAATAAAGTATGATGCTGACTTTAAACAAAAATTTTTAAGTGAGATATTAACCTAAACGTTAATCCACTACATCCTTTGCCAAAGCAGGCGTCCCCTGAGGACACCAGCATTTTGACATCTTCTCAACCTCCTTTTTTTTTTTTTAATTTAGAAGCAGAGATCAGCAAATCTTTCCTGTGAAGAGTTAGGGAATTCATATTTTCTCTTTGTGAGCCACTGCACTCTCTGCTGTAGCTACTCAACTATGCCATTGTCATGTAAAATCACTCTTAGATGATATCTCAACAAATGAGAAGGGATTGTTTTTTCAATAAAACTTTATTTACAAATGAAAAATTTGAATTTTATATAATTTTCAAATGTCACAAAATACGATTATTCTTGTGATTATTTTCAACCCTTTAGAAATAAACAATCCATTCTTAGTGGGTTGTACAGTAACAGACAGAGGATGGGATTGGGTTATTGGGCCATAGTTTACTGACCCCTGCTCTAGGGCTCTTAAAGAAGCAAATATTTATGCCTGAAAATATCATCAGGCCGAACTCAGTGGCTCAGCCTGTTGTCCCAGTACTTTGGGAGGCTGAAGTGAGTGGAATGCCTGAGCCTGCAACTTCGCGACTTCGTCTCTACAGTAAATCAAAAATTAGCCGGGCGTGGTAGTGCACGCTTATTTCTGGCTACTTGGAAGACTGAAGTGGAAGGATTGCCAGAGCCCAGCAGGTTGACACTGGGGTGGCCGTGAGCATGACACTGCACGGCAGCCCGGGTGACGGAATGAGACTCCAACTAAAAAAAAAACCTCATCAAATCTATTTTTTTCCCCCTACCTTTCCAAGTTTGCAGAAAAGCCTTGGTCCTAGCCATTTTTCATTTGTGTTTAATATTCCAATATCAAAATCAGTAGGAATGTGCTTCTTCCTTGTCTCTTTGATCTCAAAATACACCTCAGGTCCACCCCAGAGGTGCCCTCCACACCTAACTGAGAACCAGAACCAACTCTGTTATGAACTGGTCTTTTAACACCCTCCATATCAGGCCAGACTGGTCTTCCCAATCTCCTTTTTCCCGGTTCATTGCTTACTCTTAGGCATAATTATGTCATAGTCCCCTTATCTGACAACTGCATTTATTTCAATATAGTCAGAGGCAAACTTTCATATACTGAAGCTAAAGGAGTTTGTATGGTCCCCTTTCAAAGCTCCGTTCCTAATTTGATATTTGTGATTTTATAGGGTTTTTTTCCCTTAATCACACAACAATTGTTCAAGCTTTAGACTCCACAAAACCACCAGGCCTACAGCATATTACCTAAATCGACTGCTGTAAGAGTTTCCCCTTTCTCCCACAATTTCCCTGAAGCCTTCCTCTTCCAATCTATAAGACAGGTAGCAATTATACCCAGTGGGGATGAGAATTCCCACTGTTCTCCATTATCCCACTAAAATTACATAATATGTCTAATTAAAAGATGGCAGAGAGAGAGAGAGAATGGGAACTTACCAGTTGAGTAATAAAAGTCAGAGCTCCTCTTGTACTTAGTTATTTTCTTTTCTCTATTCATGATTTGGGTTTTATTAAATTTATCACTACTTGACAAAGAGAGTTAACTGGTTTGTTTATACTGTAAATAAATGTTAATCAACGAACAGATATGGAATATCTATTACTACGTGCTATATGTACAGTGACATTATGATGAAGTTTAATGCTCTTTATTGTTGGTGTTTTTTTTTCCTTGCAGTTAATTCTTAATTGTCCAATCCTAGAGAACAATGTCAGTCTAACATGCAGCATCAGTTCATCTGATGGAAAAACAGCGAGGATAGGATTCACAAGGGACCCGGAAAGGCCCTTTATAACTGCCTGTCCTCTGAGAACAGTTATGAAAGCATCATGCTCTCAGCATGGGGCAGTGGAACCCAGTAAATGTGGAACCTTCCCCATGTGTTGAACTACAAACCAACCGAAGCAAAGGCCAGTTGGCTATGGCACTCTTAAATGGTGGGCAGTGCTATGAAGTCTGTCTTCAAATGTTATCTCCAGAACAGAGTTTTTCAATCTTAGCACTATGGACATTTCAGATCAGATAATTCTTTGTCGGAGGTGGGGGGCAGTCCTGTACATTATAAGACTCTTAGCAGCATCCCTGGCCTCTACCCACTAGATGCAACAGCATCAATAATGTCTCTAGACATTGCCAACAACCAAAGATGTCTCTTAACATTGCCAGTTGGGGGTAGGGGAAAAAAGTCACTCCCAGTTGAGAACAACTGTACTCTCTCTTACTCTTTTTCCTTTTGACGTAAATACCTTGGCAGAGTGAAGGATTGGAGGAATGGAGGGGAGGCAGAATGTAGATGAGAATTCTGCCAAAGCATTTATGGAAATTTTTTTGTTACCCTTAAAATTGCCTTGAGAGACTTTTCGAACATGGTAGGGAAATAAGCTTCATTCTTCAAGTTCATAGCTCAAAGCTCATGGATTTATACTTGGAATCATAGAATTTTAGAATTAGAAAAGACCTTAGAGATTAACTAGGTTTAAGTAATTAGGTTATCCATCAAATGTTTTAACTTCTCCAAACTCAGAGCACTGCAGATGTTTGTCACAAGGACACTATAGCTATGCTATAGAGAGAGAACCAAATTGCAAAGTATCTAGAATAGAGTGTCATATGCAAAGTAAAAATCAAAAATGGATATCACGGTGCCCCAGGTGCAATCTGGATTTAGTAGAGAACACCACTCCTAATGATCTGGGTTCAAAATGATTCAAAAACAACACACCAAAATATGTTCCAGCTTCATAACTAGAAGAACAAGCATGGGTTGAGGGAGGGGGCTGGGCAATACACGGTTAAAAAAAAATTCAATAAAATTAAGCTTCTGCTGGCTGCAATCACAGCATTTTAGCAAAAATATTCACAGTTCTGTTGCTTGGCCAGAAAACCTTGTCTCATTTATGTAACATTTCTCTCCTAGTGACACACATCCTGCATTCATTTGCCTGAGATGGCCCGCTTAAGTAAAAGTAAACTGAAGGAAAGCCATCCAGAAAACAAATCACCCAGCAGTTTGCTTATCCATTTTTCATAAACATCAGGACCATCCCTTCTAAACAAAAGACAGAACATTTGCTACAAGATGGAAGATGGAGGAAGTGGAATCTCATTTTGCACCTTTTGGCCTGTAACATAGGAAATTAACTTTTGGGGGAGCTCCAAGAGCTTCCTCTTCTCCAGTTTCATTGTGGCACAATTTAAGCAGGAGTAGGTAACACCTCCACCCTTACCCTATTCCCACCTCTCCTTCACTGCTCCTAGCATGGGGTGAGGCTGTGGGTGACTAATCTCATTAGAGAATTGGGGGAACATACTATGCCCTCAGATCCACCCACTCTGTGCTCTCGTACCTGTCTACCTGCACAGAGTGTCCTTCCAGCAACCTTAACAGGGGCAGGCATTGGCAGGCAGGAAGCCTGCAGTCAGCCAGCTGGGCTGTAAGTGTCACTAAAGCAAGCCCTTTTGGCCACAGATATAAAGCTCACATCCTTCAATCAGCTTATCAGCAATAAAGCTGACAGACATTCGAATTTTCTTTGTCTTCTGTGTCAATTGGTTTAAGACCCCAAGAGTAAGATTTGGGTTAGAATGGGTGAAATAACCATGTGAGAACACAGGCCCATTCACACCACAGGCTACAATTAAAATGATCAAAGCCCAGTTAAATCTACATCTCCATGCCCAGAGACTCACACAGTTTGGTCTCACAAATGGGAGAATGCCAAGCTGAATACATGAATGCTGCGTGTAAAGTCTTCCCCAAGGAAACTTTCTATTTTGGGGAGTAGGATCCTTCCTGGTTTCTAGTACTGGCTCTAACATTAGCTTGGGTGAGTCACTTCATCTTCATGGAGCTGACTCTCAGCTGTTAAAGTCTCAAAGGTGGTGAGTACAGGACCAGGAATCCTAGGAGGTTTTGTGTGCCTGCTTTTATTTACTTTCTTTTTTGTGTTACTGATGAGAGAAAGAATCCTATTAAAACAGCAAAGATGGAGAGCCTCTAACATTTGCGGCCTCCAGGTGCTGAATGCTAACTTCATTAATTCTATGTATTCCTTATAGAGTGAAACATCATTGCCTATAGTGGTCCTCAAGGAATTTAATTTAATGAAATGATAGGAACAACTGCAATTAGAATATAATTGTGTGTATGTAAATATGCTTAGGGGAGCTTTGATAGAGTTTATGGCTTCTACATTCACCCAGAATTTTGGCCTACATTATTAATTTGCACTTCTATGAAGAAAGGGTTTGTTAATCAAAGATAAACTATCCCAATGATTTTGAATTAGGGAACTTCAAATTATGATGGATAATGAGGCAGTGCTGTGCACATATACAATTCTCTACTAAGCGAAAGCTTTCTGGCTGGCCACATAGGAGGTCTCCTTATTGAAAGATTTATTTTTAATTTTGAACAGCTTCCCAGCATTACCCTTCATGAAAATTAAAATAAGGAGCTGGAATTTTGTCCTATTCAGCAAACCTCCTGGCAGGACTGCACACCCAGGCAGAGAAAACCTTACTGTGTCAGAGGAATTCTCTGTCCATTTTTCTCCTAGATGTAAAAGAATAACACCTACATTTAAAATAAAACTTTGACTCTTTTCCCCTCTCTAGTATGATTTTTATATCTTTTTTTTTTTTCTTTTGGAGGATTTTTAGTGTGTCTTCTTTGTGCTCTCTGGACCTTTTGCCCTGGTAGGTGTTGCCATAATCTCTTGGCTCAAATCCTAAAGTATGTAGAGTTATAGAAGTCTCCCCCAAAATCTGAGGGAGCCAAGTCTGTCCTCAGTACATCTCACACAGGCTTTCTCTGCCAAAGAGAATGACTTCACCCTGTATAGCTGAGGCTCCAAAGGTCCATTCTTAGTTATAATCCAGTTAGAAATGCAATGTAGTGATGAATTTGACAATAGCCAAAAAGGTATAAGGGGGTTGAGGCGGGGAGGGCAGAGATTGTTCTGCACTCCATTGTCTTCAAATTCAGAGAGATTAGTGGCACTAACCGTGTTCCCCGGATCTGTGTGTAATATTTCCAATGCATTCTTCCAAAAGGAAACCACTAAAACATTGGCAATCATAAAGTTCTCATGTTGCTATCAAAAATGACTAAATCATACTAGTCTTTGTAGAAAAATAAAACTAATGATCACTAACAGTGTTCACAACCTAGCACAGAATTAAGAGACAGAAACCTAGCCAGCTGACCTGTTCACACCATGTATTTAAAAAGACCATTCCCATTCATGTCGCTGAAGACACATTCCGGTAAGGTTTGCCATTCTAGCCTGTGTGCAACATCTTCCCCAAGTCTTAACTTTTATTTATTCTAAAGAGTTCAGGAGGAAATGGACAAATACTGGCTTTGGATTTGGCCACTGGAATACTTCTCACTAAAGGATCAATTAGCACAGATATTTTACTTAACTACTCAGTGAACTTCCTGAAACATTCATTTAAGAGAAAAGTGGGGTAAGAGGCAATACGATTGTTGGCAATTTAGAATCCTTTTCCGGCCATGTTTGTTGTCCTTAAGAGTCTCACAAAGGAGAAAACCACAGTCCCTTTTTCCTGCTCCTCTTTACTCTCCAGAAATAACAGGGGGTCAGTAATATAAAACTCGTGGGGTGAAAACTTTTTTCAGCAAAGGAATACAGATGAATGAGTCAGGCGCCAAAACCCAGAGATGTAGATTTTGAAAATATTTGATATTGAAGAATTTGTGACAGTTAAGCAATTAATTCCATAGAAACACTTCATGAACAGAAAAATGTTCTCTAGTCATCTGAATTAGAAGAGAGTGATGGAGACTGGCCGTTCCTTCCACCTTACCAGGCTACCATGTGAATCACAGAGTCAACTATGAAAGTGGCCGCAAAACTAGTATGTGTCTAAAGACAAACTCTGTCTACCACACAGATAAAGATTTACATGGAAATTCTAGTATCGTTCCAAGTAGATTATTTATAAAATTTTACATTAAAGAACACGATCAAAATTATAGTTGCTGATGCTTTTGTTTGAAAATACAGCAAATACCAATACAGCACTCTGTACGGCTAAAAATTAATTTTATAATTCTACATAATCTGTAAGTGCACTGGTATCTAGCCATGGACATTGTGATTAAAATGGCCAATATAAATCCTGTCCAAGAAAGATCCAGCATAGAGTGAGTCAGTTTACTAGAATGTCATTCCTTTTCAATCAGACATTGTCGTAGTCCTCGTATTATTATTATATCCACCACCTAGTACAGGGCATGCTATGCAGTTGATGTGCAAAAAAAATTTTGCTAAATGAACAAATGTCCTTCTAAGTATCTTTTATAGCACAGCTCCCAGGATAAATTGGTTCTACTTCAAGTATAGAACTTTAACATCACTTCATTGTTATTATCATAAGTCTTTTCTCCATATATATTCAGATCATACAAGCAAGTGAATTTGATTCCTACCTGCTTGGTTGGTTGTCACAGTGACAGAAACTGATTGGTCTGGGCTAGGATTGTACTTGGACACTCCATTCACAGCCCAGATTTCAAACGTGTAATTGGTATGAGCCAGGAGGTCAGTGATGGAGACTTTGGTGGTCTTCAGGCCATTCTGCTGTGGTGTATAATGGACACCACTCCCGCAGGGTCGGCACTTGCTGGGGTCCCCAGATCCACATTTCTTGCACACCACGTTATAGGAAATGTCCTGGCGACCACCTGTGTTCTGAGGGCTGCTCCACTCCAAGTTCACCGATGTCTCATTGACGTTTGAAATCAAGTTCAGGGGAGCAGACGGCGGGCCTGGAAAAAGAAAACCATGTAATCACACCAAGAACTGAAATATCCTTTTGGAATCTCTCAGAGTTTGGATTATTCTCTGCAGCTCTAGAAAGGAAGGTAGGCCCATTTGGCAAAGAAAGCAACAAGCAAATCAAACGAACAAAAAAGATATTTTAAAAGAACAATATGATAGAAGGCTGTAGGTGAGAATCCTTCTCATTCTTGTGCAAACAAACACAGTACCAACTGCCACTCAGAGATGTGAAGCAACTCTATAGCAAATGGGCTCCAAGCCCAGGCTTTCTCTCTGAAGTGGCAGGAAAATATCCTAACTTATCTAGTCTCCATCTTATCATCTGAAAAGCGAAGGTGATTCTAGTTCCCAGGGCTGTTGTGGTACTCTGGAAAATTACACACCACTTCTGAAGATAAATTATAATTTCTAAGTACAGCATGTCATCGATAGCAAATAAAACTAACAAAACTATAGATATGCTTCTGCAGTTCAACATGGCAGCTATTTATGGATAATTAGTAGGAACTGGTTTAACACGGTTGCAGGGATGTCAAAGATACAGCTGTTGAGCGATGTTAGTGCCAGGCAGGGATCGTTCAGGCTATCAGAGTCCTCTTCCTGCCCTTCACTGTGCTCATTCCCACCGACATCAAAGAGTTTCTGACATGAGAATGATGGTAGTGGATGTTATGAAACAAAACAATGGATACTAACAACATAATGACTGACTTAAAAATAATGATAATAAATAAGACTAAAGATCATGATGAAACTCTTTCTTCTTGCTGTATATCAGTCATTATATCCAAAGAAGTTGTGCCTTCAAGTAGAAGAATCAGGCTGGGAGAAGGAAGAGTTAATTTTCTTAATCGGAGGCAGTTCCAAAAGACATCTGCCACACTCTAATGAGAAATACTTACTCAATATGACAGCTGGAAAGTTCTCTCTTTTTTTTCTCATTTCAGTCTTCCAAGAGGTGAGTCAAAATGAGTTTTCAAGAAAATTTGAGGTTTCTTGATCATTGTTATCATACAGTTGCTAATGTATGTGGAATGGCTACTTTGAGGGAAGTTTGTATATTTCCTCAGGAAAAGGAAGTTAACTGGAGGCCTGCATGAACTTGGGAGGACTTTACCTAACCAACCACAATGGAACATACTGTTCCAAAGAGAGACTTCCAATCAGAGAGACTTGAAAGAGATGACCTTTAAATAAGAAGTCATATTCATTATTTATTACGTAGCTTGTGGTGATTAATGGCTGAAGGATTTTTTTTGGTGGTAACATTTAATAAGGGTAATTCACTCTTCTTTTCTCTTCATACCGCTTATTGAAGACTTTATTTTATTTATTTATTTATCTATCTATCTATTTATTTATTTTTGTTGTTGAGTTGGTGTCTCACTCTGTCGCCCAGACTGGAGTGCAGTGGCGGCTCCCGGCCACCGCAGCCTCGACCTGCAGGGCTCCGGCGATCCTTCCACCTCAGCCTTCCAAGTAGCTGGAACTACAGGTGCGCGCTACCACATCTGGCTAATTTTTGATTTATTATAGAGATGAGGTCTCGCCAAGTTGCCCAGGCGCGTCTCGAACCCGTGGGCTCAGGCAATCCACTCACCTCAGCCTCCCAAAGGCGCAGGATTACAGGCTGAGCCACTGAGCCTGGCTGAAGACTTTATTTTAACAAGGTAGGCAGGCTCTCCCATACACCCCTTGGGACTAATTACCAACCACCCCTCTCAGCATTAAGATTAACTCCCTATCCTGTGAAATTTGAAGAAAAAATAAAAACCTTAAAAAATTTTTGTTTACAAAAGTGTTATAAAATTTATATTTACAGGTAAGGTAAGATTACCTCACAGAAGTCCTTGGAAAGAAAATATAAAATTCTTTCTTGTTTAGACTTCAAAATTGTCTTTGTGGTTCTTAGCACAGTGACTGGAAATAAATAATTGAAGTTATTCAAAATCACAGACTCTAAGAAATGCATAGGGTGTTAACATCATTTGGTCAAATACCCTCAAGTTAAAGAAAAGGAAATTGAAATCTGAAAAGTGGATCTGATAATATTGAAAGTTCATGCAATCTAATTAGTGACAGAACTAGACTAAAATCCGAAAGCACTATTTGCCATTTGGGGCTATTTTTATTCCACCATGTGTTCCTCACAAAAGATATAAAGACAACAAAATCAAACATTTTGCCAGAGTTTGAGAGTCAAGAGTAGGGAAGGGGAGCACATATATCTTCAGTCCTGCTTAAATTCTGTAATGGGGGCCACCATGGTGAAATCCACCGCCAGTCTGCAGCTGAAGCTGACTAAGGCTTGGTTTATAAATGGGTCAGCCATTGGTTCTTATTTTGCTATGACTTCCAGGGTTAAATAAGAATGACTCTGAAATCCATTAACCTCCTTGCCAATGTTCCCGGTCCACTTTCACATGGGAAAATGTGACACAATGAATCAAGCAATGCAGAAGCAAAAAGTCAGTAATTAGTATGTAGGACGGGGCATGGCAGTGTCTAAACAGAGAAGAAATGGAGCAGAAAACTAAATGGTCACAGGACTCAGAGATATAACACAGCCACGTGGAAAAAAAAATACAAAGATGCTGCCAGATTTCAAAATGGAGGAAGCTAGCATGAGAACAAGTGTTGACCTGGAGCCACCTCCTTCCTTTGGGCAGAGATTTTTAAAGAAAACCCTGAGGTAGATGCTCAAGGGAAGACCAAGAACTTGGCAGGAGGTTCAGTGCTGCCTCCATGAACATTTTGGTGAACTGTACTACATATGTTTTCTGTTTTGCAACCATAGAGAGAGAGATGGTCATGTGGGGACATAGTAGCAGCCTGGAAACTAAACTATGAGAAAGTCATATAATAGAGAGGAAAATGAAATATAGAAATATCCATCCAGTCTGATTATAATGTTGGCCTGCAAAAACCTGGGAAAGGACGCATGCTTTACAAATTAAAATCATAATAGTTGCGTTGTGTTTATGGGATTGTGGCTTCTTTTTGTTAACTCTTGCCAATTGAAAGATAATAACTATATAACGAGTGTGTTTCCCATTTAAAGAGAGGGCTCATCTCTTTCTCAGAAAAGAAAGTATTCTCTTCTCAAGACAATGAAAAGAGAATATGTACGTGCACACAGCCAAAAGCCAATCTGGGTCCACAATTATACCTAACAGTGGCACCTTAAAACAATCACCTACGGGGATGGCTAAACAGAAGAGAAAAATAGCATTCTGAATAACATGAGCCCCTTTTCAATAAACACAAGGCATCTAGAAGTACAAAATTTAACTCAGATTATTTTCTCTTTCATTTATGTAAGTATTGGTCTGGATATTTAGGAGCGATTAAATTTCTGACATGATTGCCTTTCTTGTCAGAAATAGGTCCCCCTGAAAGTAATCTCCAATTACAAATAGGAGGTTCATAAGAGGGATAACATACTACTTGCTCTGATTGTCTAGTGTCCACATATGAATTATCCCTACTGAGCACACACTAGCATCAGGTAGCTTGAGATCACGTGAATGACAAGGTTTTATGCTTTTCAAAACTACCAACCACTAGCCTGAATACAAGACAGGCAACAAATCCTGCTTGTGGTGGTGTTCCACATTTCAGTTTCCTATTTCTATTTCCTACTTTGTTTGTAACATGTAGTGGTGTCTTGCTAATCAGACACATACTCTATGTCTGTTTCTATCACTAGTCTGTAAGCTTCTTAAGATAACTGATGTCTTTATCACTTTCCATTGTCCACCATGGTTCCTAGTTCAGAGTAACCTCAATAAATATTTGATGAATCAACAAATTAATGAATGCATGAATGGAAAACTAACCAAGTCCTTTAATGTATCTTATACCCACCTACCTGAAGTATTATGAAGTGTGTGAATTATGCGGGTTTCTCGGAGCTTAAGCTGTATTGTAAGTAGCTTTTCACATACAGATTCATTAGCATTAGGCCTGTAACTCAATGTAACTAGTTTAATTCAAGTTCCTCTTTCATCATAGTTTATAATAACTTTGGAAAAAATAGAAAGGGCTATATAGCAAATATTAATGGTTCCTTCTACTGAGAGGGGTTGAAACATTTATTCAACAAACATTTAAGTGTCTAGTAATTGTCACCTGAGCTAGATGAGAGAGGAAAAAAGTATTCTGATTCATTTTGATACTTTCGTAATAATTTTCTGGAGAGTTGAAGAAAGGGGTAGAGAACCTAGGGGAAAAAGAAGAGACTAAAGGAAACTCAATATGGATTATATGTGCATTGGATGTAAGGGCAAGTGCCTGTTCTTTCCTATTTTTGTAGCTGCATAACCAGTCACTATGAGTGGAAATTTTAAATGTAGCTCTATCAAATAAAGTTTTGTCAACTTGGGACTGGTTATTACCACTTTTCCTTCTCTACTTTAATTCCAGGTGATGATTTATTCAGGCATGAAGTTGGGGAAAACTTTAGCTCTGAAGAAAATTAATTTTAACATTTCCAAAGGTAGGGTGGTATTTTTTGTTATTAGCTTTTATAGAACCACATTTTTCTTTAATCCTAATTTTTTTTTACCAAAATTAAGACATTTTAAAAATATAAATTAATCAAATGCTGAAGTGTATTTAAGAGAAAATAAATGTACTTTACATATTTTTGGTTGTATTTGTAAAACTTCTGTGACATTCCCATATAAACCCAGTATTCTCTCTCTCTGCCTCCACTGTAAGTAAAGGGCTGGCATGTTAAACTCTTTTAAAGTTTTCATAGGTAGAATATGAAATATTCACATTTGTAATATGATTTATTGGTGGAGGTAATAGCTGTACTACCAGAAACAAAAGTCAAATGCAATAATCTTTAGTTTATGAATCTTTAGCACACGGGCCAGCGTAATTTCTTCGTAAAGAAATGTTACTATCTGCCCAGAAAGCAAACATTTTAGGCTATCTGGGCTATCTGGTCTCTGTAGCTACTACTCAACTCTGCCATTGTAGCTCCAAAACAGCCACAGACAATACCTAAACAAATAGGCATAGTTATGTTCCAAGAAAACTTTATTTGTAAAATTAGGCGGCAGCGGAAATTGGTCTTCAGACCCTAGTTTGGCAACCACTGCTATAGAGAATATGAGAGCCAGGTGCATTGGGTAATGGCTGTAATCCAAGCACTTTGGGAAGCAGAGGCGAGCAGATTGCCTGAGCCCAGGGGTTCGAGACCAGCCTGAGCAACATGATGAGACTTGTCTTTACAATAAATTTAAAAAATATATCTGTCGAGTGTGGTGGCATGCGCCTGTAGTTCCAGGTACTTGGAAGGTTGAGGTGGAAGGATTGCCTGAGCCCAGCCAGTCAAGGCTGCGGTAGCCGTGGGTGTGTCCTTGCACTCCAGCCTGGGTGACAGAGTGAGACTCTGACTCAAAAAGAAAAAAAAAAAAAGAGAGAATATGATAAGATCAATGCACCATCTTCCTAGGAAAATGCTTTCAGACATCCTCAGAATTGTGTACGTAATTCTGGGGACTTACAGTGTACCCTGAGCTTAACTAATGAACTCAGTCAAGAAACTCCTGGTTCATCCATTTACACAGTGCAGTAACAACCCTAGCTTCTAAAGCCCACATTATACCTACCTTCACTGACTAAGGAAAGAATAATATACGTGACATATGGCGTATTTCTTGAGTTTCTCATTGTCCTGAAAAAAAATGGGCACTGTATTTTTTTGCTATTGTGGATAAATTTAATGAAGAACATTCACTTTACCAGTGTGAAATACTGTCTGCATCACACAGCAGGTACTGGTAAAAGGTGCTACAATGAGTGATTATTATTTTCTAGTGGGATGTCACCCTGCATTCAGTTGACACGAGTTTGACGGTATGAAGCCCCAAAGAAACTGCTGCCACATTACAGCAGATGCAAAAGACTATCATATCATATCATAAAATATCACATCATATCACGTTATATTGTAAAAGGAATCTTGATCTTCCTTAACCAATCATGTGCTCTTCTCTAAGAAAAGATAAATTTCTGGAAATGAACCACATACTGCCACATACTGTCCAGAGAAATTCAGTGACTATGACATTTAAGAAGGGCAATATCCCAAGCATAAAAGGCCATTCCAGTAATTCTACACATCTTAATTCTTTTCTCCCATGGATTAAACTAAAATTTAATTCCCGAGTAGTTTAGAGAACACACTTGCTGGCTTATGTCAGGATTTAAAGTAGCTCCTTTAGAACAAGCCAGTATTTACATATCCACATGACATCTGCATGTGCCTTAACATCATTTAAAAACCATCAGCCAACACTAAACCTAAAGTCATAAATGTCTCCAATGTGACTACCCTGGAGTAAGAATCATTCTGTGAAAAGTACAGGATAACAGCACCCTGTGTACTCCATACCACTTCTGAAAGTCAAAGAAAATGCACTTTGTTATTCTTTTTTTTTTTTTAGATGAGGAAAGATAGTTTATTTAGAAAGTAGATTAGAGAGAGAAAGTGTGGAACCATCACTCCAAGATGGAGAGAGGACTAGAGTCCGCTTCATTATTCTTATAGGAAGCAACTAAAACTTGAGCAAAAGATGAAAACCCGCTATGGTAATTAAATTTAGGGGTAGGTTTGGTAGAAATGGATTCTACCAAAGGGCTTAAACATACATGGACATAGGGTGCCACATAAGCTTGAAAATTTTATTTCTTATAACAACTAGAATTAAAGTGCTTAACAGACTCCCAAGAACAAGGGGAAAAAGTAAGTCAAGTTTAAAACTCTCACTATTAGCAAAACTTTAAACATGCAGTTCAAGTACTTTGGACTTGGTAGCTCTGCCTGGATTTCTTCACCCCTGGCTCTTTGAATAGCTAACTCCTAATCCCACCTCCTCCTTCCTGACTACTCCCGATATCTAAACTGCAATCCTCTCCTCCCCTGTTCCAGTGCACCCAATCATATCACCTTTTTATTTCTTTTTTTTGTAAGAATCTTAAATTATTTTGTAAATCATTTGTTTATTATTTATATTCCCATTAGAACATAAGCTTTAGAAGAAGAGGAATCACTTCTCTTTTTTTTGGTCTATGAGACTATCCCCAGCCCTTGGAGAGATACCTGTTATCCAGAAGATGCTCCATATTTCCTGAATAAACAAATGAATGAATGATGAGATGACTCTTTAGCCCAGTTCAGTTCACTGATCAGAAGCATCACTGCCACAACACTTGTGTATGCTACAAAAGCTGAGCAAAACAATAATAATACTATCATATGCTGAAATGTTGAAAACAAAATTCAGGTCTGAAACCAAGGCAAGGGGATAGTGGATAGAAAAACCAAAATTGCTGGCTTCATGTGATAGAGTGGTTTCCAGAGCTATCACAGACTTTCAATATGTAACAAATTTTTAATCACCGTTTTAAAATTCTATGCCTGAGCCATGAAATTAATTATGGATGTGGAAAGGGGCCTCCCCACCAAGAGCGTGGGCAGAAATGTAACTCTTACATGATCAATTTCTACTGCCACCTCACTAAACTGCCAAGGTGACCAGTGCAACACTTATCTTCAGAGAAAGTGGCACCTTGGGTCTCTAGTTCCATTTCATAAGCCTTTCATTAATCATGTACAACTTTTGGACTGTCAATAATACTTTAGGTGTCTTAGCTGTAAAACCCTTCAACCCTTCAGATAAGCCTTTGTTGTTAATCTCTCTCCAGCTGAAAGACAGGCTGTAAGGCAGAGTAAACAGTTGGGGTGCATAGGTTTGACTCTGAAATAAAGCCCATGCTTTCTCGCGACAGTTGTGTATATAGCCACCGCTAATTGCTTTCTCCCAGCCTTTGCTCCCATGGGTTAGTTTACAGAAAGACTGCCGTTTAGGGACCTCTTCTGAGATCTATGACCAGTGCATAACCTTTTATCATGGCAGTTTATGTGTTTTAACAATGAATATGGCCAAGCAGAGCTGTCTATTATTAAAAACCAGAACCATTTGGATGCATAAATCACTTGTTGCTGTCATGAAAAATTCTTGGCTTCCTATAAAGGTTGGCGTCTTGCTGAAACTCTCCCATCTCCTGTTTTTCTGGTATACCTATTATTCCATTCTCTGCTCTAGGAATCTTTTGCCTTTTCTTACTGAGTTAATCAGGGATTTGATTTCGTTTTATATTGATTTATTTGATTTCTTTTTATATTAATTATTTGTTTATGGTTGGTTGAAGTATCTTGTAAAGTAAATTTTCAATTGTCTACTTATGAAAGACCAAGAAAAGTAGAATTGAGTATTTCATTTTAGAATTAGCTAACCTATACATTAATTTACATTTCTCACAAAGCATTTTTTATATCTTATCTTACTTAATCCCCATCATAAACTCTGACTGAAAAGTACTTATTACCCACAGCAACCCAATGACTAAAACTAAGCAGCTCAACCAAATTAAGACAGCCAATATGTATGCAGCTATGATCAGAACCCCTGACTCCAAGGTTAAACAACTCTCCTTCCTATTCATAGAGATAAGAATGATTTAAAGAGGATAAGGAAGCTTAACTATGAGTTCTTTTTTTTTGGAATAGGGTGGAAAGTTTCTAATTTTCTCAATTCGCCCCAGAGTTAAATTTCTCCTAGCTTTCTTGTCTTTTTTTTTTGAGTTGGAGTCTCACTCTGTTGCCCACACTGGAGTGCAGTGGCCGCTCCCGGCTACCACAGCCTTGACCTGCTGGGCTCCGGCTATCCTTCCACCTCCGCCTTCCAAGAAGCTGGAACTACAGGTGCGCGCTATCATGCACGGCTAATTTTTTGATTTATTGTAGAGATGAAGTCTCGCCAAGTTGCCCAGGTGGGTCTCGAACCCGCGGGCTCAGGCAATCCACTCACCTCAGCCTCCCAAAGCACGAGATTACAGGCTGAGCCACCAAGCAGGCTGCTTCCCTGCCTTTAATGATGGTATTATGATAGCTAGTTATTACTTCCTGGATGATGCTTAAAAAAAAAAACTGGGTTGTTTCTTCTATCTGGTTCCTACCTTCTAAGTAAGACAGTCGTTAGGTGTTGCTGTTAAAAGTTTTGGGGTTTTTTTTTTGTTTTTTTTTCCCCCATAGGTGAAAGATTACAAGAATATAGAGGGGGCAATTATACTCTCTAACAGGATCTTCCCTCAGCTCATCTCTTGCTGGGCTTTAGACAGTATGTGGAGTAAGAGTCAACCATGAGAGAAAAATCTAAATGCTGATAGCAAAGAAGATACCCTGTTTTCACCCCAGGGGATCTCAGGAAAATGTGTAATTGACCTTGTTTCATAGAAGCATGCTGTGAATAACCACTGTATGACTTCCATGCACAGTGTCACAATGCCATCTAGAAATCATGGAGCTCAGTTGATGACAAGCCACTCTTAATTATTCATGATGGCAGAAGAATTGTAATGACCTGGCTAAATGGCATTGGCGGATTATTTAAGCCTTTCACTTAAGCATACATTAATGTTCCTCAAACATATGCATTTTTCAGTTGAATCCACGTTGGACTACGTATCCCTATAAAATGAGAAGTAGGTCGAAGAGGAAAAAGGAGGCTAAGCATTGCTTTTTTTAAAAAAATCCAATGAGGTTATACCTGATCTCTACGAAATATCACTAAGCTTTTAAAAATTTGCAAACAACCAAATGGCAAATTATCAGCACCTGGGATTCATCTAGTGCTTTCAGGGAAGCTCACCTGGTGATCCTTCTCCCTGTATCTTTAATTATCTTCACATAAGAATCATGCACTTGGTTCTCCAGAGGCATTTTTTTCTATTAGTAGTTAAAATGCTGAAGGCAATTCAAAATGAGGAAACAAGGATGTGGTTTACTCTCTAGCTAATGTCAGATCTTGGACTATTGAGATCTAACTAAAACAGCAGCCTAGATTGAAGGTTGCGTCTGAATCCTCAAAATGTCTTTGGTTGCTTTGATCAGTTTGTACAGTCCAGGGAACAGACACATTAGCTGGCTTATCAGCTGACTAACAGGCAGCAGGACCATATGTTCTAACTAAAAATCAACCACGTAATCTGGCAGTGGGGGAGTAGGTGTTTCCATCTGAGTTTTCGTCCTATGACAAATGGAATGCAGTACGAGACTACACTATTACATTGCAAATGTGATAAATGACATGGAATAAGAAATCCTCCTGGAGATCTTGAACTCAAGATTTTTCATAAAAATATGTTCATGAAAATGATTGATTACATGAATGATAGAATGGTAAAAGATCAACCAATGGATCTTCTGAAGGATTTTCAAAAATGACACTTCCGGAATCTTCGGTCTTTGTTCTCACTTTTCTGCTAACTAGTCTTTCACTAGCACTAACTGCACCCTCACTGACCTATTTCATAGAAAGTACCCCTCCCCCATCATTACATGATTAGTTACTTGCAGCGCTGAAGAAAAAAGAAATATGCTTTCGAGTGTGAAAAAAAAATGTAGTTTACTTGAAACTGAAGACTGCCTTTTATCCTATGGTTTATACATCAAAGCCTCCCTTCTAGACGTCCTTCCCCAAATCCCTTAGCCAGACTGTTAAGCATGTAAATCTTTGGGGTAGAGAATTGAACGGAACATCAGGGGCACCTTCAAGAGCTTGTTTGAAAATGGATGTGAGATTCCCAAAATTAAAGCACTTTAAAAAAGAAAGAAAAAAAAAAGAGTTCCTCTCTTCTCCTGACCTTGGAAACAAGTAAGGGCGATGTTATTTTAATTTGCATTTAAATTTTAACAACACAGTCACACAGCACCAGTGGAATCGACATTGGGTTTCCACCGAAGATTGCTCATCATTTCATTATGGTTCATTATGTTGATAACTGTCAGAAAGCATTAGCAGCAAGGGCTTTGAGTAATAGAACTGAAATGGTAATTTTAAAACAATACACTTTCTGGAGGAAATACAGCGGCACACTAAATTCAATTAGAAAAGGCAAATGTAAAGACAAAGTAAGTGATGTTTGTTGTTTGAAACTTGGCTATTTCAATTTCTTGATAACCTAAACCTGCAGAAAGCTTTTTCAAATCAGGACTTTTTGTCATAGAGCTTGGCAAATTTGCCCTCATTAACTCTAAGCTCTTCTAGTATAAATTGTCTTAAAAGCTGCAATTTTGGAATATTTTAGGCCACATCTAAGTATCAATCAATCACTCTTTGTTTGTTTGGCACAGCTGACTGAATTATTCAAGGGTGTTTGCTTGGAGACAGATTCATGAAGGCCCTTCAAGTTGGCAATCTAAAATAATAATCTCTCATTTACAGAGTGCTCCCAATCACCAGGCTCTAATAAGTTGCATCAAACAAGTTAAATAAAGAGTACCTGCCGGGCTCGGTGGCTCAGCCTGTAATCCTGCGCCTTTGGGAGGCTGAGGTGAGTGGATTGCCTGTGCCCGCGGGTTCAAGACCCGCCTGAGCAGCGAGACCTCATCTCTACAATAAATCAAAAAAATCAGCTGGGCATGGTAGCACATGCCTGCAATTCCGGCTACTTGGAAGGCTGAGGTGGAAGGATCGCTGGAGCCCAGCAGGTCGAGGCTGCGGTGGCCGGGAGCGGCCACTGCACTCCAGTCTGGGCGACTGAGTGAGACTCCAACTCAAAAAAAAAAAAAAAAAAAAAGAGTACCCAATAGCATAAGGACAGATTTCCAATTGAAAAATACGGAAAACCACTCTGGTAACAGTGCTCAGAAATCAAGGTGGCCAAATAACAAATTAGCTATGTTTTTCTAGATATACAAAATCAATTGACTACCTTTGTAAGGCTTTTTTTCTTTTTTAGCACATTGTGAAACACAATAAGAGGTTAGAAAGTTACCTTAAATATAATATAATATTGGCTCAGCCTCCTAGTGGGGGAAAAGAAAACCTTTCTCACTATAATCATTGAACAAGAAACTAAATGACTAAGATGATCAAAAGTCTTCTTGTACACAGGAGCATTCAGTTGACCATTCCTAGAATGACAATTGCCAGACAACGTTCCTCAGTAAAAGAGAAAGGAATAAAAGGAGGAACTCTGGAGAAGGGAAGAAGTTGGTTATCTCCAGAATTAAAGGACATCAATTTCATCAATAAAAATTACTCAAAATTTCTGCCAAGAAATGACTAATGAAATCAAGAGTCCATCATCCGCTTAAATGGCATCCTTGAGTGTGTAGAAGTAATGGTGTCTGCCCTGCTGGAAATGTTGCTAGAAATGCCTGTTGCCCTCTTTGACTGATAAACGTGCCTGAGGTGAAGATTTACATTTCCACTCCCTGGCAATAACCTACTGGGAATTTTGGACAGGAAAAAAAAAAAAAAGCAACAAAATAAAAAATGAAAAAATTCCACAGTGAGTGTACTTGGTATGTGATACCACCCAGGATGAATTTTCTTCATATAGGAGACAGATGAAGTATTCAAGTTCCATTAAGGAAGAATGTTTAGAATGCTTCTAATATCTTTCTAAAGTCATGACTGAGCTGAAGAACAGGCCTGAAAATTACAGGTATGGAAAGGAGAATCTCTTCTCCTGCCAGCTATTAGGCAGGGAATTGAAATCCTTGCTACCTCAGGATAGTTTATAGATCAGCAGCTTTGTCATCATCTGGGAACTTGTTAGAAATGCAGAATATCAGACCTAACCTTTGTCCTCCAAATCTCTAGGTGATTTCCGTGCACATTAATGTTTTAAAAGCACTGTTCTAAGCACTCTATATTCTAAACAGGTATGGGCTATTTTCTTGAAAATATTCAAATGGTACTTCCATAAAAAGGTCTTAGCATAACTCACAGGCAGCTATGTATGTTAACCTAACCAGAGGCTCCATCAAAAGTATTCCCAAGGGTAAAACTTATTTACTATTAAATTATCTTAAGTTCTCCAGCAAAGTATATGGTGTAAACTTCCTAGGCGTTTCCTTCTAAATTACCCAATGCGACTTGTATTCACCTGGTCTAATTGTTCTCCAAGTGAACAAAAACCTGATTTTACAAGCCAGTGGAGCAAAGTCTCTCTTTGGCTAGAAGAATGAGTCTCAGAGAGTGTGTTTTATTTCTTCATTAGTGTGCCGTCACAGTGAGCGATCACTAAATGCTGGGCTGCATAAGAATGCTGGGGTTAAAGACAGCATAATGAAACAAAGAAGGTGCCTGATTATCATGGCTGTCAGCACAAGGGAATTGGGTTTGTCACCTGGCTTAACCAACTGGTAAGAACTGATTAGAGGCTGGAATCAGTTTGAAAGGATCCCTGATGTTTATGTTCCTTTCCATCCCCACATCTTGTCAAGAGAATCCGATAAAGCTGGGGGCAGGGTGCGAGCAGGGAGGGTTATTTTGTGGGTTATCTGAACAAGAGGATCTTTGAGAAACTCCCACTATCATGTCTATTGCAATGTCTACTACAGCTCTGTCCAACAGAACTTTCTGTGATGCTAGAAATATTCTCTGGCTGTCCAACATAGTCATCACTAGCCACATGTGGCTACTGCAGCTTGCTTAAATGCTTGCGCTGGGCTCTGGCCAGCAAAATGACTACTGTATTGGACAACACAGGTCCAGTATGATTAATAGGAAGGGGGGAATCTAGAGAGAGAGAGTCCTAGACTAACAGTTCCATTCTGTTGCCTGACTTACTGCTATGCCTATTAGCAAAGTATGGTTACTTCCCTGATTAGCTCTATCTCAGAGAAGGTATTAAGAGATGTATGTAGTTAATGTTTAAGAAGTGTAGTTCTAGCTGGGCGTGGTAGCCCATGCCTGTAATCCCACACTTTGGGAGGTGAAGATGAGAGGATTGCCTGAGCCCACAGGTTCAAGACCAGCCTGGGCAACTTGGTAAGACCTCATCTCTACAATAAATAAAAAAATCAGTTGGACATGGTGGCATGCACCTGTGGTTCCAGCTATTTGGAAGGCTAAGGCGGAAGGATCGCCTGAGTCCAGCAGGTCAAGACTACAGTGGCCGTGAGCGTGCCACTGCTCTCCAACCTGGACAACAGAGTGAGATACTCCGACACACACACACACACACACACACACACACACACACACACACACACACACACACAGAATTATAACTGTAGTTCTGTAGAAGTGACCTCAACCTTAACAGCACAATAACATTAGCAGGCCAACTTTTGGAAATTATTGATGCCTGAGTCCTACCCCCTAGAGATCCTGGGATACAGGGAAGCCATTGGGTAATTTAATTATGCAGTCAAGGGTGAAAATCACTGATAGAGAGCAGTGAGATGCATTGTAAACTTGCTGTGCGGATAGTTTGGGGAAGGAGGTGATGAGTTGGGGATAAAAGAGGAAGAGAACAAACATTTATTAGGTCCTTACTATGTGCCAGACTTTTGCAAATATTTTCTTATTTAATTCTTAAACAAGTCTAGAGATAGATGGTGAGAATTCCATTTTGCAGATGAGGAAATTGGGACCTGGAGAGATAAAAAACCCCCTCAATGTCATAAAGTTGGCTAGTGATTAGATCCAAGGTTATCTGACTGGTATGGTGGTTGTTGTTGTCATCAGCACTTCATTTCCTCTTAACTGAAGCACTGTGAAATAATGTATAAGACCTTGAAATAGTGAAGTGCCGGAGAACAGTTCCAAGGCAGGAGAAAAAGATCACCTAGTGAGTTGGTATTCTCATGTTTTATCAATGATACGAAAAGCCACCAGCCTTCCTCCCTTCACCTTGTTGAAAACAATCTCTGAAAAATGCAAAAAATTGTTTTAATTTTTAAACTTTTTGGTCCATCCACATGCTAAAATCAATATTTTCTTTTTTTTTCTATAATATCATCAGGATTGAGCTAATGATTTTTTCCTACAGAAAGGTAAAATCCCAAGGGCTCAACAACTACCTCCTTATTACACATATGGCAAATATTCCAGGAACACAGGCATATATGGTCCTTTTGGCAGGTTCCCTAAATTCAAGAGTTGCAAGATTTAGTAATTCAGTGGTTGGCACATGGTCCTCTAGAATGCTGGACAGCAGGTCAGAATCACCAGACTGAAAAACATCTGGGAGAAAGAGCCAGGCCCTACTGCCATCAAAAATATATACTGCAACATTCATAACACCATCAAGCCTCAACTTGGAAAAGGTAGGGGGTGAATGGAGAAGGCAATGCTCGGAATGTCAGACTGAAATACTTCCCCTTGAGTTTAGTGATGGGTGTCGATAGAGGCAGGGAATTTATTATTAAATGAATCACACAAAATGGATCATAGTATAAAATTATCTATATTGGGAAAGAAAAGGTTGGAAGTGGGGCAGGTCAAATAAAAGTGGCCACCTTGCCTATTTATGGTTAATCTGACCTTAGTATTCTACCTAACTCTGAATGTTTACACATGACCTGGGAGAGCCAGCAAGAGAACCTTCCAGTAAATAGAAACTATGTGAGCCTTCAGGTTGTTCAGCTCTGTCCCAGGTGGGGGTGTGCACTTGGGCATGTTCTTTCACATCTCTGAGCATGCAGTTTTCTTGTCTACAAAATGAAGACAATGCTTACATTATAGATTTGTTATAACTTGGACCCTGTGATCAGATTTATTGAAAGTACTGACTAATTACCTGGGTATAATTATAAAATTGCCATCATCATTATTATTATTGTCTATTCTTATAAAAGAAATTCCAAGAGTTATGGCAGTTTTGGTACAGATTTGGGATGGACCTGGAATCTCTCTCCACTCCTTTTAAAGATGGGACTTCCACTGGTATTTGCAGTGATGTTAGTTCCAGGGCCACCAAGATGGAGTTTGTAGTAGAAACCAAAATAATGAAGTCATAATGACAGTAAAAGCCAAAATATATCAAGTAGCATCATCTTATATATTTGACCCAGCAGATAGACAACATGAGAGTGTTGAGTACCAGCAGCCATAAGAGAGTTATGATTATTAACTCTGTACTACAGGGGAGGAAACTGAGACTTAAGAGGTTCAGTAGTTACCCAGCTACTCAACAGCGGACTGGGAAACAAATCCAAAATCTGTGGAAGGTCTGTGAGCCAAGATCTGCGGAAGATCTGTGGGCTGCCCCTCAAAGCACAGATTCCCTTAATGGAAATATAAAGGTTGAATGTCTAGGCCCACTGCTCCTGGCTCTGGGCAAGGTCACAGACATTAGAGGGTCTGTGAAGACTAGAGTGTACATGAAAGGAATGGCACCACCTAGGAACACTGTCCATATAAAGCACAAGAAGAAATATCTTGACTCCTGTCTTCATACCATGTTTGCCAGCCTCGTCCATTCATTAACCCAGCATTTACTAAGTGCCTACCATTAAACAAGAATTTATAAGGATCTGGGCCTAAGTGTTATGAATACAAAACTATGAAGAGAGGAGGAAGAGGTGCAGTGACAACACAAGCGATGATCTCAGTGCACAATGAGCTGCCCTTTGACGGACAGAAACCACATTCCCAAACTCTGTCGTCTACCTGTTTCTCCTGCAGTTGTCAAGCTTCCCTGAGTCCTCAATGCAGTGGTAAAGCCATTTATAAATTCCAGTCTCAGCTCTAATTACACTGTCAGACAACCTCTGAACACTCAATCTCTTCTCCACCAAGTAGTCTGTCGGCAGCTGTGCACTTTGAACGCAACCAGAAGCAGTGAAAAAGCCATTCTTTGTATAAGCATTTCCCCTACTATGATTGAGAAAGGATGCATGTTTGATCTAATTTCCCCTTGCATGATTATCCTGGGAAAAGACCTGGCAGTGCCCTGCTAGGCGGTAATGAAAGCTGTTGGCTTCGCAGAAACGGGAGACAAGCGCACAACTTACGGGTGCAGGGCATAGAGGCAGCATCGTTGTCGGCTCTGAAAAAGCCTCGGTCACAGGTGCATGAGGTGGCTCCTTCCCAGACAGAGTAGCTGTGGGGTGGGCACTTGGCACAGGTGGCATCCGTGGAGAGAGCCTTGTAATATCCAATTTTGCAAGCTGCACGCAAAACAAAAACAAACAAATATAAACTTCTGTGAATACTGCAAACAAATTGCAAACTCACCCCCCCTTATTCAGAAGAAGGGAGACATTCTTGCTAACCATTCTGATCATGTGGTTTGAGAAGAAGGTAAAGCAATCCAAAACTTTAATTGATGACAATCACTCTTTAAGAGTCATTAACATTCCTCGTCAGGAGACAAGGAGTCCTATGGAAGAAATTTTCTTCAAACTGGTGATAACAAGCAAAATCGGAGCTGAGGTTTACTGGATGCCTTTCTATGTGCCAGAGTCCCTTTATATGCATATTATTTGATTCTTTACAGCACTTCTTTTCCATAGGCATTATCTTCACCTTAGAAGGGAGGAATTTCAGTTCTGAGAGTTAATTACAGGCACAAGGCCATGCATCTGGTAAATGTCAGTGCCCAGCTTTGACCCCAAGTGTCCTGCCCTCACAACCTGTAGGCTTAGCCACACGTGATGGAATTTGAGAGTGTGGTCTTTAACCAACCAGTTGGAAGTGTATCCAAGTGCTAACAAAAAAATTGGTTGGTGATTATTTCCTAATTACAGCTATAGAAAGAACTCAATCGAAAGATCAACAAAAGCGACGAAGTATAAAAAACAAGAGTTTGTAAGGCACGGGTCACAGTTCCAGGGCAAAGTAATAAAAACTACCAATTGTAGATTCTAGAATATAATATGCTAAGATTTTTTTTTAAGCGGCCAATATTTTGTGGCTACTTTTGAGTTAATAAAACCCTCCTGTTTTTCCTTTTTTCCACCCCCCACCCCACTCCCCCGCAATGCACACACCTCCCGAGAGGCTGGGACACAGAGCACGGGCCATATAGTTCTATATACACCTGACATGCTTTCCATGACTTCATCTTCATAAACATCACACTGACACTGAGGACTGCTTTTAATAATGTGGAAAAACTCACTAATTCTGTGAAACCTCATCATAAAAAATAATTACTAGGGCCTTGTCCCCCCTTCTTTTCTTCCCCTATGCCTTTCATGATCACCTTCCAAACCTGTCTCAACCTGAAATAAAAATGGACCAACACCATCAGCATTAAACCCACGGAGACAAGGCCATTAAAAATAAAGTTATTCCATAACATCAGAGGTCAAAAGAAAAATGTGACAGTTACCCACAATCCTTCTAGCATGATTTACTTTCAATTTCTCTCCATTTGCCATGTCCTTGGGCTGTATCTATACTATCAGCAACACCAGCTGGGAGAAGGACCCATCAGACATTTTCCATCCGTCTGACCACCAAAACAGACCAACCATGCTCCCAGTCCAGCAGATCTTACTGAAATGAGCAGTTAAAAAGAGGTCCACAAAGCTGCTTGATTCCCTGTGGAGATATGGCCATAATCTCACGGCCACTACTCATCCATCTACTCATCCATCAAGCATTCGTATGGCTTCCAGTGTGAAGTCTGTTCCTCCTACTTGCATATCCTGTTGGCACTTTCTGAATCATGCTCTAGGGCAAGCGGAAAGGGAGTTTCACAGGAGCTCAGAAAGGCACACAGTTACTTCACTCTTACTAACTAAAGTTGTTTATGGAATTTCCTTTAACGAGCCAAAACTTTATGACTTGTGGAGTACTGACAATAAAGGCACTGGGAGATCAATCTCTCCCTTATTTGCTTTTCGTCTTTCACTGGACCGGAGCATCTTAGAAAAACAAGTTGCTCCGGTGACTGAGATTTATGTGTCTCAAGTTTATACACATCGCATAATTAGATAAGGTTCAACTTGCAAGGTGCTTTTTGGTCAGGCTTAAAATGGCCCTAGGGTTTTGATTAAAATCAGAAACCCTGACTTTGGCAGGAAGAAGGACTGTGGGGTCAAGCCAGCCTTCCCACATCAAACACAATGAGTCTCTGAACCTGGACACAGACCCACTGAGTCCCACCTGTTACTCAGTTCATCGTAGTCAACAAAGCGACTCGTGGCAACTCACGTGAGGACTGCAAAGAAAGCACAGGTTGCTTTTATTTTTTCACGTCGGAATGTTTGAGGAAAAACTCTGCATGTTACTGACAGATTCTTGCACCTCAATTCCACTAAGCGTCAAAATCTAAAAACACACAGTGGGAGGAGAAGATCGGCAAGGACAAAAATTGGCCAGTGACTGATCATCGCAATGTGAAAACAGCACATCCAAAAAACTTGTAAGGAAAAAAAAGGCATTGCTGTTTTCTCAACTTCTATTCTGAAAAGACTACTTTCAGTTAAAAAATTAAACTCACAGTTCACAAAAATCCAACTGGGAAACATTTCTTCCAATTTTTTATGTCTTAAAGTGCAAAAACCCAGTAGTATGTCAATTTAAGGAAAAAATGCATTTGCAAGTTTATGTATTTTTTAATTTTTCCTTGAAGCTGGCATTAATATGTTTCCAAGAATAAATATATGTGAATTCACTTGGGAAATACAGAGTTTTATACCAATTTGGAAAATTGAAGGCTGCTGTTCTTTAAACACGCTGACTATTTTTACTCTCTTTTCCTCTTGCTTTTACAAGAGCAAGCAGAAAATACAAAATTGTCATTGTGCTATTCTCGGCATCCTTGCTACCCTTAACACATTCTTTTGTCTTCAACTACATTAAGGCCATGTTATTAATATTTCAGGATTCTTAGAAAGGCGCTCACAAAATATAGTAGTGGCTTTTCACACACACAGCCATTTTGCTGCCTACAGTCAAAATGACCTACTAAATTGATGGTTCAGTACATTTCTTTGCTCTGTGTGGTGCACAGCCTTCCGGCATTTGGTACATAAATATGTAAGTACATTCTGCATTTATTCACTACTTTCTTACCTCTTAAAATTTTCACTATCTTTTTCATCCTAAACAAAACCTCTATGAAAGATGTACTAGGCATTATAAGCATTGACATGTGCTATTATTTTCCATCATTCTCTTTTAGGTGAAAACTGTTACATTGGATGTTTTAATCCAAATGGCTGTGTAAGCAAGAAACATCCTTCTCCTGTCCTATCTCCAGTGATGCTTCACTAGTTGAGGGACCATATGAATGGACCCCTTACTTGGCCTTCTGAGATGCCATTAGTTCACATGGGCAATACAAACTTTGCATTCAGTTCCTTTAGTTTTGCTTTAATTAGTTCTTTCTGCTGACCTTAAATAAGAGAAAAAGATGGAGAACAAAAAGAAGGAGGAAGAAAAACTCCTTTCTTTCATTGGCTTACCCACTACCACAATAAGATTACATTTTAAGATAGTCTTCAGTAAAGTTTCTTTGTGGAATACTTAGATATTATTACTTTTGGCTAAAAACAAAAACATTTTTAAAGGTGACATAGTATCTTCTGGATTTTTTTGCGTGCATAGATGTGTGTACATGAAGCTGTAATGCCCAATTTAATGACCTGACTACAACTACTCTTTGAAAAATAGTTTATACAGACGGGTTTGGTCAGTTTTCTCTTTTTTAAGAAATACAGCATTATTGATAGTATTTGATAATCTGTTTAAAAATTTTTTTAAATTGATTTTATTTTAAAGACGTGGGGTACAAATCAGGATTAGGTATACAAGTGGTTAATGTACATGTAAAGTTTGGGCCTAACTTTGGTCCCCACTTTGCTTGGTTCGAGATCAGGTACCCTTATTAATGTTATGTGCCCCTCCCCCGGCAGTTTTTAACTAATTTAGCTTGTAAAAGTAGATAACAATTGCAGTTACCATGACAAATATCAAGCATTCATTGCGGTCACATACATTATTTCATTTAATTGTTGCGATAATTCTGTGGGCTTGAGGCCCTAATACTATTCCTGTTTTGCCCATCTCCTTGCTGTCTTCATCATCCATAAAGGCAGCTAGTCACACTTTGCTATCTGTGATCCACTTTCCAGTTCAAGACCCTCCAAAGTGACACTGTCCGTTAAAGTAACTACTGATCCCATGTAGCCACATGGGACTGAGCACTTAAAATGTGGCTTGTCAATGAAGACTGGCTGGAAGTATAAAATACACACCAGATTTTAAAGACTTAGTACTCAAAAAGTGAAACATATCATGAATAATTACATGTTGAAAATTATATTTTGAACATAGAGTTAACTTACGTCATTAAATTTCATCTTTTTAAAAATTAATTTTAAATGTGACCACTAGAAAAAGTTAAAATTACCTATATGGCTTGTATTAGTATTAAGTCTTGCATGTATGATCTCGTGTGCACACACGAGCTCTTGCAAATTCAGGGCACTGAAAGCAAAGAGAAATGCATCACAATCACCCTAGGACCTTTTCTCAAAACCTACCCTGAGCCTACCACAGAGAATCTCATTCGCTTCTTGAAGTACTGTTGGCCCTCAGCCAACCAGCTAATTTTAAAAAATTTAATTTGGGCAAAAGTACTAACATATAGGCATTAATAGGAGTTAAAAATTACCTTCCCAGGTAACAACTTTGCAGTTTAATATGGAGTCTTCTGAAGGTCAAAAAATTCCAACAGTGACTCTCCAGGAGGAATTTGACCCATTTATGCAAAATGGTCCCCATGAACTATTTGGTAAAGGGGTGACTTACAGGTTTCTCCAACTTTATCTTGTGGGTGTAATATTAGGCACATATTTCCAAACAATTTCATTGAGAAAACCTGCCTTTTGTATCCTGAATACATAGTACATCCAGTATGCTTAGACATTTATTTTCTAAATATCAGTCACTTATTGACCATTATTGAATTAGTTCTCTGATTACTTGCTTGGTTGTTGGACTATTTATTACATAAATTATATAAGAAAAAAATATACATCAATGAGGGTATCCTTTTGAAGTTTTTGTAAAAATTCAAAGCCCCAGCCTTCTTTGGGGAAGGTGTAAACATTAACCAATAGACTTCCCATCATACAGACGGGTAAAATAAGGCATAGAGGTAAAGGATTTGCTCAAGGCAGGGCTGATTTTCTAATCCAGGAAATGTGGCTTAAGCTAATATGCTATAGACTTCTTCTCTTACTTTTCAAACTATAGGGTAAAGATGAACAATTATTACAGAAAACTGGGGCTCTGTTATTTGACTCATGTGATTCTGTTCTATTCATGAATATCAAAATGTGGCCAAACATTAGCAAATCGATATCATTCAAATCTGTATTTCACAACTAGTTTTACTGCTGTGTGTAGAGAACAATTAAAAACTAGATTGTTTGGCTGAAGTGGGAGGATTGCTTGAGCCCAAAAGTTTGAGGCTACAGAGAGCCATAATTGTGCCTCCGAGCTCCAGCCTGGGTGACAGAGCAAGACCCTGACTCTCAAAAAAAAAACAAACAAAAAAAACTGTTGAAAGGACTTTAAAGATCATCTCATGCAAGGATTGGCAAACATTTCTGTAAAGAGCCAGAAGACAAGAGGAAGACAAGGGATATTATGAAGGTACTTATGTAACAAGATAGAAAACAAATTTTTACAAATTTTTTTAGTGACAGAATTCAAAATATAATAGTAATTAGGTATCATTTGTAGTACAGACTTAGTACTGAGGAGAATGGAATTCTTTTTTTGGAGAGATAAGATTCACTTAAATGGGGCTGAAAGAGAATGTTCACTATCACCAAATCAATTGTAAGTGTCATAAACATTCTTAGCTCTCAGAACATACAAATACTGGCAGTAGGCCAGATCTAGTCAGACATGTTCATTTTACAGATGAATGATTTGCCCACAGTTCTTTTCTGGAACATGCCAGGATTGAGTCTGGAATCCTAGCTCCTTGGTCTCTGTTACCCTACAGTGCCTCCCTGAGTTTGAATGACAAAGTTTAATAAGCACTTTCTTGCCATTGGTGCAAAAGAGTAAACTTTCCATTCACTATCTTACTAGAAACACTGGTTGGACTCAGTACTATTAAGTAAAACCACTTTAAATTTGCCTTATTTGGCCAGGCTCGTTGGCTCTGCCTGTAATTCCAGGACTTTGGGAGGCCGAGGTGAGTGGATTGCCTGAGCCTGTGGGTTTGAGACCACCTGGGCAACTTGGTGAGACCTTGTCTCTACAATAAATAAAAAAATAAAAAAGAAAAAATTAGCCGGGCATGGTAGCGCACAACTGTAGTTCCAGCTACTTGGAAGGCTGAGGTGGAAGGATCGCCGGAGCCCAGCAGGTTGAGGCTGCAGTGGCTGTGTACGTGCCACTGCCCTCCAGTCTGGGCGACAGAGTGAAACTCCAACTCAAAAAAATAAAAAATAAAAAATTGCCTTTTTTTCTTGATTAAATGATGTAGGCTGATTGGAGGCTACTTCTTTTTTTTTTGAGTCAGAGGTTCACTCTGTCATCCAGGCTGCAGTGTAGTGGCACGCACACGGCCACCGCAGCCTCGACCTGCTGGACTCAGGTGATACTTTCAACTCAGCCTTCAAGGTAACTGGAACTACAGGCATGCACCACCATGCCTGGCTAATTTTGTTTTATTGTAGAGACGAGGTCTCACCATATCGCCCAGGCTGATCTTGAACTGTGAGCTCAGGCAATACTCTTACCACGGTCACCATCTCAAAGTGCTAGGATTATAGGCCTGAGCCACCATGCCTGGCTGGGGGGCTACTTTTATACCATTGTTTTGGTAATTTCTTTTAGGCACTTTAAATATTTGTATTTATACATTATGATTAACTTTAAATGTACATTGTTTTAGGGTTTTTTCCCTGAAAATCTTGAACTGTTTTTTCTCTAGAAAATAAAAGAATGGCAGTGATGTGTCTGAGCCACTTAGATCATGGAATTACAATAGCTGTCAAAATACTTTGCACTGCTGACTGGTGAACCTGCACACAAATTACGTCTTAACCTTCTGTCTGCAAAGATGGGTTTACTCTCAATCCCAAATCAGGGATAAAGACGTAGATTAAAAAATTGTTCAAGATGTAACTCGTCTTGGGTGATTTTAAGTGTGGCCTAAACTATAGTTTGGAACACTAGTTAACTAAAGAGGAGCCTTTAGATTGAAGATGACCTGAATCCAAATTCAGTTTTTAATCTCAGAAGATCAGTGTCTTCTAATCTTCCTTCTCAGAATGCATCAGAATGACTTGGAAGGCTTGTTAAAGAACCAATTGTTGGACCCCAATCCAAGTTTATGATTGTCTCGCGAGGCCTGGGAATTTGCATTTCCTATAAACTCCCATGTTGATGACAAGCTCCTGGTACAGGGACAACACTTTGAGAACAATGGCCCAACTATAAGTAAACAATTATGAATTTCAACATTGTGATCGTAGCTCACTGCAATCTCAAACTCCTGGGTTCAAGTAATCTTACCACCTCAGCCTCCCAAGTAGCTAGGACTATAGGCACATAGCAATGTTCAGCTAATGTTTACATTTTTTGGTAAAAATGGAGTTTCACTATGTTGCCCAGGCTGGTCTCAAACTCCTGGCCTAAAGCTATCCTCCCACTTCAGCCTCCTATAGCGCCTGGATTATGGCATGAGCCACCACCATGCCCAACAAGGTTAAGAGATTTAGGACAAAGACGTTTTATAATCAACAACAGCAAACAAGTAAGTTAAAAACATGACAAAGGCAAAAAATAAACTGTGAAGAAATCACTAGTTATTTTCTATCTAACATTCATACTCACAGACTGATTTCTTTTTATACTGCATAATAATGTATAGCAAGGGCAATGGAGGACCTAATGGCCTGAACTTTGGTCTGGAGTCTAGACTAAAAGCTTGACTTTGATTCTTAGTCTTGTCACTTATTAGATGTGTGAATTTGAACAAACTATTTAACTCTTTCAATTTTTTCATCTGCAGAGCTGAAGTGATGATTAACTTAGCTAATACACATGAGGATGAAACACAGTGTGTGGTGTGTTTTAACTACTCACTAAAAAAGTAACTTGTTATCACTACAGCCTGGTATAACTGGATGCAAAAGATAAAGATGGGACCAATACATTTTTTTTAAATCTCATTTTTTGTTGTTTTTAAATAAGACTAGATATAATTTCTAAAACACTGGGATAGCTTATCCATTGTTTTATTTTCTCTGTTTTTAATGAGTAGAAAACCCTAGACTGAATTCCAGCTCATAACGTCTGCAACTTATTTAGTAACAAAAGACATGATAGGTATCAGGTCAACAAATGTATTTTTATTTAAAAAAACAAATTTTTAACATTAAATACATTATTGCGTCAGGCTGGAGGTTTCTTCTTTCTATCAATATTTTATGATCAGCATCATCTCCTATAATAAGGCATGGTTTTGTCCTGTTTTCTACCTCTATCTCTTTCCTTTGTTTCCCCCCACCCCCCATCCCTTTCGGAAAAACAGACAAGGGGAAGAAATGACAGAAAAAACTATGCTAGAAATGGACTTGCTCTTTCAAGAACAGAATGCAATATAATCCCATAAATAGGTGGGTAATTCTAAAATGTCAGAGGTAGATGGTTTTCACAAAAGATGCAGTAGATCCTTTAGAAGCAAATTCACATAAAGCCTGCTAAATCAAAATTAACCCCGGAAAAAATACGAAAGGAATCCAATGGAGAGATAACTGATTATTCTCTCATCTTGTCTTTAAGACAATCTGATTATTTGAGGAGCTATTTCTCCTTGGTAAATTTGGAAGGGGTGAGTTTACACATAAAAGTAAAAGTTCCAAAAGTAAATAAGATTCAACTAAACATCAAAGAGAATCAAATTAATTAGTAGACTCGGCACATGTACAAGATCTTATTCCATTGTCAGAAACTCAGCTAAAAAGCAGCCCTGTCCTATAAGTACGAAGGTAGTGGGGAGGAAACTTGCTAGCTCCAGTCTCTGGCTGGTAACCCCAGGGTTCTGTCTTAACAGGCTCTATACAAATGCAATAAGGCTTTCACATTTACATAGGGTGACTGATAGGACAAGTGAAGGGCTTCAATAGTTTTGAAAAAGAGATACATAATGAATTCTGTTCTAAAGCCCAGATTTTGCTACCAGGTGTGATAAAAGTACAGTTAGATACTTTTACTTACTTTGATAATTTCAGTTTTCTCTAAGGTGGAAGTTAACATGATTTTATATAAGTCACAATAGTATTTGTTAGAAACAAATGGATAAATTATTTCAATTTGACAAGAGATGACAATTTAAAAATAGAAGGCAGTTTGCAACCCGTAATCACAATAATTTTTTAAAAAACACGTATTTCCTTAAGGATCCCTTATTTCTACTCTAACCTTTGTTCTGATTCTCCCACTTAGGTCATTGCAAACTTGTTAAATGAATAAAACAAATTATGGATTTTAATACTCCCTTAAAAAACGATTTCAGAGAAACAATCTAATCCTTACAGCTCTACAAATTTTGTGAATATTGTTTTTCTTTTTTTTCTCATACCTGATCTTCACATAACAATGATTATGGCTTTCTTTAGTAATCTTTAGTAATTAAAGAAATATTAATTTGGTTTTTGTTCAGCCTGTTAGCTCTACTGGAAATATAAATTCAAGTATATTGAGCAGAATTTAATTGATTTAATTTATCTTTATGGTCACAAAAAAGAGGTAATTTGTTTGCCTAAATATGATGAAATTTGTATTAAGACATGAAACAAATCACAAATGACCACACGTGACTAAAAAAGGAAAAATTAAATACCTTAGATGATCTAAATACAGAAAAGTGTTTAATCGTGTTTTTTTTAACTAATTCCTGCTTTTAATTTGAATTAAAAGCCCTGAAAATATCTGAAAATACTTTTGAAAGACTTAAGCAAGTGCTGCCATATAAACTATCAATCCTCACCCCAGTTAGCACATCAATCACAGCCAGGGCATGCAAATCAGGTGCTATTAACACTGAACTTGATTACCCAGGACATTTCATAGAGGATCAGGCTTTTTGATGAGTTGCAATTGTCTCTTTCGCCCTTTGATATTGGGGGTACATAAAGACTAGTGGCTCATTACATATCAACTGATTACAGATAACAGGTCAGAGCACTGAAATAAAGGAAGCAGCTGTTCTTTTCTTCCTCTCCACACACTAACTCATCTGAATTTAATGTGTGGGTCTATGCGGATTAGCATCATTATGCAAAAATTCCATCCATTACTAGTTATGTGCATTTATTCATTCATTGGGCCATTCATGTTTTAGCAAAACATTTATTAAGCCTTTATGAAATAATAGCAATAGCAATAATGAGACTGACTATTTATTGAGCACATACTAAGAGCTAAGAGGCTGGAAATGTGATCTGCCCTCCAGGAGGGGGCAAACCACAGCTCCCTCTCACATCTTAAAAGGGCGCCTCTAGCAGAAATGCGTGCAGACATTTATGGGGATCTCTCTTATGCACCTAAGCCAAACTGTTTGCTTGTAGATGGAACTGAGTAGAAAAACCATCTGAAACAATAAGTAATCCCTGAGTGCAGTTTAGCCAAGAAGCTGGTTCTACCCAGAAGAAAACAGTGATTGCCAGTAGGGAACAAATCACTGTGGTGGGCACTGCCGGTATTTACCAAACTGATTTAGACAAGGACCCCCCTTTTAGGGAAATCTCAGCTCAACTGGAGACAGAAGTGTTCCATCATTAACTTCACGTGTACCCTACACTTGGCTCCGTTTCTCTATTTGTTTGAGGCTATATGAAAGACTGGGAAGGAATGAAATATGTTCTGAAGTCGGGGTCAGACCAAGAGAAACACGTGTTAAATAATTATTTTATTAACTCTGGCAGAGTTGCTAGTCATTGTCACCCAAGACTTTATAGCTGGAGTCATCACGAATCATGATTTATGCAGCTGAAATGACTACAGTAATAACTGCTCAGTGTGCCTCTTCTTTTTTGTTATGTTGATGGGGCCTGAGGATCTCAAAAAAAAAAAAAAAGAAAGAAAAGAAGAAACATTGAATTCCCCAATGTTACAGTTATTAGCAATGCATTATGATTTTCTGCTGTTTCTGATCACAGCAGCTCCTCTCACAGTTTACTTTTTAAAAATTAGTGTACAAATTGAGAATTTTTTGGAAAGATAATTTTAAAATTCTGAGTACACATGATTTCTAAAAAGTGATTTATATTTAACAGATATGATCAGGTTAAATATCTGTTTTTGGTATCGTATGTAGTGGATTAATGATTTTATACACCTTTCTGCCAGCATTTAACATTATATGTGCTTAACAATTCCAACATTGCTTATGTCTGAGGAGAACAAAATAAAACTTCTCAAGGAACTCGCTGAAGAGACCTAGTCTAGACCAAGTGAAATTTATGGTGGATTTGAACTGTCTGTTTTTGGTAGGGTACAGAGGAGGTCCCAGGGGTAGTACAAACACTTGGGACAGCCCAAACACTTGGGACAACATGTGATGATCTTGCCATTACACAAAATAGTGCTAGTATGAACCCACCTTCTCCCACGGACTCAGTAAGCAAGCTGAAGGGTGGGGGTGGGGGGTTTGAAAACCTGTTTAATGCCTTCTGAACTCATCAGCTTGATGAATCATTGCCCCAAGAAATTGATTTAAACTGCTAGCAGAAATATGCATTGTGACAATGGAGCACTCATTTGCACCCACCTCGATGAGGACCTAGCAAGTTGGCAGGGTTTACCTGTGAGCCTCCTGCAAGACCACAAGCACAAAAGGGAAGGGAACAGAACTGTGCATTCAAGAAACCGAACTTCAGCGCATCAGGACAATTTTCTTGCTTCCAAGTGGTCCGTTCTTATAGAGCCTAAAAGGGTGGTCTCTAGATGCTCCTTACAGCAAGGCAAGGGGAGCTGGTCCCACCCTCGGGGGCTTTAGGAGGTTCTGTGGAAAGTATTTTGGCAGCCTCAGCAGTCTGTCAACAGTTTGAATTCATGGGAAAGGGCAAGGAGCCAAAAGTGCTTGCAGGTGAATTCTTTGTCCCTCTCAAGTACATCTGACTTACACTGATGACTTACAAGTGTGTTTATCTTTTGTTGGGAAGGATTATCAGTTAGGTCAATAAATCTCTTCCAGGTATAAATTGTAAATCACAAACAGTGAAACGGGAAATATCAAGTCAAAATCTGCTCATTTGCCCGTATTGTCCCAAATATCAAACATGAGCAATAGAAGAAAATTGATATTAATAATAACAAAAATGAGACCATGATGCTGACATATTCCCAAAGTGTTGGGTCATGAAGGAAGAAAAACTGGGACAACTGCCCTTTGTAACATATGGATAAGAAAGAATCCAGAACCGACTCATTTAAAGAAAACAAGAGACAAATCTGGCTTATTGGCAAACAAAAACAACTGCATATCGCTAACAACATAAATTCATCTCAAATGTATAGAAATCTCTACTCATCCCAAATAGATCTCTAGATCAATCTTCAAAAGTGATTATAAAATGCATGGGAAGCTAAAATCTTTTTCTATGATTCAATTTACAAGATACAATCTACCTGGATTTAAAACATACAGTTTGACATCTCTTTTCTAATTACTTTTCCTTTCTGTATATCACAAAGCAGTTGCAAATCATTTTTAAAAGTCCTTCCAGCCCACCACCAAAAATAGATCTCTTTTGTATCTGGAAAACTGAGACCATTAAGAAAATCTGCCTTTTATTTATTAGAATAGGAACTTGTTTTTCCTAGCCCTGAGGCAGGATCATTTTCCAAGATGCTCAGATTTGAAGAAAAAAAAAATGAAGTCATAAATCCTTCTTCCGGAAAAAAAAAAATCACTAAAAATTTTGGCAGGTGGTGATCACCTCCCTGAACAAACCGAAGTGCTTTCCTCAAGGCTATGTTAGGGATACACTTGTCCTGTAAAAAACTTACCCAAGAATCCATTCCATACATATGTATAAGTAGAGGACATGAACCCTGAAACCCAAGGATAGGGAAGAGAAGAGGCCAAGCTCTGTAGGGAGAGGTCATGGATTCTAGTCCTGGCATATAACAATGTAAGGTTTCTAGGCCTCAGTGTCCTCTGTGGGTGACAAATAATTTGAAAGTGTCTCACTAGGCTCCATGGTTCACTTGTAATCCCAGCACTTTGGGAGGCCAAAGAAGAAGAACTGCTTGAGCCCAGAAGATCAGGACCAGCCTGAGAAACAACATTGCAAGACATCATCTCTATAAAAAGAATAACAAAACAAAATTAGCCAGGTATGGACTACATTACTGTAGTCCCAGTTACTCTGGAAACTGTGGTGGTCCTAGACTCAGGTGATCTATGGAGAGCCATGATGGTGCCACTGTACTCCAGGTTGGGTGACAGAGTGAGACTCCAACTAAAAAAATAAAAATAAATATATAAAATAAAATATCCCTTTTTAATTTAAACCTCTAAAATTCCAAGTCTATACCGTTCCCATGATCTTATAGTCTCATTGACTCCAAAATAACTCAAGAAGTTTCAATAAACACCAAAGTCACTCACAATTCTGTCAAATGCTATTCAGCAGATTAGTCCAGTACAAGTCTCTCTCCTTCTAGGACTGGGGTGAACTCATTCACAGAGCTCAGGATCTGAGCTCCATTTACCAGCCCCGGGAGTGTGAAAAAGGGACTGAATTAGGCTTACCTATACAACTTTTTCCCCAATAAATTCATCCCTCCAAACTCTTTATTGAACTTTCTTGTACCAGAGATTTCCAAGTGCTCCTGTGCTCTTTCTGGCATTTTCTAAAAACCAGGCCAGAAAAGAGAAGGAGGGAAAGAGCTGTCTTCATGATGTCGAGATTCACTCCTCCACATATCCACTACCTACGCCCGACAGCAAAAAGAGACACTAACGAAGTATATGTTTTCACGGAGCATGCTCTCTAGGGGTGGGGACAGAATTTAACAGAATACAACTGATGATATGAACGAGACTGAGGGCGACACCATAGTTGGGGCTCAAACGAAGAAAGGACCAGCAAATGGGAAGATCACGTGGGAAAAACATTCAAGGAAAAAGAGAAAGTTGTAAAAGCCCCATGGGAACCAACACTAGACAGACAGGAAGAAGACTCCTGTCACCAGGGAAAGATGCAAGAGGAATGCCAAAATTGAGATCAGAATGGCTTTCGGAGCCACGTCCTAGGTCCTAACTCAGTGAGGAGATTCAGTTTTATTTTCAGGATGACTAGAGATTTTCAAAAGATCTCTGCCTGATAGTGGAACACAGACTACAGGAAGTACAATTAGGAGCAGGGGAACCAGTTAGGAAACCTTTGAGGTGGTCCAGGGAAGAGGTAATGGTCCCCTGGAACCAGAATAGAGGAGGGGAGGAGTGTCAGGTTCCATGGCAGTGACATAAGGGGCTAACTTTGCTCTTCCCCACAGTCACAAGATGTTCCTTTAAGGGAACTTAAGATTCCAAACAGGTGACATGAGAGGCAAATTTTAATTTTCCCTTTGGCTCTACCCTTGGAGATGAGTCATGTCTAGATCTACTTGAGCAGACGGGGCCATAACTTCCACGGCTAGTTACAGTCTCAGCACACCTCCTGCGTGCGCCACCCTGACAGCCTTGATGAGGCTGGTCACAGGACCCTGGGTCCTGATCACCTCCAGGTGAGCCACACCTTGATAGCAGCTGCATGACAGCACCCACTGACTGGAAGGAGCCAGCCGAGGGGCCAGATTCCTGAGCATGATTCAAACCGGAACTAAGAGTGCAGCTGACAAGAGCTTGTCAACAACAACAGAAGTAAATGGAGAGTTATTAGGTTTCAAGTTGACATTAGGTAGCTGCTGGTGTGGGCAGCGCTGTGTTGTTTTTCAAGTGAGGTCTTTACTTTCCTGTTTCCTCACTGGCTGGATTTGACCTAATTGGGAGGCAGCAGACAGCTAGCACTGAAAACTGAGAGATTGAGTGGATTTATTCAGATGTGAAACTGTTAACGCCTTTTTGTTTCTGATTGCTCCTGCTGTCATAGAGTCCTCATCCTCCAGTGCAAAATGGTCCTCATCCTCAGCTTGACAGAAACAGGATCCCTTCTGATGCCTACAGTCTAGGTTAGGAAGTCTTTCTCTCACAGACCCACTTTCCTTCTGCACAACTTTATTTCAGTCATATACTCTGTGCGTAGAGATCAGTTGTCTATCTCCCTTTGTAGAGCACACTTCCAGCCCCAAACCAGCAAGTACGCCTATTCTGTTTACTCAAACATTTAGCACTTCCACAAAAGTACTTTAGTACCTTATTATAGAATTTAGTATATCTCTAGCATTTAGTACAGTCTCTTGTCATGATAGTCACGCACCACAAATATGTAGACTAAATAAATGAATGAATGAATGATGACATTGTTGCCTTTAGCATCTAAATGTCTGGACACAGACGGCAACTCAGACCACCCCTTGCTGTGAACCAAGCTATACAAAGATCATTTCCTGTTCCTATGTTTCTTGCCATTGTGTCTTAGATTTCCCTTCAAGCAGCCTTTCAGCATTAAGGGCTCAGCTGAGAGTTGCCAAAAAGGAAACAGGACAATCCTAACACAGGCTGGTAAGAAGGTCTGCTGATAATACAAGACAGTGGGGAGGAGTAGGAGATGGAGAATTTTAACGCTCTCTTGCTTGGGCGCACTTGTTCCCCCAGAGGAGTAGGAAACTCGAGGTTCAGATCACTCAACAAAAATGAACTCAGGGAGCAGAGTAGTTTTGAAAAGTTAAAATATTTAGCTATGAATAATTTTCAGAGGAAAGATAGCAGTAAAGGTTGGAGGGGGCGGGGTTGATGGCGGAAGAAATAAGTCATATTAAAGGCAGACTTGAGAGCTCAGATAGATAGGATAAGAGATAAGTCCCTTTGCCTAGTTAGTCACACCCTCCCACACACAATTCACTTGGCAAAGATTCCTTTACTAACAAAGCAGGTGCATGTATAACAGCTAGGGTGCCTACACATATGGTTTTAAATAAAAAATTTTTTAAAGCACCCAAGGGGGCAGGAAATAAAATAATCCATAGGAAATCTGAGAATACCAGGATCCTATGGCCACATAGCAAACCTAAGTTTCCTAATCATACTTTGAATGTTGCAGTTTCTGAAAAGGGGTGTTTAGACCTTTAGTCAGAGACGGCAGAGCTGACATTAATCCCAATGCTCTGCAGAGTGGAAAACAGATGGTAATTCCAAAGCAAGAATCTTGAGGAAAAGAACAAGGTGGAAAAGAGAAAGGGATGATTAGCAATGAGAAGACCCACTTCCTAACTTTCAGAACTTCAGAAGAATTCAACAGAACTTCTTCTGTTCCAGCTAAAAACACATCCTACCTGGGAAACTCAGATCCCGGATGGGATTCACGCTGCTACCTCTGCCCTCAAAGTCCTACAACTAACTGTCCCCTAGGAAGGGAACCTATCAGGGTTTAGGAGTAACGAACATTAAAAACTTGTGCCATGTAGTAACGTGACCAAATTATCTTCCAACTGCTAGGCAAAGAAACATTCTAAACTCACAGCCTAAATAAACAAAGGCAGTTTACCTCTGACACAATCTATAGAGTTCCAGCCACACCCTTCCCATCTCTCTGGACCAAGACCTTTTTACTTGCTCTGTAGTTTCTCAGTTTCTTTGTCTCTCTTCTTTCCTCTTTTGTTTCCTCTCCCATTTCTTTGATTGGCCATGATCTACACTTAAAGTTAATTTTTTAAATACCCATTGTATACTTAGAAAAAAATAAGATATTCATGCTGATCATGTCATTCCTGTGTTTAAAATTTTTCAGTGGCCCTCATTGTGTATACCATACAATTCAAATAGAAGAGCAGAGAAATTCAAAGGCCCAACACCCAGTCCCAGTTCATCCTCAAACACACTGTACTTCAGTCAAGCTAGGCTGAATGCCATTTGTTCTCACTTGGATTGTTCTTCACACGTTTCTCAACCCCTATGAATAACGAAATCTTATCCTCTCTTCAAAGCCTAAAATCAGCCACTATCCTTTCCATCAAGCATCACTATCTTTGGGAGTCAGAATTCAAATTTATTTTTGTACAGCACAGCACTTCTTGCCTTTATGTTTATTTGAACATATTTATTTACTTTATTATTCAGCAAGCAACTGGTAGACCCAGAGTATAAGACTTATTTCCTCTGACCACAGCCATGCACACACACAGAGTACCTATTATTTTATCTTAAACATAATTGATGTGTCCTTAGGAAGTGG
Source organism: Cephalopachus bancanus (assembly GCA_027257055.1). NCBI lineage: Eukaryota > Metazoa > Chordata > Mammalia > Primates > Tarsiidae > Cephalopachus > Cephalopachus bancanus. Next base: position 4,903,865 of record JAPVLO010000080.1, read on the forward strand.
GAGTTTAAATCTTAATAGCCATGTGCTTTGAGACTTTCAATTTCTTATCCTCAAATTTTTATTTTTAAAAATTCATGTAATCTTTGATATTTTTTCTCCATGAACTGTTGACTTTGAATAAATGAAACTCATTAATCATTCTTGAAAGTCATGTTTCATAATATAACATCATAACATTTTGATGAAACCCCCTTGACAGTTGCACTTTCAGTATGCATTCTTTGAAAAACTATAGAATGACAAAAGGCTACTACACATCCAATAACTCTTTAAAATACATGTGTATTTTATTAATGGTAGTAGAATCTGCATCCACTTGAAATTTCTATGAATTATGTTTTAATCTATCTCACCACCTTGGATACTTTTAGAAAAAGCTTTTAAAACTACCCTTTGAAAAAATAGAGAATATGAAATGCTGATTATATCGTGCACAAAAGGTATAGTCTACATAGTGCCAACCCAGGAACTTCTTACAAAAATCCCTTTCCTATTCTCAACCCCTCAGACTCTATTATATACTGCTGTGAATGTCAATGGAGTAACTATTGTTTGGCCTAACTTCTCAAGTCAACTTCATTCCAAATCTGCCCTTCAGTAAGGAAAGAAATAAAGCTCCATTCGAGACTAATGAATGCAAAAGTACAACTTCACTTCCATTTAGATATTATAGGATATTTAAAAAAAAGTGGAATTCACACTGGCTTAAGGTTTCCACACCAAATGCCAGAAACAGTAGAGATACTATAACCAAAATAGGGAATAGAGGAAGAGATCTCTGTTTTGGAAGGAAGGGCATGAGCTCAGTTAGAAGGTCATGAATGCTTGATTTGAGAGTTCAGGAAGCAATTGTAAATACAGGTCTGGAGGTCGACACTACCAGAGACAGATTAGAAAACATCTGCAAAAAGCATAAGAGTCATGGGAGTGGATGAACTGTAGATTCAGAACAATGTTCAGGAAAGAACCTTATAAATACCATAGATCAGAAATAACTAGAGAAAAAAATAATTTTTAAAAAGTGAAATAGCCCAGAAACAGAGTGAAACAAGAACTAGCATTTATTGAGTACTGCCAATTTAAAGTGAGCACTTTACATATGCATTCTCATTTAATTCTTACCATTTTCTCTTGGCATAGACATTACTGATTATGCCAATTGTACATGTAAGATATCTGAGAATTTCAGGGCCCAATGCCACAAATCAAATGCTCTATTCATCACTGAAGAACTACAGTGTGTGCATACAAAAAGTCAAGGGAGCCGGGCTCAGCGGCTCAGCCTATAATCCCGCAACTTTTAGAGGCTGAGGTGAGTGGATTGCCTGAGCCCGCGGGTTCGAGACCCACCTGGGCAGCAAGACCTCATCTCTACAATAAATAAAAAAATCAGCCGGGCGTGGTAGTGCATGCTTGTAATTCCGGCTACAGGGAAGGCTGAGGCGGAAGGATCGCCGGAGCCCAGCAGGTCGAGGCTGCGGTGGCCGGGAGCGGCCACTGCACTCCAGTCTGGGCGACAGAGTGAGACTCCAACTCAAAAAAAAAAAAAAAAAAGCCAAGGGGATCAGAATTCCAAACCATTAGGGTGGGTATCAAGAAGGATGAGACCCAGGAAGAGATTTTTATTTTTATTTTTTATTTTTTAATTTTTTTTGAGTTGGAATCTCACTCTGTCACCGAGACTGGAGTGCAGTGGCTGCTCCCGGCCACTGCAGCCTCCATCTGCTGGGCTCCAGTGATCCTTCCACCTCAGCCTTCCAAGTAGCTGGAACTACAGGCGGACGCTACCACGCCCAGCCAATCTTTTTTATTTCTTTATTTATTGTAGAGATGAGGTCTCGCCAAGTTGCCCAGGTGGGTCTCGAACCCGCGGGCTCAGGCAATCCACTCATCTCAGCCTCCCAAAGCGCGGGATTACAGGCTGAGCCACCCAGCCGGCTGGAAGAGACTTTTAGATTGTCAGTATCACAGTCATTTGTAATCTTTGAAAGCAGTGCAAAGATTCCTTGAGGGAGTGACAAAGGTGGAAGTTAAGTTGTAGGATTGATCCGGTTGATAAAGCACAATGAAGCAAAAAGTTAGTTAAAAGTAACTATGCAATGACCAATCTAGAAATGACATAAGGTAACAGATTCTTGTCATAACACAGCTCATTATTATCATTCATTATCACTCATGGGGTGAAACTGGGTCCTCTGAAACCAAACTGGTATACCCAATAATCTCTCTCACCCCAGATCATTGCTCAAGCAGACTTTTTCACACTTCCTTAATTTATGGTTTATCTTCATGAGTTTTACCTGCTGAGAGTTCAGTTATGTTCTTGATGCATTAAGTCAAAAGCCAAGATTCCTTGCCATAAATCAAAAGCTGCAATTAAAATAAAATCCTGATTACTAAAAAAATATATATTTAACTGTCTATCATCATGCAGAATTTGAAAACCCAAGTGCTGTCAATATGTCTCCCACACTTCAGGAAACACTGGCAATAGCTTGGGTAATAAGAACAGCAGGTAGTTATCGGGGATCTCTATGTGAATGTTCATTAATCCATTTGGTCCTCCCAACAACCCTAAGAAGTAGTGGCTATTATTAATTGGTTAACTAATTTATCAACAATTTTTTGAGTACCTGGTATGTGCCAATTTTCTTGGTGCTGAGATGAATTAAAACTTCTTTTGTTAAATCAATGGGGGGAGAAGGCAGTCAAAGGAAACAAGCAAAACAAAACAAATATATACTTGTATAAAATGCCTTGTGGTGAGAATTGTTTGGAAGGGAGGGAGAATAAGAAAATATATTTCCTTTGAGAAATCTGAGGCACCCAAATAGTGCTTGACTTGCAGAGAGTAATGCAATGGTGAATCATAACACAATTAAGTGGTGGAGCTGTGGTCAGATGTAGAGAGCAGGAGAAAAATGCGTCTGACCACTTCCGTGTGTTGCCTCCTCTCTTGACTCGCTAACTCCACTTCTTAGTCCCAGTACTCCACAACATATGAGAATTCAACCCAACAGACACTGCCTGAGTGCACTTTAATGCCAGGCTTCTGGATTAAAAAAGAAAATGAAATGAGAAAGTATAATTACCTACATAGAGTTAATAAAGCAAGTGATAAGTTAAATGTGTCTTATAATTCCTCCGATGTTTGCCTAGCTTTTTCAGAACTCTGCTAAAATGAGAATGAGAATAAGCATGCAGGCAGTGGTTAGTCCACCTTAAATCTTCATATAAATCATTATAATCCACCAAGTTGGACTTATATTCAGTCTTACATAAGGGTGATTGACACCCAGAAGTACACTTTTATTTTCCTATTGAAGCCTATGTTAAATGAAAAGGCAAACTGGAAAAGACAAGGAAGTATATTGTACTTAGTGACCTTTCAGAATTTACCAAATGCTTAACCATCTACAAATGATATTTTAAATATATTTTAATCACTTTACTTAAACAGGGAAGAAACAACATGTAAGCATCTCAAGTGTCAATTCAGATGACTAAACACAACCTGGATCAGTTGGATGCTCAAAGCCTACAAAACCTTGATTTAATTGCATTTTATGGCTACTGCTTATGAATTAAAACATACATGTTCATATTTAAGGCATGTGTCTCACAATTCAGAGATTTAAAATTAAGTTTTCCAAGTAATAATCATATGTTTACAACCCTTAAGTTCTCAAATTGCGTCCTACCTATTGTGTCATTTATCTGGAATGAGTACTGGAAAGAGGATGGGAAAAAAAAGCAAATTTTATAAATCTATAAATATGCAATTTTATAGCCTTTTGAAAGAGTTTACCATTTTCAATGCTCACCAAATTACATGCCCATGATAGAAATTTCTATCTCATAAAAGAATGTGATAAAAATTGACGATGTAAACTCGACCAATCTGTCAAGGATGGTGGCGTTTGCAATGGCCTCAGGGCAAAGCAGCTGCAAGTCATCTGTCCCCTGCAATGTGTGCACAGAGAGGACATCCATTATGCTACATGAAACCGCCCATTTAGGTGAATGAAACTTGGCACTAGACTCAATGTACAACATATAGATTAAGTTAAAAGGTTAATTTTCTGACTTGTGGTCTGAATAGCAGAGCTGTGGAGGAAAACGAGTTATCATATGCTCCGTAAATTACCTTTCAGTTAAACAAGATCAGGGACGGAGAGCGGAATGTGTCCTTTATTTAGTGCCATTAGTTCCGGCACTGGGGATGCTCACGGTCAAGCCTTTCCCTTTTATCAGTGGAGGCAGAAGGGCTCAGTGGTTAGACACAGGCTCGGCAGTCAGACAAACTTGAACTGACTGATGGTGTTGCCACTTGAGAGAGCAGTGAGATGTGAAACTGAACTCTCTACACCCTCCGTGAAACAGGGTTCATATTATGTGATGAATAAGGAAATCTAGTGTTTGATCCTTTTACAACTCTGAATTAGATATTGTTTTTTCCATTTTATTTTTTAGAGAAGAAAACAGGTTTTGAAAAGGTTCCAACTAAGAATGGCCATCATTAATAAAACAATCAATCAACAATAGATGCTGGCGAGGATGCTGAGAAAAGGGATCGCTTCTACACTGCTGGTAGGAAGGCAAACTAGTTCAACCTCTATGGAAAACAGTGTGGCAATTTCTAGTTTTTTAGAAATTGCCTTTCGATATGACCCAGCAATCCGTCTACTGGGAATATACCCAGAGGAACTCAGATCATTCTACAAAAAAGATACCTGTACACGCATGTTTATTGCAGCACTATTCACAATATCAAAAACATGAAACCAACTTTACTGCCCATCGAAACTGGACTGGATTAAAAAAAGGTGATACATACACACGATGGAATATTACACAGCCTTAAAGAAGGACAAACATATGAACTCTGCAGCAACTTGAATGGATTTAGAGTCTATGATTCTCAGTGATCTATCACAGAAACAAAGTCCAGAGTACCAAATGTTCTCACTCATAAGCAGACCTCCAACTACTCTTGGACTACTGCCAATCCCTTTCTTTTGGTATTAAGGGATTGGCAGTAGTGGCATACTTCCAGGTAGGAGTGGGGACACAATATCAATAAGGGTACCTGAACTTAAACCAGGCAAAGTGGGGACCAAAGGGAGGCAAACTTTACCTGTATGTACAAAGTTCACTTGTAGACCTAATCCTGAATTGTACTCACATCTTTAAAATAAAATATTTTAAAAAAAGAAAGAGATTACAACTAGTTTCATGGCCAAAGCAGGAGTCAAATTGAGGTTTTAGTAATAGTTATTGATAATCATGGTCCAGCATTTTCTACACATAATGTGACCCAATACTTAAGACAATCATATGAATAAGAAAACGTATTATTTCCATTTTAAACCAGGGAAACTGAAACTGTACAGTTAACCAATTGCTTCAGTAAACAGCACTAATAAGTGGTGGAATCAAGAGATGAACCGAGGCAGTAAAATTTGAGAACTAAGGGCACAAAACATACCTCAGAGGCCTCCACCTTTCCCCTATGGGTTTAGGGAACAATAGGATCTAGGGTTAAGAAACATTCTCTCTCTCTCTCTCTCTCTCTCTCTCTCTCGCTCTCTCGCTCTCTCTCGCTCTCTTTCTCTCTCTCAAAATGAGCAGCTTTCCAAAGTAGCTGAAAAAGACATTATTTCATTCTTTTTGATGGCTGAATAGTAGACAGGGGTGGAGGGTGCAAGAAAACCCAGACTAAAAACTATTTGTACCCCCTGAAGCTATTGAAATAAAAAATAAAATGAGTAGTACTAAAGTCTGAGTGTACATGTTTCTCTTGAGAACAACATAAAAATCAACTAGAATGCTGTGGAGACTGGATAAATTCAACATGTCCCATCTTCTCTTGCTTCAGAGGATTCTTACTAATAAACTCTCCTGCTCCCGAGGCCCTCCTCAGAATGACAAGTGGCTCTTATTAATGCCCATGGGCACACACCCACCTACCCAGTCTCTTATCAGAAAACATTAAGAGGAAGAGAAGAGAAAAGGAGTAATGTAAAACTGGGACCCTAGGAAAAGGTAGCTGAAATGGACAGACATTAAGTTCTCAAAAGAAGTCCTAGACAGACCTTTGCAATCTCCCGCTTGAGGACAATAATTCAGTCCCACATGACAGAGGCTTCACAGTCTGAGGTAAAGTCCACTGAGGGTCGACTCTCATTTCCATCTAGTCATTTAACAGCTGGGTGTGGTAGTCTCCGGTCTTCAAAAGGGAAGTCCACAAGGGTCTGCCTGACACTCAGACATGTTCAGGGTTGTAGACCCTTGGGCAGGAGGGAGTGTCCATGCTTTCCTAAATCCTTCATACGGATTCGAGACAACTGCACAAAACTGGCATGAATCAGTCCTGAAGATATCAGTGGTTTATATTTATCTCACAGCAGCCCAATGAGGTAGATATTATCATCATCATCATCATTTTACAGAAGAGGAAATTGAGGAACAAAAGGGATGGAGTAATTTATCTGTCACATAGCTAAGCAGCTGGCCCGGCAGGGCAGGATTGAGTCTGACACAATCTGACTCCAGAGCTCACAAAGCTGCCTACGAACTCCTCCTTTTAATATGTCCCCAATTTTTGAGGCTTATGAGCAGAGACAAAGAAATCCTTTCATGTTAAAGGTATTATACATCTTTCCTAAGCCCCACCTCTACCCAACTAGCCCCCATTTGTCCTCCCCTCCCTTCTCAGCACACACGGCAACAACAGACAAATGCCATTTATCTGTTGTTTAAAATAGGTATACCTGTCCTGTGTAAATGCTGCAAAGCTCCTGATAGGCAAAGTCTGATAAGAGTCTCTTAGGTGAAACAGCAAACATATTAGCATCACAGGAGAGTGTACTCATGGAGTTAAAAATACACAGACAAAAGACAAAAGGGGGACCAACACAAAATAGCAAATCATTGCCTTGCTAAGCTGTCTTCCGATTATAAATAATAATTCTATTTCCAGGCTGAGGACTACCTTAACACAAAGTAGACATTAACCATTAGACACATCAATCAAATAAAAAAAAAACCCAAAACGCAAATAGTCAATTAAAAACTTTTTCTGCTCATGCACATGTAACTCCCAGCCATCAATTCTCACTTTATCCTTATTCCTTTTGAATCCCCATGGCCAAGTCTGAACACCTTTTTCATTATAATGTTATTATCTGATTCTCACAGGGCTTGTTTGTAAAACATTTTCCTGAACAGTACCTCATTTAATGAACTGAATCATCACTATAACCCAGTGAAGTAGGAGTTCTCCTGTTTCGCAGATTAGGAAACTGAGTTTCAAGGAGATTACTCAGCCAGCAGAAGAAGTAAGAACTGGATTTTCTGATTCTAAATCCACCACTCTTCCTCCCTTCCATGGCAATCTCTATACATTTTCTATCCTAGGTTTCTGGGTTTTATGCTCTTCTGTATCATCACCAAATAGGCAATGTTCCAGATTTTAAATACTTATCAAATGCTTGCACAAACTAAAGCCATGCTCTTAGCCTCTGTCTGATATGCCCTCTGATACAATCAGATAAATAATCAAACTAGCATTTGTAGTCTCACATACATCAAAAGTATAGGTCATAAAATTAAAAAACGATCCGCCGGGCTCGGTGGCTCAGCCTGTAATTCCAGCGCTTTGGGAGGCTGAGGTGAGGGAGTTGCCTGGGCAACATGGCGAGACCTCATCTCTACAATAAGTCAAAAATTAGCTGGGTGTAGTGGCGTACAACCTGTAGTTCCAGCTACTCGGAAGGCTGAGGCGGAAGTATTGCCGGAGCCCAGAAGGTCGAGGCTCCGTGGCTGGGAGCGGTCACTGCACTCCAGTCTGGGTGACAGAGTGAGACCCTAACTCAAAAAAAAAAAAAAAAAAAGCTATCCATACACCAAAAAAATTTAAAAGATAATTTTCTAAAAACACCGAAGAATATACACAATACAGTAATAGATGTTTTCTGTAGTAATAGGATTGTGGGTGATTTCCTTCACTGCAATATTCTATTCTTTCTAAATTTTCTGTGATAAACATATGGTACACTATTTGACATCGGCCAAAAAAAAAAAAAAAAAAGATTTAAAAAATGTTTAGCAGTGAAAGCACTGAAAAATGCCAAGTCTCTTAAGGAAGGAAAGAAAGGGACCTCGCTGCAGGGGGCTGATTTTGCCCAGTTCTGAGAAGGACTGTAAAAAGGGAGGGGTGACAGGGCAGCCACCATTCTCAAAGCACAGGAGGGAAACTGAGCAGACGGCTTCCTCCCTCCACCAGGAACTGTGACTTCTGGGAAACAGCCGCCCCTCCCTACCGGCCGCCAACCCTCTCCACACCTAAACCTGCTCACTTGTGCCAACAGAGAAGGCCTTGCTTGCTTCTAAAACAAGTTTTAAAAATTGTTTGGATCTGGGTAGAGAGGGGGTTGATTCTTCTGCAGACAGAGCTAATTACTTTGACCTAATATTTTGAGGTTCCCCCGGTATCAAATCAGTGACTCCAAATCACCAGAGAGGTCACCACACACTTTCTTCAAGCCTAGACTTAAAAACAAAATTTGAGACAGTGCCGAAGGGCATAAGCTATTTCGCTTTTTGTAGTTCTAAAGCGACACCTTCCACAAACAGTGGCATACGAAACACCAGTCAGCAACACTAGGTTTCTAGGCACTACTCTGTGGAACTTTTAGACACAAATCAAACAACCCTTTTCCCCCTACATTTGATGAAACCCATGAATATATATTCCTTGACATGAAGACAGAATGCTGGTAAGAGAAAAGGTGTTCTCAAGTGAGTGCTGTTTTCATTTGAGGAAGTCCGACCTACAACAAAACCACTCATGAAAAGGAAGAAACACTGATTCAGAAAGCGAAATTATTTCAGATGTTATGTTAACTGAATATCAAAATAATAAACACCAAAAGCAAATAGTCCAGTAGAAGCAGGCAATAAATCATAATACTTGTGGGGATCAGACCTCATTAGGTTTTAAAAAAGGAACATTGTTGCATAAACTGCCTATTTGAACAAGGTTCTCTCTCTCTCTCTGCCTTGTCTCTCTCCTAAAAAAAAAATTGGAACAAAGCCCAAATCTTTTTACGATGTAATTTCTTTCCTTTCCTTATTGTACATGTCTCAGCAAGTCGCCATCAGCTGTTATTTGTTATTAAGGATCTGTGTAAACATTAAGCTAAGAAGACTGACTCATGCCTCAGAACAGGAAGAGAATGTGATCACACTGTTACTTTCATCTGCAGTCATGTTCAGTGTTATCCATTGCAGAGGAGATGGCAGTTAACACTCTCTAACATGAAACATTTGAACGCAGTAGGAAGCAAAATTCTAGATGGAACAAACCAGTAGTGGGAAACCACAGAGGGCTGAAATACTTAGGAATGGGTGAATACCTGTGCTGGGCATGAAGTTAGGGGTGGCTCAGCCACAGGGCAGAACCCTGCCAGGAGTGGGGACACTGGAGACCCTTGGGCATACTTCTCAGGAGCAGGGCAACACTCAGGAAAGCCTGTTCAGCTAGGAATTCTTAAATCTGAGGGCGAGGGGCATGTGTATATGACTTGGGAACAGGGGACAGAGGGAATTCTGTTCTCCAGCTCCATGAGATGTATCAGTAGCCTGTCTCAAACAAGAAGGGGAAGAATTATAGCAGGGCATTGTGGTCTGCAAGAGGTCAGTGCTTTTTGTAGTCCAAAAGTCAGCACATGCTGCACTCAGCCCACACTGCACTACTACATTGTGTTGTGGGTAAATGGGATTTTTTTTTTTTTTTTGAGTTAGAGTCTCACTGTCGCCCAGACTGGAGGAGTGCAGTGGCCGCTCCCGGCCACCACAGCCTCGACCTGCTGGGCTCCAGCGATCCTTCCACCTCAGCCTTCCAAGTTGCTGGAACTACAGGCACATGCTACCACGCCCGGCTAATTTTTTTGATTTATTGTAGAGATGAGGTCTCGCCTGCCCAGGCGGGTCTTGAACCCACGGGCTCAGGCAATCCACTCACCTCAACCTCCCAAGGCGTGGGATTACAGGCTGAGCCACCGAGCACGGTTGTAAATGGGATTCTTTAAGCACCGCCCCCTCCCACTCCAAGTACCCTGGAAGTCCTTCAAATACCAGCTGTGAATGGCAAAAGACAGAGCTGACACCTCAAAGGCCTGAGAATTAACTTATAATGGCTAATTTAGAGGGTCACATGATCGACCAAGTGTAACCAGTTATAATTAAGAAAAGAATCGGACTACAACTGCTTCAATTGCAACAAAAAAATCTGTTTTAAGACTACTCAAGAAGGCAAGGATAAGCAGGAATTATTACTAAAAAATTCTAACACGTCTTTAGTATTGAAACTGCCAGATTAGGTTAAACTTTCTCTCCAAGGTACTAAGAATACCAAATTCTAGTTAGAAGATGTTTATACTGGTGGGCTTATTACCTTAGTGTAGATTAATAGATTAACCACTTCAATGCCTCTGAAACACTGATTATATTTTACATTCTTCAAAGCATTAGGCCTGTTTCTGCTTGCAAAAGGCATGCGTACTTTTTGAGCTTAAAGAGTCAGCATGCCTGAAACTCAAAATCCTCTTTCAAAGAACCTTTTGCATTGTATAATTTTTACAAAATTCCTGGCAGTCCTTAGGCAGGAATTTCATAGTAATCACAAGTGGAAGTAGAAAAATAAAAGACAGTCTAATTCAAGATTGAACCATGACAAAAAGGGAAAACATGCAAATCTTCCTAGACAAATCAGCACACTTCTTTCTCAGCTTAGGGCTGGCTCTAGATTTTTCTTCATTGATGTATGTAAAAAAGTTCTCTCTTTGTTTTAAGAACAAAGTCAATATAAATAGGACAATAACAGTTCTGTCATTTATCGTTATCACACCTATATTTGGTTTAAATAATTTTTGTGTACTTATATATAAAACACTTTCTCTAGATGTCTATTTTATTTTTACTTTCTACATTATAGCTATTCAAACCTAAAGAGAATTTTACCTTTGTGCAAAAGCCAGGATTTTCTTTTTCCTCACAGAAGCTGAGAGTCTTTGAAGACAAATGTTTGCTAAGCAAAGGGATGAATGCGTGAAGAGATACCTTGTGCTAAATTTCTGAATGAGAACATGCCAGGAGCAAGGACCTACAGCCACATTACTGAGCCATTTCCTTTATGAAGAGTAGCCAGAGTTCTTTCAAAGGGGATCCCGCTGAGACAAACCAAAAACATAGTGGAGTACTGGCAAGGGGGAATTTCAAACAGCAGGCAAGTGTCACAGAGATATTTACATTTATTGTATGTTAAGATGAGAAAAACTCAGTTGAAATTTAACATTCTAGTTCTGATTGCTGACCACTTTAACTTGCTATCCCCAGATTATTAACTTTTAGTTCCTGCTGCAAGTACCAACATCTTGGAGCCATTCTAAAAGCTTCCAGAAGACCAGCATGAAGTCAAAGCTGTCATATCAAGAGAGTCTGCTTCCTGTCATTTTGTCACCTTGTCTGGAATGGGTACCTTAGTCTCGGCCTCTTAGGAGGCTCTCAACACCCAGTTCCTGGACTCCTACTGGAAGACACTCTTTGACAAAGCCAACACAAACCACCTCTCATACAGCAGGGAGCCCCACTGCAGAAACCCCTCTGAGCAGAATGACTGTTAGCCTCTGAAACTCCCTTTCTTTTTTTTTTTTGCAGCAGTCTCACTCCGTCGCCCAGGCTGGAGTGCTTTGGCCACCGAAGCTTTGACCTGCTAGACTCAGGCGATCCTTCCACCTCAGCCTTCCAAGTAGCTGGAACTACAGGCGTGTGCCATCACGCCCAGGTAATTTTTATGATTTACTGTAGAGAAGTGGTCTCACCAAGTTGCCCAGGCTGGTCTCCAACCCCTGGTCTCAGGCAATCCTCTCGCCTCCACCTCCCAAAGCACTGGGATTACAGGTGTGAGCCACCGCACCCGGCTGGAACCCCCTTATTCTCAACAGCTTTTACTACCAGGCACTGGGTGAAGAACCCAAACATCCCAGACTTTAGCCCCCATGCGAGGAAGGCTACCACTTCGGCTGACTTACCTTGACTCTCTGAGCTCTGGCTTTTCTGGGTAACTTTTTGAGAGTTGGTACAGCGAGAGGGTGAAAAGAGAAAGGACAAAGAACAACAAAGTTGCCTATCACATTTCATTTGAGTCAGCAAATGGTCTTGACATATAAACAATGGGAAAGTTACTGAATGATGTACATGCATTATAATAAACTCAGAATTGATCCCACATCAGGTAGATCCACATAACCAAACTCTTACTTGTCTTGTTGTTCAAGCATATGTTACAGTCCATCATAGACATGGTCTGTCCTCTTTTGAGTGGTTTCTCCATTTCTGTTTTTTACCCCTTGAATGAGAAAATGGACACAGTAGCAGTAACCTCCCTCACCCTATGATCAGTAAAGGATGCAGATAGGCACTTCATTGAGGTGACAGGGAAGGAGGAGGAACCCCAAGTGTGCAAAGCAGAATTTCCAAGGTGTGTCCCTGAAAGAAAAATGTTGAAATCCGGGTCTACACCCATCTGTGACTCCTAAAGTCAACACAGCTTCTAGACATACAGATTATAGCACACTGAACGCGTTCCAGTTGACGGATTGTCAAAAAATATGCAACATCAAAAAATATGCAACAACGATGGTACCTGGGCTGTTCCTCTTCCAGGGAAATCAACCTGACTTCAAATGCATCCAGCCTTTTAGTTTTGTGACAATTGTCAAAAAACGCCTGTGAGGGTAGGATTTGGACCATAAAGATCAGAGAGATAATGTTTCCCTTTACGAACATCACAACCACCTCCTCCAGGGCTCCTCTACTTCCAGTTCTAGATAACAATGATAGACAGACTCTTTGCCAACTTGGGGGCATACTGCAAGAGCCAGCAGAGCCCTAGCCAGAAGAGATCTGGGCAAAAGGCCCTTGTGAGACTACCTTTTCCCACATCTGTGTTAACACGCTATGTGTTTTACACTTCAGAAAATAAAATATACATATAAGAACAGCCCTGGATGGGGCATGGTCCTCTACTGGTAATTCTTATTTGGTCTGTCCTATCCAGGTAAGCAGAGACTAAATTTTAAGAATCAATCTAATTACTTCTCTTAAAGGATATATATTGGCTGGGATCATTTTAACTGATGTCTTTATAGGGATACCTAAAAGCATGATTTGAGAATGACCCACAAGTAGAATAAACTGTATCTTGTTTACTAAAGGATGAATTTATGCAAAAACATACCTGTAATTAGTTTATCACACTGGTGTTCTGGTTACTCACAAAGCGGTTAGTCACTGCTCTGGAAAATATCTCTGCTCTGGTCTCAGCTCTGTGCTGGCCCTGATTGTATTTTGATATGTGGGTCTTCTTAACTAATCCACATCCAGTCCGATTCTACATACGTTTTTCTTTTTTTGAGTTGGAGTCTCACTCTGTCGCCCAGACTGGAGTGCAGTGGCCGCTCCTGGGCTCCGGCGATCCTTCCACCTCAGCCTTCCAAGTAGCTGGAACTACAGGCGCGTGCTACCACGCCCGGCTAATTTTTGATTTATTATAGAGATGAGGTCTCGCCAAGTTGCCCAGGTGGGTCTCGAACCCACGGGCTCAGGCAATCCACTCACCTCAGCCTCCCAAAGGCGCAGGATTACAAGCTGAGCGACCAAGTCCGGCTTACATACGTTTTTCTTTTAACCAAAATGCTGTGCTAACTCCAGAAGATTCTTAGACTCTTTCTTTAGCTGCAAGTGCTCCAAGTTCTAGCATAGGCGTAGAAAGGAGCTCTCCCTTCAGATGAAAAACCACATCTGGTAGATGCCTGATAACAGCCCTAAATCACCCTTCTTCCCTGGACTGGTTGCAGTAGCTGGGGTTATGTGAATTCCCCTACATCTTAGAAGGAAGGAAGCAAACATCTTTCAGGCTGTGATTATTCCTGAAACCCTCAGTCAATTTCATAACCTCCTAAAAGTTTCCATAGACAAAAATTTATTAAACTGAATAGCCTTTCACTTCTGTGTAGTTGTACTTCTAGTCACTTTTGCTTCCCAAGAAACAGTTTCTAGACAAAAAGGAAAATAACTCACAACTCTCCAGTAGATAAAACTGTTTATCACTTAAGCATCTACATTACCTAATTTTTTTTTTTTTTTTTTTTTACCAGAAAGCATATTATTCACAGCAGCCAATCTAGGCATATTTCTACCTATCTGAGAGGGACCTTATCAGCTATCTGATGTAGGCTCTGTACTTTCTCTCCATCACTATTGGACCCACCAAACTTTCTTTTCTTATCAGGTTAAAAGGAAACAAGTGACACTACTGTCTCTCTTAGATATTGTACTTAGTGAGGGGACCCAAAATCACTTCAGGTTCTGTATCATCCAGCCAGTTTTAGCGGTGTAGGTAATAGACAAGTTCACCAGTGGCTTCCAAATGCTGTTTTTCAACCTAAATCAATTGAAACCACCTAGGAACTTGTTAAAAATTCAGATCACACACTCCAAACTCCCCAGTCTCAGGACATGACCTTAAAAACATACATTTGTTACAAGCGCCACGAGTGATTGATTCCAATATACAAACTCATTTTTGGAACCACTAGGGTTCATCATCAGACAGAAAGTTCCAGAAAGCATTCACCTTCCACTAACTTATCTCATGCCACGCTTAGTATTGACTTTCCAAAACAGTTCCAAAGTCCAAATCTAAATAAACATCATCATCTCTTGTCTACTGCCCTAAACCACCCATCAACAAGGTAATAAAGCATCCATCATGCTAAATCAAAGGCACTTCCTTTTTTTACTTCAAACAATTGATTTGTTATTTTCTCCTTCTGTTTAAATAAGGCCAATCATCCATTAAATATAACCTTCAAGTCAACTTTACTCTAAGACTTTCCTTATCTTCTTTTTGCATGCCTAAAGTGGTGTAACAAAGATTTTTGGTAAACATTACAAATCTTCATATCAACGGCACATTCCCTTTGAATGGATGAAATATCTGCCTTCCCAACTCCAGGACAGAAAGCATCTTCCATGATCAGTGGTGATCAGCGACTCTGGAAGATATGGGCAATCAAGGAGTATCTAATGAATGAGCCAAGGGAAGGGACCAAACTGCTCTCCAATGTCTTTCAAAATCCTGTTCTTCCTACATCTTAGGCCTCTTCAACCCGAAGGTGTGGCTCATTCTTCTTTCACCATCTTTGTAAAGTGCCTCTTCTCTCAAGCCTTTCCACATAATGCTAATCTACACAGATAGTTATTTCCGATTTCCAGGGCAAGAGCATTTATCATATCTCACATTTTGACACAAGAGCTAAAGGCACCCTGAGTTATTCCAGTCAACTATTTTCTAGATGAGGAAACCAGTATGGGAAAGGTAAGGAACTTGTTTCTGGTCAGATAATTAGACAGTTTCAGAACAAAGATTAGAAACTGAGTCTTTCAACCCTCATGTACTACACTCCCTTTCTCAAGCGTATAGGTTTTTTGAAACTTGGGCTTTAGATCAAAAATGATTTTTAATATGTGTACTATCGCTTAATATGTGTACTATCCATTGAAGGCTGCCCTTCAGATGCTTGCCTTAGGATGCTCAGTAGTAGACCCTGACATTCTTGAAAGATATTTCCCCAAACACCTGTTAATTCTCAAATTAGAAAATCCCTCTACAGAATGTACTTTGTTCAATTCCCTTATCTCTGAAAGGGAGTGATTCTATCCCCAGTTCAGAATGATTGAAAGCATAATATGAGAACATACTAAGTCAGGGCAACAAATATTCACGGAAAGGCAGCATAAAATTGTGGTTAGAGGTGAAGGCTTGATCAGTAAAACCCAACTTTCTAGGTTATTCAGACTAATTAGCAGTGTGACTTTGGGCAAGCTGCTTAGCTTTTCTGGACCTTTGTTTCCTCATCTATGAAAAGAGGATAATGACAGTTACTATTTTACTAAGTTGTGGTGCTACAATGAAATACTATAGTCGTAAAGTTGTTAGCACAAGGCCAAATTATTGTCGGGTAAGTACCCAGCAACCTCAATACAAATGATTCAAATTAAAGTCAGAAAGGAAAACAAACAAAAAAGACAAACCACAGTAGGCCATGGGACTTTGAGTACCATTTGTGAACTGTTGCTGTGAATCTTTAATTCATTGATTTTTAATAACAGCTAGGTGTCAGGCTCAGTTTTAGGCTCTGACGGTCCAGCAGAAAGCAAACAAGGCCCTACTCTCATGGAGGTAATATGGTGATTGATAGCTAAAGTCAAGAATGCTGAAGGCCAACAACAACCGTCTTCAACTTAAGTTACCAAAAAATGCTCCAAATCTTATTTTGAAGCTGCACTCAAAGCTAATTAAAAGTCACTCGCCACAACAGTCTTTTACTTTGTAATCACTCGTTGTTCTTGACTATAAACCAATATTGCACATGATTGATCTTTTATCAATAACCTAGTCAATGAATTATTTGATTTTCAAAAATGAAAACCCACTTTAAACAACAAAATTGTCCAGAACTAAGCATACAAAAGGGGAGGAGGGCAGATATTTTGTCTTTTGGTTTTTTTTTTTGAGTTGGAGTCTCAGCTGTCGCCCAGACTGGAGTGCAGTGGCCGCTTCCGGCCACCGCAGCCTGGACCTGCTGGGCTCCGGCGATCCTTCCGCCTCAGCCTTCCAAGTAGCTGGAACTACAGGTGCGCGCTACCACACCCAGCTCATTTTTTGATTTACTGTAGAGATGAGGTCTCACCAAGTTGCCCAGGCGGATCTCGAACTCACGGGCTCAGGCAATCCACTCACCTCAGCCTCCCAAAGTGCGGGATTACAGGCTGAGCCACCAAGTCCGGCAGGGGGCAGATATTTTGGAGAAGGCAATTCCAAAAACCTAGTGGCAGTCTTACACTTATCCACAGACTGTGCCTTTCAAATATTCTTTTGCCTAAAAGTCTCTGTATTTGCTCTTTAAAAAAAATAGTGTGTACCTTAGAGTCACACAGACTATTTTAAGTATACTGCCCAGCAAAACTGACACAGTGCTACAAAATGAGTAATTTATTGAATTGAACTAAGAGCCTAAAACATACTGGGTGGAAATAGATGTGTGAATCGGGTTGTAAGTCTTCTGTTCTAAGACACAAATGAAAATCTCCTTAGAGGTACAGCCCTACCTGTAATTTATTTCCACATTATTCTTGTGTGCAATATTATTTTTGGCATGTTAATGTATTGTCAAAGAATTCCAATCTAGTGACATGACAAAAGTTGTATTTCATTTTGGAATGTAAAAAGTGTGAAAATCAATTGAATTATATATCAATGACATGCAATAAGGATAACTAGTATATTCTGGGTAATGTCACTTTTCTGGAATGATTAGCAGCCTAGAGCTATTAGATTAATTGCTACAGTTTTATTCTGACTATTATAATCAGTTGGATTTGTTGAAGGGAGAAAAAAACTCAAAGTTCTTTCTCTCTTTTTTTTCCCCCAAAAAGAAAGAATGATTTGCCAGAATCCATATAATTCAGATGATTAACTTCTTTTCTTGGCACTTGACTGAACCCGTAGGTTTATGCTGGCAAATAAAATAAGTGCTGAAAGTTGAAGTCACTCTTTGATCTAGTAAATAAACCTGCAGAAAATTCAACCTCAATTACTCTTTAAATTTATGACCTATCCAGTATTGTAACAAGATGGTGGTGATAAATGCTAGCTTCCTATTGAAAATGCATGATATATTCTGTGAGTGTGCTTTAAAAATCAATAAGCTGCTTACAAATAAACAAAACATATTGACATTTTTACATTTTCCTTTTTACATTTGTTTCTTTGTTCATTTCAATGATCGCATGAGGAGTGCCAGGACTGAATAAGGCACTGTGTACTGCAATGTTTTAGGCATTATAGTGGATTCAAAGATAAATAAAATATAAAGGTAGCCAGGGAAGAGCATAGATTCTGCTGTAGAACTGACATATACAGTTGTATAAGTTGTTTACTGAACAAGGGTATGCGACTGAATAGCAAAGTGGAGTCTAAAATATAGTCTAAACTCCTCTCACAAAGTTTAGGGCCCTGTCATAGGACCACAACAATCTGTTAGTAGTAGTCGTAATAGTAGTGGTAGTAATAAGAGCTAATATTGATTGTGTGATTACTATGTTCCAAGCATAATCCAAGTATGCTTTATGTACTTACATATTTAATCCACACAACAACCTGATGGAATAGGTACTATTACTATTTGCATTTTATATATGAGCAAACTGAAGTCAACCAGCTAATAAATGATGGAACATTACTCACTGAGTAATACTGGACACTGTGCCCTAAAAAAGTGGGATAAGATGTCATTAAAAAGTATACATGATATTAAGGAACACAATTAAAATACTTGTGAGAGTTAGGAAAAAAGTAATTTTTGAGGAAGATCTTGTGGAATGTGTAAAATTGTGACTAGCAGGAGGGTAACTCTGGGCAGTCTAAACTATGTTTTAAAAAAAAAAAAACCACAGCAGAGCTGGGCTGATGGCTTATGCCTGTACTCCCAGCACTTTGGAAGGCAGAGGTAAGAGGATGGCCTGAGCCCAGGGATTTGAGACCAGCCTAGGCAACTGGGCGAGACCATGTCTCTACAATAAATAAATAAATAAATAAATAAGCCGGGCATGGTAGTGCATGCCTGTGGTTCCAGCTACATGGAAGGCTGAGGCGGAAGGATCACCTGAGCCCAGCAGGCCGAGGCTGTGGTGGCCATGAGTGTGCCACTGCATTCCAGCCTGGGTGACTTCAGGCTGGGTGACTGGTAGTGGGGGTGATGGTTGTATTAAGAGCTAGTATTTAAAAGCCAGTGGTGGTTTCAAAGTAGGACTGATCACGTGGTCAACACTCAGGTTAGGAAGATCTGTATTCCCTCATGGTAATGAAGCCAGGATGGGTGTGGGATAGGGGAGCTGGCAGAAGAGGGGAGATTTGTCATGATGCTCTAGTATGACTTACAAGTCAATTTTTTTTTTTTTTTGAGTCAGAGTCTCACTATCACCCAGGCTGGAGTGTAGTGGCATACTCACATAGCCACCACAGTCTTGACCTGCTAGGCTCAGACGATGCTTCCGTCTCAGCCTTCCAAGTAGCTGCAACCACAGGCGTGTGTCACTACACCCAGCTGATTTTTTTATTTATTGTAGAGATGAGAGGTCTCGTCAAGTTGTCCAGGCTGGTCTAGAACCCGTGGGCTCAGACAATCCTCTCGCTCCAGCTGAGATTATAGGCTGAGCCACTGCACCCAGCCTACGAGCCAGTTTTCTTATTTGGTTCAATAGGTTCTCTCTATTCAAAGAAAAATATCCAGCTGCTGCTCTTGTGTTTACTCAAGTTTCCATGGATAAAATCAAGCAAATGTACATCCAACTAGTGATGCATGGAAGCCACAGAAGCAAAGCATTTTTGTCAGTCATCATACTGTCTGGCAGAAGTAAACAGGATTGCTATGTCACTTAATGATTTGGTTGATTCAGTTTAAATGATCAAGCACACCAGGTTTGATCAACTTATTTTTTTCCCTTTTTTTGTAATGATACAGCGTTTGTAAAATTTGAATTTACATTTGATGAGTATACAACAAACCTTTTGTACCAAGTCATGCTATCAGCACAGGACTGGGAATATAGTAAGAGTTTTTATTGACTGTGAAATGAGAAAAGCAATTACTGTTGAATTATAATCATCTTAGAATTATAAGGGACCAGAGCAGTTATTCCAGTCCCTCCTTCCAGCAAGGGATAACTGTGGAAGTTTCTCTTATTAAACTCCCTCTAGTTTCTGCTTGAATACTTTCCATGACATAGAGTTCATCTTTGATGAGATGGTTGTCCAGGCATGTAGAAACCTCACTGACATATGCAACAGAGGAAGATGGGAAGAAACTGGAATTCGGAAGGGACTAGATTTAAAGAAACTGACACAGGGCCAGATGAGTGTCCAAAATGTTATGGAGAACTAAGTCTTGATTTGAGACAACATCAAACTTTCAGAACTCCCTACCAGAGGACAGAGAACAGAAGCAGCTAGGGAGTTCTAAAGAGGTAGCACATGAGAGTCAGACCAGGGAGCCACATTCAAGCTCCTGGTGATTCAGAACAAGATTCTGCGGGATTGAGAAACAGGGTGCATCACCCCAGGGGAAAGGAACGGCGAGAACTCATTGATAGAAGATTTCAGGGTTACAGCCAAGGGAGCTGATCCCAGTGGGAAACTGGAATGTTGAGCTGGAGAGGCAGACAGAAGTAGCTGTAGTTTCTGGGCCAATAAAGTGTGTGGGAAGCTGTAACTCCACAGGCTCAAGATGACAATATCCATCCCAAGCAAAACAAAAATGCAATCTACCACAGCAGATGAATTCTTTGCCCAGCGACTCTAAGGTTACCAACAAATCACTTGGTCTGTACTGACCATAGAGAGGAAAGGGCAAGTGCCACCACTTAGACAGAGCAAAACTCTTCTATACTTAGGCTTGTATGACAATGCCTAATGAAACAGGGAATAGGTCCCCAGATATTACCAAAGGTGACTTCATGTTGACTGTGCATGTGGCAGTTTTTCTTTCTCTGCATTTGCTGCATGTTCTGCAATGAGCAATATTAACTTCATAACTAAAACGTGTTAATTTCTTGAATAGGAAAACATTTCAAAAACCAACACGGTTTTATATTCCTTTTTTTTTTTTTAAGTTGGAGTCTCACTCAGTCACCCAGACTGGAGTGCAGCAGCCGCTCCCGGCCACCGCAGCCTCGACCCACTGGGCTCTGGTGATCCTTCGGCCTCAGCCTTCCAAGCAGCTGGAACTACAGGTACACACTGCCTTGCCCGGATAATTTTTTTGATTTATTGTAGAGATGAGGTCTCACCAAGTTGCCCAGGCGGGTCACGAACCTGCGGGCTCAGGCAATTCACTCACCTTGGCCTCCCAAAGCACGGGATTACAGGCGGAGCCACCGAGCCCGGCCAGTTTTATATTCTTACTGCTAAGAGAAGAGTTACAGAAAGCAGGATGAATGTTTTAGGTTAGAGAAAATACAGGCCTGGTTTCACCTTCCTTGAAAACTCTAATCTCTTTCTAAATGACAAGGTCTTCCAGATCAGAGCCAGGATATGCCGGAGTCTTTCACTGAGAAGGGGGAGACAAAAGAAGTAGAAGAAGGGGAAAAGAAATTATAGAACGTTTTTTCACCTTCTGTGAAAAAAATGGGAAAAGTAATTTGCAAGAAGTTTACTTTGAAAACGAAGAAGGTACAAAACTTAACTGGATAATTAATATTCCATTGTGAATAAGTAGGACCTGGGAGATAAGTATATGGAAGGTAGGTGCTTCGATGACCCAGTTTCAACGTGGCTGAGCTTGGGAGTGTAACAAGATGAATTTTAAGGTCACAGAAACAATTGATTACACAGCAACCAATGCATTAAACTGATAAAGAAGGAGGAATAGCCAACTCTACAGGGATTTGAACTCCTAATTTCTGTATGTGTAAGTATTTTAAAGTCCATACTTAGTCCATGAAGTCATTTTCTCTCCAGCTGGTGAAAGCCTAAAGGCATTCTATAAAATTGTAAGACAACAGTGTCCAAGCCATTATATAAAAACAATCAGCCTCATCAAGCTCACTTTAACAATGTCTTTTTGAAAGTTTTTCTCTGGATTTCAAAAGCGATGATGTTCCTGAAATAGCAGGAAGGAAAACTTGTAGTAGATTTAGAGGTGATAATTTGTGTCAGGCGACTGAAATATGTAGTTCTTTATATTAAAGGATGGTTGCCAATAGATGTCACAGGTAGCCAAAGAATCCTACATTTGTGTAAAACAAGTGTTGAAATTAATTGACTTTTCAGAATGAGAAGAAAGGCTTTGATGGCAAAAAAAAAAATAATCTTAAGAAGGTAAATCCTTAAAAGAACTTTTCTCACAAGCAAGTACTAATGAGTAAATCTTCGTCCATTCTTAATGAGTATTTTATGGAAATTAACATACAATATATACAGTATTTCTCATTATGTTTGTTTCCAGTTCAGTGAGTATATATCACAAAACTGTGCCATTTTCAGTATGCATATTTTTCAACTTGGCAATTACTTGAAAATAATTAAGGCTATGCTTTTTAAATTTGGCTGAGGAAATTCAGAGCAATGTTAATAAAAGCAACAAATGCAAACAACCTAAATGTTCAACAGTAGAGGATAGCTGGACAAATTGTGGTACATTCAAGCAACAGACAACTCTGCAGCCATTAAAAACCATGCTATAAAGTTATATTTATTGATCTGGAAACATTTTATGATCATGCTGCATAATCATTGGCTCATTTTGTGGTGTGTGTGTGTGTGTGTGTGTGTGTGTGTGTGTGTGTGTGTCAAAGAAAGTCTGGAAGCATAAAAACTAAAAGGATAAGCTTAGCTCTCATTATGTGGTAAGATTATAGACGATTTTGCCCATCTTTATACTTACCTGTATTTCATATTTTTCTGCAAACAACAGGAATTTATGATTTTTTTTTCTAAATCTGATAACCTTGTGTTTCATACAGTCCCTTACACATGGCTTTAAGCCCTACTTAGATACCTCAATAAGCAGGGTTTTCTATGCTACACTTAGCCACTACGTGCACAATAAAACCAAAGTACAATTAATGATAAATCCAACTATGCCATAGTCTAGTGAAGTCTTAAACAGCTGAAATAGATGATTGACAGATAGGATATCACCTCTATTTCACATATGAGGGACACAAAGGCTTAGAGGATGAAATGATTTCTATAAGAGCCACATACCAGGAAAAGCCCTGATATTGAGGGTAAAATCTTTAAGACACCAAGTGTCTTTGTCTGTTTGAGCTGCTACAACAAATTATCATAAACTGTGTAGTTTATTAAAAAACAGAAGTGTATTTTTCATGGTTCTGGAGGTTGGGAAGTCCAAGATCAAAGCAGATTCAGAGTCTGATGATGGTTTACTTTCTGGCTTATAGATGGTGACTTCTTGCTATGCCCTTACACGGGGGCAATTAGTTTTCTAGGGTCTGTTTTATAAGAATGTAATCTCAGTCAGAGAGCTCCACCTTCATGACCTAATCATTCAACCAACAGTCTCACCCCCCCAACACTATCACCTGGGGGATTAGGATTTCAGCACATAGATTTGGAGGGGTGGCATAAACATTCAGATTGTATCACAAACCCATACAGGCATAGTTAAATAGAACAATGCTAATACATGAAGACAAAAACCTTAGTACCAAGGCTAAGTCTTACAGATTTGACACATATTTACAAACTTTATAAAACAAAGAGAAAGGAATGAATGAATGGGGAATGTAATGAAACCCTATCCCCCAATGTGACTGTATTTGGAGACAGGATCTATAAGAAGGTAATAAAAGTTAAATAAAGTCATAAGGGTAGAGTATTAATACTATTAGGATTAAGAAAAAAAAAGAGCAATGCCACAGAGATGTCTTTTTCAACTGTAGCACAGAGAGAAGAGCATGTGAGGGTACAGTAAGAAGGTAGCTGTCCACATGATACAGAGACCCACTAGTGCTCGTCCATACTGCCACAGCCCCTAGAGAAGGGCTTGGCAAAGGTTCAAGTGCTCCTGTACATTCCTGAGCACATTACTGAGAGCTCCTTTGTTTTCTATGCATTCTCAGTAAGTAGCTTCAGGGGATTCTTGACTTCCCCAAAGATGTAAATCACTGTTCATTCCCTTTCTTACTAGTCACAGGTTTGAACGATATAGTGTCAGTGCTCAGAAGCCTTGTGATTTGTATAACTTTTGTATCAATGTAATCATAAGGCTTGTGATTTGCATAACTTTTGCAATGCATGATGTCTTAGGCCTTGCAAATTTATTTTACTCTAAATGTCACTATCTAAATGTAAAATGCAGCTGTAACTTAAGTTCCACACACAATGCTCTGCTGGTCACATGGCTAATGTATAGATACTGATAACTCTGGACTATGAAAGTGGATTGCGAGGTCTGAAGGGTGGGCAGAACCATTTTAGAAAGACCTTGAGTCCGGCTCTGCTCCCTGGATTCAAATTCAAAAATAAACTTTCTACCAGTTCCCTGCTCCTTTGATTTATCAAGGGAGAGCAGCCGAGTGTTACTCGGACTATAGCACACACGTCAAGAAAGAGGCCTCACTAAAAAACAACCCTGATGACACCTTGATCACCTTGATCATGGGCCTTCAGTCTCCATAACTGTGAGAAAATAAATTTCTGATGTTTAAGTTCTCCCCAGCTTGCAATGTTTTGTTATGTAAGCCTGAGCTGATGACTACATCTCCAGAGTATCAATGTAAAACCTCTCAGGAATTCTTTCTCTACAAAGTCACATTTAGACTTGAAAAGCAAATAAAAACACGATCACCCTCCTTTCCTAGACCAGTATTCTCAGCTATTCTTATATTACACTTCTAGCAAGTTTTGATGTTAGGATGGATAGATGGATGGATAGATAGACAGACAGACAGACAGACAGACACACACATACATACATAAAGGTTTTTGTCCATGGTTCCTGGCTCGTAAATCAAATCCCTCCTTAGTCTTTCGCTATAGTGAGCTTTAGACCTCAGGAAACAGAATCTCTCTCTGATCTCCTGTTCTCCTTTCAGCTGCATAAGGCAGGGCTCTGTTCTGATTGAGAAGCAAGAGATCCTCATTCCAGAGAGGGTTCTGCCTCATACTCTGGAGGAAGGACTGATGCACACAGCAGCCAAGAATCTGAACAGACAAGCCTTGCTGGGTTTCCCCACTCTGTCTATTAGTATGAGATCATGTGCTTTTTGTCTAATCACATTTTTACATGGTGGTCAGTCATGCTTATGTAATGGAGCTGCCACAAAAATCCAAAAGAATAGGGTTTAGAGAGCTTCTGGATAGCTGGACACTTGGAGGTTTTTGAGGAAGGCACACCCAGGGAGAGCATAGAAGCTTCATATACCTTCCCCCACACCTCTCCCCCATGCATGTCTTCATCTGTATCCTCTGCGATATTATTTGTAATATGTAACAGCAAATATGCTTCCCTGGGTTCTATGATCTGCTTCAGAAAATTAATCAAACCCAAAGAGGAGAGTTGTGGAAACACCAACCTAAAACCAGTCAAAAGTTCTGGAGGCACAAAAGAGAAAAAAGTATGTGTGGATGCTAGAGAAAGTGACATTTGCCCCCATTTGCAATTGTTTATACATCAATTATAAACTATTTAGCCCCTACCTATTTAACCCCTTTCTTCTTATTACATAAAGAAATTGCCTTTCAAATCGTTTCATGGCCATTTTTTTCTATACACATTTTCCAAATAAATATTCTAACTGAATAAGCTTAAAATCAGTATCCAACATTTACATCATTAAAAGTTCACCTTCTTCTTAGATTGATCTTCTTTCTAGATCTCTCTAGACTTATTGTATAAGCATTTGAGAAATCAAAAACTTCTCATTTCTAAAATGAGATGATATTCTGTCTTTTGTAAAGTTGTGTTCATGATTGTAACCTCCCAATAACTTAGTCAATGTTTTTAAAAAATCATTCCTTTATGCTGTGATACAGAGCCAAAATAAGAATAATTTGCTCAGTAATACACTCTATGACAAGGTCTCCAGACTTGCTAAGTCACATTTTGCTCTTTGCAAGGCCATTCAAATTAATACAAAAGTCGTCTGTTGGAAGATGAACATTTTACAAATCTTGTAGTAAATAAATATAGGATTTTGTTAACAAAGGTCTATCATCTGAGAATTTTTTTTAAAAACTTTTTTTATCTTATAAGAACACAAGGCAGATGTTATATTGTCAGTTAAGTGAGAGAGAGGTTTCTTTCCAACAGTTCTCAAGTGTAGAGGTTGGAGCCCATTTATTTGGGTTCACCATCTTGCATGGGCATGGGAATGTTTTTGTACCTCTGCCATACCATCTGTAAAATGGAGATAATAACAGCACCTGATGTATAAAGTCTATTGGAGGGGCTGATTGTCCCCTCCAAATCTTGTGTTGAAGTGCTATCTGCAACGTTGGAGGTGAGGTGCAAGATGATTGCATTATGAAGGTTGGTCCCTTGCAAATGGCTTGGTGCTGTTCTCTCCATAATGAGTACATTTTGCTCTATTAGTTCAGGCAGAAACTGGTTGTTTAAAAGAGGCTGGTACTTCCTCTTCTCATTTTTGCTCCAGCTTGTGCCATGTGACATGCCTGTTCCGTCTCCACCTTCTGCCATAATTGTAAGCTTCCTGAGGCCTCATCAGAAGCCCAGAAGATGCCAGCACCAAGCCCAACCACAAGCCAAATAAAACTCCTTTTTTAATAAATTACCCCAGCCTCAGGTATTTCATTATTGCAACATAAAATGAACTGGTACAGGCTGTCTTAGGACTGAATACATTAAAACAGGTAATGTACTTGGCCAATGGCCATCATTACAGATGCTTTTTGTAAAATGTTATTAATTTCTTCCAAAAGACATTCTCCATCACTTTCTACTCATGTTTACTGGGGAAACATGATATTGATTTTGAGGTAGTGTATACTTAAATTCAAGGAAATTAAAAATAGAGAAAAGAGGTCACTAGCTGAGCTTGTTGGAAGAACTTCTCCATCTATTCTATGTTACAAGTTCTTAGAACAAGACTATCTACCCTAGGAAATATGAATTATTTAAAATAGAGTACTCAGCTGGGCGCAGTGGTTCACACCTGTAATCCCAGCACTCTGGGAGGCTGAAGTGGGAGGATCGCTTAAGGCCAGGAGTTTGAGACCAGTCTGAGACCTCTTCTCTACAAAAAACACAAAAATTAGCCAGGCATGGTGGTGCACACCTGTGGTCTCAGTATTTTGGGAAGCTGATACAGGAGGATCACTTGAGCCCAGGAGTTTGAGGCTGCAGTGAGCTATGACCATGCCATTATACTTCCGCTTAGATGACAGAGAGTGACTTTGTCTCTAAAAAAAAAAAAAGGTAAAAAAGAAAGAAAAGTACCTAATATTCTACCATTTTAGAATCTTAGAGTTGTAGGTAACCTTCTAGTTTGTCTAGTCTAGAAGTTTATAATTAAGACCATCTGCTTTAGCATTTAAACTGGGACATTTGAAAATGCAAGGGCAGGTCTTGACCTGTCACAGTAACTAGGGTATAACACCAGCATTTAGTGCCCAGGGAATTCCTTACTCATAGTGTGCAGGACAGACCTGTAAAGCTTGGTAGAGTGTCACCCAATGAAGAATCATCCTGTCCCCAAGTGCCAACAGGGCTCCTTTTGAGAAACACGGGGTCTCCAGTCTCTTACTACTAGGTGTCCAGGGATCATGCAGCCTATTTGAATACATGCAAAAACATGAACTTACTGCCTCAAAAGGCCATGCACTCCACTCTAGTTCAATTCAAAATATTAGACAGTTTTTTCTTATATTGAACAATATCTATCCTCTGATCTTTATTCTGCCTGCTGTAGCCCACAGAATAATTCCTCTCTATGGTTAAGTGAGAAATAAAATTTGCAAATCCCCAAAGCCAATGTAAGATATTTACAAGTGATTATGTCAACGTTGCTGATCTAAGGAACGACAGATGCTTCTCCAAACATTTCTTGCATGTTCTCTCTCTCTCTTTTGCTCTCTCATTCTCTAAATAAAAAAGGAGACCAAAGCACCACAATTCAGAGGAGCTGTATCTACATCTACTTTGCAGTGAAAAGTAGCTTTTGCTAATGGGATATTAAATATTTTCTCACCTGGAGGCTTATTACCAGACAGACTCTTGATGAATGAGTAGTTCTCTACTGGGAATATATCCAAAGGAACTCAAATCATTCTACCAAAAAGAACCTGCAGACGCATGTTTGTTGCAGCTCTATTCATAATAGCAAAAACATGGAACCAACCATGCTGCCCTTCGAAGCTGGACTGGATAAAAAAATGTGATATATATACACAATGGAATATTATGCAGTCATAAAGAAGGACAAACATATGGACTTTGCAGCAACTTGGATGGATTTAGAGTCTATCATACTCAGTAATCTATCACAGAAATAAAGAAACAAAGAAAAGAATTCTTACTCATCAGTGGACCTTGAACAATTATCATAATACTATAAGAAAGGGATTGACAGTAGTGGGAAACTGCTGGGGGCAGGGGTTGGCAGTTGAGGGAAACTGCCAGGGGAGGGAGGGGCACACCTCACCAACAAGGGTAGCTGCATAATGAAGATTTGTATAGCTAACCCTGAATTGTACCCCACATCTTATAAATGAAATAAAATAAAATGAGTAGTTCTATCATGCCTATGTGGTAACTCTGGGTTTAATAAGCCTACTACCTTTAACTCGCGTGTATAAGATCTATACAAGTAGTGAGAAGTTTCAGTAATGTAATTAGAGACGAGAATAACATGACATCTTTGCTATTAGCCATACATATTAAAGGCAACAGAAGCTGAGAATAGTCCAAATCCAAGTCAAAGAACATGTCTACTATGTGGGCCTTGAAAATCCACTTATGTAATCTGAAAAGCAACTGAACGACGTCCCAGAGTTAGTTTTGTTGTTCTGGCTGTTATGCTTTTCATTAGTGTCCAAATTCTAAGAGCACGATCCAGAACTAGTGTTAATGGTGGAATCTTTCAGACTTGCCGAGAAAACATGGTCTTCATGCACATTAATGTTCTATAGCACTAATTTTAAAAAATGGAAACTGTCTTAATTTTATGAATCAACTATAGTATCAAAATCTGTTTGAAAAAAAGGATAGAGAATATATCCCATAGATATTTATTGGAAATTAAAAATAACAATTTTTTTGTATTTACTAAACATTTAACAGCTACCACGTTCTAGTAATATATTGTCTTACTAATACTGAGCCTACTCATGGGAACAGTATTATTACTCCCATTTACAGAGGAGAAAAGCAAACTACTAATGTTAATTAACTAGTTTATAGTCACACAGTGAATGTCAGAGATGAAATTTAAAAATGTAGTTTTGGGTCGGGCATGGTGGCTCAAACCCATAATCCCAGCACTTGGGGAGGTGGAAGCAAGAGGATTGCCTGAGTCCAGGGGTCCGAGACCAGTCTGGGCAACTTTGTGAGACCTCATCTCTATAATAGATCCAAAAACTAGTCAGGCATAGTGGCACGTGCCTGTGGTTCCAGCTACTTGGGAGGGTGAGGCAGAAGGATCCCCTGAGCCCAGCAGGTCGACGCTGGGGTGGCTATGAGTGTGCCCCTGCACTCCAGCCTGGGCAACAGAGTGAGATACCTAATCAACAAAAATGCAGTTCTTATCCCAAAGTTCTGGTTCTTCATTACTATTTTCAATTAACAAATTAAATTCAAGAGACTGTCAAAATTCATGATTATCTAATAGGGTTTTTTTTCCTATATACACAGAGTTGATGGTTTATGATCAGAAAAATCTACTAATATATTAGATATCATAAAAAAAGAAAAGAAAGTCATATAAGCAAGAGAAATATTTGAAGTAATTTAAGCATTCTTTCTTTCTGAGAAGTGTTTAAAAACTGGAAATGTGACATAAATGAAATAGTTCTCATATCATAGTTATTTATACCCACAAAAATTGGGCATAAAATAAGGATATTCACAATCTATACTACTATTTATTACTGGTCTGAAAAATTCTGACCAATGTTATAAGATAAAACTCAGAAATAAGAAGTCTAATTTTTGGAACAAAAGGAAATATATATATAATTGTTTGTAATAGAAACTGTTTGCTCCCTAAAAGCCCTGGAGAATTAACTGGAAACCTATTAGTATTCACAAAACTGTTCAATAAGAAGATTGGATGTAAGATAAACATACAAAAATCAATAGATTTCCTGTAGATCAGTGATAACCAGCTAGAAGATATAATGGAAAATATTGGAAAAACTCAATGGGTTTGTGTTTTTCAATCATTATCTGTAGTAGACATCAATAATCCTTTTTGGAGAGGGGCATTCCTTTCAGTATATCTATTTTTTAAAGTTGCAATTATAGTTATAATTTTTAAAAGGTAAGATATTATTTTTCTTCTGTAAAGACTATTTTGCTAGAAGAAAGAAAAGAGCTAAACAATGCTTTAAAAAGTTTTACTATAATTGTGAAAATCATAATGCAAGATTCTTGTCATATTCAATAACCATTTAAAAATTATTGAAGTAGTTGTAGCTACAATATTTTGTGAAAGAAGTTCCCAGGATCATTTATAAAGGTTAGAGTAAATTAGGTACTTGGATTTATTTTAGCTAAGTATAGGAGTCATTTTTGCCCCGCGAAGGAAGACTTTCAAAATGTTAAGGCCATTGGAGACCATCCAGTGGTCTATTTCAAGCCTTTTTAAAATGCTTTACTTTCATTCATGTAAAGATAACGTTCCGTTTTTCCATCTACGTGAGTTCCTTTTCTTATAAAAACAACCACGCTCCTATATTGTTTTACTGTAGCCCTGCATCAGTGCTAATGTCAAACTCTAGGATACAGAGAGGCAATGCCCAAAGAAAAGGTTTGAAAAGGAACCTGAATGCTCAGTATTACTCTCAGCTGCAATTCTTTGCTGGCACCTCATTTAAGAACACAGAGTAATGAAATCGCCATTTCTCCCATTAGTTAATAGTACCTTCACATCTTAAGGGCTGGAAGCATTACATTGTTAATTCTCTAAAAGTCCACTATCAAAAATCAGTGGTTGTATCTTTTTTTCGTATGCATAGGTTGACACAATCCCTTAAAAAAACAAACCTATAAAATATTCTTCTCTAAGCTAAGGCTAAATGTTACAAAATGGAGAGCTGTAACAGCTCAAGGTGAGTTCAGTCAACTAGTGCCCTTTTATTGATCTCTGATTTCTCCAACACTTTTCTTCTAATCCTCTCCATAATTACATGAACTGCTAGAGCTTTCCTAAAGCTGTCAATTCCTCTTGCATGCATTTTCAAATGGCCAGCGGAGCAGCAGTCTGGGCACTAGATCAAGCTGTCAATGTTCCCCACTTGGGCTACTGACAGTCCTCTTGAAGCCTCCTGGCACCTCTGTCAAGGGCCTCCCAGGGTTCTTCAAAACTCCTCTCCCTTGGAAGAGAGCAAGGAGGGTAGAGGAGCCAGAACAGTATTGATCCATTCTTTTAACATGCTAATTTGCCTGGGGCTGCTTTAGTCACTGCCAAGCTGGACACTTCTAAAGGAAACTGTTTTTCAAAGTGGAGATGTCTTTTTCAAACACTTAAAATCTGAAAACAAATAATTCCAAGCATCAGGTTCACAGTGCAATGCCAGAGTCGTTGGCCAAATACAAACAGGAAAGCTGATATATAAAAAAGGTAGCTAAAATTAATTGACGGCAACAGGAAATTTGAGAGTTTGAAACATATTTCAAACTTCTAAAGCCTGTGTGTGCATCATAACCAATTAGGATGTAACCTATCGAATTACATTAATCTTTGGGAGGAAAATTAAGGCTGATATAATTAAACTGATGTAAAACATTAATAACATTGATATTGATGAATGCTTGGGCATCTCCATAAATGATGAAAACGTAAAATAAAACTGATTGCTCATTTAATTGCACCTCTAACTGGCAACACTTCACAAAGGCTAGACAAGAAGGAGGAGTTGGGGAACTACCACATTATTAAAGTATCTTTGTTTATTGCCTTTGTTATCAGCTTATTATTTCATCAATGAAACATACAGCACAGATAAGACTACAAGACATAATTAAGTGTCTAAAGATTGCAAAGTATTACCATATTAAGTTTGTAAAATTAATTCATCAAAAGCAATGATTTGTTCATAGTTTTCAGGTCATGTATTTCTGGGGATATGTTGTTAGTTGTAAAGGAAGAAGTCGCATAAAAGAGACAACAGAACTCATAGTAATGGAAAATCCACTGTGGAAAGCAATAGCTGGGAAACGTGAAGTCTTAAATCAGGGAAGTTCTTAAGGACAAAAGCCCAAGAGAAAAGCATTCCTAACTGAGCGGTGTCTTAACTGTTCATGAGGTTGGCCCATATTTACCTGCCATGGTATTATGGGAGGAAATCAGTATTCTGTTAACCTCTGACCCCTGGGATCTAAAGCAGACAAAGGCTCAATCTGGAGCCCTGGGAGAACATAGCCAAATGTCAAACAGCAGGGAAGCGATTGTTACAGAAACATTTGGCTTGGGCGCAGTCAGCTTCATTGGGGCAAACTGCTATTCACAGAAACAAGCCACGAAGAGATAACGCCATAAAATATGAACAAAATAGAACCTTTTTCGCCTTGCTTTTAAATTGTTAGCTTTATGGGACTTCATGCTGAACAGTATGAAAAAAATCCAATTTGCTTTGAAGCACATTAGTCTGTCTAACATCCTAATTATTGTTTACATTGCCATTTGCCTTCTATTAAGAATTGAATAATTACCCAGCACTTCATAGTTTAAAAATACAAGCAAACAGGATAATCTGGGTAATTAAGAAACTGTACCACAGCTTTGTACTGGTGCAGAAAATATCTGTACACGTAAGGGAAATGATAATTATCAATCAACTTACTTCAAATGGTATTTTAAGGATTTTGAGCAATTTGAGATCTGTAACTTATTATGAAGAGGTTAGTAAGATCACGTTGGAGAAGTGTGGGTCTGTTTAAATCTATCCTGAGAAACGAGAGCCAGATAAGCAGCTGAATTTTCTCATCCACTAATGACACCAGAGAACACACCAAGTACAGAGCATTCTGCTGCTCTTTAATCCTAATAATCCATCCCAAATGGACTTTGAACAGCATCATCAAACTTTGTCAGACCATGTGGTGCAAAACCAAAGTTTTTCCACATTTAGATGTTGTTTTAACTGACCTTGCCTCCACTTAATTACACCACAATGTCTAACTATGCCCATTTTCTACCCTGTGAAATTAGTTTGAACTCCAAACTAATTGAACTTCAAAAACATTTCATGCAAAGTCTTCTTCTGCTTTATAAAATGCATAGGACCACAGACTTTCTGAAAATAGTGCTGTTTTCAAGAGTGTGTTGGATAAAATATACAGTATGTTCACATTCCCATTCTAGAAGGAATAAAGCAAAGGTTAAGTAAATTTGGAGACACTGCAGGGGTGAGCGAAGAAACAGGAATTCAAAAGACAATATTCAACCAAAAGTGAATAAACAAGCATAATAAGGAAAGGAATTACTGTTAACATATCTTTTAAAAAATTTTATCTGAGGATATAAGATGAGAAATTTTAATTGCGACTCCAGGTAGGAAGAACGATGCCTTCGTTCACAGATAAAGAAACGCAGATGAAAATCTCAGTGGTGATTTGTACACGAGGCACTTTCAATATCTATTTGTTGAAGCTATGAATGGATTCCAGCCCTGAAGTGACCTACAGCCTACTTCCTGAGATCTGACAATTCTTTTTCAAAGAATTTTATCTTCTTACTTTACAATTTTTTAAGCCTTTTGTTGGGACACTTCTAAACATTCCTAGCATAATCTGAATAGTGCCATCCCCTCCCACCCCAGAAAGAACAGCAAGATTCCAGCCGAAGCTGTCACTAAACAGACAAGCCAAGGGATTCACCAAGACTGGGTTCCTTTTCCAAAGGTCAGAATAAATGAGCAGCGGGGGCTTGGGTTGTTTTGCATGGGGCAAGGGGCCGGAGAGTGACAACCAGCCACCCTTGGGGGTGGGGGCGCATAAAAAGAACCCTGTGCAAATAGTCGACTCTCTGCCTCCCACCCCCAATCTCTGAAAGCATTCAAATCAAAACCGAATTAATTTGCATGGTGTCTAAATCACTGGGCTCTGCATAAACAGAAGGAGATTTTGGCCGGAGTTTCCAAAGGAAGCCCCTCATTGCCTTTGTGAAAGGGGGAAATGGGTGTGCTGTTTTGCATGAGGGCGAATACAGAATATGCAAATGAAGACTCTGCAGCCTGGAAAAGCAATGCTGGGCAGACAGCTGACGACCTGCATTCACCCTGAAAACGCTCAGGGTCTCCAGAGAGAGTTGTAAGCGGCACCCACATGTTTGTTTCCCAGGAAGGCAAAATAGACCCTGAATATTCATAAAATGTCCATTTAGTCACGGGACTATTAATTACCCTCCAGATCATGGAACCAAGTGACCTCACCTGCTCTCCTCCCCAAAACAGCTCCGAGGTACCCGCTGTAATGAGATACAGTGAGAAAGGTTTTATGCCCTAAGTAAGAAAGATACAGTCTCTCAGGGTCCAGGGGACAGCTGAGGCCTTCTTTAATCATTCCTTCTCACAAGCACAATAAAACTAAAGAGAGCACTGAGCCATGTTATTGGACACAGATAACCAGTTTTTAAAAAGCCAAGAGCTATAAATTGCTGCCTAATTTTATAGAAAAGTCTGAAGGATTGAATAAATAAAATGTCATTCTTCTAAGCTACCTAAATCTCCCAGATTATGAAAAACTTTTCAGAGCTGTTTTATTTCGTTTTAATTTTTACAGCCTCTAAATGACCTGCAGAAGTGAGCTCTATGTCATCTGCCAGAGAAACCACAAGGCTGATGGACCAGTGCAGAGTTCTCAAGGTTTTTGTTCTCGGAACCCCTTTACATTCTTAAAAACGATCAAGAACGCCAAAATGTTTTTGTTTATGTGAGTTTAACTGCCAATATCTACCATTAGAAATTGAAACTAATTGTTAAAGTATTTTTCAATATTGAAACATAATCATAGTAAATCCCTAGACTGGGCTCAGTGGCTCAGTCTGTAATCCCAGCACTTAGGGAGGCCGAGGCAAGTGGATTGCCTGAGCTCCTAGGTTCGGGACCAGCCTGGGCAACTTGACAAGACTTCGTCTCTACAAAAATTTTTTTAAAAAATAGCCAGGCGTAGTAGCACGTGCCTGTAGTTCCACCACTTGGAAGGCTGAGGTGGAAGGATCACTGGAGTCCAGCAGGTAGAAGCTGGGGTGGCCATGAGTGTGCCACTGCACTCCAGCCTGGTGATGGAGTGAAGACTCCAAGGCAAAAAAAAAAAACAAAAAAAAGAAAAAATCCTTTACATGTAAACGCAAACAACGTATTTTGGTGAACAAAATAACTATATTTTCCAAAACAGAAGAAAATGAGCAGCCAGAAGCAGTGGTTCATGCCTGTAATGCCAGCATTTAGGGAGGCTGAGGCAATAAAATTGTTTGAGCCCAGGAGTTTGAGATCAGCCTGGGCAACATAGTGAGAACTCATCTTTACAAAAAGTCAAAAAATTAGCTGGGTGTGGTGGCGCATACCTGTTGTCCTAGATACTTCCCAGATACTCAGAAGGCTGAAGTCAAAGAATCACCAAAGCCCAGGAGATCGAGGCTTCAAGGAGCCTTGATTGTGCTACTGCACTTCAGCCTGGGTGACAGAGTGAGACTGTGACTCAAAAAAAAAAAAAAAAAGCAAGAAAAGAAAAGAAGATTGGTGAGTGGAGTGGCATTTTTTTTTCTTTTCAAATCTCTTGAATGTCTGGCTTAATAGAGGGCAACTGGATTATTATACAGTAGTTTCTTCTTATCTAGTTTGGCTTACTAAGGTTTCAGCTACCCGCGGAGGTTTCAACTACCCGCGTTACAACACATTAAGATACTTTGAGAGAGAGACAGACCATATTCATGCAACTTTTATTACAGTATATTATTACAATTGTTCCATGTTATCATTTGTTATTGCTGTTAATCCCTTACTGTGTTTAATTTACAAATTAAACTTTACCATAGGTATCTATGTATTTATAAGCCATAGTGTCTACAGGGTTTGGCACTATACAAGGTTTCAGGCATTCACTGGGAGTCTTGGAACACATACCCTGAAGCTAAGGGGGACACTTCCACATTTGCTTCCATATTGTATTTAATAAGATATCCTACATCAGATAGTTTCTGGAAAACTCCACCATTCATTCATGACAGAGTAAGAAAGAAAAGGTAAATAACAACTTAGTACTATTTTAAAAGTTTTGACCTTGTAGACCACATGAAATGGTCTTGGGGAACCCAGCTGGACAACAGCTTGAGAACCACTGCTCTAGTACAAGGGCTTGAGATACAGAGGATTGGACCAATGTAGACAAGATCAGCCTTTTTGTCCCATTCCTTTACTCTTCCCTGTATTTGTCACCATTGCCTTCTCAGAAAGACAAAAACAAACAAACAAAAAAACCAACTTTTTTTTTTCCTTTTCATATCTCTCGAATGTCTGGCTTAAAAGAGGATAACTGGAACCCAAATGAAATGGTTTCATCGTTGGACAGACACTGGTCAAATAATTCATATTGCTGCCATATTTCTATCTAACAACAATAAAAATAAGAGTAACAATTTCTACTTACTAAGTGGCTAATGATTCCATGCACTGTCCTAAGAAGCCCTTTGTACACACATGCTTATGTGTGTGTATATGCATAATACCATACTATTGCTACCAATATGAAAATTTAAACTTGAGGTTAGGTATGCTAAGTGTCCACAATCATACATCTGGCTAAGTGGCTCAACTAGAAACTTAACCCAAGTCTCAAAATCAAAGACAGTCGTTAGCCTATTTGTACTATGTTAACTTTATGTGCTAAAGAGAATTTTGAATGTTCAGGTGTAGAGATGATTCATAAACATGATAAAAATAGTTACAATCCAACTGAAGTAGAATCATACACAAGGATATCATTAATATGTTAGTCACATGTAAAGATTTTGATGCATCAATGTTGACTCCATGAAACATAACTCCACTAAATAAATATTTGATATGAAACAAGCCACAATTTCTTATGCATTTATTCATTCATTCATTCATTCAATGAACATTTTATGAAACCTTATATGTTACTGGTTTGTTTATCCCTGACTTATGACTCCACTTACATTCTTATGATTAGGATGTTTTACTAAATTCATTTGTCCAAGATAAAGACAGAAAAATAAAGCAAGGTTAATCATTCATTTTTTTAAAACAAAAACATGCATGTATGACTTACAAATTCAACTATTTGTTCAAAAATGTTGCCAGGAAATACTTAGACAACTTAGTTATCTACCAATAAGGGAAAGGCTAAACAAAGTATAGTATATTTACTCTACAGAATATTAATCTTAAATTAAGAAGAATGAAGGAAACGATATTCTCTAATATAGAAAATATAGAATAGTGCCCATGATAGTCAAGCATCATAAAAACAAGATAACAACTAACAGAATGAGTCCATCTATTATTTTTAAAATACATGTATATGGGTATATTTGAATTGCCTGCCAAATTGTGCAAAATGATTACTTATAAAAAGTTGGAGTAAAAGTTTGAAAATAGAATGTGTGTATGTGTGTGTGTGTGTGTGTATGTATGTGTGTGTGGGAGGGTAAAGGACTTACACTTTTTACTTCATACAATTATGTATTGGAAATTTTTCTAATAAGCATGCAGTTCTTTCATAATGTTAAATTCATCAATTAAAACCCCCCAAATTAAGTAATAAAGTTCAATGATGTGGAAGTCAAACTTATATGATGACTACCTCTGCTTTGCACAGCAGTAACTGAAAAATCACTTAATCAGTCTTTCTCCTAAAGGCTCAAGTCTTAACAGAATAATTATGTCTTAATTCATTTTTGAAAGGTACAAGGAAGCTCAGTTAGGCTAAAATAAGCCATCAAATCTTGAAGACCATATTAAAAAATCCCTAACTGAGATAATTCCCATGCGATGCTTTGGTGAGCCTAAAATAGAGACCACTGCATGATTCACATTCACAAAAGAAACCTGGTCACACAAAGAAGAAAAAGTAAAAAGTATAACAGAAAAAGGACAATAATTAAGCCCTGCTCTTCTCATAGATAAGGAATTATGTTTTTCAATGATCACAGCCATGCTTCAAAGCCAGAGATAAAAAGAGCCATGTGATTCAAGCAATTGATTCTTAATGACACGATTCAAAGGTAGAAGAAAAATTTCAAAAGTGGAGAGGATATGAAACAGCATCTCTGAACTATATTTTAAATGCTTCCTTTCCATTATTTCTCTAAGCTCCTTCTATAGCATATTTGAAAAATAATCATTTTTTGACACAGCTCTCTTTTCAGAGCACAAATTTAAAATATTTCTGTTACAGTCATCTATTTTACAGCATTTCTATATTGTTCTTTCTTAAAAGAGCTTCTAATAGGACACCTTCTGCTGATATGAATACATTATATATGTGATAATACGTAACATAGGTCCTAGGTAGCTATGGCACCAACATATAGCAATTTAGCAAGGCTTGATTCCTACCCAGCTAAATTTTGCCACAGTTGTGATTATTTGGCCTTAAGAGTGACTCCATGAGAATGTTTTTACTAGTTTTACATATATATATATACTCTGAAAACATTGCGGGTTACTATTTCCCAAAAACAAATCTGGAGCTCTCCTTTCATTTTTAACCTTTTTATTTAGGCAGAAAAATAAGTTAATAAGGAATCCTTCCCTCTCTTCCTTTTGCTTTATGTTTCTGAAGTAAGGAAAACAACCCTGTAAAACATCTGGAACATTTCCTCACTGGGGGTGTGTCAGAGGAGGAGATGTCTAAGGTGGATTTTGTTTCCTTTTTCCAACAGACTGAGGAGGCCTAGACACTAGACCAACTAGAATAGTTGTGTTATCCTCTGCACCCAATCACCAGGCAAGTTCAATGGGCTGTGGTTTCAGTCATCCATTCTCCCTCAGAGGACGGGTAAGCAGCTCACATTCTTTGTAGTCCCACTGACACCAAATCAAATCATTTCAGAAAATGTTATTCAAGAGCAGAATGAACTTGCAGCTGCTTCGGCGGCGGGCGAGCCCACCATGCCCCTGCCCTCATCCTTCCTCTCCATCAGCATGCGCTGTTGGGGGTAAGACCTGCAAGAGGAAGTGTAGTCCTGTCCCCAAGGTCCCTTGAGGACTCCAGTGGACCATCAGGGTTAGATTCAAACAACAGCACACCCCAGCTCTCCCCCCAAGGGTCCTTTGTCAAACATTTAAGATCTTAATCAATCTTCACTCTGACCTCCCAGACCCCAAGGAAGATGGATGAGGAAGTAAGTGACCTTTCACCTGTCCTTCTATTTGTCCTGCCACAGTGGAACCATTGAAAAGACAATTGGGGAGGAACCTGCTTGCCAGAGTTCTGAAGATCTGGTCAGTTCTCCTTTACATTCCTTCTTAAGCTTTCTTCTTATCCTCTTTTTTTTCCTACCCACAAATCACTTTTCTCTCTTTTAAAGGAAAGTTCTCTTTCCTACAGAGAAGGAAAAAAACAAAATGACATCCTCCAAATATTATTTTCAACATGAAGTATAAAAATGTATATTATTGCTAGGACAAAGGAGAGGGATGCTTCCTATCTTTAGCCTTGACTTCCAGGAGTGGTCAGGACATGGATTTTCCTTTTACTATTTCAACTCCACACTCTAATCAACAGTTATGACACCTTGGGCACATAGTGATAATAAAAGAAATGCTAGTGTTAAGGTGTTTTATGATCTACAAGGTGCTTTTGCCAATCTTACATCACTGAGACCTCACAGCACGTCTGTAACCAAGTATAACTATTATTATTCCATTCTATAGATGAACAAACCAAGGCTCAGGGGGCTTAAGGAATGTGCTCAAGGTCATACAGCTAAATGTGCAAAATGATATGTATTTCCGTGTTTCCAATATTCTTTCGGTTACACCTGGGTGCTTCTCAGATACCAGTAACAATATCAAGGATAGGGTCAACCACTTTTATTGCTCCTAAGACTTTTACAGTCTGAGTCATCTTTAAAACTCTCACTCAAGCTTGGAATTTAAGAATCCTTTTGTCATTCAAAATTTTTCTTCCTCCCTAAATTAATCTTAAATTCTCACTTGGAAATAGTAAAAACAAATAAGCAAACAAAGTGCAAGGTTTCATGTATTTTGATAGAGTAAATCATGTTATTGGCAGCAAAACAAAAATAAAAGTAAAACAAACAAGCAAAAACCGGAGTAGCATGCTTGAAAACACTGAAGGCTTTCAAAAAATAACTAAATTAACGTTCTTCTTTGGTTAAATATCTGGTCTTGTGTTAGGAAACAGTTTGCTCAGAAATAAACTGGACCTGAAACATTCAGCCACCCCCTCTTCCAGGAACCATGTGATTAAATGGAGTCCAAGATTATTTCCATAAAGCAAACCACTAAAATGTTCAATTGCCTTTACATTCACTTTGCCCACCATCTTTTTCTCTTTTCCTTCGAATTTAGGTTGTAAAAATGTCAAGGAGTTTCACAGTGTAACAATGTATGAGTTATTGGGCTCTGTGACAACTGAAAATCAATGGCATTAGATACACCAAGATGTGCTAATGCTAAAAGTGTGAACATTTTAACAGGAAATGGAAGCCAATGGTGTTCTTTTTAAAATATATATAAGAATCTTGACATGTGAAGATGTGCAAGTACTGTCTTACAAAAACCAAAAAGGCAGAATAATTTACTCTAAAACGTGATGGGGTGTCATTGCCCTACTCATTTCACTGCTACTTCACTATGCCTGCTATGATCATTGTAATTTAGTTGCCAATAACAATGCACTCACATATTTTTTTAATAGTAATACTAGAATATACTTCAGAGTTTCAGTTCAGTACAGCTTATCTAGTAGTTGCTAAGTCAAGAGAAAACAAACAAAAATTAAAAGCAAACCATTAATCTTTATATTTAAAAAAACAACTTTAAATCCCATCTTGCAAATTTTTAAGTTTACAAATTTCTTTTTTTACTCTGGGTCAACAGGAAAGATAGCCAGTCTCTATTCTGTTTTATTTACAACGAGATTAATGGACATTCATTGACAGCTGCTCTTTAGACATAACCATAGCAAATCAGAAATGGCACTTTAGAAAAGTATAAACTATGAAAGGAGAAATGCATAACTCTATGACACCAAATTACCAAAAATGTAATTTTCTTTAGGTTATAACTGTTGATTTCCAGTCAATCAAGTGGATTACCCCATAGTTAATCCCACCCTGTCATTAAGATGGTTGAAATGCCAGACAAATTGTTTGGCAGTCAGTTATTTCAAGCTCTTTAATCACCAAATCAGATGAACCATGTGGCAATGCAGCCTACAGCTCTCAGCAACCACCCTAAGGAATGATTAATCTGATTGTTCTATACATGAGACCAGAGTGACACTGTAACTGTTTAGTAGTAACCGTAACAGGATTGGCAGCAGATACTATTGATATTCACTGAAAAACAATTACCAAACAAGACAGAAACTTGGGATAACCAAATGTTTAGACCTTCATCTACATATGACATGAGCAAGTCATATAAGGATGAATTACTCATCCCTTACTCAGATATAAAACTGCCATAAAACAAAAGACTTTACAATTGCCTCCTATACTGACAGAAAGGGGAAATAAGACAAGAATAAATTGCATACTCTGGACTTCAGGTGAGGAAAAAAATCACCATAGTAATACAATAAGCAGTAATTAACATGATAAAAATCCGTAGATTTCTTCAAAAACTCAATAACCCAAATCAATAGTAAATTGGGTCACAATTTGCTATTGCCTCTGACCACAGATCAAATAAGAAGACTCTTGTTAGCTCTATTATCACCTCCTAAGAGAAATAAAGACTTCTTCTGTCAAGATTAATTTCACTTAGAGACCCTATCAATGGGTGCTCAGGGAACAGAATGTACTTAAAACATTGTCATTCCACCTCCCCACTGGTCCATAGGCAGGAAAAAAATGGACTTTCTTTACACAGCTCGATTTTAATCAAAGGGAGGGAACTGGAAATCCTAATTTCACATTTAGATCATTCATGCACATATGCATAAGACAAGAGATATTTACCATCTTTGTCATTTTACCAAGTCTAAGACAGGAAGACTATGGCTCGAAAATGTGTCCTCCCTCTTTAAGTAAGGATCAATCAAGGCCGTTTCTTCAGCTCATTCATTTACATTTCAGAGGGCGCATCAAGCCGGTTCAAATCTAAGTGCCTGTTAGCAAATGTGTTTGGCTTTCTGCTGATTACAGCAGCATCATTTATTTTGTCAGTATTAGAAACGTCTTAGCCTTGCCACCTGGAGCTATAGCACTTACTCATTAGACCCCTCTGTCCCACCACATCCCAAGGGGGCTGCTAATTACTGGCTTTACTCCATTTAGTCTCATCTCTGATTTAATTACGTGCACGAAGCCCTAATGAAAAAAGTACAATATGGCTCCTCTTACCTTGGCATTCTCCACTCCTCTCTTCATGCCCAGCATTGCATAGGCAGTTGCCAATGGGTACCAGCCATTCACCATCTGCCCCACAGTACATTTTTGGCACATCCTTCTCTTCTGAGTTGTTGACACAGGAGCCTCGAACTTCTACCAGGGAAGATGTATCAGCCCCTGTGATGGTGTCTGGAAACTGGGCCAGGTTACGAACCGTGAGTGGACACTTTTTATAGAATACGCGAACCGATACCAGGGCAATGCAGGCCCCCACATCCTGAAATGCCAGGTAAAACCCTTTTTTGCTCAGGGGCCCTACATCCCGGATCTCAGTGTTCAGCTTCATGATTCTGTCACCAATGTCCACTTGGGTGAAGCTCTCATCAGCAGCGATAGTGTCAATTTTAGCAAACTGGCTCTCTCTGATGAAACGCTCTTTGTCATTGTCTGATTCATAGTAGTATAGGTTAAACGTCTCCTTACAAGTTCCCATGACTCCCGGAAGACTATTACAGTCCCTCAAGGTGAATTTAATCTCAATATATACCCTCTGAGCCCCTTCTCGAGTGATCCAATCAGTTCGTAGCCAGTTATTCTGGCTGGGTTCCATCACGTTGCACACTTGGTAGGTTCGAATAGGTGTATTTTTTTCATCCATAATGCTCACTTCCTCCCACTGCAAAATTCCAAAGGAAATGTATCAGTAACAAAGTTTCATCACCCAATGACTTGTCAATTACATTTTACTTTCATAAGACACCAATTATTTCTCTTTCAATACTACAGAAAACTACTGAGCACCAGTCATCACCAATAAAGCACCTTATGGGAGATAAGACAATACTTTATTGAGGAAGTGGTTTTTTTAAATTGTTTCAATCTTTTGTGTAAAATCCAGAAGCAATGGTGGAGTTACTGCTTGTGAGATCTCAGCAGTTCCTTGTGGTGGTCTAACAACCTCAAATTCACCTATTACAACAGCTACAATTTCAAGTGGCAACAGTTCAAATTTACTCATAAATGAAAAACTAGTATGTGTATTGTTTCCACCACTGAACAGAGACCTGCAAATTAAGGGCAGGAAGAGTAGAGCTTGCCAAAGGAAGACAATTATCAGTTAATTAGTGGTGCTCCTGTCAGAACTTTGCTCTCTAATACCTACCAAAAAAAATGGCAATTGATTTTTTTGGCATCATCACTGCTCTTTAAAGGGGAAAAGAAAATCCCAACTTTCTGGTTTCGGTAATTCTGGGAAGACAGAGAGGAGATGGCTGGGTTTCTCAAATATGCTGTCATTTTATAATAGTAGAAAACTTTTCAAGAGCCTGAATGCAATTAAAATGTTTGTACATGTCCTTTTTTAAAACATAATGAAACAAGAATGCATACACGATTTGCTCCTAACTCTTTCACGGATCTTAAATATAAAATAGAGCAAGTGGTATTTATGACTGAAGGCCCAAGAAACTTAAAGGAATATGGTAGCATTTTCTTTGTATTCTACTTAACACAAAGAGTCTAATGATTGGGCCATATGAATTCAGCAGATTCACTGTGACTAAAGTAACAGTTTCACTGTCATTATAACTTTTTTAAATAATCCCAAAAATAACAAGATAGTCATTTTTTTTTTTAACTAAGGAAGACAGGCATCCCACACAGTAGGTGGGTCACCTGAGGGCCAAACTTTAGCAAAAATTTGTCTCACATTAGCAGTGAGGATTCCAGCCCCACCCCAAGCCGTTATTTTCCTTACTCATAAGTTTAAGGCATGCAATATAGTTTTGAGGTTCCTACTAGCCTGGTTGTTAGACATTCCCCAATTCTTCATTAACATCTACAGTAATGCTTTGATATAGATCGGCTATAAATCAGTTTAAGTATCTAACACATGAATATAATTAGAAGAAAAAAGATTTTAAAAAAATGTGTGTTCCATAATAGCTCCACTTAAAGCTCCATTCAGTTCAATGAAGTACATAGAATCATAATGTATCTTTTAACAGGTTTCCCATTTGTGCCTTGGAAAACTATTAATGGATGGAAACGTTGCTATATGAACAGTTTCTGTGAATAAAATTCTCCATCCCTTTCACCTGCTACCATTATAAAAGTTGAAACTGGGAGGGAGAAGTGTCCTGTGGTGACTAAAATTTCTTTTTATCCAGTAAGTAATACATCACCAGTAATTTACTTATTTTAGAAAATTCAGGTAAATCCAAAAATAGATTCTCACCTTCAAAAAAAAAAACAAAAACAAAACCCTACTCAGCACGCTTCTCATCACAGAACAAATGGAATAT
Organism: Cephalopachus bancanus; assembly: GCA_027257055.1. NCBI lineage: Eukaryota > Metazoa > Chordata > Mammalia > Primates > Tarsiidae > Cephalopachus > Cephalopachus bancanus. The sequence continues at coordinate 4,948,549 of JAPVLO010000080.1, forward strand.
TGAAAAACACCTATATCAATGTACATAAAGGCACACAGGATATCTCCACAGAGTTCATATAGGATAATTCAGGTCTCACGTGAACTTTTCAGGCTGAACTTAACTGTCTAATCACATTGATCAATTCACTAGAACAATGACAAATTCTCCCTTAGTTTTATATTTTACAGTCACTGTCAGCAATTCAATAGACTTCTTTAAGTGAATATTACCAGGAAAGTAGTTTTTTGCTACAATATTGCCATCAGAAACCATCATTTTCCTCTACTCTAATGTTCTGCTTAGTTGTTCTTACTGTTTGACAATCAATCCATCCCTTGTTGATAGATAACATCCCTTCACTGTTAGCCTGAAAAAGTCTTCTTTAATTATAAAATCTAGGAGATTAATTAAACTTTGTAATTTGACACACAATTTCTCAATGGCCACTATGCATTTTTGAATGACCAATTCTATTACAAACAAATAAAATTTCATTTCTAACCTCTTAAATCAGCGATGCATAGTAATTTTTAATAGACTTCAAGACAACCAAAAGAAGTTTTGTGCCTGGAAAAAGTAACCAGGTGCTCTTTCAGCAGGTTTGGAGGAAAAAAAAAAAAAAAGATGTCTGCAGCATATTAAATTGCAATAAAAGCTTTTCCGAAACTAGATAGACCACAGACTGTACCCTAAAATGTGTCATTCCTTGATTTTATATAGGTCACATGTATATTTAGTGAAACAAGTCAGATTCTAAATCTTACTTGATGTATTTACTCTCTCTTCAAACTTAAGAGCAGTCAGTAAGAAAAATAAGGTTCATTACAATTTTAATGCAAGTACTGATATCTTCCATCCTCAGTTTTGTTCGTGGTTCTAATACATTTTAACCTACCAGGCAATACCCCTGGTATAGCCTGGGAAAGCCTCGCCTGAATCAGTGACCTTTCCAGGGTATAGGATTAACAATGAGTCTGACTCTCACCAAGATAAAGCTGTACCTTTCTTCACATTCAAAAGATGAGGGCAATTGCCTGCAATCAGTGGTGAATACAGCCTGTCTACACTGCCAGTGGCCTGCCAATCACTCCCTGCCCGCCTTTAAAAAAATAGTTTTGAGGGTAGTCTAGAATTTTTCAGCTGAGACCAAACCAGAAGCAGTCAAGTTCAGGCATAAAAACAAGAAGGCAGGGCAATCTCTGTTTTATTTCAGCTGAATTACAAGACTTGCTTTGGAAGAAGACAGAATAAAATTCTCCCACTTTCATAACTATTTTCTTGCCTAGTCTTATTTTTGAAACGCATCATCTATAACAGTTTCTATGAATAGTTATTTTTTAATCCTTTATCACTGACTCAATGGATGGGTATGGAGCGCCATGCTGGGTGCTAGCATTCTAATTTCTGCCTGGTAAAGACTCCTGATCTTTCACCCCCATTGTTTTTTATCAAATGACTCAATTATAAACTATCAAGCATGGGAAGGTGGGATGATTTGCTTAATTTCTAAAGGATTTGAGGGTTATTTCAGTCTGGCCAGAAGTCAGTTACATGTTGTACTGATTTCTTTCCAAAGCTGATTCATTCTGACTGGTTATTAAGGGGGGTAGGAGAATATGGCCATTGACCTAGTGATATTCTCTGAATCTTCCGATGGAGGCTCTGACGGCAAGTATTACACATTCCAGAAGAAATCAACAGTGATGCACACCTCATACTTTATACTCCAGCCTCCTCAATCCCCAAAGAGCCAAGATTTCAAGCACTCACACTGTTCACATTTAACACCACCAATGGACAAGCTTGGGGTTTTTCTGCATAAAGGACGTCCTGGACACGAGTTTGCATGACTGTCTCTCAGTGTGCTCAAGAGAATAGCAGCTGATTTAAGGTTGTGAAAGCAAGGTAAAGAACCACCCGCTGCTTATGTAGGTACAGTTAGACATGTTTTCTCTCTAGTACCCTTGTTTATTTCTTTTTCTCATCTGGAAGCAGAACAATTGCTCTAAAATTAACCCCATCAGGACTTCGTGGCCGTCACAGTAATAGGCATACATTCTAACTTGGTCCCCAGATCATATTTCCTGTCGGTATTTTAGTTTTAAATAGGCATCTAAGTCTATGCCTCCACCAATCTCCTAATTTTGAAACCCCTTTCTGCCCTTTTGGTTTCTAGTTCTTCCATGACAGAGCTATCCAAAGGGAGTATAGGATTTCTCCAACAAAGCGTAATTCACTTCATAGGCCACAGCGGAAATCTGACCCCCTCACCACAATCAACAAGAATCAAGCCATTAGGACTTTCAGAAAGTTGCTAATCACTCCTTTTTTACCCTTTGGATCAGAGAGCAACTCAGAACTTACCCCTCCTTCCAGAGGGCTTGCTATCCACCCAAGTTCTCCCTGAACAGATCTGGAATCCAATAAAGTAACTGCAAAAAAACAAAGAAAAATAGATTAATTTCCAATTGCAAAAAGCCAATAATACAAAAACCATTTGCCTGAGCGTTTCCATATGTGCCGAGGGCGCGCATATCCAACTCTGATCAAAACCTAAACTTGGTCTCACTTATGTAAATAATCATTACTCATTTGATCTTCTCCCCTCCTTAAATCTGCAGGTTCTTATTTATTTAACTTGCTTAGCATTTAAAATTCCATCCCAGGACTCGGTTGATTCATTTTTCTAAAAAGGATGAATAGAGAATTTCATGTACAATTCAAAAAAATAAATATATCTACGTAGGGCAGTTACACTCCAGAGCAAATTCTGCATTCATCTCTGTCTGGTATCTGCTAGAATTATTTGTTTTTGCAAGTTTCAGATGACCACATAACTCATCATAGTGACAGAGCCACAAGTGAATTCTATCTTCTATCAGAGAGTATCCGAAGGGTCATGAAAAGGCTTTCTCTCCTAACATTATTTTTTCCTCCACAGCCAAATAAATAAGCTCTGGATGTATCCGCTGCTTTTTTGAATATCAAAGTTTCAGAAAGGAGGATTGCCAGACGTGTAGAATTAGAATGCAAATACCCTCAAGTAGTCTCTCTGTCCCAGGACTTTTTAAGGACAATCGAAGCCTCGTCCTCTGCCCAGAGGAAATCGCTGGTTTGAATTTTAGGTATGGAGTGCTGCCTAATGGATTTAGTGTGTTTGTGCTACACCTTATGTGCGTCAAAGCTCAGGGGGAAGGGAGAGGAAGCCTCCAGAGCTGCCGTACCCCATTCAGGCCAGAACAGTGCTAGGGAAGGATGACATTGAAAGGGACGCAATAAATTCGAAACCTCTCCACGTTCCCCTTCCCACCAAAGTCTGCAGGCCTGGGGGTGGAAAGACCCACCTCAAAGGAACCACAGGGTTATTAATTTGATCAGTGAGGCTGGCTCTTCAGACTGGGGGAGGGGTGGGAATGGGAAGCCTCCACCCTTGCTCCTGTGCACCCCAACTCTCAATCTTACTCCCAGACCCCTGAATTCTGTCCACCTCCCCTCTCATTTCACCCCAAACTCAATGGCGTTCAAATCAGTCTCTTTCTCCTGGTTTTCCCTGAAGAGTCTGAATTCCTGGAGTCTGTTAATTATTTTAAAATGTAGAGCCTTCACTGGGTCGCTCCCGCCAGATTCAACGTGCCCCCCCCCCATTCTCTCGTCTTGGTCCCCAGAGAAAAGCCTGCTACATCCATTTGGATTTATGTAAGGTGGATTAGGGACACAAAGGGAACAATAAGACCCAATTTACAAAAAAAGGGAGGGAGTAGAAAGGGAGGGTAAAAGGGAGAAAAGGAAACGTGATGGGAATAAAAAGCAACAAAATGAATTAATTTTTAAGGAGAAGGAGAGGGGAGGGGGATAGACCCCTCCCTCCTTTCAACATTAGCCTAGGGCTCCATCAGCGCCTTTTTGTCTAGGGCTCCTAAGTTTTGCTTCCAAAAGAAAAAGCAAAAAGAGGTAAAAAGAAAAAAAACAGTCTCTACGTCTGGGGCGAGAGAGGTCTTAGGGTACGTCCTAACAAGTGTGCGAAGTAGCCAGGAGAACGCAAGACCCCCGATTCCGCTCAGGAAAATGACCCTAGGGGCCGAGGGGGAGAGCGGCTGAGATGGCACCAAAAACCACGCCAAAAGGAGGGGGGCGGTAGAAAGGGCGAAAGACGCCTCTTTCCTTTCCTCCTAAGCGGTGTCCGTGGGCAGGTGTATGCATCTCTCCGAGCCTCCGTCTGGAGAGCACTGGGTACCCGCTGCCCAGCCAAAGCTAAGTTGGTTTTTGGCTCCCTCCTTCGGAACAAGAAAAATGATAAATTGCACAGGAATGGATGGATAGATGGACGGAAGGATAGAGAGCTGGATGGATAGAAGGATGGATGGATGGATGGATGGATGGACGGACGGACGGATGTTGTGGGGAGAGAAGAGTCTGAGAACGGGATGCAAGGCTAGACGCACGCAGGCCGGAGCATACACATACGCTGGAACATACGCGCACATACACACATTCAGGACACTCGCGCGCGGACACACAATCGTCCGCTCCCACGCAGGCACCCGCGCACTCACATGCACGCATTTGCGCGCGCTCACACGTACACACACACACGCACACACACGCGCGCGCGCGCGCGCACACACACACACACACACACACAGCTCGCCTCTCTCTCGGCTCACCAGAAACTAAATGATCACCACCCTCTCCCCCCGCCCCCCGACACAGACATACAGGCACACACGATCCTCCCAGCACGTCCAAGCAGACGCACAGAAAACCAGGTATCCAGACCGGGCCGTCGACCCTGCACGCTGGTTTCAAACTAATCCGGCGCAGGATCCTGGGGCGAAAGGGACCACCTGACTCTGTTCAACTTGCCGGATTCCCTGGTTTGCAAGGTTGATCTAAGGAGCTCGCCATCCACCTCCCCCAGCCCCCCACCCCGGGGCCACGATCGCATCCCCGGGACGCGCGGCTTGGCGGGGAGGAAGGTGTCTGACGCCGGGTGCTAGAAATCAGGTCACTGACGCCTGGCGAGCGGCGCCACGACCGCTGCGCCGCGGTGGCCCCGGCAACGCGGTCCCGGGAAGCGCAGGGCTCGGAAAACTTTGCAGAAACCAGAGCTCGGAAGGCTTTGGCTAGAACCTGGGAGCACCAAGCCCCCGGTGTGCTTCAGGCCCGCCGGAGCTGGTGGTGGGGAGAACGTAGAATTTTTTTTTTTTTTTTTAATCCCGGCATTGGCTCCGGTGCATCCCCTCGGGGCACCTCCAGCGGGCCTCGCCGGGAGGATGCTGATAAACTTTGGCCTTCCATTACAAACTTGGGTAGACCCGCCGCTTGCACGGGTCACCGCCTCGGGGCAGGCTGCCCAGACGTTCCCCGCTCCCCTTTCGCCGATCCCCTCAGCTCGGTCCCTTCTCTCGCGGCTCGGGACGCACGGCCCACGCCGGGCTCCCCCCGCATCCACCGGCCCTGCGCTCCTGAGCACCATTCATCCGCGGATCGTCCCCTCTCGGTCCCCGACCTTTAAAGGCTGCCCCGCTCTTACCTTCATTCGCGGGGTATACCCTGGAACCGGTGACAGCGTCGCAAATCCCGAAGAGAAACGAAAAGAGGACGAAATAGAAAATCCCAGCCATGGTTCGCCGGTGCCAACGCTGCTCCTGCCGCTTCTATCCCAGTGGAATAAATGCTTAAGTTAGGAGTGCAGCAGGCTGAAGACATTGCCAAGGGGGCGGGCCCGGCCCGTGACGTTCGCCCGCCAGTCCGGGCCCCGCGGCCAATGGCAGGACGGACGGGGAGGTCTCGGCCCCGCCCCCGACGCCCGGGCCCCGCCCCCGCCGCGCCGACCCCGCCCCGAGGCCCCGTCCCTTCCAGGCTCCGTGGGGCGCGCGGTCCCCCGGGGCTCAAGGGGGCGAGCTTGGCTGGGCCCCCGCTCCCGCCCCGCCGAAGGAAGCCGGCGGGATCCCCCGCGTCGCCTCAGGGGTCGAGACCCTGGACGGCGGAGGGAGCTGGGAAAGACTTTGCATGGACCGGGGGAGCCCGAGAAAAGGCTGGTGACCTTTTCTCCCCCACCACCGGCGGTTTGAAATGGAGGAAAAGGCCCTTTGATTGGAATAAAATAAGTGTAGAGTTGATCCGCCCTTGGCGGTCGCACCTTTCCTGAGGGCTGGAGCGTTGGCGCGCCGCGCTCCGGGTCCCGGGCTGCACACGCGCTCCTGCCGCCGCCGCCGCCGCCCCGTGGCACCTTGCCCCGTCGTGTCTTTATGGCACCCCTCCCTCCGAAAGGCTCTTTGGGGGGAGTTTTGCGGCTCGATCGCGCATTTCTTCCCTGGCTTCCCAGCCGCCTGCCTGGAGAGCGGGGACCTACTCCGGTCCCCGACGTCCAGCCTGCATCGGGGCGCAGTCACCGTCTCCGGAGACGCAACGAATGACTTTCGAGCGGCAGGGACGGCCCGGCTGGCCGGGTCCTCGCGCGCACGCCTGGGTCTCGTCCCGGGCCCGGGACAGGACGCCTGCCGCGGCGGGACGCCCCGACGCGGCCTGGGGGCGAGGAGCCTATTGTGTGTTTTCGGGAGCCGGGGGCTCGCAGGATTTGGAGCCCAGCCTCGCGATTCCGGGGCGGGGGCGGGGAGGTGTGGAGGGGCAGGGGCGAAGGGCTGAAGTGTGAGCGCAGGGACCTGGAGCTGCACCGACAGCGCAAAGGGGGACGCGGGAGGTCCCCGGAGCGCCTGCCGCACCTCTGCGCTCCCAGATGCGCTCCCCTGCGCCGGCCGGGACAGCCCTCACCGCCCCGGGAGACAACGTCGGGCAGCCGGACGCGCAGAAACCCGCGCCCTGCTCCGGCCCCTTCCCCTGCCTCGGCTCCTGCCCGAGCGCCGCCGCGGGTGTCACTGTCAGCCTCCCCGGGACCCTGGCACCATCGGGCCGTGGTCTGTCCCCCGATGGCCCGGCCGTGCGTGCAGTCAGCCACCTGAGCGGACCGGTCCTCAACGCTACTCGGTGCATTTCCCCAGGCGTGTGAAGGGACCCCGAGCCCTGGCGACGAAGCCTCTCTTTCTCTTCCTAGGCCTCCCCTCCTCCGGCTCCCTCCGGGGCAGGGTCGAGTTTTCCCGGCCAGCCTGGGTCCCAGCCGCAGGGCCACAGCGGGGTGGCAGTCGCGCCTCTCCAGCCCCGGCAGCGGCTCATCGTGAACCAACCGCGCCACCTGCCGGCCGGACTCGGGAGTGCGCGGCCCCGGAGGAAGGGCGAGCGGACAAAGACCGTATCAGGCAGCCACGCAGGGAGGTGGTGCGTGCGGGTGGGCTTCATTTTGATCCAACCCGTTCGCGTCCCGCGCGCCGGACAGCTTCTGCAGCGTGGCGGCGGGCGACAATCAAGAGATCGCGGGAGCCTGTCGCGCCTCTCGCCCGCTGGATTCCGAAAGATGGACTCGGAAAGCGTTTCAAGGAGAAACTCGCAGCAACCCACGCTGGAGGGAGACGGCTTGAGCAGCTGCTCTCGGAAAAGCGGAATCCTACATCAAGCGGGGATAGGGGCTGGGGGCGGGGTGGGCAGTTAGGGCGGCGTGGAAAAGAGGCCAGATCGCCAGTCATCGGCCACCGATTCAGAGCATCGGCCTCCGCAGCAGATCGTGTTTCCCCTTGTCCCCTTGGCTCGAGAGCTGCACTGGTTTCCTCAAGCAAACTCAGACCCGGGCTAATAGCGGGGGAACTTTTGCACAAGACGAGCGCTTGGCGAGGCGCTGGGCGGCAGCTGTGTGAGTCGGTGGCCCAGAGGAACAGCCCGTGAGACTCCGGGCATTTCGGTGTCTAGGTGAAAACCTGCTGAAATGTCACCGTCCAAAAAGCCTACTGAAATGTCACCGTCCAAAAAAGTGGATTTCAGTTATTGTAGCTACTGATTTTGCACCAGTAAAAAGGAGGGGAGATTTGCACTCGGGGATATAAGTGTGTGTGTGTGTGTGTGTGTGTGTGTGTGTGTGTGTGTGTGTAAATTATTTAAAATAGCTGCAATAAATCCCTTTAAGAAATGCATTTCTAAGTTCTTTCATGTGTCTTTCTGAGTTTTACAGGAAAAGAAGATGAATGTTGGTCCCTGTCATTTGACACACAGATTCAAAAAAGAAAAAAGCAATCCGAAATCTTAAAAAAAAAAAAAAAAAAAAACCCAAACCAAACACGTTTTAAACAATGCATGCTGGTTGCCTCTCTGCAGAAGCTTGAATGTTGCATGTATGTGCAGTGGAAATGGGAAACTGCCTGCATTGTTAAAAACGGTAAAATTTCTAAAACATGTATCTTTTTTTCTCTAGGATATGCACATCGAATATTAAACAAAGTCTTTCCAGACACAGCTGCCTGAAAGCAAGGCACCATTTGCTAGGGTACATTCATTGATTTTTCCCTTTTTTCTTCCTATCTTTCATTTCGGGTCCCAAAGCAGCCCAATAATCAGGAGAACCAAGAGGCAGGAAATGCTAACTTGGAAAAACTGAACTATAACTTCTTCGTTAAAGCCTTTCTAGGCTACAGATCAGAAACAAACTGCTGAAAAGGTTTCTGTCCATTGTGTCTACCTCGAGGAAAAGTGGTTTAACCTAACAAACACAATTCCTTGTGAGAACAGAAGAATTTAAAAATGTTAGTGGCCTTTGGTGCACCATCAATGCAGAACACCCCCACAGTATCGAAAAGCAGTTTTCAAGTGTTTGAGTGTTTACAACAAATCAGTGGAGATATTTTCAAAAACTACCTAAAATCCCCTACTTTCAAAATAAAATAGCTTGACTGTTTTGAGTAGAAAAAGCTTCTTACTGTTGTTAGAATTTAGGTTTACTTTGAATCCACTAAGGCACATATCTAACTATATCTGCTTGTAAGTGTAATAAAAACAGTAATTAAATAATTTGAAAACGTTGATATACTTCTTTTTGGTACAACACCTGCCACAAAGACTTGAACTATAAAGTACATTGTAAATGCCAAGTTGAATTAAGCTTCAATTGCAAAGGTATTTCCAATCTGTAGAAGACATTTTAAAATAGCACCAAACACCTCAGGGTTTCCACCAAATTGGAAGGCCAGTTTCACCAAAGGAATGAGAAAGAGGCCTTTGACCTGTGGACAAATAAGCAATAATACAGAGGGTGTGTGAAAGACTAGAGAGAGGGTGAGAATGAGATGATGCGTTCACTTTGCTTTTTTCTAGACACTGGCACAATTTCTCGCTAGTTTACCTGGACTTCCAGATGCCAGTGTTTATTTTTTGTTTGTTTGGGTATTTTTGTCAATAAAATGGAGCATAACAACAGTGTTCCACAGACTCCCTGTGTTGTTGAGAACCACGTTTACAATTCAGACAAACTTGGTTTAATATTTTATCTGGCCTTTTGCTAGCTGTGTGATTTTGGTAAGTTATTTAACCTTTCTGAGATATGGTTTCCTCATTTGTGAGTTGTAGGTAGGTAATGTTATAGACTTCTTCTAAATATCGAATAAATTTTGTAAAACTCGAAGTACAGTATCAGGCATAGCATAGACAAATATTAGTCTTAAATAATATTTAATAATATTAACATTATTAAGTGGGAAATCATTTGTTCAGCTTGAATTGCCCCTTCTACAAGGAAACTAAGCACTGGGATTTCCTCTGGTGCTCCATGAGAAAAGAATTATTTATATTATCAACTCCTGGAGTTAGAAGGGGAAATACATTCCAAACTCTGTCCTCTTTCATTGTTGATGTCTGACCATACACTCAACTTTTATATTCCTAAATGATTCAACTGGATTTGGACTGAGAGGTTCTACTTCTCTTCAAATGTAAGAGTTCCCAAAATAAGTAAAACAAGATGGAAGGAATCAAAAGTCCCACAACCAGGTGATGATGAATAACTGTATCTCCAATGAATGAAATTTCCAACTTTGTTAGAAACTGCTTCTACTACAAGCCACCATCTTAAATGTAGTCACATTGGGTGGGCTTCCTGAAGCCCCTAGGAAACCCAATTGGAGATTTCATCCTCTGATGTCAAAGTTTTGATGCTGTTATCAAATAAGAAGCAGGACCCTTATGAGCCCTTTACACCTGAGTGGGGAAAAATGGCTACAGAGCAGAGTTCTTGATGGATAGAAAGGAGAAAAGACAAGACAAATCCAGAAGCCTTTCCACTGACTGAGGTGGAGAGGAGCAAAAGGGAAAGTTGCAGTTCTCAGTGAGGCAAGACTTATCTGAAACTTTCTTGGGTGCTGTTCCTAAATTCTATTCAATTGTCACAAACATTTCTCCAGCCAGGCTCAGTGGCTCATGCCTGTAATCCTGGCACTTTGGGAGGCTGAGGCAAGAGGATTGCCTGAGCCCATGTGTTCAAGACCAGCCTGGGCAAGTTAGCAAGACCACGTCTCTACAACAAATAAAAAATTAGTCGGGCGTGGTGGTGCGCACCCGTAGTTCCAGCTACTTGAAAGACTGAAGCGGAAGGATTGTCTGAGCCCAGCAGGTCTCAGTTGTGGTGGATGTGAGTGTGCCACTGCACTCCAGCCTGAGCAACAGAATGAGACTTGGACTCAAAAAAAAAATTCTCAAATGCCTACTATGTACCAAACAGCACATGTTGAAGACATCAAAGGTTTTTTTCTTAGCCCTGATCAAATGTGACGCCCACTACTTGGGGATGTGGGAGCTAAGTAGGAGCAGTATGTGACACTTCCATCTCCTGAGGCCTGAGAGGGAAGGGGAAAGAGAGAGAGACGGCAATGCAAAGGTACGCAGTTCAGTCCTGCAACAACTCTACATCTCCCAAAGCAGCATTTTGCAGAGACAATGAGTCCTTCTGGATGAGAAATTAGAGGGGATGATTGACAGCTGTTTGGGGCTGCATTAGGAAGATGAGTTAAACATCAGAACTATTTTAATTTTTAGGCATGAAAGTCATGCCCCAAAAGAAGTGCAAAATGCATTTTCACTTGAAACCTTTCAATACAATACCTATGAAGTGAGGTTCACTCATTCTAATTCAAAATCCCAACATAAAAGTTGCAAGTCACTGCTATTAAATACTTTAGCTATTAAATATTAGAATATTTAATGGTTATGTTAATTTTGTGGTTATCAAAAAACTTTTGAAATTCTAGCTTTTTATGTTAAAAAACAAATGGTAATATATGTATGTATATTTATATATATATATATATATATATATATACATGATTAACATAAACCTGGCATAATTTTTTAGTCATTTTAAAAAAAAAAATAATTATCCGATCAGAGCACCAGTTTATGAAAGCACTGCAATGCCCTTCTGAAAAACAATGTGTGATTGCAATGAAATGTAACTAAGAAAGTAATATGACCATGAACATAATTTATAATTTACTACATAATGAGATTTAAGCTTAGGAAACTAACTTTCCCTTCCCCCATCGTAGTCTAAAGCATTTACAGAACACTTGGGTTCCAAGTATTTACTTTGTAATTTTCTAAAGATGTCTAAAATGTCAGAAAATGTATTTCTTTAGGTACAGTACAAATCCTTTGAAATTATATTTATATTTATATTTTCTTTCTCTAACCTAACCATTTATTCCAGTTAGTAAATAAGAAAAGTCATCTTTCTGCAAAAGATTATGACTTTTGACTATTTATGCAAATGGACTAAAGAGGAAAGTCAATTAAAACTCCAAGAAACATAGTATAGGCTTTTAAAAAAATTATATAGTACTTGTCTCCACTGTAAATTAATGAAGTTATTTGAAAATAAACTCATTAAATAAAGAAATACAAAAGTGAGATTCACAAATATGATTTGGTTAAAATCGACATTATTCTGGGACTTTCTGAACATATTATATTTAAAAACAATTAAGAATTCATATAAAATGTGTTAACTCAGAACAGACATATATCACACAACTTTAAAATGTACTAAGCAAGCCAGGCTCGGTGGCTCAGCCTGTAATCCCGCCCTTTGGGAGGCTGAGGTGAGTGGATTGCCTGAGTCCGCAGGTTCAAGACTCGCCTGGGCAACTTAGCTAGACCTCATCTCTACAATAAATCAAAAAATTAGCCAGGCATGGTAGTGCGTGCCTGTAGTTCCAGCTACTTGGAAGGCTGAGGCAGAAGGATCGCCGGAGCCCAGCAGGTCGAGGCTGCGGTGGCCTGGAGCTTGGCACTGCACTCCAGTCTGGGTGACAGAGAGAGACTCCAACTCAAAAAACATAGATAAATAAAGTTAAATTAAATTAAATTAAATGTAGTAAGAAGCCCTCACACTCAGTGATATATGGAATCACTTTCTCTTAGATCTTGACGATATCTGCACAGATAAACTGGCTTAATTCAGGCAAACAATGTGTTATTTGAAGTAGGAAGGTAAAAAGAAATTCAGTTAGTAGCGGATCATTTGACTCAAACTGACATTTAAAGAGTATCAATTCAACCTTTTAAAAAAATTCAATTCTTTCTGTGTATGCACCCCAGATTTTTCTTTTCCTGGGCAGTGAAGGAGTTAAAACTTAGGCATTAAAATACAGAGGATGATATTTCCATACCATTTATTGTGGCCTGTATTTAAAACAGCCTTTTAAGAACACCTTTGATCATCTCTAGCTGGATTGGAGGCCAAGTTGTACCAATGTGGGATACAGTTTTATCCTATATAAAATGTGTGTACATTATAAATATTACAGGATTTATCTCCTGAGATTTAATACTTCACTTTGACATTCAGGATGAACATGTGGTAGGATACATATGTAACTACCCTTTACTATCACCTTTATATCCTGAGACTCTGAATTAAAACAAATTGGAAACCACACATGCGCAGGTGATTATGAGAGGGATTCCAACATACATTAACTTTAAGAGGAAGGTGCTGTCCCTGCAACTTCAACCTGCCTATTTATATTACATTAGACACCTATCAGAGGTAATTGAACATTGGCAGGAAATTAATCAAGTCTGTTCCATTAAATGCTCAGTTTACTGCAGCTCAGTAATGCGGGACCCCATTTCCTCTGTGTGTCTCATTATGTTCTCATTTGAAACTTGTATAGTTTTTCACTCGGTTTGCTGCAATTTGAAATACTCTGATACTTGCCTAGTTGTATCCATACTGTTCAGCAGGTCACCCTAGTCAAGCTGCTCAGTGACCTATATTTGCATTGCAGAAATCACTGTAAAAGTAGAAATCACAGTGACCCACAGAGGTGGTGATGATATTCAGGATGCTGTGGGTCTTCCAACTTCTAGCTTTCTTTAGCTATATACTTTCACCACTGCACAATATGTATTAGTGTGTTGTAGACAGCCAGCCATCTATTTATAAACTTGGGTACTTGCTTTAAAAACCCGACTTAGGTTAAGAATAAGATTAGCTAGATTTGAAGCTCTTATCCATAAGTACTTCACATGGTTAACAATCACTGTGGGTTAGCCCTCAGTCTGGAAAGGTCTGTGATTTAGAACCTTCCTCTTGCTGTATTCTGATTTAATCTGCTCAGTTCTCTGCTTTGTCCATGTCCACCTACACACAGCTGTCCATTTCCCTGCAACCTTTTTGTTGTCAGTCAAGTGACAGCCCTGGATGGAACCTTTGTGTGTCAAGGCCTCCTGAGGCCCAGTACTACATTTAGATGGAAACGGAGGGGGTGACAGGAGCACAAGGGATTCTTCGAAAGCTGCGGGTGGGAGACTTCTGGTGGGAGGGTTTTGGCGCACAGCTCCTTCAGAAACTGCTTCGCTGGTTTCTCAAACACACACAAAAATGCAAACACATACACCAAACCCCCACATCTGCAGCCCAGCACCAAAGCAATGTAAAATCACCCTGGTAAGTCAAGCATTCCAAGACTTGTCGAGGCAACGAATAAAACATCCTTGCTGTATATTAACAGGGGTTGGAGCCCCCAAATAGTTTCTCTCCTAATGTGAGTGATAAGATGTGATAATCCTTTCTTGGATTGACTGACTCTTAGCTGACCTGTAAGTACTAACATCTCTTCCTAAAATTACTTGGGAACATTTGTTTTTACTAATTGGAAAGGAGCTGGAAGAATGTTCTGTGTATTATTTTGTACAGATTTCACCCCATATAATTTAATGTCTTAATATTGAAAAGAGGTTGCATTCTATAATGTGAAGCCCCACTATTAAGACGTTTCTATTTGTACAGTAGCTTACTTCTCTAAAAAGTCAGATAGGTCATTAACACAAATTAGATTTTGATCTCTAGAAAAAGAGCCTGAATTAAGACATAGGCCTATTCTAATTACTTTGTTTTTATTTGGTGCCATCTGTGTTCTGATTATAGTCTTTTGACTTCAAGAATGATCAGCTTAAGTTTCAGTATCTTTAAACAATTTTTTCCAAGTTTACACTAAAACCACCAGGAACCCTGATATTCTCTTAAAAAAAAAAAAAGCACATTAGTTTTCACCTTATCACTAGAAAGAAAACGAGTTTGTCTCTGCTTTAATTAAGGCTCATGTCACCTAAAATATTTAACATAGTACAAGATTATGTATTAAAATTTACGTTTTGTATAAACTATACTCAAGTTTTACTTTTCTTGTGTTTCTATTTCTATTTTTCTCTTTTTTAGAGATTGCAAGGTATAAAAGTAAGAACTGTAAATGATATACATTTGAATATTATAGTTTATCTTTCTATATACATTGTCTGTTTTGCTGTCTGTCTAGGAACACCGTCCCTTGTAAGAACTGGGTTTCTCATCTAGTCAAGCAAAAGGCAAGCAGCAGTAGTTGTTCAGGAACAAGAGTGTAACCAATAAACCTGAGCAAATAGCTTTATAACCCTGGAGCTTATTTGAGATGTTAACACAGATGCTTGGCAAATCCATGGGGAATGTTTGGCAAATGTTTGATTCACCAGTGCCTTAAACTTGTTAAGAGTAAAGCTAATAATTACTAACAAAATAATGTTGTGATTTTTTTTCTGAACATGGTTCATTTTCAAAAAGTGCTTCGTTTTGATATTTGGTATAAAAATAGAAAAAGTCTAAGAAAAGTATAGAAATTTGGGAAATCGGTATATATACACATAGTACTGAAGAGTTGCAAAGATAGTAAACATTCTAACTTCTAAAATTAAAGCTATGTTATTGATTATTCTCGGTTTCACATAGATCTTTCTTCAAAGATAATTTACCTATTTATAATTCTGTAATATGTTTTGCTCTCATGTTCTGATAAAACATATGCATAATTTAAATCTAATATCACTTAGAGTTCAACATTTTTTGACGGTTGATTAATTTTCAAAATGATGAAAGTGGTGAAAAACATAAAATAGTACTCAGAATTAATATTTTAAGGCTCTGGAAGTCCCCAATAAATTATACTTGGTTATGCATAGATATGGGCTTTTAGCAAATTGTCTTCTTGTTAAGATAATGCCAAGTATAATATTGGCCTTTAGAATTCAATTTGGGTTGGTTTGGTGTATTTCAACTCAAAGTGTACCTGGAGATTATCTGTACAAATATCACACACATGTGCACACACAGGCACAAACTCATACAAACCCAGAAGTACTTTCTGTAAGCCACTGAGATTCCTTATTTCCAATATGATGCCAGCTAAATAGCATTCTTAACTTCTAACTCAAAATAAAAGCAATTTATATGAAGGAGGGAGAAGGATGTTGATTGCTAAAGAAAAAATAGACTTCTTAAAAATCAGCACCTATCTAAAATGTCCCTTTAAATCTTAAAATAAGCTATTGATTTTTAAAGTCCTTGTTATTACATTTTTCTTTAATTCTTCATCATGGAAAACATACATTTTTTTCTATGGATGTTCAGTGAATTTAATTTGGGAAATAATAACCATAAAAAAGAGGTTCCAGAATATATGCTGTGTGGAGGGTATTTCTCTACATTTGTAATTATAAATGATTAGGCTGTAACTAATTCATGAAATAAAATTGAAGTAGCTGGTTATGAAAATTTCCCAGAACTTTGAAAAGGTTACATCTTTTCTGTGGTCACGTAGAATTTACATCAACTTTCTTTATAGGGCCCATTCATTATAGCCACTTGGGGAATAAAAGTAAATTTTTACACAATTACTTGCTTGTTACCACACCAAAGTGAATGGCCTTGGGTTGTACCAAATGTGCCCACTGCTGTAAACAAAATATCTCATTACATTTTTCATTGTCTCTGCAGTTAACTTTTGATTTCAAGAGCTTGAAGATTGTTCTACAGAGCCACAGACACTTGCTTCTTCTTTTAACTGATTATTTGTCCCTGACAAAGAGAAGAAAGGAATAAAACTAAAAACAAACACAAACAGCTTTGCTGATTGTTAGCAACTGGGCTTAAAAGTTTGATAGTTTAGAATAGTCAAATTTGTGATCAAAAGGAGCTTTAGAAAAACAAATGCATTTAGCTTTTTACCCTTGTTCTCACTTTTTCCAGCAATCAAGGATAATTTAGAATTGGCTGACCTTTAAAAGATATTGTTGGAAGTAAGCATTGTATAAAACTCCATTTATGAATACATGGATATGGCATAGTAGAGTCACATATAGATTTAATGTTGATGGTTTTGCCCATTTAAGAGTAATCCTGATTGCCCATGACATGTGACTTGCAATTTTATTAAGACCCAAATTTAACTTATGTGCTTTAAGGTGAAAAGAGGGGAAGGAGTAATTTAGAGGACCCTAGCTGATAGCTCAAATTCAACTCATCTCTGCTGTCGTGTTCTCTGCTCCTCATCATACACAGTAATTCTCTTTCCATTCATTACATTCTAGAAGGTGAATGTATGCCTAAGTGAGAGCTTCAGTTTCCTCATCTGTAACATGGGGCTAATAATAGTACCTAGCTGAGGATTGTTATAGGAGTTAAGTGGGATGGTCTATATACAGAGTGCCTGGCACTAAATGATTGTTTGTTGTGAATATTTTTGCACCTTAATTTGTTGTTCAATGGGTGAGCTCATATCTAATTTCACTAAACCACTTTTTAAAAGTTGGACTGTACATGCCTATTATTTAATAAAATTGAATGATTTTTTAAAAGAGCTTTACAAGTACTTTTCTACCAAGGAGCACTGCTTCTATTTGTCATTAGTCTTTTTTTTTTCTTTTATTGTAAATTGACAATTTATATTTGGATATACTTATGGAATACAAAGCAATGTTATTATTTATTAATACAATGTATGATAATTGAATCAAGCTAATTAACATATCTATAGTCTCAAATAGTTATTTTATGGTGAAAACATTTGAAATTTACTCTCTTGGTCATTTTGGATATATACAATACACTATTATTAACTATATTAGCAGTGCTGTGCAACAGAGCTAAAAAAACCCACTATTCCTCCTGTCTGAGATTTTGTACCCTTTATCTAACAGGTCCGTATTCTCCCCACCCTCCAGCCTCTGGAACCACCATACTACTCTATGCTTCAATTAATTTGATTGTTTGAGATTCCACATATAAGTGAGGAAATTCAATATTTGTCTTTATGTACCCAGTCCTATTTTATTTAGCATAATGTTCTTCAGTTCCGTCAATGGCATTTCCTTCTTTTTTGAGGCTGAATAGTATTTCATTGTGTGTATCTATCTGTCTATCTATCTACAATGGGGACCCAAAAATATTGGAATTTATTCATAAAAAATTGAGTATTTGTTCTTACATGTTTAAATGTCAATCACTTTCAAAGTACTTTTCATTTGATTCAATACACCTATCAAGACACTTTTTCCACTGCTCAAAACATTTTTGAACTAGTCAGTTTTGATGCCTTTTGGTGCTTCTGTTGTTTTTTTGTTTCACCTCTTCCACATTGGTAAAATGTCTCCCTTTGAGGACTTTTTTCATCCAGGGAAACAAACAAACAAAAAAAGTCACTTGGGGCAAAAGCCAGTAAATAGGGAGGGTGGGCCATGGGGGTCATGCCATTTTTGGTTAAAAACTGCTGAACACTCTGTGGTGTGGATGGGTGTGCTAAATCACACATTATGAAATGGGCAAACATATTGAAAGAATCTCCAAAAAGATTCACTGAAGGTGATTGCAGTGTCTCAACACTGCTGTGACACTGATGGCAATAGGTTCCTAGATCATTTGCCCAGCAGAAGAACCTATTCTACAAGGGGCCTGCCCTCCAAAAGATAACTCCTGTTTTTTGGGTACCACTTTGTATCTTTCGATAGATAGATAGATAGATAGATAGATAAGATAGATAGTGAGATAGATAGCTAGACAGATAGATAGATATCTTTATCCATTCATCCAATAATGGACACTCAGGTTGATTCTATAACTTAGCTGTTGTAAATAGTGCTGCAATAAACATAAGAGTACAGATAATGCTTTGATGTATACATTTCAAATCTTTTGGCTAAATATCCAGAAGTGGGATTGCTGGTAATTCAAATTCCAATCCATATGATATTTCAGATTTTAGTTTTTTGAGGAATCTCCATACAGTTTTCTGTAATGATTGTACTAATTAACTTCCCCACCAATAATGTACAAGGGTTCCTTTTTCTTCACATTGTCATTATTCTTTTATCAGAGATTAATGCACTTTTAATCTGTAGGGAATTATCTTTTTCCCATGTAATGTCTCCTGCAAAGATTATTTTGTTTTTATATTTAGACATTTTATAATGTAGGCTTCATCTTTTGCAGAATGTGTGTGTGTGCATGTGCACACACACTTCTTTGCATGTCTGTCATAAAGTGTGAACCACAACTTCTTTTGGATATCTGAAATTTGCATTGAAATGCAGATATCAGTCAAAATTACTTTCTTGGAAAAAAGATAATACAATGTTAATTAACAGGAAGTGTATTCTGCTTGTAATATAACAAAGTAGAGAATGGAAGTCAAACAATTTAGATCAGGGTACTACAAGAACCTGTTAAACAATGAAAGGAATATCATATTAGAAAGCAAGAGTACTAGATTTTGTATTGTTTGATTTTGGTTAAGTAGTTGCACCTCTAAACTTTAAGTTCCAATCTAGATCGTCTTGAAGGTTCCTTTAATCTCTAAAATTACATAATCCTACTTCTAGAAATTTCCACATTTTTTTCCTTGGGGAAGAATAAAAGTTTGCATTCAATTACTTCAAAGTAATTTTCTACTATTCATAAGCAAAGTAAAAATGGAACAGATTGTATGCAACTTGATGTTTTTGTATGTAAATCCTTTATTTTCCATAAAAATTCTATAAGGAGAATAGTTAAACCATATTTTACATTTAAAAAATGTGTTTTCCTAAATTACTTGTTTAAAAACTCAAATTTATTGAAAAACATTAAATGCTCTAACCTTTGTTATAATGGTAACTTTTATTATGTTTATGAATGCAAGCTTATGAATTCATAAGCTAGAGGGTCTTCATAAATAAAACAATCTACTTAGATCTGCATGTTTCAAATAGCAAGGCAACAAGCAACCAACAGATGGATGCATTTTTAATTAGTCAATCCATTGCTATCTTTTGGTTAGAAAATTATCTCGCAGGTTGTAACAAAATTTTTCATTGGGTAGAAAAATAAGTATAATCTCAGAATAACAGGTTTTCTAAAAAAATATATATTTCAGTACTTTGATAGCCTATTCAGATTTTTTACAGTAATAAATTAAACTAAATTATTGCTGGAAAAACAAGGCAAGCAAAATATTTTGAGATTAAATCTGAGAGATGAATAAAATTGCCATCAGTATCTAGTTTCTTTTCTGCTTACCAATTTTAACCTGAATTAAGTCCATGTGATTCAATTCATTTCAAGACTATGTTAGCAATACTGTAAGGGAAAAATCTACAATATTATGCTTCAATTTTTAATTTGCATGATGCTGACAAATAACTGGGAAAAGATGCCCCCCCCCTTTTTTTTTTTTGAGTTGGAGTCTCACTCTGTCACCCAGACTGGAGTGCAGTGGCCGCTTCCGGCCACCGCAGCCTCAACCTGCTGGGCTCTGGCGATCCTTCTGCCTCAGTCTTCCGAGTAGCCGGAACTACAGGCAAGGCCACCATCCCCAGCTGATTTTTTTGATTTATTGTAGAGATGAGGTCTCGCTGCCAGGCGGGTCTCGAACCCATAGGACTCAGGCAATCCACTCACCTCAGCCTCCCAAAGGCGCGGGATTACAGGCTGAGCCACCGAGCCCGGCGCTCCCCCCCCCTTTTTTTAATTGCTATAAAAATGAGAAGATAATATTTACCAAGGCCAGTTTTGGTAGTTCAACTTGTAATCCCAGCACTTTGGGAGGCCGAGGTGAATGGATTGCCTGAGCCTGCAAGTTCGAGACCCACCTGGGCAACTTGGTGAGACTTCGTCTCTGCAATAAATCAAAAATTAACTGGGCCTGGTAGCGCACGCCCGTAGTTCCAGTTCCTTGGAAGGCTGAGGCGGAAGAATCGCCAGAGCCCAGCAGGTCGAGGCTGCGGTGGTCGGGAGCATGCTACTGCACTCATGGGGGCAACACAGTGAGACTCCAACCCCCCCCCAAAAAAAACCCCAACAAAACAACAACAAAATATTCACCCAAAGAAGCTGGAAGTTAAATTCTTAAAGGTTTTCAGAGAATTTGGGGGGTAGTCCACAATTTTAAATGGCTAATTTTTAAAAAATTTTTTTAAGTTGGAGTCTCACTCTGTCACCCAGACTGGAGTGCAGTGGCCGCTCCCGGCCACCGCAGCCTCAACCTGCTGGGCTCTGGCAATCCTTCCGCCTCAGCCTTCCAAGTAGCCAGAACTACAGGCGCGCGCTACCATGCCCGGCTCATTTTTTGATTTATTGTAGAGATGAGGTCTCTAGCTGACCAGGCGGATCTCAAACCCGCGGACACAGGCAATTCACTCACCTCAGCCTCCCAAGGTGCGGGATTATAGGCTGAGCCACCCAGCCCGGCCCTTTTTTTTCTAAAAAGAAAAAAAAAAGTCTATCAGATTATGTCTTCACATGAATGGAGTAAAGGGAATGGAGAAATGAAGTGATTATTTCAATAATCCAAGCTCTTAAAACTTTCCTCTGAAATATCCAAATGATTGATATGATAAGTTTGACTGAATTAGTCAAATTACTCTTTCACAGTTTGCCTTCTCATTACATGAGTAGATACAATCTAAGTGTGGATGTAACATTTATAAATGCAGAGCACTAAACTCAGAGCTTACAGTGCCTTTCAAGATTTGATCAATTATATATAATCATTTACCTTTTGGCAACATAGGTAGTAACAATTTATCATCTTCTTCAAAAGCCCCTATTTAGAACTTTTCCTCTGGGACCCTGTGGCATTGCTATACATACAAAAGATTCAACATACAAACCTTGAATGTGAAAACCACGCAACTATTGCCAACTACTGTGGCAATACATATATAAAATATAGGTAATGGTGCAAACATTGAGCAAGTATTAAATGAATAATAATTTTCACAATATTTTATTAGTCTATCTAACAAAACATTTTGGCATGTTAATGTCAAAATATTATTTGATTTTGGAGAAATTACAAAACAAAAGCTTAAGTCCCAAACTGGAAGTTCAATGGAATGTTTCTATAGCAAATATGATGACAATTTGTTTAAAATTTTCATTTTATAGGACTACATTTTTTACCAGTCAGAACAGAGGAGAAAACACAGCTGTAAAAAAAATCTCCAAATGATGTAGTAAATTCAGGTGTAGAAACCAAAAGATCCTTCTGGAATCTAGTTTCATTATCTTGATGAAAATTTTGTATATAAAACTAGGAGTACCTATCTTCAGAAACGGATTGAGTAACAGATTTCTTGGCCATGACTGGGAAAAGATGCTTTAATATTAATATTAAAAGAGAGAATACAAAAAAAACTATATGAATTTTTTCCTTTTTTTTTTTTTTTTTTTTTGCTGAGATGAGAAGATAGACTTTCACACTGAAAAGGACAAAGAAGGAAAAAAATTGAAAATTTAAGCAGTCAATAATCAGGCCCTGTGTTAAATGCAGTGCTACAGTGCTAACTAAAGCAAGAATTATTTTTCCAGGTTGGGAAGAAGAGAAAGAAGAAGATAGACAGAAACTTTATTTATTTAATTGTTTTGCTTTGTTTTGTTTTTTGAGTCGGAATCTCACTGTGTTGCCCAGGCTGGAGTGCAGTGGCACGCTCACGTCTACTGCAGCCTCGACATGCTGGGTTCAGGCGATCCTTTTGCCTCAGCCTTCCAGGTAGCTGGAACCACAAGCACATGCCACCACACCTGGCTAATTTTTTGATTTATTGTAGAGACAAAGTCTCACCATGTTGCCCAGGCTGGTCTCGAAACCCCAGGCTCAGGCAATCCTCTCGTCTCTGCCTCCCAAAGTGATGGGATTACAGGCATGAGCCACTGAGCCCAGCCTGAGAACAACTTTAAATTACTATAAATCTCCAAGTATAGTCCAACTTTCTCCTAAGAAGAAAAGTTATAGTTGCAATTGTGGAATCATGGTTGATTGTCCTTAAGGCACCCTGAGAATGAAAGAGAAAAAAAATTGGTAAGTGACAAATGGTTCCTGATTATTTGAAAAGTAAAAAGGCAAGAATATAGAAACTAAAAAGTAGTAAAAGTAATGTCTATCTCTGGGAAAATGTCTTAATAATCTTAACAGCTTGTTAAACAGTCACTTAGGTAACATATACAGAAGAGGTAATTATTAAACATCAGAATTGTTACACCAAATTCAAGTCATACCTTGGCACAAAGAAAATTCCTGACACATAGTGGGCATATAATAAAAAGTTGTTAACTGCTATTCTTTTCTAGAGGAATAATTAGATCAGAAAGAAAGTTGACAAAGTCACTCATATCTTAATGGACAAGATGACTCTGTCTAGTTCAACACACTTATCAGTGATTAAGATGACATCAAAAACAAGCTTATCATGTCTCTGGTACACAACAGAGAAGAATAGCTAATTCACTGGGCAAGAACCAGCCTTAAAATTATCTTGGTGTACCAAAACAGTGGAATAAAGTCCCAAAGTGAAATTTTACTAAGATGTATATAATGTCCTGAGTTTAGATTTTTAAATGATCAGTTTTACAAGTCCATGATAAAGACACTATGACCTCTATATAAGCTTATGTGAAAAAAAATATTTGTTAGATTTAGCGGATCACAAGCTCATGTAGCCACAATAGGAGAGAGGCAATGACAAATCGAATGCAGTTTGGGGTTCACGCAACTAAACTGTAGGGTCCAGATGGAGAGATGGAATCTTTTTACTGTCTTCTGCATAGTGGGCATCCCCACAACTGGAGTTGGAAGTCCACTTCTGGAGTTCATATTTTTACTGAGACATTGACACATGACAAAAATCTGGGGGAGGGCAACAAGGATGTTTGCCCCTGGAGGCCACGTCTTATGAGAAATGGTTGAGGCTAGTGGGTAATGTTTAACGAAGGGAAGCTTAGCTTGGCAGACCATGACAGGAGGCCTCAAGGAAACAGATGAGGAGCACTGTCACTCTATGCTGTTCCAAGGACAGAACTAAGAGCAGCAGGCAGCTTTGTAAGGAAGCAGGTTTCTTGTCAATGTAAGAAAAAAAAAACTTCTTTAGAATTTATGTCTATATCGTCTGTTCTATTAAGTAGTGGCCCTCAAGCAGGACCTGATTAAACACTATCAGCACCATGGTATGAAGGAATGACTGTGTTGTTAGCAAAATTGTATCTCCTAACCTCTGAGAGTATTTGTGAAATGATGGCTAAAACACGCAAATTGTTAGGCAACCCAGACAGAATCAGATTGGACGTTTTGCAGAGAATCACAGCTATTGAAAATGTCTATAAGGATCAAGAAAGCAGTACTGTTCAAAAGAGAGGTTTGAAAGAGGAGTTTGTTATCTAGGATAGTGTTGTCTGTAAAAATATAATTTGGGACATGTATGTAAGCCACATGTGTAATTTTAAATATTTTAGTGGTCATATTTAAAAATGAAAAAGAATTAGGTTAAATTAGCTTTAGTAATTATTTTATTTTACTCTACATATCTAGAATAGCACCATTTTAACAGAGTTAAAATTATGATTATTAATGAGATATTTCATATTCCTTTTTATATAAAGTCTTTGAGGCCCTTTAATTTTATTACACTGATAGCACATCTCAATTCGGATTAATTCCATTTTGAATGCTCAGTAACCACATGTGGTGTAAGTGGCTACCATATTGGACAGCACAGACAAGAAGCTCAAGTCCCCAAGCATGGCTAGTTAAAATAAAAGGGTTTATTAGCAAAATCTGGCTGAACTGTACAGGTTACTAAGGAATTCTGGGGACACAGCCAAAATAAAGAGGGTAACTCTGTGGAATGTTTTCACTCTGGCAGCCACAAGAGTGATAAGAGCCAGGAATACAGGTGGAACTTGACCAAACAGAGCAGAGAATCCAATTGAGGCTGAACTGCACCTGCCCCACTCCTGGTTGCTCTGGCAACCAGACTCCCTCCCCATGCTAATGACATTATAATGAGAACATCCACATGCAAATGAATTAAGCAGTAATTACAGGCAGATCCTCACTTGTTCTGCTAGCTCCACTTGAGAGGGTGATGGTTGAGAGAGGAGTTGGGGAGAGTTTGATACTGCACAGAGGAGATCGTGAGAGGAAAAAAAATTGAGTTATAAAACAAAATGGTAATCTGGGGTCTGTATAATGGACAATAAAGTCATGGGGTTACACATTCACATTGTTTGGCTTTTTCTGCTCTTACCATCACTGGGAGACAGAGACCACCAAGGGGAAAGGGGGAAAAGAACAGAGAGACGACAGCAACTCTACAGAAATGGTGCAGGGAAGAAATACTGTCCTCCTTCCCTTCTTCTCTTCTTATTTCAAAAGAAGTTACTTATGATTTGCTCTACTTCCTATCCCAGTCATGAGGAGCTATGACGAAAAACATCAAAACTCTGGGAAAAAATAAAAAGTAGAAAAAAAGTCTACCTTTTATTCTTGCTTCTGGTTTGTTCTTAATTGGTTTTTGCAGTTTTCCCCAAGTTAATCAGAGCCACATTGTAATTAATGGTGAACAAGATGAATACTGAACTTCAGAAACTCGATACTCTGGCAACGTGGAGAACGTTACTGATGTGGGAATAGTGTATAAACTGAGGTTTTGCAACTTGTAAGAATGCATCTTGTAGACATTTTTAGGTTCCCAGAATCATGCTGGATCTCTCTCTCTCTCTCTCTCTCTCTCTCTCTCTCTCTCTCTCTATATATATATATATATATATATATATAATATACACATATATAAACATATACAATGTATACACATATATAAATATATACAATGTATATTTAATGATATGTTCAGAGAATAATCAGATCAAACAATTAGACATGCATTGGCGGGCACATCACTTTGGCTATCGTGTCAATTGACATAGTAACATTATGCATCAATATATGGTCTTCAAATGTGAGATCATAAAGGAAACAATATAGCATTCTTTTCTTTTGGAATAATAGCCTAATTACCTAGTATTTACTATACACACGGGACTATTGTAAGTTGCACAGCAACCCCATGAGGTAAACGTTATTGTTAGCCCATTCTTCAGACAGGGAAATAAGCAATTTGCCTGTTAGTAAGTGTCAGAGCCAAGAACTGAATCAAGTTAGTTTAGCTTGAGAATCCACAGATGTGTATTACAAGATAAACCAGTCATCGTTAATGGTTCACTAATCAACTATTTTGCTATCTAGTAGAACTACTAAGATAATTTAGTGAGATTACTTAATATGTCTACCCCATTTAGAACCAAAAAGTGGAATAATGAATAGGCCAGCTTGGTTGTTATGGAAGGGCTATGTAAGATATAAGAGGAAGGTGTTGATAAGGGCCCAAGGGCCAATGAATCATAAATCAGAGGCGATCCAGAAGGATGCCATTGACAGGTTTTATAAGAGGAAAACAGTATTTGAGGATATTTAATTTAGCAGTAGACTGTAAGTATGGGAGGGACATCAGTAAAATTATAATTTTTTTTTAACCCAAGTGCAAGCATGTAATAATGGTTGTAGTAAAAATGAAGAAAACATTCAATGAACAGAAATTTTCAAGGCAAAAACCCAAGTTAAACTGTGGAAATTTAATGAGGTGGGAGAAATTAGGATAATAGAAAAGAACAACTCAGGATTAAACACACAACTTCCTGACAAAGTGATGATGTGACAAATAAGGAGTTTCAACGACAATTGGATTAGAACAGAGTTTTTGCGCCAACACTAATGCTATTTTGGACCAGATCACTCTTTGTTGTGGGGACTCCTCTGGGCATTTTAGGTGCTTAGTGACCCCCCTGGGCCTCTACCCTTTAGATGCCAGTAACACCACTTCCCAGCATGAAAATATCTCTAGATATTGCCAAATGTCTCCTGGGATGCGACAGTGGAGAAACAGCCTCAAAGATCACCCTCGATTGAGAAACACTGGCTTAGGGAATAGTGTAAGTTTAGTAGACTTTGAGGTAGTCATGGAACAGCCAGGTGAACATGTCCAGGAGGCCTGGAAAGTGCATAACTGAAATTCCAGAGAGAGATATCAGAGTGGAAGGTGAAGATCTGAAGATTTTATGTTATCTTGCAAAGGGGCAATAGTGGATAGGAAACCTGAAGTGGAGGTTTAGAAAAACAACAAAAAACATAAAACTCTGGAATAAATGAAACTCAGAAAAGGGAAACCACCAATGAAGGAAACAAAGGTAGTGAGTGTCCTGAGGAGAGAAGGGAGTCAGGTTTGGCAATGTGATCCAGCCCAAAGGCAAAGGCTGTATTGAGGAGGGGAAGCTCGCCCTTCCAGGTGTGACTGAGAGACCAGTTGGATAGAATCTGTTGATTAGGATGATGAGCAGTTCTCTGTGATCCTGGAAGGAAATATTACATTAAGATTTCTGTTGGTGGTGGTGGTGATGCGATGATAGCATTGAAACTAGATTTCAAAAAGTTTGAGTGGATGGTGGTGAAGAGATGGTGATTGAATTATTCTTTGGTAAACTTTGACACTGAAAATTAGAAAATGGCAAGATCATTTAAGTAGTAAGAATTTGCCTTTTTAAGGTATAAAATAACACAGCAAGTTTTAGGAAAGGCAGGTAGGTAGGAATCATTGTGAGGCAATGTAAGACCAGGGTCTTAGAAAAAGTTCAAAGACCTTGGTTTGACCCTTCAAACAAGAAGGCAGAACTTCTGGGATGAACATCATTCCATAAACATCTCTTCCTAGAAATCCCAAGAGAAAGACGCAGAACAGAAAACAAAGATGCAAACTTACTCTTGGTGAAACTGGAAAGCCACTTCAAAAAACTCTGTAAAGAAAGGGCTTTTCCCGTATGCCTTTAGTACTTTTTGATGTTTGACTCATGTAAACATATACTAATTTTTGCAAAAAATAAGCAATTTTTTTTTAAAGAAAGGCAAGAACTGGAAAATAAAATATCATGCTTTTGGGGTCTTCTTTCAAAGACGGAATTCTAGAATGACATTGTGCACAATTTTAAAAACATTATCCATGTGTGGGAGACTGTTTAACAGTAGTCTTTAGCCAATTGTTTGGATGTTGAAGCCAGAGGACTGTAGTAGTCTTAAGAAAGTGCAGTTGAAGAGAAATGTCTTAGTCAATTTGCAAGGAAAGTATATTTTAAGTCTATGGAATCATTCACTTTGTTTAGTTTGTCCAAAGTGTAATCTCAAGTCCCTTAGGGGAATGACTTTTCAACAACTAAAATCTTTCACTATGGAATTTAGTTTTCTTTTTTTAAATCAACATTTCTATCTGTCTATGCATTTAAAGTTCTCTAGAATCAGAGGTACTTACCAGATACAAACATTTCAGAATATTTTTAATTCATTAAAAATTATACTAAAATTATACACTGAAATTTTACAACAGTACTATGCTACTCTCTGTGATCAAGAAATTCTCCCCATCTGTAATTTTAGTTGCTTACCATCAGTAGATTTAATACAGGCATAAATAATACATACTTTTTTGGCAAACAAACTTTTCATAAAATTCAGAAAATCTAAGTATTGAATGCAGCATGCTGAACTTGGTTTCATTTAATTGATTTTATGGGCCTTTATTTCCCGAGCCACAGAATAATACTTTGAGGGTTTCAGAAATTTTAATCATAAAGCTTTATTATGTATTATCTAAACCTTCTTTCACATTCCCTTTTCAGTTGCTCTATGAAAAGTACTTATTGGAAATGATTCACTGAAAAAGATTATTTGTGCAATGCATACTAAAATACTCCTGTAAAGCATTTAACTTGAATGAAATATTTTATATTACTATTTACATTATAGGATCACAATTATACATATGCAAAGTCTTCTTGGTGATCTTTTTTGCAAAAGACGCATGCATTTCATATATATATTCAAACATTCACACATAGTTTTTGAGAGCCAGATACTGTGTTAAGTGCTAGAAATACTGCAAGGAACCAAGAAGCAAAGTCCCCGTCCTCCTAGAGGCAAACTTTTGGTAAGAGAGGAACAAAGATGCAAATGAGCAAGTTACATAATGTAATGAATGTTACAGGAAGAGGATGTCAGAGAAGGCCATTTGGATTAAGTGATACAGGCATATATGTCATATGTTCTCTGGTGTGTCCTTATGGTGTGTTTACATATGTAATATATAAATGACATTGCAATGTATATTTTTATGCTGATTAAAACAAAGCTTTACTCATCAAAGTTAGAATGTTAGTCTCCAAGTGTTTGATTAAAAAGGAGTGGGGTTAGACACACTATCTTTCCTATGTCTTAAATAACATCAAATTTGTTCTCAGCAGTCATTAACAATCATATACTTGACTTTGTTTTTGCTGTTTCCCACAGCCCACATTTTGGTGTACAATTCATTAATTTGAGCTAAATGTAAACTTTCCATCAATCAGAGAAAGAACTTGTTATTTCCACCAGGACACTTCTACCATTTGAATACATGATAACTATGATAAGTTTTTATTGCTTCAATGTCCCAAATATATGGTGCTTCAGGATGCAATACAATATTAAAATTGTAGCATCCTATAGAACTCAAACAGGATAATGTATTCAGAAAAAGATATAATATTACAATATAAATTAACTCTTCATTTACGAGTACATTTCATGTGTGTGGTTAAGGTTCACAAAATGCTAGAAGAAATAGGAATAATAATTAAGATCTAAGAAGAGGTAATTAATATGGACAAATACAAAAGATAAAAGTATAGAGATAAAAACAGTACATTATGCCTACCTAACACCGAATTTTCCAGATAAACTTGAAGTGGTAGCTTTAGGATATGGTTGCTATTTTTGTAGGGTTGTTTCTAAACTCTTCAATGTATTCAGTCAGTGAGTTCCAATTATTTTATACTCAATGAAGTTGTTACTCTGGAGATGTGTCCTTTATTTGCAGATTTTATAGATTTCTATGAGTCAGCAACCAATATACCTAGATGCACCTGCAAGCCGGCTATTTATACTGTATATAAACAAGCCCGGAACAAAAAATGCTAGCACAATGTTTAGGATATTAACGTGGAAAATCATTCTGAACAAGCATAAAAATTTCAAGCTACTAATATCCTCAGTTCAAGTGATGAAATCTAATTGCTTTGCTTTACAGTTTTTAGTATGGTCCAAGTCAACAGTTTCCAGTCTTGGATTTCTCACTCTGTAGGTTGTCTTCAATTTTCTTATATGGCCCTTGGAAATATTTTTAAAAACAACAAACAGACAAAACTTGTTAAAATAAACTTATCAGGCATCAAGCAAATAGTATGTGTTCGGCCCTGTGACAGCCAAAAGGAAACCAGTACGCAAAGCACCTTCACTTGATTATAATTTCGTTGGGAAAATAAGATTAAAACAAATAGTATACAGAAGTTAAAGCAAGAGAATATAATCCAAATTTAATTATAACTCCTGCTATAAATGCTTGTGTGTGTGCGTGTATACAGGCTATGGCTACTCTGAAGTCAGATGAACACTTGGGTTGATATTGCACAGTGATGTAAAAACATAGCTTCTTTTTTTTTTCTTGCTTATTTTAACTCAATCTGCATTCTACGTTTTGGGTTAATTACTTTAAAGGAAAGCCTCTAAGGAAGACTGAAAGGAAGTGGCTGCAAGGTTTGGCCTATTCTCGGTGTCACTGAGCAGCTGCCGACATGAGAGCTTCCGAGTGGCCGCTGCCCTTGCCGGGCCCGCATTGTTCTGACCCTCTCGCAACAGTATGGTTGCGCTAACCCAATTTATGAGATGCAGCAACATCTGGCAGCACTGGCATCCCTGTTTAGCTCTTATTGTCACTCCGTGTCACGAGATGAATGTGTCCTAAGTGCCCGTTGGGGTGTGCGATTCTAAAGCCCGCATCAGCACATGTTGGGGGCGGGGGCAGGCGGAGGCATTCTTGGGCCTCCCGGTGCAGTGCAGCCGAGAGGGCAACAAAGGCGGGGTGGCGGGACACGCACAAGTGCTGATGCGGAAGGCCTGACACGCTGCAGGCGGTACTTGACATCTCGTGGCTTCTGGCTGTTGTTGGATGTGATGAATGTCACAGGCATGATGGATGACTTTCAGATCTTTCCCATTATATCATATCTGTAAGAAATTCCCTTTCCTCAAATGTCTTTTTGTTCCCCCACCCCTGAGCTGCAGATGGCATCTGCCCACGCATCTCCATTGTGTGAAGCCTACAGAGAACTTCCCCATTCTTCTGGGATCCTGCTTACGGTTGAATTGCTAGCATTCAATTAAGACTTAAAATTATGGCTTTGGGCAGTTTAACCTCTTTTAACATAGAGCAATAGTAGTCATTCTGGTCATTTAGGGATTTCCTGAGGTGCCACCGATATATTTCATTAAGATCTGAAAGGATAGAATCCGTAGATAAAATAAAGGCAATTGTTTTCTTTTACCTGCTTTGGAATGAAACTATTTTTTTTATACATACAGAAAAGGTATTCTCTTTGTGAAGCAAATCATTTGTATACACAAGAATTCCTAACAAAATGTGATCTCTCAATTGCAAATGCAGCCTGACAATATAATTATGCATGTTCAGTACAGAGGTTAAATATACAAAAATTGATAGCAGGCTAAGTTATGGCTTCTCTTTTTTCTCTCTCTTTAGCTCAATGACATAGATTTTCCATGTCTGATTTATGAAGTAAATGTTTTTTTAACTTAAGAAAAGCTGCACTGATGAGCAATGTGGAAAAGAGCAGATTGGTTATATGCAGCCTTTCCTGCTCCTTCTAATGGTTGTTCCAAGCATTATGCTAAAAGAGAACATAAGCTGTAGTTATAGATATACCAGTGAATGGATATAGGAATTTTCTTCTGAATTACAGAAAAATGCAATATGTCATTCAGGTACACCCAGGTTCAACATACACTCCATGATATGTACAACATGTGGCTGGCATGTACTACTCTAAGGAAACACTCCAAGGAAATGTTTAAACAATTTGGGGGGTTGAAGAAACACTAGTTATAGAGGGTAAAACCAGACAAATCCCTAGAAGCCTCAGATTAATTTTAAATAATCTCAGACTCCAGGTTACAGGTAAATTGAGTTTTGAAGGTAAGATGAAGGCACATGCCTTGATGGTTATCAATGGAATGTGAGAATTCCCAGGAAGGACTCCTTGTGTGCACAGATAAAGAATTAAAAGACTCCTGGAAAAGTTAGTATCAGGAGGAACACTCACTT
This sequence comes from Cephalopachus bancanus, assembly GCA_027257055.1. Lineage (NCBI taxonomy): Eukaryota > Metazoa > Chordata > Mammalia > Primates > Tarsiidae > Cephalopachus > Cephalopachus bancanus. The sequence continues at coordinate 4,980,280 of JAPVLO010000080.1, forward strand.
AACAGGAGAGATAAGAAAGCAACCAAAATAGGGAAGTTAATAAGAAAGGGACAGGAATTTGGAAAAACACCTGAGTAAGAAGACAAAAGGAGTCATTGACCTAATAAACCCAGGCCTCTGGGTCATTGATTGAGAAGAGCTAATGGTTTTTGAAGGTTGACTTAGAGAAGTGACAACCCTTATCTACCCTGAGTATAACAAGGGAAAACAATAATATCTAACATTTATTAAGAGCTTACTGTGTGCCAGATACTCTTCCAAGTGCCCTGTTTGTTTCAAATATCCTTTTGAAGGAAAAATACCCAACCAATTAATGTTTTAAAATATTGTCTGGTTTGGTCTCCTATATATATTTATCTCCTAAGATACTTCTTCCCAAATGACCAAATCACTTAAATCCCTGGGTGATATTTAAAAATACAGATTCCTAAGACCCTTCCATTGAGGTCTTGGGCTACAGAGCCTTTTCTTTTCATGAACAATTGAGATAATTATGTTCAGGACTTTTTGGAAAACATTAACTTAAGAAAAAAGAAAAGATTTCCTAGATTTTTTTTTAGTAGGATTTTATAGATTTGTAGTTTTATACATGGCAGTGTTTATACATGCATATCTTTGAATGACTGCATGTAATCCTTGAATTATAAAACATTATTAAAGGATTGTAGCCTGAAGTTTCAGGGTAGCTAGACAATAGATAGGAATTTTCAAGTGAAATTGGTGTCTAATCTGTTTTAATTAGAGTCCTTACAAATAAATAGCTCTCAATTAGTATGTTGCATGTTATTAAATAATTCATGACTTACTGCCCAGTGAAGTTTGCCTCAGTGTGTGAACTAAGACTGGTGTCTGTGGCTGTGAAAGTATCTAGTGCATTTCTTTCATTAAACATTCGGAAGAGGATATTGCATTCTCACGGGATGCTCCCTGAAACCACATAGGCAAACTCAACAGCCTCCTTCCCTATCAATTCCAAATCATGCAGAATTTTGACCCTATCTAGCAGGAATCTATGAGTCAAAAAGACTTCAAAAGAGGACATTACTTTTTTTTTGAAATTCCTACCATAGCAAGTCTCTTATTCAAAAAAAAAGATATTGGAGTTTTCTGAGAAAACCGCCAGTCCACCTTTGTGTCCCAGAATATTCTGGGCTACAAAGATGGTTGAAAATTACTTATTTTTGTAAAAGCCATAATTTAAAAAAAATCAAATAATTTCCAAAATAAAAATGTTATTTGGAGTATGGCTGACTTCCAAAAGGTTCTCACACAAAAGCAAATGTAGGAGTATGGGCCGCAAACCTGCCAAGCCCCCTCTGGGCACCAGACCCCCATTCACAACAAGAGTGCAGAAGTGAAGTGGTGTGGAGAATGACTTCATCCTAACAAAAGGTTTGGGCTCAAGCCCAGTCACTAAATTGCGAGTACAGAAATCAAGCTGAATATTTATGAAACTTTGAATTTTGCAATACATGAATTAGAGGCATCATTGCTGTGAACAGTATATGGATATGTAGTTGTTACCTAAGCAAAGTTGTGACTGGATTATCCTTAAAGAAAATATAAACTTTATCTCTCGGTAAAAATGCTTCCACGAAATCAAAGGCTAAGTGGAGAAAAAAAAATGGAAGGTTTCTCTGCTTTGGCCTTATTAACATTTTAGATTGAGTAACTCTTTCTTAGGGGTACAGGGATCTGTCCTGTACATTGCAAGATGTTAACATCCCTGGTGTCTACCTATTAGATGGTAGTAGTTGTGACAATCAAAGATGTCTCCAGATATTGTCACATGCCCCTTGCTGGGGGGTGGGGACGCCCCAGGATCACTTCTGGCTGAGAAACACTACTCTAGTGTGAGTATCACTCACAGGAATGTCATTCCATTTTACCAGACCTATTTTACTGGTTTGTTAAGAAAATGGCCCCAAAGGTACGTGATCAATGTTAGCACAACACTGTCTTTTCTTGGCTGTGAGGCAGTGTCTTTTTTCTTTCTTTCTTAACCTGACATTTCTAAAACCCCAGAAAATACAGAGCAGCTTGCTCATAATAACGTTAACATGAATAGATGGGTTGGGGGGAAAAGTTTCTCTTAGAAAATCTAGAAACTAAAAGAAGGGAACTCACTTCTTCAGTAGTCCATATTTATTCTTCCAATCAACAGTACAAGGATATGACTACTGGGAAATGATTTTCCTTCTCTGGCCAAATTTGTTTGTCTCACGATACTCAGGGTTAAGGAAGCACAAGCCCGCCCCTGTGTCTCTCAGGGTTTACTTATAACATCTTCCCTCCTGCTTCTGCCTGATGTTGCCCCTTGCACATTGCGCTAGATGTAGCAGTCATTTTCTTCTGCTTTCACACTGCAGTGGAAATTGCTGCAGTAAGGAATCCTATGTCCTTGAATGGTGCTTTGCTTCATGCAGGTGAAGGCTGAATTTTGCTTTCAGGTGAAGTAAGCCCAGGAAATTAGCTTATTAAACATGCAAAGACCTTGGGCCAAAATAAAATCAGATAATACTCAGGATCTAGAATGATATGAAAATACTGCTTTCCCTAATACTCTATAGTATAAGAAATAATCTCAAAACAAATGCAGGTAGATTTGTTGAGATATTAGTCTCATAAAAGTTGATTGCCTCAAATTTGCGTTATTTTTTCAAAAAAGCATTTACGATTATGATATCTTTATTCTAAGGGTAAAAAAAATATACATATGCTGATGTAGATACCAAAGAAATGATATCTGTAAAAAAAATCAAGGTCAGAAAATTTACTTTCAGTGTTAACATCTGACCAAACTTTACCTTGAATTATAACTTTGTCTTCTCCTAGGAGATTGCATAGGATCATGGATTATTAATTTACTGTTTCTCCTCTTTCTGCAGATATGAGCTTGCATTTCTGATCACCACCTGCACTCACGTATTTGTATCCCTCTCTGCTTCCTGCTCTTCCCTCTTTTCTGCATCCTGCTACCTTTTAGTGGTAGAAAAGAGTTAGTAGGTTCATTGACTTGAATGAGATGAAAGTTCTGTAAGGTCAGAGACAGAGGTACATCTTTAAAAGACTGAATTACTTAAAACTAAGTACATACAATAAGACACTATGAAAGAGAAGTATCTAAAATCTCAAGAACTTTTTTTTCCCTGTGAAATCAACAATCGTTATTTAGTGTAGAGCACTACTTAATATTCACTTCAATCAATGTCCCATCTCTAACGATTGCTTCTCTGAGTGGCATCTACCCGGGGCTCCAGTGATAAATATTTAATAAAGGAAACTCCTTCTACCTTTTTTTTCTTTTTCCCATATGCATTAAATTAATTACTTCATTTTAACAAGCAAAGCTATTCTTTCAAATGCCACTTCCATATTTCACATTCTTGAAAACTCTTTCTGTGATTTACAGAAAATCATTTTGAAAGATTAAAGTTTTGGGGGTAGATTTTGTCAGGAAAAAAATAAAACAAAAAAACAGGTACTTTGTCTCCAAACAAAAAATGTTCTGATATGCTCCTTTCCTTTGGACTTGGTGAGGATTGCCTCATATTTGGTTATTTCAATGAAACAACATAGAAATTTTTCTTACAGCAAAGGGGAACATAAAAACAGCAAAATAAAGACAGAAAAAGTAAACTTGCTCTGTGGAGGATTTGATTTCCCAGAGACTTTTTTTTCCTCCTTTTATTCTTTTTCTGTTTGGGGTATAATTCTCTGTGCACTGAAGACATTCTGTTCTGGTGAGCTCTGCACTTCTTATTCATGGCAATTACGTTCACATCTTTGATCTTGGATGAGATCTCTTGTGCATATTTTGTTCTATTTATGTCTTTGATCTGGTTTCTTGTGATTTTTTAAGGTTGTGTTTTTATTTGAAAGACGTTCAGCCTACAATATTTAAAAAAGGAAAAAAAGGTGACATTAGTTTATCCATATGACATTGTCTTTTTAGGCATATGGATAAATTAGACAGTCTTTATATTTCTCAGCTGCTTCTCCCAATATCCTGATAATTTGTGTGGTTTTTTTTAGCTGTCATAACAGTGGAAAAATCAACAATCAGATGGAATACAACACGGTCGATCAAATTCAGCTCAACGGTTTTTCAATCTTGTTATTATATGTGTCTTAAGAGAATCAAATTGGTCTTCCAATGATCTGGAGGGGATATGGCTGTAAAGTAGCGAGAGAGTAAATTCACAGAGAGCTCTTGCTTACAGAAGGCTTAAGTAGTCTTGCTTATTTGTTACTACCATGATCCTTTAATTTAATATAAATTAATTTTCTTGTTTATGTAACATATCACTTATACTCAGGTTTCAAGAATTTACCGAGGTAGCTTAAAGGCAATATGTATTACTAAACGGAGGTTAAATAATAAGATAACAGCTAGCGGTCGCTGTAGTGATGGCAAAGTGCTATGAACAAGGGGGCTGCATGGGACCCAGGAATGTACATGACAAAAATTGGTCACCATGGCAACATTTGAGCAGTGGGAGACAGGGAGCTGAACTGAGCAACACAGAACTGCAGTGGCCTGATTGAAAAGAACTGCCTATAATTTAGCTTGACTGAATTCTTATGTAATATGTTTTCTGTACTATGCAAATGAATATAGAAATATGAGAATCCAGGCTGTAAATCCAGGCTGCAATAAAAAACATACACCTTTCTTCAAGTGTGAGATTAAGAATTCCAATTTGTAGCAAGCCAGAAGGTTCTTTGTTCCTAATGATCTTAGGCTGTAAACATTATCACAGGTATTCTTGCATAAAGCCATGTCTAGAAACAAGATTTCCATATTTTAGAGGCCTATTTAGGAAAACACTAAATATCATTTTGCAAAAGTAAATCAGACTGGAATTAGAAGGCATAGAAAGGTGATGCAACTATAAGAAATTGTTAAGTTGAACAGTTCCATGGTGAGCCTCACCATGAAAAATATAACTTAATAATATTTTTCATTTAGTTTATTTCTAGCCAGTTAAATTCTAGCGTCTTGAATTTCAATTCCAATTGATTTGTATTTCATGGAATTATAGAGATAGAAGGGAACTCACAGAACTACATAATCTGGTGGACAAAAATCAAATAGTTTTTTGGAGGGTGGGAGTTATAGGGTACTTTTACAGAGTGCTCATACCACGTGAATAGATAAGGACTACCAGAATATCACTTATTCAAAGTGTTATAAGAGCAATGATACCTCCATTAATAAATTTTCTAAGCATTTAATCTCTTCCTAAGATTCAGTACTGTTGATCAGATAAGCACTGTATATATCATGTAAGGTAGAATTACAATAAATGATGTAGCTTAATGGTAATAGTCCTTCTAAATTGTGCTTATGATAATAATAATAACAATAAATTGGTAGTAATTATAAATATGATAAGAGCTTAAATGTACTGAGTGCTATGTATCTTCCAGGCACTCTGTTGCTGCCTCATTTTATCCTCACAAAATTGCTGCAAGATAGAAGCAATCATTCTTCTCATTTGGCAGATAGAGGTTTAAAAGGCAAAGTAATTTGCCTAAGGTTACTCAGATACTAATTTGCAAATCTCTGATTAGAACTTAGAGCCATCTGGTTCCAAAGTCTCACTTTCTAAGCATGGTTTCTTCTTGCTATTTGTTCAGATTACGTCTTCATAAGACCTTTCTTCTCTATTCCTATTACCAACACTTTCCTCTGCCAGGATCATTTCTTAACAATCGTTTGTAGTCTTTCCTTGATAAGTTCCAACTTCCAGCCATGTACACAGACACTGGATACTTATTTTATCTAATACTCACTGACTCGTCTTTTGCAAATTTGCTAATTGTAAAAATTCCCTCTTTTATGATAATATGTCATTTACCCTTTCCTTCTATTTTATTTGCCTAAACTATATTATGAAAAAGAATTTGTCTTTGTTTACATTTTGAATGTCCTCTGTCCAAGAAGTGTATGTGTTGGTATTATGAAAAGATCAGACAGCAAAAGGGAAGAACTAGCCAGGATTTACTAGCACCCAGAATCCACTTAGGCTGGAAGAGCTGCCTGGTGTAATGAATCAGGAAGTTTCTCTGCTCTTTTATGTCTGGCTTCTGTTGGTCAACAGTGTATCTGTGGTATTCATCTATGTTGTTTTCAGTAGCAATGTCATTTCTGTATAGTATTCCATTGTGTGAACATTCCACAATCTATTCATCTACTCTATCGTGAGTAGACATTTGGATGTTTCCCATTTGGAGTTAGTATGAATAATGCTGTTATAAACATTCTAGCATATATCTCTTGGGAAATATAAACTTTTTTTAGGTTTTATCATTGGTGGGGCATAGGATATGCAAATACTCAACTCTTGGCAGTAGACAGTGCCTAAGAGTTTTCAAGCATGGTTATGCTATTTTTCTTCCCACCAACAAGGAGTATAGAAAAATTCCAGGTTCTCCCCATCTTCAACAACACTAGGTGCTGCCAATGGTTTTAATTTTAGTCATTCCGGTGGTTTGGGAATTGTATTGTATTGTATCGTGGTCATGTGAAACTAATGAGATTGTGCCTCTTATTCGATGTTTCTGTTCCATATAGATATGCGTGTGTGTGTGTGTGTGTGTGTGTGTGTGTGTGTGTGTGTGTGTGTGTGTAAACTTTTCAGTATCTTGCCCATTTTTCTATTTGTTCATCTGTCTTTCCCTTGACTTGCAAAAAAGTGTTTATGTTTAATGATAAATCAATGCATTGATAAATCATATTCATGGGAAAAGTTTTACTCTTTTTCCCTTCTTTACAGATCTTTATTCATTTTCTCCTTTCAAAATACCTGAGTGTCAGCTAAGATACAATGTGGCCTGGTGCTGTGGCTCATACCTGTAATCCCAGCACTTTGGGAGGCTGAGGAGTGAGGAATGCTTGAGCCCAGGAGTTCAAGAACAGCCTCAGCAGTGTAGAAAATCTTATCTCAAAAAAATTTTTAAAAAAAAGCTAAGTTTGGTGGTGTGTGCCTGCAGTTTCAGCTACTCAGGAGGCTGAGGCAGAAGGATGGTCTGAGTCCAGGAGGTCCAGGCTGTGGTTAGCTGTGATTGTGCCACTTCTTACCAGCTGGGAAGACAGAGTAAGATCCCAACTCGATGACAACAACAAAAAAGGTACAATCTAGTCTGCTGTAATAAGAGACTCAAAATGCAATGGCTTAAATAAGGCAGAAAGGTATATCTTTCTCATGTAACAGTCTAAACAAGCCAAGATATCAAGATCAAGCAGCTCAGCTATGTTAAAACTGAGGCTCCTTCCTTCTCAATATCTGAAATTCTGAAGGCAATACTCTTGTCCTAAAAGCAGATTATCACCATTTCGCTTTTAGGCTCAGGGGTAAGAGGAAAGAAGAGAGGGGCATGCTCTTTCTCCTTTCTGGATATGGCTTGTAAGTTTGACACTTTCACTCACCTCCCACTAGCGAGGTTTCAGCTTTATGGCCAGACTTCTCTTACTGGAAAGAAGGCAGGGATATATCATCTTAATTTGGTGCCCATTTTGCTTAAATACATCTTCTATTATAGTGGAAGAGGGGGAGAAAAACTATATTGTTAATGATCTATAGTTTTTGCCATCACTCCAACTGAATTAGAGATCAGATCTAAATCCTGAATTTAGAGACCAGAAAGATGTCTCAGGTAGGCACCTCCAGTGTAGTTCTTTCAGATACAAGACTGGGATTTAATTCCAGGTAGCAGTCAACAGTTATAGCATTTCAAAAGTTATTTTTTTCTCTAAGGAATTAAGAGCTTGCACAAGATTTTTCACATGGAACCAAAATTAGACATGTTGGATTTAGATTGCCCAGGTATGGTCATATAATTTATAAACCAATGACAATGTTTAGGGGTGTTTTATTAGTTTGTGAGAAGTTCTGTAACAAATATCACATAAGAAATTTATTTTCTCACAATTATGGAGGTATCAGAAGGGTTAGTTTCTTCTGAGATCTCTCTCCTTGGCTTATAAATCACTCAGTGTCTTTACGTGGTCTTCCTTCCATGTGTGTCTGTGTCCTAAGCTCTTCTTCTTATAAGGAGAACAAATACACTAAATTAGAGTTTTCAAACATGGAACTTCATTTTGATTTATAAAATTACCTCTTTAAATACCCTATCTCAAAATATTGTCACATTATGAGGTACTGAACTACAGCACTTCAACATATGAATTTAGGGAACAAAGGGAGGGCATAATTCAGTCCATAAGAGGTATAAAAGGCAGATTAGTTGATTGTAGTGATGCATCTATACAAATGAAAAAGGGAAATTTTGTGAGAAATTTCAGGATAGCAATTTTCAACTGGGTCCCTTACTCTTGACAACTTTGAGGGTATCCAACAGTTGTGAAGCTTTTTCTTCCTTTGTGAACTTGAGATGTGAATGAGTGTTTGTGAAGATTATTCTCCCTTCTTCGATTCCCATTTATTCACAGAGGCTCTTTCTGTGTGTGGTACCGGAGATTCCAATTCCCAAGCACAACAGCGCCCTTATGGGTAAGTGCATTGCCAGGTGCCAATGTCAGTACAGGAACATGCGTGCTCTTAGCTGCAGGCCCACAAATGAGAGCTGAGATTCTCTGCCATTCAGCCTGCTCTGTGTTGGCTTGTAGACTTGAAACTACTGGTGTGGTTTCCCACAGCCAAATAAAGAAGATCCAGGGCTTGGGACAGGGTTTCTTATGCTATGAGTATAGAAATCAGAGTAAGAACTCTGGAGTGAGGCGTGTCATAGGAGGGTACACGGAGGCACTGGGACCGGCTCAGGAATACAGCCAGGGGAGCAGGAATTGGAATGAAGAGGAACTGCAGTGGAGGAGAGGAAAGTTTGGGATGGAGGGAAGGGTTCATGGCCTATGGCCGTGATGGTGGAAATTGGGCAGGTTGTGTCCTTCCCTTGTAGCTGTCATTTCTCCTCACTTCTGCCATCTTTCAAAAGTTGATAAGAAGGGTGTTTGGAGCAGTGGAAGGGGAATAAGAACTGGGAAAAAAAGGAAGGAAAGAGGATTATGGGATCTACAGTAACTGGAGAAAAAGAAGCTGATACAGAAGCAGGGAAAACTGAGTTTTTGGAGCAATGCAACTGGGGTTGTGACTCCAGGCATACCCAAATGGGTGTTTTAATGCCATGCTTGCAATAGTAAACTCAAGGAATCTTTTAACTGTTTATACTTTTGTGGTTTGATTTTTTCACCAAGAAATCATGATCATGAGATTATTTTTTCCCAATCTAAAAATAAATACCTAAAATCACAAATAAAAGGTAGATTAGTTTAATTAAGTTTAAATTTATTTAGAGATTTTGAGATGAGAAGCTGCTTCTGGAAATTCTACATATTATATTATTCTGGAAGACCACATACTTTAATTTGGTGTAAAAATAAAAAATTACAGAGTTGGATGAATACATTTTCCTGTGAATATTTGGTGCATACTTGATGTTAGAAAAAAGACCATGAAATCACTTAGACTTAAAAGTATTTGAGTTCTTTCATTCATTGCATTTGCATCTCTCTGTATAGCTACCACACATGTTGTCAGAACACTTCCTTCTGTGCACCTGGGCCACATTCCTCCTTAGAGCTATTACCTACATTTGGTGATAACTTAGTTCTAGACAGACAACTAAGCCATAGCCTTATTTTGTTTTTGTTTCTTCATTGCTATTGTATATCAGTATCTCTGAACTGAATGCTTACTGGGAGAAAAGCACCATGCCAGCTACTGTGAGGCTTTACCTGGTCTGAAGAAATGCTCCTTTGCCCTTCAGCAATTTAGGAACTAAGTGGGGGTGACAATCATCCTAATTCCCAATCCGTATGTCAGGAGCAAGGACTGTCATATGGCTATATAATGATGATCACTCTGTAGAGGTTCTCTCCTTGGTAAGCACAGAGCACCGAGACTCGTTCATATATTAGATTTGCTGTCTGGAATATGTGTGCCATCTGCGACCTGGTGGGAATAGGCCAAGAGGATCACTAATAGTTTAGCTCCTGTGGTTTTTCAGGCAGTTGGGCAGCAATGCTGCACGGGCTTCAGGAGTCCATTGTAATAAGGGTTTTAATGCATATGAAATTTGGAATGAGAAACTTTTTCTGTAACTAGAGAAGACCTCAGAGGGAAGGCGAGATGAAGCCCAAGGAATTGGAAAGACAATAGGGGTGGGAGTCGCGGGGGGCATATCTGTATAAATTAGCCATTGTTTGTGCATATTACAATGTGGTGTTAAAAGGAAGAAAAGAAAGAACAGCTGATGGTGAGTCTGCTTCTTGCTCACATGCATTGGAAGCAATTCATTCTGGAAATATCTATGGAGTGTCTGATGTTTATCATTGACCTACAACACTGAGAAGACAACAATGGGGAAAACAATAAACAATTTCCGCTTTCGAGGAGTTTATGTGCTAATAGAGAGAGATGCAATGCAAGATAAATAAATTAGCCATAGTATATATTATCTTAGAGATGGATATTATCTTACTATGGGGAAAAAATAAAGCGAGTTTAAGATTATGGAGGGTTACAAGGAAGAATAGTATTTGGAACTGACAAATTTACCTTTGGTATCACCAACTCCTATGATTTTAAGTCTCTGCCTCCCCATTTTCCCTACCTTCATTCCCATCTCAGGCAGTTAATCATTTTAGGCTCTCTTCCTTTTGCCCCTTCAAAGTATAATGAAGGAAGAAGAGTCAAACTCCTTCCACACAGATCTGGTGACTGGTAAGATGAAGATCACCCTTCCCTCCTCCTAAAGCATTTGATTTCATTATGGGGGAAAGACACCCCAAAAGCAATTGTCAACACTTCAGGCTTCTGAGAGTAGAAAACCCACTCTGGGGAATGCTTTTTATTTCCCAAAGGGTGTGCTGTAGAAGAAAACCCACTCTGGGGAATGCTTTTTATTTCCCAAAGGGTGTGCTGTAGAAGTTGGAATGGAACACTGAGAATGAGGCTATGTTAAAAAAAGATAAGGGTAGTAATCCATGGGTACAACCAGGCAGAAGAAAGAGGAAGTGCAAAGGCTCTGAGGAAGGAGAACAACAGGTGAGGAGTCCAGTGAGCCTGGAGCAGAGAAAGGAGATAGGAGACCGTAGGAGTGAAAGACAGAGATGACATAGGAGCCGGGCCATGTTGGGACTTTTTCATTGTAGTAAGGGCGTTGGTTTTTTTTTACTCTGAGTTAAGATCACAGCCCCTGGGGCATTTTGAGAAGTGGAATATGCTTAGGCATTCAAATATTTCATGAGCCTGTGTTTCAGACCTGATGTGCCCAGCACTGAAGATACGGTGGTGAACGTAAAAATAATCTCTACCTTCAAGGAATTTAATTTATTGGAGAGTGTGGTCCTTGACACCATGTAATGAAGGGACATGTCGGGCTAAGAGCAGGTGTAATGGAGAAAGATCTTGCTTGGCAAAAAGATCTTAGGTGTGAGCTGTAACTTGGTCAGTTACTTTGAGCAATATTAGGAAGATAACCCAAGCCTCATCCTCAGTGACCCGCTCCAACTTCTACAGCCCACCCTCTGGGGAAAAAAGAAAGCATTTCTCAGGGTGAATTTTCTACTCTCAGAAGCCTGAAGTGTTGACAATTGCTTTTGGGGTGTTTTTCCCCCATAATGAAATCAAATGCTTTCGGAGGAGGGAAGGGTGATCTTCATCTTACCAGTCACCAGACCTGTGTGGAAGGAGTTTGACTCTTCTTCCTTCATTATACTTTGAAGGGGCAAAAGGAAGAGAGCCTAAGATAATTAACTGCCTGAGATGGGAATGAAGGGAAAATGGGGAGGCAGAGACTTAAAACCATAGGAGTTGGTGATACCAAAGGTAAATTCACCCTGAGGGGCAATATGGTAAGGCATGAACTAGGTAAACACATGGGGGTAATTGAGTTACACAGATGTAAAGGAGGTAAACAAGAGAGTGAAAATACATCATGGAAGTAGTTGGCAGAGAAATAATGAGTGCATTAGGTAATATTGTAGAAGTGAAAACATTACTAATTGGTAATAAACTATATAAAAAGTGCGGAGACAGATATTGTATATTTTACAATGAATGTACTAGCACCTCTTTTTTATTTTTTTTGAGTTGGAGTCTCACTCTGTCACCCAGACTGGAGTGCAGTGGCCGCTCCCGGCCACCGCAGCCTCGGCCTGCTGGGCTCCGGCGATCCTTCCGCCTCAACCTTCCGAGTAGCCGGAATTACAGGCATGCGCCACCACGCCCGGCTGATTTTTTGATTTTTTATTGTAGAGATGAGGTCTCGCTGCCCAGGCGGGTCTCGAACCCGCGGGCTCAGGCAATCCACTCACCTCAGCCTCCCAAAGGCGCGGGATTACAGGCTGAGCCACCGAGCCCGGCTTTTTTTTTTTTTAAGAGATGCCCCAAAGTCTCGATTTTTTAAAAAGATTTTGAATCTTTTTGGAATTTCCTTTTAGAAGCAACCTGGTATCTTAAGTCAGAATTATTTTCTTAAACATTTGTCTATTTTTAGTGTGAAAAAAAGAGCAAAGTCACCTTCATCTTATTTCTGTTTCTTTTTATTTCTTCTCTCTCCCTCCTTTTCTTTCATTCTTTCTTTCTTTCTTTTTTTTTTTTTTGACACAAGGTCTTGGTTTTTGTTTTTTTTCCACAAAAGGAGAAAACATCTAAATTACTTAATGCTTTATACCAAGAGTTGGTAAACATCTTCTATAAAGAGTCCTGTAATAAAATATATTAGGCTTTGCAGTCCATACAGTTACTAAGGTGTACTGTTATAGTACAAAAGCAGCTATTGACAGTATGTAAATGAATGAGCATGTTTGTGTTCCAATAAAACTTTATTTGCTGAAATAGGCAATGGGCCAGATGTAGTTCTTGGGCCACAGTTGGCCAATTTCAGCATTATATTGACATCTTTGAAATCTGTCTTTGCTGAAGATTCTTTTACTTGCAACGATTTTTTTGTTTAGCTGGTGTAATTCATTTTCATTTCTATTCCCTATCATATTTTGTAACAAAATTCAATGGTTATTACAGCAGAATTTTTAAAAGGTTAAAACTTTTCAGGTTTTTTTTTTCTTTCTCAAATTTCTGTCTTTTGTAGGCTTTTAAGATGGATCCAAGTAGTATTAAGGCTTTTAATTGCCTACTTCCTTTTCCCTGAAGCAAATAAGATTCAAAACTTCTTGTGTCATTTTTATGCTACACCACCCTTGTCATCAGTAGTTTTCCACTGCAAATGTAATAAAAAAGTGAAAATTAATTTTCTATCATTTGAATCAAAATGTCCCAATGTCTCGATATGGTGCTAAAGTAAAACTGTAAAGTTAATGGAATATTATAATCTGCAAGATGCTCTTTTGTTGAAGAAAGAAAATTGGCTCATCTTCCATGGCTTAAAAGGCTTATAGTAACAGGACCAATGAAATCAGCAATTAACAGTAAAAACATCAGATAAAAATGAACCAATCTCATCTTTTTTAACTGAGAGAAGAGAAATTCCTATTGGAATACTCAAAGGTTCTTTTCTGTTTCATTTATAATGATTAGGTAAACAAATGCCCTTGGTTCTAAATCTTGCTTTGGAAAAAAAATGGCAGTATTAAAAAAGCAACATTTATTCCTTGCCTGCACAGGAGTGATTAAAATGTTGACGACATTCTGGCATCCCTGAGCTTTGTGACAGCTGCCATTGCTATCGTGCCCAGCCATAGAGCCAGGGCCGGCTTTATTGGTAAACTGCTCTGCTGGGCCACAGACTCTCTGCCTCCATTGTACACCAGCATCTGCTGCCGTGTTTTAAAGCTGCCTTCCACAAACTTTGACAAAGGTGAAGATTCCATACCACATTTATTTGCTCCTTCAGGAGAACAGGTCGGTTTTCTAGGACAGGGACCATAAACTTTCATTCTTGGAAATTAATTATTGGAAATTAAAGTTACATTTCATCCCTGATTTTGCTAGTAACAAAAACAGTTTCACTTCTCGTGAAACCTACGTTCAGAAAATGGAAATTACATTGAGTTGCATTTTCTTTTTTGACAGAAGGGAGAATGAAAGCTTCTAACAAGCCTCACCAAATAAGACTGGCATCTTTTAGGCATTTTCCATCTTGTCCCAATTTGTGGAGATGGCTAGTACCACGTCATTCCCTGATGACAACAGCTTCCAATGTGGCTGTATCAACACTACCAAGCTATCCATTCAAAAAGAGAAGCATGTAAAATCCAGATTTGAAATTCAATAAGGAATTCAAAGAAAGTCTAGCTTTCAGTCCATCTCCTAGCTAAATGAATAAATGAATAGGCAAACTATTGCATCAAAAAAGAAAAAAAATTAGAAGGCAACCAAAGGAAGCCTTGCTTACTACGCTCTGAAAATAACCCCGTCTGGAAAGGTACGCTTTTAGACTAAGAAAGCAGAAAAAACTAATTAGACAAGAAGCAACCATGAACAAACATGTTAGCAGAATCAATAACTGGAACTGATCAGCTATTTCTTTAATTGTGCCAGCTGGACGTCCGTGATGTGCTTAGCAGAGTGTAATTACCAGCTTCCATCCCTTAGCAGAGATTTTTTTCTTTCTTTTACGTAAACAGCTGGGCATATGCCATTTAATAATAATAATAATGATATATTTTTTAAAACTGAAAAATTAGTGCGAAATGAGACATCCCATGTAAGATGATATTTCATGAATAATTATAAGGAGGCCAAGTGAATATGCCAATTGTGCTAACAAGATTGCAAGCTATCAAGGAAATGTAACTAATTTCTTAATTTAAAGGCCATTATGTGTTCCGTGTGCAAGTCTGCATTATTAAAAGTGGGGACAATTTGCTTTGCTGTTTTAGCATGGGTTCCATAGTTTGTTCTCATTTGAGGAACTATGATTGATTTTGGGCCCAAAGCATTTCCCCTACTGCAGTTTGAAGGACCATGCAATACAGTTGTCTGGTACCATTAGGAGGAATTAAGATGGACTTCGAGCTGTGTAAGTAAAAGGAATAGAGAAGAGAAAGGTTTCACTCGTTAATTCAAAGGGGAAAAAATCCTAGCCCAATTGATTTGTACACTTTTTTTCCCCGAGTGACAGCAAAACAAAAGTTTGTAAGCATGTAATAGAGTGGAAAGACCAGTGTTTAAAAGTCCAAGTTTAGCTGAGTGTAACCAAAGAAAGCTTATCGCTTCTGACATATTGCTGTGGGAAACTGGCCTCTTTAGGGCAGTTGTCACCTGGAAAAGTGACATGTTAAAGGAAATATGTACATAGGGAGTGAAGGGCAAACCAGAAAATACTGGAAGGTTTTGATAAAAGTAAGGATTTACTGATGCTTATTCAAAACTTACCAAAGATGTGTTTTTCTAAAAGGAAAATGTTTCTTCGATTTATTTGGGACAGAATAAAAGAACCCATAATAATACATGCTTTGACACATTTGCTACTAAATATAAAAAGCTTATTGGGGTGGCAGGGAGCAAAATAAATTTTCAAGTGACAAAGGGTCCTAGGCCCATTTTTATTTTTCTGAGTTCATTGTTCCACATTAAATTAAAAAGAGGACTGCTTTAGTCAGCAGGCATAACTCACCACAGGGGAAAGACTATAGCTACATTGTGGTTGTTGATGCCTGTGTTCTACCAGCCCTGGAGAACAGTTCCTGTTTCTTTCTTGAATTTCAGGGATCAGAATCCCTGAAGTCTTTCTTTTCATGACCAACTATTCAGTTTGACTTGGTTGAATTTGGTTCAGTTGAGTGCAATTCACTCGATCTTTTATTGTGCAATTACTATGCACCAGACTATTGGAAGGACTATCAGCCCCCAATCCCAGAGGGTATTATGCAAATCCATTCTCTCTCTAAAGGCAGTCAAGCCAAGCTATTAATACTAGGCAACAAGGAAGAAGTAAGTTGCTGTCTCTAAGTACTTTCTACCTTGGGGTTGCTAGCAGTCTGGTTTGAATGGGAATGGTGGAGACCCCATTTCTCTTATTGGTAATTTGCTTTATGACTTTAGATAGGTTATTTGGCCTCTCTGGAGGCTTGTGAATCTCATTTGTAAAATGGGAAAGACAGTATTTATTTATCTCATAATATATCTCTTCTGAAGCAAAAAAATTAAATTACAGACAAGTACTAAAAATAATAAACTCCTAGGTTCTCAATATCCAGAATTCACAGAAGTTTCCATTGGGTAATAGATAGTTGCTTCTAATTATTTTTGTTAGCATTTTCATTTCAATAATAATGAGTTATGTGTGGGAACAACAGCTAGAAAATGGGGACAGAGGGGAAGTACACCTCATCTCAACAAGGGTACCTGCATAAGAAACATTTATATACCCTGAATTGTACCCTACTTCTTTAAAATAAAATTTTTTTTAAAAAATGGGGAAATAAGTATTCTTTAAATATTAGATTCTTTCAAGTTGAAAGAAAGAGACATCTCAGGTTACTAGATGCTAAGTTTATTCTATAACACAGGAAATGGGAAGTTTAACCACCACACAACCCCTCTGTGTCCCTAACTCTCAGGTATCTTCATGGGGAAGTGGTTTTTGTAATCATATCGTGCAGATGTTGCATGGATAATTTAATTTGTCTATATGGTAAAAAATAGAAAAGAGTATGAGGTTTAGAGAAGAATACAAATGTGTGTTGTATACCACAGAACTTTAGAAAAGTTTGTGTCCAGTCTGATTTGGGGGGAGGAGTAACTGAAGTTTAGATCTCACCTTCTCAGTGATAACACATTAGTGTGTGTGTGTGTGTGTGTGTGTGTGTGTGTGTGTATTTTTTTTTAAGTTGGAGTTTCACTCTGTCGCCTAGGCTGGAGTGCAGAGTCACGCTCACGCCCACTGCAGCCTCGACCTGCTGGGCTCAGGCGATCCCTCCGCCTCAGCCTTCCAAGTAGCTGGAACTAGAGGTGCATGCTACCATGCCCAGCTAATTTTTTTATTTATTGTAGAGACGAGGTCTCACCAAGTTGCCCAGGCTGGTCTTGAACCCCTGAGCTCAGGCAATCCTCTCCCCTTGGCCTCCCAAAGTGCTGGGATTACAGGCTTGAATACCACGCTTGGCCTTATTCAATACTTTAATAATCTGTGCCCTCTTCCTGATTTTCTTCTTGTCTCCATAACACGTTATTGCTTTTTTAGCATGTTATTTAATTTATGATTTATTGTGCATGTTGTTTTTTGTCTGTATCTGCCTATGGAATATAAGCTCCTATTGCTTTTCCCCATAAATTAGCCAGAGTGTATGGACTTGGCCACCATGGGGAAGAGTTGGAGGTTTCTCAAAAAACTAAAAATAGAACTGCTATATGACCCAGCAAGCCCACTGCTGGGTATCTATCCAAGAGTGGAAATCAGTATACTGAAGACATACCTGCACATTCATGTTTATTGCAGCACTATTCACAATAGCCAAGACATGGAATCAACCTAAGTGTTCACTAACAGATGAATGGATAAAGACAATGTGCTACGTATACACAATGGAATATTATTCAGCAACATAAAGGGTTGGAATTCTGTCATTTACAACAACTTGAATGTGTTGGAGGACACTTTGTTAAGTAAAATAAGCCAGATACAGAAGGACAAATTTCACATGTTCTCACTCGTATGTGGAAACTAAACATTTAAAAAATTGAACTTATGGTGATAGAGAGTAGAATGGTGGTTACCAGAGGCTAAAATGGGCAGCGGGAAGACGGGGCAAATGGGGATGGTTAGTGGGTACAAAAATTCAATTTGATAGAATGAGTAAACCTAGTATCTGGGAGCACAGTGGGGTAGCTATAGTTAACAATAATTTATTTCATATTTAAAGATAATGAAAACAGTGGAATTAGAATGTCCCTGACACAAGAAATAATAAATACTTAAGGTGATGGATACGCCAACTACACTGGTTTGATTGTGTCTGTATCAAAACATCACATTTATCTTATAAACCTATGCAACCACTATGTATCCATAATAATTAATTAAAATATGAAAATAAAATTTATAAAAACTAAGTTACAGGGTGTATGGACAATGGATAAATGGATTTTTAATATTAACAAAGTCGCTTAAGAAAACAAGTACTGCAAATATCACCAGAGCATAGTATGTTTACTAGATAGAACATGATTTTCCTCTTTATACAGTCTACTAAAAAGGTAAGATATATTTTATTGGCAGAATGATTAATTGTAAAGGTTTGCTCTTATTTTTAAAATTTTAGTAAAATACACAACATAAAATTACTATTTTTAAATGTGCAATTCAGCAGTATTAAGTACATTAGTATTGCTATGCTACTATCACCACTATTCATCCCTAGAACTCTCTTCATCTTGCATAACTAAAATTCTATACCAGGTATTTCCAACCTATGACCCAAGAGTTGCATGCAGCCCAGATCAGCTAGTAATGCAGCCCCGCAAAATTTCTTAGCATCATGAGTTTTTTTAGCATTTATTTTCTTCATGCATAATTCCATTTTTGAAGTTCACAATCATACCTTATTCATGACAATACTTTTTGGCAGTATATATATTTTGTGAGTAGTTGTTTCCAACTATGAAGTACATGAAGAACAAAACTCAAACAAACATTTATTTATTTATTTATTTTTGAGTTGGAGTCTCACTCTGTCACCAAGTCTGGAGTGCAGTGGGCGCTCCCGGCCACTGCAGCCTCAACCTGCTAGGCTCTGGCGATCCTTCCACCTCAGCCTTCCGAGTAGCTGAAATTACAGGTGTGCGCTACCACGCATGGCTAATTTTTTTGTATTTATTGTAGAGATGAGGTCTCACCAAGTTGCCCAGGCGGGTCTCAAACCCGCGGGCTCAGGCAATCCACTCACCTCAGCCTCCCAAGGCGCGGGATTACAGGTTGAGCCACCGAGCCCAGCTCAAACAAACATTTCTGATCACCTTGAAAACTCACTGAGAATTGCAACTACTTCCATTGAACCAAAGATTGATAGATTAACTTAAAAAAAGTCAAATGTTCCACTAGCTTTATATTGTTCATATTTTTTCAAAACTTTATAATGAAAATAGTTTTAAAAGAGGTCTTTGTATATATACACTAACTATACTATATAATTTATATGCAGCCCAAGACAATTCCTCTTTACTCCATACACCCCAGGGAAGCTAAAAAGTTACTTGATGGGGTCCAAAGAAGTCAAAATTTGGACATCCCTGCTCTATATTCATTAAATAATAACTCCCCATTCCCCCTTCCTACTAGCCCCTGGAAACCATCATTTTACTTTCTGTCTCTATAATTTTTGTTACTCTAAGTACCTCTTATAAATGAAAGCATACACTATTGGTCTTTTTATGACTAGCTTATTTTACTTAGCAAAATATCCTTAAAGTTAATCCCTGTTGTAGCATGTGTCAAAATTTCTTTTCCTTTAAGGCAGAGTAATATTCCATTGTATGTATCTATCACATTTTGTTTATCCATTCATCCTCAATAGATGTTTGATTTGCTTCTACAATTTAGCTATTTGTGAATACTGCTGTTATAAACACAGGAATACAAATATCTCTATGATATGCTGTTTTCAATTCTTGTGGGTATATATGCAAAAACATAATTGCTGAGTCACATGGTAATTCTATTTTTAATTCTTTAAGGAACTGGCATACTGTTTTTCACAGCAGCTGTACTGTTTTACATTTCTCCCAACAGTGCACAGCAGTTCTAATTTCTTCATACTCTTGCCAACATTGGCTATTTTCTGCTTTAAAATTTTTCTTAATATTTTTTGATAGTGGTCATTCAAATCGGTGTGAGATGGTATATCACTGTAGTTTTGATTTGCATTTCCTAAGTTATTAGTGATGTTGAGCATCTTTTCATGTGTCTACTGGCCATTTGTACATCTTCTTTGGAGAAATGTGCATTTAAATCCTTTGCTCACTTTTGAATCAGATTATTTTGCTGTTGTTGGGTTTTACAAGGTTGGATATTAATCCCTTATCAAATATATGATTTGCAAGTATTTTTTTCTCATTTTTGTGAGTTGCCTTTTCATTCTGTCGGTAGTGTCTTTTTCTTTTCTCTCCTTCCTTCCTTCCTTCCTTCCTTCCTTCCTTCCTTCCTTCCTTCCTTCCTTCCTTCCTTCCTTCCTTCCTTCCTTCCTTCCTTCCTTCCTTCCTTTTTTTAATAGTGTCTCACTCTGTCACCCAGGCTGGATCATAGTTGAATCAAAGTAAGCACAATCATGGCTCACTGCTGCCTCACCCTCCTGGGCTCAAATGATCCTCCTGTCTCAGTCTCCCAAGTAGCTAGGCCTCCAGGTGCAAAATACCATGTTTGACTAGTTTTAAAATTTTTTGTGGGACAAGGGCTCATTTAGTTACCAAGGCTGGTATTGAACTCCTGGCCTCATGCGATCCACCCACCTTACCCTCCCAAAGCAGAGACTGAGCCATTACACACACAGCTAGTGTCTTTTGATGCACAAAATATTTTTATTTTCATGAAGTCCAACGTGTCTACTTTTTCTTGTTTCCTGAGCCTTTTGTGTCAAATCCAAGAACTCATTTGTCAAATCTGATGCTGTGAAAATCTTGCCCTGTATTTTTTTCTAAGAGCTTTATAATTGTAGGTCTTATGTTTAGGTCTTTGATCCATTTTGAGTTAATTTTTGTATGTGGTGTTAGATAAGCGTTCACCTTTTTTTTTTGGTATGTGAATATCCAGTTTTCCCAGCACCAGTTGTTGAAGAGAATGTCATTTCCCTATTGATTGGTGTTAGATTGTTGAAAATCATTTAACTATGTATGTGAGGGTTCTGCTAAACTCTCTATTCTGTATTATTGGTCTATATGTTTATCTTTATGCCAGTACAACACTGTTTTGACTACTGCAGCTTTGTAGTAATTTTTTAAGTCAGGAAGTGTGAGTTCTCCAGCTTTGCTGTCTTTTTTAAAGATTGTTATAGTTACTTGGGGTCCCTGAGAATCTATACACATTTTAGGATACATTTTTCTACTTTTGCACAAGATGTCATCAAGGTTTTGATAGGGATTACTTTAAATCTATAGATCACTCTGGGTACTGTTGACATCTTAATGACATTAAGTCTTCCAGTTTATGAACGTGAGATGTTTCTCTATTTATTTGTGTCTTCTTTAATATTTTTCCACATGTCTTATAATTTTCATTGAACAAATATTTTACATCCTTGGTTAAAGTAATTCCTAACTATTTTATTATTGATTCTTTTTTGTACTATTTTAAATGAAATGATGTTATTTTAAAATTAAAAAAGATAGTTTTATATTTCCTTTTCCAATTGTTCATTGTTAACATTTAGGATTGCAATTATTTGACTTTGTATATTGCTAGTTTGCTGAATTAATATATTGGTTAAAATCAATTTACTTTTCAGAATCTTTATGATTTTCTCTATACAAGATTGTATCATCTGCATGCATAGGTCATTTTACCTCTTTCTTTTTAACTTGAAGACCTTTTAATTTTTCTTGCCTAATTTTTCTGGCCAACACTTCTAGTGCTATGTTGACTAGAAGTGGTGAACACAGGTATCCTTGCCTTTTTTTCTGATTTTAGAGGAAAAGTTTTCAGTCTTTCACAACTGAGTATAATATTTGCTGTGGGTTTTACAAATACAGCTTTACTTTGTTGGGACAGTTTCCTTCTATCCCTATTCTATTGAGTGTTTTCACCATGAGAAAGTGATGAATTTTGTCAAGTATTTTTGTTGCATCAATTAAATTAATCGTGTGGAGTTTGTTTTCTTTATTCTGTTAATGTAGTGTATTACATTAATTGATTCTCATATGTTAATCCACACTTGCATTTCAGAAATAAATCCCACTTGCTCATGGTGTAAATTTTTTTAATATAATATTGTATTGTATATTTTTTTATATATAATATTGAATTCAGTTTGCTAGTATTTTGTTGAGAATTTTTGTCTGGCTTTGGTAATGCTGCCTTCATAGAGTAAGTTAGAAAGTATTCTCTTCAGGTTTTGGTTTTTTTTTTTTTTGAAAATTTTGAGAAAGATTGATGTTAGTTATTTAAATGTTTACTAGAACTCACCAGTGAAGCCATCAGGTTCAGGACTTTTATTTGTCGTGAGAGTTTTGGTTACTAATTCAATTTTCTTACCCATTGTAGAGCTATTCAGATTTTCTGTTTCTCCATGGTTCAGCCTTGTCAGGCTTTATGTTTCTAGAAATTTGTCCATTTCATCTATTTATCCAATTTGTTTGTGTACAATTGCTTACAGTATGTGCTTATTATCCTTTTTATTTCTGTAGAGTTAGTATTAATGCTCTCAGTTTAATTTCTGATTTAGTAATTTGAGTCTTCTTTCATTTTCTTACTTCATTTAGCCAATGGTTTGGCAATTTTGTTTATAATTTCAGAGAATCAACTATTGCTTTTGTAAAATTGTTTTTCTATTCTGTATTTTGTTTACTTCTGCTCTAATTTTTATTATCTATTTTCACCTGCTAGCTTTGTGTTAGTTTATTCTTCTTTTTCTAGTTCTTTGAGTTATAATTTTAGGTTTTTAATTTGAGATATTTCTTATATTTTAAAGTAGTTAAATTAATTAATTGTTTTAATATGTGGTTATGAATCTCCTCCGTAGCACAATTTCATTGCATTCCATATGTTTTGGTATGTTGTATTTTGTTTTCATTCATCTCTAAGTATTTTTGAATTTTATTGTGATTTATTTTTTGATTCATTGGCTATTTAAAAGTTTGTTGTTTGGCCATTGCTAGGCCATTGCCGCTGCCATTGCAACCATTGAGTTGCTAAGCTATGGTGTGGCCATGTGCTCTTTGAGCTATGGTCAGACCATGTTTTCTTAAGCTTTGGTCCCTACTCTACCTTGGAGAGGTGAATCTTCTCTTTCTTTGTCTCTCTAATTTGCTTTTAAAATAAACTGTATTTCCTAATCTGCAAAAAAAATTTGTTGTTTAATATCTATACATTTATGAATTTTTCAGTTTTACTTTTATTGTTGATTTCTACCTTTATCCTGTGGTAGTTAACGAAGATACTTTGTATGATAGCTACCTTTTGAAATCTACTGAGACTTAATATGTGACCTAACATATGGTCTAACTTGGAAAATGTCCTATGTGCACTTGAGAAAAATGTGTATGCTATTGTTGTTGGGTAGAGTACTATATATGTCTGTTAGGTCTAGTTTGTTTATTGTGTTGTTCAAGTCATCTGTGCCCTAACTTATCTACTATCTAATTGATCTCTTCATAATTGAGAGTGAGGCATTGAAGATTCCAACTACTATTGCAGAGTTTTCTGTTTCTCTCTTCAATTCTGTCTATATTTGTTTTATATATTTTGATGGTTGGTTATTGGATAGGTAAATGTTTATAATGATTATATCTCCTTGCTGTATTGAACCTTTTATTAATAATTAATGCTATTTATCTCTTATCATTTTTTAAATTCAAAGTCTATTTTGTACGATATTAGTGTAACCAATCTACCCTACTCTCTTATGGTAGTTATTTGCATGAAATATCTTTTTCCATCCTTTCACTTTCATTTAAAAATTTTTTTTGTATATTTTAAAGTTGTGTACAATGAAATTTATACCTACACAGATCTGTATATGTGAAATGATTACAATAGCCAAGCATAGTAACATGTCTATTATCTCATAGTTACTCATTTTGTGTGTGTGTAGGGTAAGAGTATCTAAAATCTAATCTTTTAGCAAAAGCCCTAAATAAATATAGTCCTAGTGTTGTACAATAAATCTCTAGATTTATTCATTCTGCACATCTGCTAATTTGTATCCTTTGACCTATATTTCTCCATTTCCTCCCCTCATGCAATGCCATGGTAACCACTGTTTTATTCTCTATCTCTGTGTGTTTGACTTTTTTTTTTAATCCCACATATAAATGAGAGTCTGTGGGTTTTTTTTTCCCCCCTGTGTTTGGCTTATTTTACTTAGCATAATGTCCTCCAGATTCACCTATCTTGTGACAAGTAGCAGAATCTTCTTCCTTTTTTGAAGCTGAGTAATATTTCATTGTGTACACATTCATACACACACACACACACACACACACACACACACACACACACTACAGTTACTTTATTCATTTATCTGTCGACTGACAATTTGGTTGTTTCCATATATTGGTTATTGTGAATAAAGTTGCAATGAACATGGAAGTGCAAATATATTTATGATTTCATTTTCTTTGGATATAATATACCCAGAATAGGGATTACTGGGTCATATGGTAGTTCTATCTATAATTGCTTTATATCCTTTTGCTTTCAATCTATTTATGTCTTTGAACCCAAAGTGAGTCTCTTATAGACATCATAGTTATATCATATTTTTTGTTATCTATATTTCTGTCCTTCACTTACTGTATTACTGTCTACTTTTGTGTTTACTTGATTTTTTTCCTAATGAAACATTTGAATTCTCTTCTCATTTTCTTTTGTGTATTTTCTACACCTATTTTCTTTGTGGTTACCATGGGGATTACATTTAACATCCGTGAGTTATAACACTCTAATTTGAATTTTTACCATATTCACTTAAATAACATAAAAACTCTTCTCCTTTATTGTTTCATCCCCACTCTCTTTTGTTGTTGTCACAGAATTACACCTTTATACCTTATACATTCAACAACTAAACTAATAATTTTTAATTCGTTAGTCTCATATAGAAACCAAAATGTGGAGTTGCACACCTAAGTTATAATAATTCTAGCTTTTGTAAGTCCTTCAAGATTTTTCCTTTGACTTTGGCTAAAGTGGACCAGAATTAACTGTAATTTACATTCCCAAGTCTTTCTTAGTAGAATTGTTATCTGAATTGGGGAAAAAAATTTCTGGTGCTCTCTATCTTCTCAGAATTCTGATATTTTAAAAAGGGTGTTATTAATTATAGAGAAGCTGGAGTTCTCCTAGCCAACATCCATGATTCCTTTTCTCTCCCTGTAATAGTATATGTCTTTCCAGTTTGTCCTTTATATTTTCCCAAGCAAAGATATGGAATTATGAACAGTATGCAGTATTGCCTAGTGTGGTCAAAATACACACACACACACACACACACACACACACACACACAAACTTTAGCTGTGAACAACATAGACTTTTTTGTAACTTTCTTTTTTCACTTACAAATGTATGCTTTCTCATATCATAGATTATACATATTATATGTGATACATGATATATATGTGTGAAACACTCATTTCAGTGTTTAATTGTAGAAATACAACATACTTATTTTTGCTGTACATTAACCTAAGTTTGGATAGTTAGGTAGTTTAAAACTTTTCACTCTTGAAAACAATTCTCCTATAAAAGTTACTCTACCCATCTTAGTTTTATAAGAGTTTTTCTAAGAGATATATACCTAGATGAAGAGTTGCTGGGTTGGAGAGTATGTGCATTTTCAATTTGACAAGATTTTGCAAAATTTCTTTTTAAAGTGACTGTATTAATTTACATTTCTAGAGCAGCTTGCAAATGTTTCTATTTCCCCACATTCCTTTCATAACTTGAAATGTCATAATTCTTTATTTTTACTAACCTGAAAAATAAAATTTATTTATTATTGCTCATTCAATTTAAAATTTTTAAATTGTATTTGCCTAGCTAAGCCAATGGGATTCTTTCTCAGGACCTTGAATTTAGGATAGTGTTTAACCACGACAAGGAAAAAAAAATTACCTAAGAGCAGCACCTTAATGAGAGCATGCATTGCAGGTAAGAGCAGAAGCTTCAGGGTAGCACTTCTCCACAGAACTTTCTGCATGATAAAAATTTTGTTTGTTTGTTTGAGATGGAGGTTCACTCCATTGCCCAGGCTGGGGTGCAGTGACACACTCAGAGTCACCCCAGCATCGACCTCTAGGCTCTGGCATCCTTCTGCCTCAGCCTTCCAAGTAGCTGGAACTACAGGTGGCGACTACCATGCCTGGCTAATTTTTTTTTATTATAGAGATGGCTAAGTTTTCATTTTTTTTTTATTGTAGAGACGAGGTCTTGTGAAGTTGCAGTCCTCTCACCTCGGCCTCCCAAACTGCTGGGATTACAGGGTGAGTCACCGAGCCTGGCCTCTAAAAGTGGTTTATAACTGCACTTTTCAATATGGCAAAACAAGAGCCACTCATAGCTACTGACTGCTTGAACAGTGTCACTGAGAAACTAAAATGTTAATTTAGTCTACTTTTAATTAATTTCAATTTACTTAAACAGCCACATGTAACTTAAGGCTACCATATTGGACAACACAGATCTAGCCCAACCATTCAGATTCTAGCTCTGGTATTTTATATTTGAATTTGGGCAAATTACTCAATTTCTCCATTCCTCTGTTTCCTTTTGTTTAAAATAGATTTTTTTTCATAATTTAATGAGTTAAGATGAAAAAGTGCTTGAAATGGTGCTCAGGATATAATTAGTACTTTATGAATTTTTTTAAACTGAAAAGATTGAATAGTTGTATGCTTATTTGATCATTTAGATTTCTTCTTCTGTGATTCCTTGTATGATTCCTTTGTCCATTTTACTATTTGGTCATTTGCCTTTACTTTGATTCAGTCCAAATGAAATTAATTTTAAGGAAACATCTGGTGAGAATTTTAATAAAAATTCCGAGAGAAAAAATGTGGAGATATAGGAATGATAATTTCCAGAATTAGACAAAAAGGTAAAAAACTTAGAAGAAAGTGTGCTTTGAATATCCAAGCAGGGCAAAGCAAGATAAAGCTGCATTCGGAACTATGGCAATGAAACTGAAAAGCAAGGAACAAAACTCCAGTCTACCATTCTCCAACTGGTCTTTTACTTCCTACACCATTCACTGGATTAGCTTAATTTTTATGAAATACATACTTTAATAATTATTTTGGTAAGGATCTGTAGATGGCAAATTATTTTAGTCATTGTATGTTAAAAATTATCTCTCTCTCTCTCTCTCTTTCTCTATCTCTATCTCTATCTTTATCTCTATCTCTATATCTATCTCTCTTTCTCTCTTCAATGCAATCTGGCATTGAAATGAAATTCTACACTGGCCATTTCCCTCTTTGGCAATATACAGGTATTAATTTACTGTTTTTGTCTTCTGTTATGCTCATGAGAAGTTTTTTGTCAATATAATTGCCATTCACTTAACAGTTATAATTAATTTGAAATGTTATTTTTATAACAACAACAAAAAAGAATGAATATCCTGAATGCTGCTGAAATTGCTCTCTAGAGCAGACATTCACAAAAAGTTTAAAAGTGGAATTCCATTCCATCAATGTGTATTTTCTTCTTTTTAGGTCATTTCCAAAACTGCAAAAAAAAATTATTTAAAAAAAAATCCAAATCACCATTTTAAAAAGAAAATTGAAATTTGATGATTAATATTATTGTCATTTCTAGTCACCATTAAAGAAGAATGATAGCTAAAATTTTTTAAAATTAAAATGTTACTTTAAAAGTCCTATTCACAATTGACAAAAATGTATTATGTCACCTAAAAGTAAAATAAGTAAAATGAAAAACAGTAAATGTATAAGACCTTTGTGGAGAAAATTACAAAACACAGAGAAGCTTGTATAACTCTATAGATAGTCCATGTTCATGGATATGTATAACCATGCATACATATCCTTGGATATGTATAATAAAGATATAAATTTTTAAATAAATTCCATTCAATTTAATAAATGTCCTTCCTAACATTTCTTTTTAAAGAATGTGGCAAGCTCATCTTACAATTATGATGGAATCACCAAGGGCCCAAAATAAGACAATTTGAAGAAGAATAGTAAGAAAGTGAGAACTTGTCCTATATGCAAAACATATGGCAAAACATATAATTAAGAGAGTGCGATATTGGGAAAGGGATAGACTGAGAGACTCGTGGGACAGAAGAGGAAACATGTTAATTTTATTGTCTGCCTTTCTTAGCGTTAACTTTCTTCTTGGGTTTGAAAATTTGCTTTGCAGATTCATTTTGTGAGAAATTTCTGTTTCTGTTTCACTTTTGTTTTTCTCCTTCTCTGTCTTTAGCAGTTTTGTAATTTTGAAATTCTCTGAAAGCCTTAGTTCCAGAAACCAGTTAGGCAGCATTTTTTTTTTTTTTTTTTTTTACTGGTCTCTCTTTACAAGGAAATAAGTCTCACCCTGCTTCTGTCTTAAAGTACTAAGTTCCAATTCTCTGTTTTGAAACTTGAGTCACCCTCATCCTTCAGAAATTGGACTCAGCCACCACTGCTGGTTTTTAGCAATTCAGTTCAGCAGACCAGAGCTTTCAGCTTTATTCATTGCTTCCCCAGCCTCTGTCTGCTTTTCATCAGTCTTTATAAAGTGTTTAGAGCAGAGCATGGGAGGATATTTCAAATAGTGAATTTATGGACCCATTCTGAGTAGAAGTCCCTTGGATTATCATGAATTCTGTTTAAAATTTACTTCCAATGAAATTAGAGAGCATAAATTCATGCCTGTGCTATAAAAAAAAATCTAATTTGAGTAGGAATAAAATAAATGTCTAAGTGACAATCAGATTTTAAGAAAATTCAACATATCTGCTTTTGGCATCTTTACATATGGAAATATTCAATGGACATAAAAGATACAGGCTCATGAAACCATCAAAAATTGAGTATGTGCCCTCTTCTAGCTCTTGACTATCCCCTGTCTAACTGATGACACTGAAAACTGGTAGTCATCTTTGACCTATAGTAATATTTTTTCAGCTATAAGGGCTATAGAGGCCACATCAAGGCAGTCTCTCTTTATTTTATTTATGTTTTACAGCTTCCTATATTTCATTTTAGAGAAAGTTCTACTGCTGTAAATGTGTTTGAACATTCTATCACAGAATCAATCTATAACTTGCTAACTATAATAACATCTAGATCCTGAGACCTTCACAATTCTCCAGAGGAGCATTTGCAAATAATCACTACACAATTAGGTTTTTTCTAGTTTTTTCATCTAAAAGGTGGTCATAATAATTTTGATATCATTGGGTACTGTGGGTGTTGCATGAGATCATCTGTTGAATAAAGAGACCAACAAAGCTACACAGAGAGGAAAGTTGGCTGATAAATAAGTCTCTCTCTCTCTCTCTCTCTCTCTGGTTAACTGGCTTTCTCTCCTACATCAGCCTGGAATACATGGGATTTGAGTCATGCTAAGAGAAAAAAAGATGAGTATAAACTGCTGTATTTAATTTATGCATAGATAATTGGAAGTAGAAATGTCCACCTCAAAATGGGAAGGACCCCTTAAATTAGAGATTTCAAAGCCCTCAAATACTTTGTCCTGAGATCTGTTCATCTTTCTATGAGATGTCTGCAATGCTGCACCAGGAAGCTGCCCTAGCCGAAACACATTCCAAAAAGACACTTTCATTTTTAATAAATAAAATATTCAGAAACTCTAACTCCACGAACAATAAGGATCAATGTAGAAGTCAGTGCACAAGTAGATTTATTGAGCACAAGTAGATTTATAGCATGCATCTGAAATGCTACTTAACAATACAGGAATCCTCAGGAGAAATCAGTGGGGAACAGATGAGTGCTGTAGGAGTTTTGTGGCAGGAGAGCTCATGGTGGTGACTTAGGGTGAGCTAAGGATACTTCATGGGGCCGTGAAATCTAAGTATTTTCCTTTGATGGTAAGGAATGTTGGCGGAGATGGTATACAGGCAGAGTGGCTCAGTAGTTAAGAGATCAGGCTCCAATCCAGACTGCCTGAATACAAATCCTGATTCTGATTTTTCTTATTTCTGTGATTTGGAGCAAATTACTTCATCTCTCTGTGTCTCAGTTTTCTCATCTGTAAAATGAATTGCAATAATACACCTGCCTCATATGACTGTTGCGAGGATTACATATTTTATTGTTTGTCAAGTGCTCAGAACGGTGCCTGGCATCTAGTAAACACCGCCAGTGTTTGTTAAATAAAATAAATAAAAATCTGAGACCAAATGAACCTGCTTTTTTGGAACTCTATGCAAAGCTCACAGTGCTTTGATGGGAAAGGAAGCTTTTTAAAGTCTCCAAAACAGATGGGCTTAATTTCTTCCCCTGCTAAGACTGTTGGACTATTTCTAAACACATAGGAAAACAGTGAACTGCAGAATCGTCTTGAAAGTCATGTTGCTTGCTCAGTGGTTTGTGCAAGTTCTTATAGACTACAGAAAGCAAATTTAGATTAAATATATTATTCTCAAAATTTGGTTCATTTCTGGGTGCCTGGTCCTGTGTGGTATGAGCTAAGTATACTCTTCTTCGAGAATAATTGCTCCTTTTGGTGAGGTGAGCTTATCTGTAGTCACAGAGTATTGGTGAACATGTTACCTTTTTCAATTAAGACTTCTAAAAGAAGTTGTATTTTTTTTATTCTATGATTTAAAATGTTCTGCTCTCTTGTACCGAATGTAATTTGGCATAAGTAGAATTAGACGAGCTACCTTGTCTGCTTAAGTTGTTATCACCCAAGCACTGACTTGAAATAGCACCTCAAGAGAAAAAGAATATAAATCTGCCATGGATGTGTGAGTAACTTGGCTCAGAGCTAGAGCGACTTAAGTCGCATAATTGTCAGCTAAGACAACATAGCTATTCTGAGGGTTTCCTTCTAGCACCAAATTACAGTCTGTCCAAACAGAGAAAATTAAATTAGACTGCTTATAAATTAAACCTCTTCCACTAGC
The DNA here is from genome assembly GCA_027257055.1 of Cephalopachus bancanus. Lineage (NCBI taxonomy): Eukaryota > Metazoa > Chordata > Mammalia > Primates > Tarsiidae > Cephalopachus > Cephalopachus bancanus. The sequence continues at coordinate 5,011,028 of JAPVLO010000080.1, forward strand.
AACATTTCTCTGCCCTGAAGGAAGTGTTGCTCTCAGGCAATAAGCAGCTTCAAAAGGGTGACAGTTGAATCTGCCACAGAACTTCTAAAGCCATTCAGAAAGGTCAGCCTTTTCTCTTTCCCTGACTCCTACTTCTCTCTGAAAGAATGAAATTGTCACTGGCACGTTGTTTCAGATTGTGGTTGGTATCAGACCTATCACCATATCAGATGTTTGGCATGTTTATAATTTTAGAGCAGTGTTTACAAAGTTGACCTCCTCTATTTGCAGGGGGCAAATTTATGGTTTGCTATTAAGGGCACAATCCAACTCCAGAGTACCCAACTCCAGAATGTCTTCTCCACTGCTCTTCTGTCTGTGTGAAATGCCCCCACGGAAGTGTTGTTCTTGTGGGTAGAGTTAGAGAAGGGGTTGGCAAACTTTTCCCATAGATGCCCAGGTAGTAAATATTTTAGGTTTTGCTGGCCCTAACATACCAATGGCAACTACTCAACTCTGCCAGGGTGGTACATGAAATCAGCTGTAGACAATATGTAAATGAATGGTCATAGCTTTATCTCAATTAAACTTTATTTACGGAAAGAAGGAGTCAGTCAATTTGGCCTGGGGGAGTCTTGTATAGGTAGAAAAACAAAACAAAACAACAACAACAAGTCACTTGCATAAAAAAGAAAATGAAATGATTATTTGGTTTCTTCCAGTAAATCTGGAAGCTAAGAAGACAGTGGAACAATATGCACACACTTGTAAATCTCAAGATTTTTACAGCCAATGAAGGTATCTTTCACCTGTGGGTGAAAAGGAGAATATGTTCAGATACATAGAAATTTTAAAAGTGTATCACCAAAGAACTATCACCAAAGTTTTACGAAACTACTTCAGACAAAGGAAAATTAACTCAGTTCAAGAACTCAAAATGGGAAAAAGAAATTTAAGAAATGATGATGAATAATGACTTGCAAACTGTAGAGAAAATTTAAATAAATAGCAATAAATTACAATACGTGTCAAAAATGAAGTTTTTTAAAATAATAGACTTTACGAAAAAACTTATTAATGCCCTAGATTAAAAGCAACTACTATAAAAAGAGATTGTTACTAGTGGAGAATTAGTTAAATATATCATTGAAATCTAGATATCACTAGATATCATTGAAATCCACAATGCAGAAATACAGTCATGTTTATGTGAAGACAAAGTAGAGCACAAGTAGATTTATAAGCCAATGAAAATATGATGAATTATTCACTTTAACACTGGAACAACTGATGACCTCTCTGAGAGAAACAAATAAAGAACTCCTACCTCATAATATATACAAAAATAACTTGCAGAAGAACTTAATGTCTATGAAGGTTTTTAATATCAAAGGAATATATAGACATATATTTGTTAAACTTTGAGGTAGTAAGGTCTCTCATAAGCCAGACAAGAAATTCATAATTGTTTCATTAAAAAGTGTACACGTTTGAATCCATGAAAATATAGAGGTAGTGTATAAATGAAGCATACATAAGAGAAAGAGTAAGAGAAAATATTTAAAAGACTTCCCCCCATGACTTCAGAATGCAGGAAAAAAGAGTAAAAAAGTTTTTTCACAGGTTCTACCAGGTCTCCCTCTGATTGGTAGCACCATTTAATTTCCATATACAACTTGAGCCATGATTTGAAAAAAATAATTGCATGTGAAAGCAAATAAACAAATAAAAAGGTGCAAAAACAAAACAGCATAAAATACAAATGTAAAGTTTTCTTTTTCCCCTAACAGAGCATAAACAGAGTTCTTATAGGGCTTTACAGAATCAGTGGAAGAAACAATCTAAACCCCTAGGACTTTATATATAAGGAGAACACCCTCACACTCATATATATACACACACACACACCCTCTACTATTCATAAACTAAAAATATAGAAAAAAAGTCATCTGAACAGACTCTAAATGTCAAAAATCTTATCATTTTAGAGCAGTGTATTGAGAAATGAGATTAAATTTTACATTATGAAAATTATAAGAAAAATCTAAAAATTATGAAATGTATATTAGCAATATAATTTATTAGGATAATGAATAATTAAAGGGGGAAGAAGTAAAATTAGAGAAGACCAGAATAATTATTAAATTTTAAAATGAAGTGGAGGCAGTGACTAGCAGATTGGCTAGTACAGAAAATCAATTCAAATATTAAAAAATAAAACCAAATATTTTAAAGAAATTCTGAAACAAGCAAGCACTCAGAAAATATGGCACTTGCATATATATATATATATATATTTTTTTTTTTTTTAATTGGAGTCTCATTCCATCACCCAGACTGGAGTGTGGTGGCTGCTCCCAGCCACCACAGCCTCCACCTGCTGGGCTCCAGTGATCCTTCCGCCTCAGCCTTCCAAGTAGCTGGAACTACAGACGCGCGCTATTATGCCCGGCTAATTTTTGATTTATTGTAGAGATGAGGTCCCGCCAAGTTGCCCAGACGGGTCTCGAACCTGTGGGCTCAGGCAATCCACTCACCTCAGCCTCCTAAAGCCACTGAGCCCGGCCTGCATATTTTTTCTAATTAAACTATATGGAGAAATATTATAGCTGACTAATACACCAATCAAAATAATACAGTAAAAAATAAAAAATATCTAAAATGATGGATGATAAGCAAAACTGATAAATCACAATTTGCACATAAATAGCAGTTGGAAAAAATAGTTATAGAAATTAACAAAATGCTAACATTCTTAAAATTTTATATTTCATGAAATAATTGAGTAAGGGAGAACAGAAGGTGTCTGTGAATACTGATCTATCATTAAGCAGTTTATTCTTATAATATCTGTTGGATAGTTTCAGGGGATAGAGGAGTTAAATTTTTTCTAAATTTATTAGCTTCTATGAAGGGCACTTAACAGATGCTATTTCTTATTTGTTCGAAGAGTATAATTTTTTTTTTTTTAAAGATAACTAGCCGGGCTTGGTGGCTCAACCTGTAATCCCGCGCCTTTGGGAGGCTGAGGTGAGTGGATTGCCTGAGCCCACGGGTTCGAGACCTGCCTGGGCAACTTGGTGAGGTCTAATCTCTACAATAAATCAAAAAGAGCCGGGCGTGGTAGAGCGCGCCTGTAGTTCCAGCTACTTGGAAGGCTGAGGCGGAAGGATCGCCGGAGCCCTGCAGGTGGAGGCTGCGGTGGCCGGGAGCAGCCACCGCACTTCAGTCTGGGTGACAGAGTGAGACTCCAAGTCAAAAAAAAAAAAATCATTAATTACAAAAGTTAAAATGAAAGATATGGGCAAATACATGTTAAGATAGAAAGAAACGAGAAATAATTTGTCTACAAAGATTCTCTTTATCACTTAAAAAAACTTATGGCCCCAAATCAAAAGCAACCTGGTGTCCAGCTGCAGGGGACTGGCTAAATAATTTATGGCTCATTCACATGGTGGAGTGCTCAGAGTTAGTGTCAAAGATTCAATATTGAGTGAATAAAGTGGATTATAAAGCAACATTATACTGGATGGTCCATATAGCACCAGTGTGAATGCCATTTTGAAATTACGCATCCTTCTTAGATCCTGTACTTCAAGGGTCTAGAAGTGTCCTGAATTATATCTTTGCTTCATAAATTGCCTGGTAGGGTGAAACTAGTCATACTGCTATCTTCACAGCAGATGAAAGGCCTCCATGCAAGAGGTCAAGATAAATATATATAGGCTGTGCATAAAGAAGGACAACAGCATGGGAAGTAGCTTGTGACAACTTTACCTAAAAGCATTATAGAAGTGTTTCATAGGGAAGGTAACAAACCCAGTCTGACTTACATCTTAGGAAAGTCAAAATGCTTAAAGCACTTGATTAACTAGGATTAAAGGCACAAACAGAAGACTGCTACTCATTGGGCCTTGTGAAATCCCAATCTCTGAAGTCCTCAGATCTGGAGCTCATGGACTATACAGCTCATGGAGTGGCTTCCCTCAGTATGCTATGTCCCTATGAACCCCTGAAATAAAGCCTCATTATTGATAGTAGTCTGTAATGTGTCTTCTTTGAGACCTTACAGAACTTGATATATATTATGCATGACTCTGAGTAGTGAAGTTTCTCATGCTTTTTATTTCATTCTTATTACATATATGTAGTGTTGAATTTTTCTCTTATGAATATTCACTATTTATGCAATAGAAAAACTATAAAACATACTTCAAAATCAAATTTAATTTAAAGGCAAATTAATGTTCTAAATGTACAGTAATCCTTTCTAAGCAATGGGGTAGTATGCATGTACTATAAACTTTCACATTATTCATATTCTTTGACACAGCCATTGTACTTTCTGGGAATCTATCCTTAAAAAAAATTATCTTTGATACAGAAAAATATTTGTGTATGGAGTTATATGTCAAAGCATTGTTTATAATCATTCAGAATTGGAAGCAATATTCATTAAAGTTTGGAAATGCCGTTTCATTAAAAATTATGGAGTAAAAATTAATGTATACCAAGAATTTGCAATAACATAACACAACTGGGGTAAGTGCTATTTTTGTAATGAAAAGTATGTAAACTACGTTTAAAAATAAAAAATACAAGAAAGTAAAATTAGTAAGGACCAAAGCTTTTATTTTCCTTCTTGACTAGATTTGACTGTGAATGTTTTCTTCTTCTGGAGTAAAATCAGATAAACTCGAATTACTTAATAATATACCTAGTTCACGTTCAAGTATCTGTACAGAGATACAGAACCTCCTGGCAAAACCCTGAAATACCCAGTTCAGCCACTTTTGACCAGTGTATGTTACTTGTAGATCCCCAGTGCTCTCTGGGCATGGAAACGAGAGTGATAGGAAGAAAGAAAGTAAAACCTCCTAGAGACAGAAAGCATACTATCTTGCTCAGAGGTGACTAATAGGTTGTACCTAGCCTTGATAGGGTTGGGAGACAAAGCTTTGACAACTCTCCTTGGCTCCGAGGATGTCCCAATGCACTGTCTTGCCCCATAGTCCATGAATGCCACCTGAAGAGAGGTTTTAGCGCATATGGGGTGAAGAAAGAAAAGACAGTTCACTTAATTGGTTTTCTCTGGGACTTATTCCCCAGGAATCCTAAGCTCCTGCCTCCAGTTCAGTTCACAAATATTTATTAAGTAACCATTCATTCATTCACCCATTTATTCATAATATTTAGTGAATATCTATTGTGTGACTTGCATTGTTCTGAGCTGATTGTCCCTGTTTTCAGTATGATGGAAAGTCAGACTTAAATCAAAACCTTATACAGTTTTTAAACACTGACAGGATGTTGATAATTTTAAGACACATCAATTTTTAGAATGTGAGAATATGAAACTGTTTTGTAAATTTTTTTAAAAGAAAGATTCTTCCAGCCTGGGCAACACAGTGAGATCTCATTTCCATAAAAAAAAAAAATTAGTCAGGTATGGTGGCACATGCTTATAGTACAATCTACTTGGAAGGTTGAGGTAGGAGTATTGCCTGACCCCAGGAAATCGAGGCTGGAGTGAGCTGTGATCATGCCACTGCACTCCAGCAGGAGTGATGAAGGGAGACTCTGGCTCAAAAAAAAAAAAAAAAAAGAAATAGAAAAAAGAAAAAGAAAAGAAAGGGAATTGAACCAAAGTATTTAAGGGAAAACTGTATTGGGGGAGGAAGTGAGGCAAGATAAAGATACAAAAGATAAAAGAACCATATGCTGTTAAGTATTAAAGCAAGAAGAAAACAGGGGTTTGTTATATTCTCTCACTTTGAGCATGTTTGGAAATTTCCACAATAAAATGATTTATCTTGTGAATACACAAAAAACTAGATGCTGTTGAATAAAAATAATTGCCCAGAAACATGAAACACTATGAATTGAGATGAGTGTTTTGAAGAAATACTCTCATGAGAACATAGAACTAAGAAAATAGATGGAAACTTGACCTAGATTGAAGCATCAAGGAGGTTGGAATTAGGTTCCTGGACTGACATGAGGAGAAAGAGATGTTATTCCAGTGAAACAATGGGGTTAAAGCATGCTAAGCAGTGGGACCTGCCTGTGTCCAAATCCTTAGGTGGAAAACTGCATGGAATATTCTAGAACTAAAGGATGACTGGACCATAAATAATGATTAAAGTTTGGTGAAATTAGCTGTACCAAACAGCCCAGGTCATACAAGAAGGCTTTAGGCCGTCCTAAGGATGTGATTTCTTGTTCTAAGTGCAACAAGAAGCCACTAACATCTGATGACATCATCATATTTACTTTTGTAAAGATTACTGTGGTTTCAGTGAAAAGAATAAATGGAAGTGGTGGGTTGCGGGAGTGTCCAATGGACTGCGGAAGTCCAGGTAAGAGGATATTGTAATACTGCAGGTAATAGATATAATCTCTTTTGGTTTGAGCAGAGATGGAAGGTGGTAGATTGCTTTGAGAGGGATTTAGAAGGTAATGGCCACGTGCCTTCACAATGAATTAGGTATGAGGACTAAGGAGAGAAGGATTCTAGTATGACCAGACTAGCCTTTTATGGAATAAAGATTAATAACAAAAGACTCCATTTTAAAGAGAGTTTGTAGCTAAGAAATAATGAGAAGAGAAGCCATTTCCACCTAATACAGTAAGTGGTAAGATAGAAGTGAAACCAGAGCTCCTATGAGAATACAGAAGATAAGAGTAAACTTACTCCAGCCCGAGGGTCAGGGATTGCTTCCCAGAAAATGCACAGTTAAGTTAAATCTGCAATATGTAAATTAGAATTTGTAGGAAAAGGAAGATAAAATGGTATTTCAGCAAGGGCAACAGTATGAGCAAACTAATGGAAGACATAAAACAGCATGGTGCAAGTGCTAGAGACCAGAGTGAGATGAGAGAGGTGATAAGGGCACACAATGTAAGAAGGAACTCATTCTCAGGTATGCTTGTGTGTTTCTGAGGGATAAGACTGCTCTAAGTTTTTTACTTACACACCTTCCTTTGTCACCCTAGTCCTTGCCTTAATGATGTGTCTACTTACCGGTATGTGGGTTTGAGGTAGAGACTAGTAGAAGATGAGGAAAGAAAAGTGAGATAATGGAAATTCTTGTTTTGTGTACATAAAATTGGACTTTGTTCTATAGAAATAGTAAAACATCAAAGTGCATCACATATGAAAGTTAAAGTTCAGTTTTATATTTTGGATAAATTTTTCTGAAGTGGAATGGACTGAGAGAAAACAGAGAAACTGGTTCAGATGCTATTGCCTCAAATTCTCAGATGGTGATGACTTGGGCTGGATGATATAGTATGACATAAAAATTCATATATTTGGAGAGGTCAGGAAGAGGGCAGCTGAGTCAGTCGGACCATGTGAGTCCCAGTGAGTGAGTGTATGGAAAATTTTGTGTATGTGCTGATGAGTGAGTGGGCGTGTGAGTGGCTGACTGAGTGAAGGCTAAGGAGTTAGTGGCCAGGGCTCTCCTGGCCTAGTGGCTGGTGCCGCAGCTGCTCAGCTTGGACCCTAGTGATTCCTGGGATGCAGAGGCTGAGTGCCATTTTAAAAAAATCAATAAAATCCTTCCTGGGAAGAAAATGCTGGTAAAGACTAATTAAGTGGGGGCTCGTGAGCAAGTGGTTAGGCCCCTAGCACAACAGCTGGTGCTGCAGCTTTCTGCATGGTCCCTGGCTCCTCTGAGGTCATGGAAGCCAAGAGTCATTATTTTTTTTTAATAGACAAAAGTTTTCCTGTGAAGAAGCAGCAGGGAGATACTATGGCCCCAGGCTCTGCCGCATCACTGCAGCAGGAGAGACTGCTGACTCCAGGCTTTGCATCACTTCTTCAACACCTGGCTGGGCACTGGCAGCAGGGGCCACAGAGGGATCTCAGAGGCAGAATCCCACCAGAGAGGACAAGAGAGGAAGCCTACCACCATCTTGAAGGTGGGGCAGGAAAGTGCTCCTACTTGCTCACCATGGAGCAATAGACCCGATCTCTGTGACTGATGGACCAACTACTCAGGGGATAATCATGACCAGAGGGAGTATCCTGAAAGCACAAACTTTGGAGGGACCTGAAAAGTGCTGAGTCTCAGGTGCCCCATCCCCTACCCTGATCCAGCTGCAGGACAAAGGATGTGGCCAGAAAAGGACAAGGAAGAACCCCAAAGAGATGAGTGGTGAGTCTGAGGCCAACTCAAGCCCCCTCCTCCCCAGCAATCCTCTGAACAGCAGATGCACACCGGTGGGCCATGACAGAGGGGGACAAACCCAGGTGGACCCTTGATGTCAGTCACAATAGAAGAACTCCATTCCAGGATAGACCTGGCTGGGACACCACCTGCAAGTACATACCTGGGGAAGAGACAATCCCACATCTCCCCATCAGAGGTGATCTCCCTGACCATATGCGAGTGGGAGGAGAGGAGTACAGCCCCACCCACCTCCACTGTTCCCCTCCTTCCCTTCTCTGGACACTGGGGAGAGAGTGAAAGAGGTGGAAGCTCTGCAGGAGACAGCAGACTAGAGGAATAACTACAGAGCCTGCCACAAGAGGGCAGTGTTTTTAAAACATTTTTCAATTAAAAAAATTTTTTTTAAACTTTTTCCCTGTTTGTATGCTAGTTCATCTATTTTTAAAAATATTTTTCCTTGTTGCATGAATGTGTATTTGAGAGTTTGATCTGCATCCCCCCCTTTTTTTTCTTTTCTTTTTCTTTCTTCTTTTGTTTGTTTTCTGTTTATGTGTGCATGTGAATGACTGAGTGTTCATCTTTCAATTTTGTTGTTGTTTGTTTGTTTCTGCTCTTTGGTTCTTCTTTTTTTTAATTTCTATATTTTTAGTTTAAGGTGTGTGTCAATATACGTGTGAGGGCTGAGTTCCTTTTTTAAAAAAATTCCTTTTCTCCCCCCTCAGTCTTTCTGGTTTTCTTCTCCATTCATTCTGGGCTAGACTGTGTGTGTGTGTGTGTTGTGTGTGTGTGTGTGTTTAATTTTCTTGGGTTTTTGTTGTTGTTGTTGTTGCTTGTTTTACTTCACCTTGTTGTTGTTCCAATTTGTTTTGGGGTGTGTGTGAATGTCTCTGTGTGTGTGTGTGTGTGTGTGTGTGTGTCTGTTCAATTGTTTTTTGCTTTGATTTCTGCTTTCATTGTTCTGGGTGGTTTTTTTTTGGTTTGTTTTTCTTTCTTTCTTTTTAAAAATCTTGTCCAACTTACTTCATTCTATTTTTCTCTGTGCTCCTAATTGCTGTCATTGTATGGTGGACTCAGGGGTACACACACATACCCATTGCATCATCATATAGAGAGGTGATGGGGAGTGGGTCTCAGGAAACACATACTACAGTCAGTGAACATTGTAATTTGCAAGTAGTTTCTGATACTAGCTCCCTAAACCCCTACCTTATTCAATTTTCAAAATTACAAGAGACAGGAAAACTTCCCACCCACAGTCCTATTTCAAAATAGAACAAATCCAGAGCCCAGAACAGGGAAGGATAGAGAGCTGAGCAAACATCAGAAGGGAAAGCCTCTTCACTGACACTGAATAACAGAACTAATGAGAAAAACAGGAGATCTGTCACAAATGAGGAAAAACCAAAGGAAGACCACAGGTAATTTCGAGTGTAACAAAGAGAAAACTCCTGAAAAATCAGATCTTGGAGTGCACAATGGAAGTCACCAGCAACTAGCCCCAGAATATGACAGGGATTAGGGAATGGATGGAAAGAGTGAATAAGACTCAAGAAAGACATGATGCAACACTGAAAGAACTTGTAACAGAGATTTTGGCAATAAAAATGTTCATCCAGGAAATAAATAACAAGACAACAAGCATAGAAAGCAGAATTAATCTAGCTGAAGAAAGAATCTCAGAGCTTGAAGACCAGAACAAGGAATTAACCAGATCTGTAAAAAGCATAGAAATAATACTAAGAAAGAAAGAATAAAGCCTACAAGAAATGTGTGATTACATCAAGAGGCTGAACCTATGCCTGATTGGTATCTCAGAAGAAAGAGAAATGGAAAACAACTTGGAGAATGTATTCCAGGAGGTAATCCAAGAAAACTTTCCCCATCTCACCAGAGATATCACCAGTCAAAGACAAGAGATATAATAGAACTCCCAAAAGATATCAAATGAAAAGACCAACCCCTAGACACATAGTAATTTGCCTGCACAAAGTAGACACAAAAGAAAAAATTCTAAAGGCAAGAGAAAAAGGTCAGGCTACCTACTGGGGAAAACCAATCAGAATAATAGCAGAACTATTGGCAGAAACACTCAAGCAAGAAGGAACTGGAGTCCAATATTCAAAGTCCTCAAAGATAAACAATTTTAATCAAGAATTTCCTACCCAGCTATGCTCAGCTTCATCAGTGTTGGAGAATTAAAATCCTTCCTGATATCTAATCCCTAAGAGATTTCCAGCTTCCAGACAAGCTCTATGGGAGACACTTAAAAAGGTCTTAAGCACAGAAGAAAAAAGAATGACCACACACTTCCTGAGAGACCAACAGAGCACAGAATCATCAGAGAATATAGTGCAACAAGGAACTTGAAAACACACATATACACCAACCCCAAAGCCAAAAGAAAGCAAGCAAAAAAGAAAAATCTTTATAAGAACCTCATGACAGGGATAAACAATCACATTTCCAAAATCAGCCTGAATGTGAATGGACTAAATACACTACCGAAAAGACAAAGAATGTAAAACTGGACAAGAAACCATGACCCAATTATTTGCTGAATTCTGGAAACTCATCTCACCATAAGGGACTCAAAGTTAAAGGATACAAAACAAGTTTCCAGGAAAATGAATCACAAAAGAAGGAGTCATGATCATAATATCAGACAAAACAACCTTTAAGCTATCAAAAATTTAAAAAGATACAAAAAGACTCTATATAATGATAAAAAGCTTCAATCCATCAACGAGTAATATCCATCCTAAACATTTATGAACCAAACACAGGAGCACCAGCATTTATGAAGTAACTACTAAGTAAACTAAAAAAAGATATTGACTCTAACACTATTATAGCAGGGGACTTGAATACCCCCACTAACAGCCCTAGATAGATCATTGAGGCAAAAAACCAGCAAGGAGTCCCAGAAGCTAAACTTGGCACTCAACCAAATAGACTTAATAGATTCTTACAGATTATTCCACCCAACAACCACATGATATACATTCTACTCAATACAACATGAAACATACTCCAATACTGATCACATCTTGGCCATAAATCAAGCATAAACAAATTTCATAAGGTTGAAATATTGCCATGCACCTTCTCAGACCACAGTGGAATAAAAATAAATGTCAACACCAACAACATTTCCTCAAAGCCCACAAAGACATGAATGTTAAATAGCATGATGCTGAACAACTACTGGCTCAACACTGATCAAAGCAGAAATTAAAATATTCCTGGAAACAAATGAAAATGAAGAAACATGGTACCAAAATCTCTGGGATGCCATGAAAATAGTTCTAAGAGGAGAATTTACATCTCTACGAGTACACATCAAGAAACTGGAAGATCACAAGTTGAGAGCCTAACAAATCACCTAAGGAAGCTGGAAAGAGAAGACCATCAAAACCCCAACTTTAGCAGAAGAATACAAATCACCAAAATAAGAGCCCAGATATGGGACATAGAAGACAAAAATATCAAAGCATCAACAAAACAAAAAGCTTGTTCTTTGAAAGAATTAACAAGATTAATGGACCACTAGCCAGAATGACCAAGAAAAAGAGAGAAAAACCCAAATAAACACAATCTGAAATACAAAAGATCAAATCACAATGGATCCTGAAGAAATACAAAAGATTGTCAGAGATTACTATGTACACCTATATGGAAACTTGATAACCCAAATGAAATGGAGGACTTTCTGACATCACACAACCTCCCTGGGTTGAAACAAAAAGACATTGAGGCACTAAATAGACCAATAACAACCCATGAAATTGACTTTGTCATACGAAAACTACCTACAAAAAAAACCCTGGACCACATGGCTTTCCAGCAGAATTCTATAAAACGTACAAGGAGGAGCTGATAACAATCCTATTGAAAGTAGTCCAGGAAATTGAGAAAGATGAAATTCTCTCCAAAACATTTTATGAAGCTAACATTACACTGATACACAAACAGGGTAAAGGATCCAACAAAAAAAGAGAACTACAGGCCAATATCCTTTATGAACATAGATGCAAAAATCCTCAACAACATTCTAGCAATTTGGATCCAAACACATATCTCAAAAATCATCCACCATGGCCAAGTAACCTTCATCCCCAGGATGCAGGGCTGGTTCAACCTTTGCAAGACCATAAATGTAATTAAATACACCAAAAGATGTAAAAACAAGAACCACATGATTATCTCATTAGATGCAGGAAAAGCTTTTGAAAAAATCCAGCATCCTTTCTCAATAATAACCCTCAATCACCTAGGAATAGAAGGAACATACCTCAAAATAGTAAACGCCATCTATGATAAACCCACAGCAAATATATTGAAAAACGGACAGAAAGTGGAACCATTTCCCCTGAAAACTGGAACAAGACAAGGCTGCCCACTCTTACCCATCTTGTTCACATTGTGTTGGAAGTCCTTGCTAGGGCAATTAGACAAGAGAGGGAAATCAGGGGTATCCAAATAGGAGAAGAGGAAGTCAAGTTATCCCTCTTTGCTGATGATATGATCCTATACCTTGAAAACTCAAGAGAATCTGTCAAAAACTTGCTTGTACTGATAAAGGACTTTGCCAAAGTCTCAGGATACAAAATAAATGTGCAAAAGACAGTTGCATTCCTATACACCCACAACAAGCAGGCAGAGACCCAAATAAAAAGCGCAATCCCATTCACAATAGCCACAAAAGAATGAAATACCTCGGCATTTTTCTAACCAGAGAAGTGGAAGACCTTTACAATGAGAACTACAAAATACTGCTTAAAGAAATCCAAGAAGACACAAACAAACGGAAAACTATTCCATGTTCATGGACAGGAAGAATCAGCATTTTAAAAATGTTCATTCTGCCAAAGGCAATCTACAGATTCAACATAATACCCATTAAATTACCAACATCATTCTTCTCAGACCTGGAAATGACAATACAGAAATTCATATGGAAACATAAATGACGACAAATAGCCAAAATAATACTTAGCAAAAGAAACAAAGCAGGAAGCATTACACTTCCAGACTTCAAACTTTACTATATGACTGCAATAATCAAAACAGCTTGGTACTGGTACAAGAACAGGCATATAGACCAATGGAACCAGATAGAGATTCTAGAAGCAAAGTCTCAATTTTCTAACCAACTCATCTTTGACAAAGCCTCCAACAACAACCACTGGGGAGAAAAGAACCTATTCAGTAAATGGTGCTGGAAAAACTGGCTGACCACATGCAGATGATTGATAAATCATCTACATATCACCATACACAAAAATTAACTCTAAATGGATCAAAGACCTAAATGTAAAACCTCAGACTATAAGAAACTTAGAAAACACAGGAGACAACCTTATGAAAATTGAAACTGGCAACCAATTCCTGATCAGAATCCTAAGTGCTCATACCATAAGAAATAAGATAGACAAGTGGGACCTCATCAAACTGACGAGCTTCTGCAAAGCAAAGAAACCATCAAGAGAGCAGGAAGACAGCTCACAGAATGAGAAAAAATATCTGCCAACAGTTTATCTGACAAAGGCCTAACATCTAGGATCTACAAGGAACACAAACACACCGAAAGGAAAAAACAAACAGCCCCTTTTAAAAGTGGGCAAAAGACATGAATAGATACCTCTCAAAAGAAGATATACGGGCAACCAACAGACACATGAAAAAGTGCTCAGCCTCACTCATCATCAGAGAAATGCAAATCAAAAACCACATTGAGATATCATCTAACCCCGGTAAGAATGGTCATCACTAATAAAACAAACAACAACAGATGCTGGCAAGGATGTGGAGAAAAAGGAATGCTTCCACACTGCTGTGGGAATGCAAACAAATGCAACCTCTTTGGAAGACAGTGTGGCGATTTCTGAAAGAACTATAAATTGACCTTCCATATGACCCAGCAATTCTCCTATTGGGAATATACCCAGAGGAACTCAACTCATTCTACAAAAAAGATACCTGCACAGGAATGTTTGTTGCAGCTCTATTCACAATAGTAAAAACATGGAACCAACCATTCTGCCCATCAAAGCTGGACTGGATTAAAAAAATGTGGAACATATACAGAGTGGAATACTACGCAACCATAAAGAAGGACAAACTTATGGACTTCGCAGCAACTTGGATGGATTTAGAGTCTATCATACTCAGTAATCTATCACAGAAATAAAGAACAGAGCACCATATGTTCTCACTCATAGGCAAACCTTGAACAATTATCATAATACTATAAAAAACGTATTGGCAGTAGTGGGAAACTGCCATGGGAGGGAGGGTGGGATTGGCAGTTGAGGTAAGCTGCTAGGGGAGGGAGGGGCACACCTTATCAACAACATCTGCATAATCAACATCTGTATACCTAAACCTGAACTGTACTCCACATCTTTTTTAAAAAATTATATATTCAATAAAACTTGGAAAAAGATGTGTCAAAGATAACTCATATTTTTCTCAGTTGGGCAACTGAGTTTATAATGTCATTTATTAATACTTCCTATATTCATTTGTGTGTATCAGACACAGAAACACATGCACACACATGTTCAGATGCTCAAAAGGCCACTTCTTTTTTATTACATTCAGAGTCCACATTTCCTATTTATTCCGTTCTGCTTTGGGAAAAACAAAGAAACAAAGAAACAAACAAAAAAACTCGGCACATTGCCTAGTTTCTACACCATAGCTTTGTTCCTGATATGACATGACCATGAATGTTTTTCAAGAATTGAATTGGGCTTTAAAAGCAACTGATGAAGATAGAACTCTCCCCAAATCATTTTATGACATTAACATCACACTTATACACAAACAAGGTAAAGATCCAATGTAGAAAGAAAATTACAGGCCAATATCCCTGATGAACATAGATGCAAAAATTCTCAACAAGATTCTAGCAAATTGGATCCAGCAACACATCTCAAAAATTATCCACCATGATCAAGTAGGCTTCATCCCTGGGATGCAGGAATGACTCAACATCCACAAGACTATAAATGTAATTAAATACATCAACAGATGTAAAAACATGAACCGCATTATAATATCATTAGATGTAAAAAAAGCTTACAGCAAAATCCAGCATACATTCTTGATAAAAATCCTTGAACACCTAGGCATGAAGGAAATATGCCTCAAAATAGTAAGAGCCATCCACAACAAACCCACAGCCAATATATTGCTAAACACACAGAAATTGGAAGTATTTCCCCTGAAAACCAGAACAAGACAAGACTACCAACTCTCATCCCTCCTGTTCAAGATTGTGTTGGAAGTTCTAGCTGGAGCAATTAGATAAGAGAAGGAAATTAGGGATATCCAAATAGGAAAAGAGGAAGGTAAATTATTCCTCTTTGTTGATGATATCACTCTATATCTTGAAAACCCAAGAGAATCTGTCAAATACTTCCTTGTACTGATAAAAGACTTTGGCAAAGTCTCAGGGTACAAAAGCAACATGCAAAAGACAAGTGAATTTTTATATACCAATGACAAAACAGAGAACCAAATAAAAAGAAAAATCCCATTCACAATAGCCACACACACAAAAAAAAATTGAAATACCTTGGCATCTTCCTAACTAGAGAAATGAAAGAACTTTACAACAAAAACTGCAAAAAACTGCTCAAAGAAATAAAAGAAAGCACTAACAAGGGAAAAATATTCCATACTCATGAACTGGAATAATTAGCATTGTTAAAATGTCCATCCTACCTAAGGCAATCTACAGATTTAACACAATAACCATTATATTACCAACATCATTCTTCTCAGACCTAGAAATGACAATACAGAAATTCAAATGGAAACACCAATGACTACAAATAACCCAAACAATCCTCAGCAAAAGAAAGAAAACAGGAGGAATCATACTCCCAGACTTTAAACTTTATTATAAAGTTACAATAATCAAAACAACCTGGTATTGGTACAAGAATAGGCATACAGGCCAATGGAACAGGATAGAGATTCTGGAAGCAAAACCTCAATTTCTCAACCAACTCATCTTCGACAAAACCTCAACCATCAACCCCTGGGGAGAGGAGAACCTATTCAGCAAATGATGCGGAGAAAACTGGCTAATCACATGCAGAAGATTAAAATAAGACCCCTACCTATCACCATACACAAAAATTAACTCTAAATGGATCAAAGACCTAAACGTAAAACCTCAAACTATAAGAATTTTAGAAAATGCAGGAGATACCTTTACAGAAATTGCAATAGGCAACCAATTCCTGATCAAAACCCCAAAAGCCCATACCATAAGAGATCAGATAGACAAGTGGGATTTCATCAAACTGAACAGCTTCTGCAAAGCAAAATAAACCATTAAGAAAGTGGGAAGAGAGCCCACAAAATGGGAAAGATTATTTGCCAACTGTATATGTGACAAATGCCTAACATGCAGGATCTACAAAGAACTCAAACATGCTGAAAGAAAAAAAACAAACTTCAGGCAAGATGGCGACGTGGCAACCTGGTCTGTGAAATCCTCTGAAAAGGAGAACTGCAGTGGGTCTCTGGCTCTCACCCCGGGGGCTGGGGACCCCAACATCACAGCCTGCTCTTCATACGGAGCTCGGCCATTGCCACCGCTGGGGCGTCGCAGTGAACTGGACAACCACTGCAGCGCAGACGCCGGTAGCACATAGCACCACCTGGGCCGGAGGTGATCCACGACTTCACTCCTTGAGCCCCTTCAGGGAAGATCTGCTGGGATCGCTGCCACCTCTCCTGCGACCGAGACGTCCTGCCCACCGTGAGTCTCCTGCCTATGCCCTGACCCTGATGCAGGCATCCATCTCCAGTCTCTGCCAGTTCTTGTCCGGCCCCAACCCTTCTTGGGGTGAGCAGCTGAGATAGCACCACCTGCTGGCGATTCAAGGCAACAACACTGAAACGGGGGAAACAAGCTTGAAAAAGACATAGGCCAGAGTGGTGAATGGAGGGTGATCTGAACTGTCCTTCACAGCAGACGAGGAGCAACTGACCCTAACTGCAAACTAATTTACCAGCTTGAAAAGAAAACTAGAAATCAGAACTGAAAGGACATTGGACTTAAACGAAAAGTCTCAGAGTGTGCTTCATTGATTCTGTTAGTTTAATGACTTAATTCTATTCCTACTGTATTGTTCCTTTTTTTCTTTTTTTCCCTCTTCCTTTTCTTCTCTTTTCTTCTCACTGTAAACCATATCTTTGTATAGAGGAACAGCACACCAATAAGGTGGTTGGTTAGCTTGTATGTTAGCATCACTATATGTTTTAATTTTTTTTGTATGGGAGTTGGTTCATCTGTAGCTGTGGTCTATTGTTTTTATCTGTTTCAATATAGGTCTCTCTCTCCATTTGTTGGCACACATCTGTTTCCCCCTTACTCCTTTATCTCTCCACCCCCCTCTTCAACCCACTGTCTGCTCCATTCTCTTCCCTCTGCTAACCACATTTTGTTTCAGGGAGTAAACCTACAGCCCCACTGCATGGACAGATTCCAAGGCAGTGGGAAGTGGGTTCCAGATTATCCACACACCTGTCAGTGAATACCAGGACCTGCAGATAGATTTTGAATCACAGCTCCCCCCCTTAAGTAAATCTCAAAACTGCATAAAGGACCACCCCCAACCTACAGCGCAACTCCAGAATTGAACAAAGTAAAAGAGCATACATAAAGAATAGGAGATTGAACAAACAGAAGTAAAACCAATCCCTTTACCCCTGAATAACAGAATTAAAGAAGACGGTGACATGGAGGAAAGGAAAAAGTAGGGAGGGGGAAAAACTGCACAAATGAAGAAAAACCAAAAGAAGAATATAGGCCTCACACAGACCCCTGGGAGATCAGACACTGAGAAAACAGATTCTGGAACACAAACAATGAAGAGCCCCCAGAATGACTGGTCAAATGCAACAAACCCAGACATCAAGACATTAATGGAGAGAATTAAAAAAATTGAGGAGAGACAAGAGGAAAATAGGAAGGAGCTGATGTAAGAAATAGCAGTAAAGAATACTGTTATGGAAATGAATAACAGACTAATAAGCATGGAAAGCAGAATCAGCCAAGTAGAAGAAAGAATCTCAGAGCTCGAAGACCCAAACACAGAACTAACCCAAACTTTCAAAAGCATAGAAAAGAAGCTCAAAAAGACAGACAAAACCTACAAGAGATGAATGATCACTTCAAGAGTAATTGGGCTTCCTGAGGCAGAGAGAGAAACAGAAGCCACACTGGAACAAACATTTCATGAAATCATTTAAGAAAATTTCCCTCATCTCATCAAGGATGAAAAAGTTCAAACACAAGAGATTCAGAGAACCCCTGCAAGACAACAAATGAGAAGACCAACTCCCAGACACATAATAATTCACCTAAACAAAGTAGCTATAAAAGAAAAAGTTCTAAAGGCAGCAAGAGAAAAAGGCCAGACTACCTACCAGGGAAGACCAATTAGAATAGCAGCAGATTTATCCACAGAAACCCTTCAGGCTAGGAGAGCCTGGAGCCCTATCTTCAAAGTTCTAAAAGAGAAACAATTTCAACCAAGAATAACCTACCCGTCAAACTAAGCTTCATTAGTGAGGGAGAATTGAAATCTTTTCCAGATATCCAATCCCTAAGAACCTACACTGCCACCAGACCACTCTACAAGAAACACTTAAGAAAGTACTGAACACAGAAGAAAAAGAAAAAAGAACAACAACATCCTTTACAAGAGTACAGGCAAAAGATTAAAAACACACATGAGCCAACTCCAAAACCCAAAAAAGACAACAAACAGGAGCAACTCTGTCAGAACCTTATGACAGGGATCAACTCTTGCATTTCAATTATTAGCCTAAATGTGAATGAACTAAATGCACCACTGAAAAGACATAGAATGGCAAAATGGATAAAATATCATCAGGCAACAATCTATTGCCTTCAAGAGACTCACCTCACTAGAAAAGACCCCCACAGACTCCAAGTAAGAGGATGGGAAACAAACTTTCAGGTGAACGGAATACAAAAGAAAGGAGGAGTAGCGATCTTAATTTCAGACAAAATCCCTTCAAGCTATTAAAAATCAAAAAAGATACAGAAGGCCACTACATAATGATAAAAGGCTCAATCCATCAACAAGAAATACCTATCCTAAACATATATACACCCAACATAGGTGCGCCAACTTTCATAAAGCAACTTCTAGGAAAACTAAAGAAAGATATTGACTCTAACACCATTATAACTGGGAACCTTTAACACCCCACTCACAACCCTAGACAGATCATCAGGACAAAAAATCAGCAAGGAGATCTGGAACCTCAATGTGACTTTGGACCAAATGGACTTAATTGATACCTACAGAACACTCCATCCAAAGACCACAGAATATACATTCTACTCATCACCGCATGGAACATATTCAAAGATCGATCACATAATTGGCCATAAATCAAGCATAAGCAAATTTAAAAGGACCAAAATTCTACCATGCACCTTCTCGGACCACAGTGGAATAAAAATAAACATTGACACCAACAAAGTCCCCCCAAAACCCACAAAGACATGGACACTAAACAGTATGATGCTAAACACCTCCTGGATCAATGATGAAATCAAAACAGAGATCAAAAGATACCTGGAAACAAATAAAAATGAAGAAACATCTTACCAAAATCTCTGGGACGCCTTGAAAGCTGTAGTAAGAGGGGAATTTATATCCTTACAAACACACATGAAGAAAATGGAAGGAACACAAATTAACAACCTAACAAGCCACCGAAAGAAGCTGGAAATGCTAATTTCAATGGAAGAATCCAGATCACCAAAATAAAAGCCCAAATCCAGGACATAGAAGACAAAAAGATAATACAAAAAATCAATGAAACAAAAAGCTGGTTCTTCGAAAGGATAAACAAGATCGATGATCCCCTAGCTAGACTGACCAAGAAAAAATGAGAAAAAAACCAAATAAGCACAATCAGAAACACAAAAGATGAAGTCACATCTGACCCTGAAGAAATACAAAAGATCGTTAGAGACTACTACATACACTTGTATGGAAACAAACTTGAAAACCTTAAGGAAATGGAGGACTTTCCGACATCACACAACCTACCTAGATTGGAACAAGAAGAAATTGAGACCCTAAATAGACCAATAACAATCAAGGAAATCAACTACGTAATGAGAAAACTTCCTACAAAAAAAAGCCCTGGTCCAGATGCCTTTCCAGCAGAATTCTACAAGATATTTAAGGAGGAGCTGATACCAATCCTACTGAAGGTATTCCAGGCTATTGAAAAAGATGGAACTCTCCCCAAATCATTTTACGAAGCCAACATCACATTGATACCCAAGCCAGGTAAAGATACAACAAAGAAAGAGAACTACAGGCCAATATCTTTGATGAACATAGATGCTAAAATTCTCAACAAGATCCTAGCAAACTGAATTCAGCAATACATCTCAAAAATCATCCATCATGACCAAGTAGGTTTCATTCCTGGGATGCAAGGCTGGTTCAACATTCGTAAAACCATAAATGTAATTAAATACATCAACAGATGTCAAAACAAAAACCATATGATTATATCATTAGATGCAGAAAAAGCTTTTGATAAAATCCAGCATCCCTTCTTGATAAAAACCCTTGAACATCTAGGCATACAGGGAACATACCTCAAAATAGTAAAAGTCATCTATGAGAAACCCACAGCCAGCATACTCCTAAATGGACAAAAATTGGAAACATTTCCCCTGAAAACTGGAACAAGACAAGGATGCCCACTCTCACCCCCCCTGTTCAACACAGTATTGGAAGTCCTGGTCCAAGCAATCAGAGAAGAGGAGGCAATCAGGGGTATCCAAATAGGAAAAGAGGAAGTCAAGTTATCTCTCTTTGCAGATGATATGATTGTGTACCTTGAAAACCCAAGAGAATCTGTCAAAAACCTCCTTACACTGATAAAGGCCTTTGGCAAAGTCTCAGGATACAAAATAAATGTACAAAAGACAATCGTATTTCTCTACACCAATAATAAACAAACAGAAACCCAAATAAAAAACACAATTCCATTCACAATAGCCACAAAAAAAATGAAATACCTTGGCATCTTCCTAACCAGAGACGTGAAAGACCTTTACAATTAAAATTACAAAACACTGCTCAAAGAAATCTAAGATGACACAAACAAGTGGAAAATATCCCATGCCCATGGATCGGAAGAATCAACATTGTGAAGATGTCCATCTTACCTAAGGCAATCTACAAATTCAATGCAATACTCATCAAATTACCAGCAGCATTCTTCTCAGACTTAGAAAAGACAACACAGGAATTCATATGGAAATACAAACGTCCAAGAATAGCCAAAACAATCCTCAGCAAAAAAACCAAAGCAGGTGGTATCACATTACCAGACTTCAGACTTTACTATAAAGCTACAATCATCAAAACAGCTTGGTATTGGTATAGGAACAGGCATATAGATCAATGGAATAGAATTGAGATTCCAGAAGCAAAAACCTCAATTTCTCAACCAACTCATCTTCGACAAGGCCTCCACCACCTACCACTGGGGAGAGGAGAACCTATTCAGTAAATGGTGCTGGGAAAACTGGCTGACCACATGCAGAAGATTGAAACAGGATCCCTATCTATCCCCATGCACAAAGGTTAACTCCAAATGGATCAGAGACCTAAATGTAAAACCTCAAACCATAAGAACCTTAGAAAATGAAGGAAATACCCTTATGAAAATCGGAACTGGCATCCAATTCCTGAACAAAACCCAAAACTCACAGGTCATAAGAGAGAAGATAGACAAATGGGATCTTATTAAACTGACCAGCTTCTGCAAGGCCAAAGAAACCATCAAGAGGGCAGGGAGGCAGCCTACAGACTGGGAAAAAGTATTTGCCGAAACCAGGTCTGACAAAGGCTTAACATCCTGAATCTACAAGGAACTCAAACGTGCTGAAAAGAAAAAAACAAACAACCCCATTATAAAATGGGCAAAAGATATGAACAGACACTTCACAAAAGAGGACATCCGAGCAACCAACAAACACATGAAGAAATGTTCAACCTCACTAATCATCAGGGAGATGCAAATCAAAACCACACTGAGATACCACCTAACTCCAGTCAGAATGGCAATTATCAACAAGTCAAAAAATAACAGCTGCTGGAGAGGGTGTGCCGAAAAGGGAACACTTCTACACTGTTGGTGGGAGTGTAAACTAGTGCAACCTCTGTGGAAAGTAGTGTGGCAATTCCTAAAAGCTCTAAATATCAACTTCCCATATGACCCCGCAATCCCCCTACTGGGAATATACCCTGAATAACTCAAATCACTCTATAAAAAAGATACCTGCACACGTATGCTTATTGCAGTGTTGTTCACAATATCAAGAACCTGGAAGCAACCATGCTGCCCATCAAAAGAGGACTGGATTGAAAAATGTGGTACATATACACGATGGAATACTACGCAGTCATAAAAAAGAACAAAATCATGAATTTCGCAGCAACCTGGATGGAACTAGAGTCTATAATACTGAGTGACCTCTCACAGAAACAAAGACCCGAGTATCACATGTTCTCACTCATATAATGGACCTTGAATATCCAATGTAATCTATAAGAAAATGACTGACAGTACTGGGAAACTATGGGGAGGAGAGGGAGATGGGATTAACAGTAGCAAATATCTCTCTTGGGATGGGGAAACACCTCTTATCAACAGGATGCCTGAATGAAACGTAATTATACACCTAACCCTTAACTATACCCCACAAAACCATAATAAAAAATATTGATTATGAAAAAAAAAGGAAAAAAACAAACAGCCTTATAAAAAGGTGGGCAAAAGCAAACCACCTGTACAATGATCACTTATGTACCTAACACTGAATCATACTCCACATCCTTAAAATAAAAAATGAAAAAAATATAAAGTGGACAAAAAAGACACTTCTCAAGAGAAGAGATAGACATTTCTCAAGAGAAGACATGTGAGCTGCCAACACATACATGAAAAATCGCTCAGCATCACTAATCAACAAAGAAACACAAATCAAATTCACACTGAGTTACCACCTAACTGCAGTCATGATGGCCATCATTAATAACGCAAAAGATAACAGATGCTGGAGATGATGTGGAGAAAAGGACACACTTCTACACTGCTGGTGGGAGTGTAAACTAATACAACCTTTGAGGAAAACAGTGTGACTATTTCTAAGGATCTAATAATCAGCCTTCCTTACAACCTAGCAGTCCTCCTACGGGGAATAGACCCAGAGAAACTTAAATTATTCTACAAAAAATGTACCTGCTCATAAATGTTTATTGCAGCACTATTCAAAATAGCAAAAACATGGAGCTAGCCATGCTGTCCACTGAAAGTGGACTGGATTTTTAAAAATATGGTCCATATATATGATGGACTATATGCAGCCATAAAGAAGGACAGTATGATGGACTTTGCAGCAACTTGAATGGATTTAGAGTCCAGCATACTCAGTGATCTATCGCAGGAACAAAGAACTGAGTGCCACATGTTCTCACTCATAAATGAACCCTGAACATTTATCATAATACTATAAGAAAAGGATTGGCAGTAGAGGGTCCCTACTAGAGGAGGTGGAGGAGCACATCACACTAATAAGGGCATCTGATCCCAAACCAGGCAAAATGTGGATTGATGGGAGGCCCAAACTTCACCTGTACAACGACCACTTATGTATTTAACCCTGAATTGTACCCCACATATTTAAAAAAAATTTTTTAAAGTATGGCTTAAGGTAAATTGAAAAAAGCAAATGGCAGTAGATAGTGGAAGGTAATGATTAGCTATATAAAAGAATCCTCTTTCTTTTGAACGTGAGGAATAACAGACTATGTTAGATCAAGTAGCATGTCCATTTTATTTATGATGATATCCCTAACAGGTAACACAGTTTCTGGTATGGAGTAGGTACTTGTGTTTTCATGAAATGAAAGAACAGTCTGTCTTTAGACTTAGAAGGATCAGTTAGGTTTCCTGTGAAACAAACTGGCCCAAAATTCAGTGCCTTAGCAATCATTTATCCATGTTCATGTTCCTGTTGGTCACCAGGGTCGGCTGATTGAGGCTTCAGGTAGGGTTGGCTCCAAGTCATAGCCCGTATTCAGGTCCTTGGTGGAAATATATTTCAGGCCTCTGTTTGTGTTATATTTGCTGATTGCTGAAGCAAGTCACATGGTCAAGGTCAAAGTCAATGGGAAAGGGGAATCCTCTGACTCTAGTAGAAGGAGCTACTAAGTCACATGGCAAAGAATGGGACTGTGAAGAGGAGTGAAGATCTGAGGTCAATAATCTACTATTAATCTACAATTAATCTACTATTGTCCACACTCTGGGTCACAACTATTTATGTCCCTCCACATGAAAAATATACTCAACCCCTTCCTAAGACCTCAAAAAGCATATCTAATCATGGTATCAAGTTCAAAGTCCAGGATCTTACTATTTCTATTTCTATCAAACCTAGATTTTTTATTATTTTAAATATATATATATTTGTTTTTATTGATGCATAATAGATGTACACAGTTTTGAGGTACAGGTGACAATTTGACGCATTCATATAATTTATAAAGATCAAATCAGCAAACTTGGGATATCCGTCACCTTAAACATTTGTATTTTCTTTCTGTTAGAATCATGTGAACTCTTCTATCTATTCTGAAATACACAATAGATTATTTTAAACTATAGTCATCCTACTTGTCTGTCAAATACTAGGTCTTATCTTTCACTTCCTTCCATCTTCTCCATCTCTGGTAATCACCAATCTACTTATTTTCATAAGATCCACTTTTATTTCAGGTTGGGTGCAATGGCTCATGCCTGTAATCACAACACTTTGGGAGGCAGAGGTGAGAGAACTGCTTGAGCCCAGGGTTGGAGACCAGCCTGGGTAACTTAGAAAGATCTCATCTCTACAGTAAAAGAAAAGAAAAGAAAAGAAAAGAAAAGAAAACAAAATAAAATAAAATAAAGTAAAATAAAATAAAATAAGTTAGCCAGGCATGGTGGTGTGCACTTGTAGTTCCAAATACTTGGAAGTCTGCGGTGGAAGAATTTCCTGAGCTCAGCAGTTTGATGCTGCAGTAGCCTTGAACGTGCCACTGCACTCCAGCCTGGGAGTGAGACTTCAACTAAAACAACAACAAAAATCTACTTTTCCATCTCCCACACATGAGTGAGAACAGGCAGTATTTGTCTTTCTGTGCTTGGCTTACTTTACTTTACATGATAACCTCCTGTTACATCAGTGTTGTTGCAAATGACAGAATTTTATTCTGTTTTTTATGGCTGAATAATAGTCTATTGTGTATATCTACTACATTTTCTTTATCTAGTCATCCACTGCTGGGCACTTAAGTTGATTCCATGTTTTGGCTATTGTGACTAGTGCTGCAATAAGCATGGAAATGCAAATGACTTTTTGATATATTACTTTACTGTCTTTGGGGTATATAGTCAGTAGTAGAATTGCTGGATTATATGGTAATTCTATTTTTAGTGTTTTGAGGAATCTTCACACTGTTCTCCATAATAGGTGTAATAATTTATGTTCCCATCAACAGTGTATGAGGGTTCCTCTTTCTTCACCAGCATCTGTTATTGCCATCTTTTTGGTAAAATCCTTTTCAACTGCGATGAGAAAAAATTTACTACAAACCTATCATAACGAAATAAGCATGGCAGTGGCATAAAAACATTTGCATGAACTAATAAAACAAAATTTAAAAAAACAGATAAAGATCTAGATTTGGTTTCCTTCAATCTAGAGATGTATTTTTTTCACTTTCAAAGAATTAAATCTTTTATTTTGAGATATTTTTATTTATTTCATTATTTGTTTTATTTTTAAGTTATGATGGTTAGTCTTATGTGTCAACTTGACTGGGCCAGAGGGTACCCACAAATTTGGTCAAATATTATTTTGGGTGTTTCCTTGAGGGTGTTTTTGGATGAAACTAAAATTTGTTTTTTTTTTAGATTGGAAAATAAATGTTATTTAGAAGGCAAATTAGAAAAGCTAGGAAATGTGGCAAAGCTAGGAAACATGGCAACCATAACTCAAAAAGTCATGTGGCCAAACTGGAATTTAGCAAAGCAATGGCAGAAATTAATATTTAAATGGATTGACTGAGTAAAGTGTATTGCCTTCCCTAACATATGTGAGCCTCATCCAATCAGTTGTGACCCGAATAGAGCAAAAAGGCTGAGTAAGAGAAGACTCTTCCTGTCTGACTGCTTTCAAGCTGAGACATCAGCTTTTCTGTGTTTGTGCCTGCCAGTTGTTGGACTGAAATTACAGCATTGGCCCTTCTGGTTCTTAAGCCTTTGTACTTAAAAATAGAACTACATTATTGGCTCTTCTGAGTCTCCTGCTTATCAACTCATCCTGAAGCTCTTATGACTTGTCAGCCTCCATAATCATGTGAGCCAATTTCTTATAAATAAATTCAGATAGATAGATAGATAGATAGAGTGAGTGAGTCATGTGCAATACAATAACATTTTGGTCATCGACAAACTGTATGTAGGACAGCTATCCCACAGATTATATCAGAGTCAAAAAATCTCTACCACCTAGTGATGTCTCATAGCCATCATAACATCATAGTACAATGCCTTTTTCACGTGTTTGCTGGTATAAACAAACCTACTCTTCTGCTATCTGTATAAAAATATAACACATAAAATCATGTATAGTACAGAATACCTGATAAAAATAATAAACGACTACTATACCAGTTTATACATTTACTGTACTATAACTTTTAATTATTATTTTATTGTGTACTTCTCCTAAATAAAAAAAAAGTTAACTACAAATAGCCTTAGGCAGGTTCATTAGGAGGTATTCCAGAAGGAGTCATTGTTACCATGGGAGATGGCAGCTCTATGCATGTTATCACTGCTGAAGACCGTTCAAGGGAACAAGATGTGGAAGTGGAAGGCAGTGATATTGATGATTCTGACCTTGCACAGGCCTAGACTTATGTTTAAAATGTAAAAAAAGAAATAAAAAACTAAACATAGAATAAAAGTTTACAGAACAAGGAAATAAAGAAAAATAGATTCCTGTACAGGTACACAATGTGCTTGTGTTGTTACAAAGAAGTCAAAAAAGTTTCAAGGTAAAAAGTTTATAGTAAGCTGATTTTATGATTGAAAAAAGAAAAATAAATAAATCAACTTAGTTGCCTAAGTGTGCAGTGTTTATAAAGTCTATAGTGGTGAACAGTAGTGTCCTAGGCCTTCACTTTCACTCATCGTTCACACACTGACTCACCCAGAGCACCTCCCACCCTACAAGACCCATGGCAAGTTCCCTATACAAGTGTACCACATCTTCATGTTTTATACTGTAGTTTTCCTGAAACTTCTCTATGTTCAGATATGTTTTGATATACAAATGCTATTGTGTTACAATTGCCTTCAGTATTAAGCACAATCACAAGTTGTACAGATTTATAGCCTGGAAACAATAGTGTATACCATATAGCCTAGCTCTACTATCTAGGTTTGTGTAAGTACACGCTACGGTGTTTGCACAATAACAAAATCACCTGACAACATACTTCTCAGAGCACATCCTTGCCACGAAGTGACACATGACTGTATATCTCCTATTGATTTTGTTTCTCTAGAGAGCCTTGACTAATACAGAGATATTTTGTGATGTAGTTGCAAGTATTTTCGTGAAGTAGTTGTAGATAATACAGATAGATCCTATATACCTTGTCATAGTCCGTGTTACTATAACAACATTCCACAGACTGAGTAAAGTATAAACAATAGAAATGTATGTCTCGTGGTCTTGGAGCCTGGAAAGTACAAGCTCAAGGTGCAGGTAGGATTGGTGTTTAATAAGGGCCCAGTCTTGGCTTCCAAGATGGTGCCTTATTGCTGCACCTTTCAGAGAAGAAGAATGCTGAGACCTCACATTACACTCATTTATGTGTGTGCCTGCATGTGTTTATTTCTATACCATTTTTTATCACATCTGCAAGTTTGAGTATTCATCACCACAGTCAAGATGCAGAACGGTTCCATTGAAGAAGGATCAGAGATGTACTTTTGAATGGATAAATAGTGCTTAAAAGAGGAGGAATTTTTATTATTAGCTACTTAAGTTCCCCAGTCTCCTGCTTTTTATACTGGGGACGTTTAAGACTGAAACCAGGGAATGTGTACTGTGAGGTTCAGATCAACGTGATGGGCTAAGGGCACATGAATTTATAAAGAGAAAATGCAGCATCTACTGAGAGTAGCCATTTGAGTCCATAGCACGGAATTTTGAATTTTACACCAAAACATTATGGGTATATTGTGGAATAGAATGCAATTTTTTTTTTTTTTTTGAGTTGGAGTCTCACTCTGTCACCCAGACTGGAGTGCAGTGGCCGCTCCCGGCCACTGCAGCCTCGACCTGCTGGGCTCCGGCGATCCTTCCGCCTCAGCCTTCCAAGTAGAATGCAATATTTTTTAACCTAAAACAAGACTTCAAAGATATGCCCTGCCCATTGAAATTACTTGGGGTCATACTTGCAGATAGAATATAGAATTATAAAATAGTTGTTGTCCTTAAAAGGTACTTAGGTAAAAACTTTGAGAAACATTACTTCTTTCCACCTCCTTGTTTAGGGCATTCTGTAAGATCAGGGACTGAGCAGTTGCCACTTTATTGGGCACATCACTAGAGAAGCATTCACCTGATGTTTGCTGAATGGTCTTGTGCCCTTCATATATGATTCTCTATCTATATCCCTGATAAGAGTCAGACAAACCTAAGACTGAATCTAGACTGACCCTCTGATACAAATTTTTCAGGTCAGCCTGGGCTTCGAGAGTGTCAGCTCAATGGGTCGGCCAGTCAAGCCCCAGAGAGGGTCATCTCAAGGGGCTGGTAAGCCTAGCCCCGGAAGTGCTGGCTGTAATGGGCTGGCAAGCCAAGCCCTGAGAGTGTTGCTGGTTGGGTGGGCTGGCAAGCCTAGCCCCCGGTGTCTCAGCTTGCAAGTCTCACCTTCTTCCAGCAGCTCTCCTGGTTCAGCCAGCTCTGTTGGCTGGCAAGCCAGCATCTGGGGTGCATGGCTTTTTGGCTCCAACAATCTTCTGCAGCTCTGCAGGTTGCAGCTCTTCAGGGTCTAGGCTCTTGTCTCATGCCCAGGAAGAGTGAGGGGCACGGATAGCTGGAAAGTGAAAAAGCAGGATTTATTGGGAGGATAGAAAAGCTCCCACAGTGGGAGGGGACCCGAAGGGGTTGTCAGTCTGGGGCCAAAACCTGGTATCTATATAGCCCTAAGTTCAAGGCGATTGGCTAGCACTAACTATGAGCTGCTTGGTTTGCACTTAGTTGGGCTGATTGGTCAGTACTAAGAACCAATCTGCAGGAGGTAGGGGCCTAATGGTGAGCTGAATGGTTGTTTTTCCATCCCAGCAGTGAGTACTTAAGCTCTAGCTTGAGAGACTTGCAGGGAACTTGTTTACCAACACTGAGCCTGAGAGGTCTGTGGGAGTTCAGTACATTATTACCAGAGGAATTCTCTACAATGTTACTAGAGGACCTGCCTGCCTGCCTGCCTATCCTTTCTCTAGCTATCTGCAGTCTCACCTCTTAGTTATCAGTCACAACCTTGAGCAAGCTACTGTACTTCTCTGAGATCACTTTTCTTGTCCGTAAAATCTAGATATACCTGGTTCGTGGGGTTATGCTGAAATGTAAAGGAAATATTGTGTAAAGTACCCAGCACAATTTGTGATACAAAGTAGATACTCAAGAAATGAGAGCTGTTACCATAGCAGTGATGATCCTGGGATGCTGATAATATTAGATTAATCTTAACAACTGGAAGAAGTCATGAAAAACGTGTGAAACCAATTAACAAAAGTTAATGGGAGAAGACATTTTCAAGAGCAAATATTTTTTGCTTGACACCAAATATCAATTTTACCATCTAGCAAAGAGGGTCAAACTGATGTCTATTCTAAGTCCTCTGAGGTATCATAATATAAACAAACGAAATCATCAATATTCTCCTTCTTAAATCGAAGCATTACATGGAAATCCCAAGTCTTACTCATATTTTTTAAGTTAATTAGGAATCAGATATAATCAATGATGTTATAGAGAAAACACTAAATATAAAACAAATGTATCTAGAGGGAAAGATTTCAAGCAGAGTTTTGAGAAATGAAAACCTTTAGAGTCATTTTTCTCTGTCCATTTTGGTGAGAGCATTTTAAGAAGATGCTTTTTGCAAGACTTGTCATTATGAAAGAGTGAGAATATGAAAAAAATCTTCTCTCAGACCCAGAGCATCTGATGAAAATGAACAATTTTCTGTTCCCAGTTCAGCGAGGAGGTCTGAGTATCACATCCTAGAAAGGAACAGTTCTTTCCCACCCTCTGATTCTGCTCACCTTGAGAACATCACTTCCTCTGCAACCTATGAGTGGGTGCCACCTCTTCAAGTTACCAAGCCTGTTTCAGTCTTTAATCAGAAAGCTTCATTTCTAAAGTGGCTCATCCTGTGAACCTACCATCATCACACGAGTGTGCTGACTAGACGATGACTTCAAACATGTCTTTAATCCTCTTGATTTTTAATCATTTGAAGCCATTTTCCTGCGAGTAAGAGTGCACAATTGTGTATCTGTCTAGGTAGGACCTGCTACTGGAAGTGACTGTCTGCTGAGAAGAAATCCACAAATCCCAGGGGTAAGATAACACAGGATGTACCTAATGAATGTTTTAGTGAATGCTGAACATGGTCTATTTGGGGGCTTGGGTGTCCATAAATAGTACTTGTTTTCTCTACCTGAATTCTTAACAAAGCAAGAGGTTTATTACTTGCCTGAGGTGTGGGGAACAATGTACTTCTTAGTACTGAACCGTCGAATTATATAGACTCATCTGCTCAGTCTCAGGCTGGGTGAGATCTTCTCGGGCCTCTCTGAAGCCTGATCTGTAAAGCCTGTGGTGTGGAGGGATAGAGAAGATACCTGTGGGATAATCAAGCCCAAGAAGAAAGGAGTAAGGAAAGGGCTGATCTTCATATTCCCAGGTTCTCATCCAGGTCTCACCAGTCTGAGGGCTCACCTCCTCTCTTGTATGAGGCTGCAGAAAGAGCCTGTGGGTGTTAAGCTCATGGAGCTGTCTCTAATGGGAAGAAAACCTTAGGGAATGAGGGTCACTTTTTCCTCTCTAATCCCTTAAGCTAGCGTTTCTCAACCCCAGCACCACTGACAATTTGGACCAGATAGTCCTTTGCTGTGCAGCTGCCCAGCTCATTGTAGGATATTTAGCAGCCTCTACTCACTAGACATTACTAGACATGTCCCCAAGTTGTGGCAATCAAAGATGTCTCCAGACATTGCCAAATACCCCCTTGTTGGGGAGAGGAAGGTAAAATTGCCTTCTGTTGAGAACCACTGACCTAGACTTTGGTTCTATTGATGAAAGTTGGTTAATTCTGAATGTTTCTGTTGAACACTTACTGTGTGCCAGGCTGGAAGAAAAATGATGAAAAAAAATCTAGTTTCGGCATTAAGTAGTGTGTGTCTAGCGGACCCACAGAGATGTGTCTAAAGAGACATTAGGTGCTGCACATGAATATCTAATCCTTCCTAGGCAATGACATTAAGTTGGAAAAACCCAATTTGATGTAGATTTGTTGTACCTTCCATGACAAACTACTTCTTAGAGGAAACAGATATTTCTCTATAGTTCCTCCCATTTCTCTTTCAAGTATGAGTACTGTGTCTGGGCTTGACATTCAGAATGTATGCCTGCAGTCCATGAAATTTGTTTTCTCTGTGAGTCACAGGGCTTTTTCACCCGGTGTCTCCGTGGCATCTGTGAGATCAAAGTCATTTATTCACAACACATATTAAGGCCCAAATGACTTAATCTTGACAGAAACAGAATCCCTAGGGAAAATGCAAAGTTTAAACAAAGTAACTCACTAATGCCCTTACTCAGTACTTCGGAATTTTATATACCAAGTATGTTGAGCTATTCACTGATATTATTGTTATACTTAGGACATCATGTCAAATAATCATTTTTAAAGAAGTAAAATTCCATTTCCACTATCTAAATTTTGTGGCAGATAGTGGCAGCCTAGATGTAATGGCCTCATAGGGAAACATTTTCTATGGAGTCTTTTCCACAAAGGTGTCAGACATCTGGGGCAAAAATGATAGTAAATTTGGGACTGACTTTTTAAAAATGATTTTAGCAGAATAGAAAGGAAAACAATGTCTTTTTTTATAATAGCAGGTCTCACATTTTCTAGGGCACAGGACAATTTTATAAAAGATGTCCTTTGAACTCTCTACCTTTCAATACATAGAAATGGCATCAGGAAAAATGGGAATATAGTTTGATTTTTTAATAGGATGCTGAATGAGGAAGGGGAGAAGATAAGAAAATTAACAGGAGTCAGTATACCTGGGTTCTAGACCCAGATCTTTTATCTGTGAGATGACTTTTATGTCGTTTCTTTTATTACATGAAGGTTTAGAAATGAAAATCGCTGAGTCTGAGTTTTCTTTTCTTTTCTTTTTGAGTCAGGGTCTCACTCTGTTAGCGGCACAATCACAGCTTACCACAGCCTCAACATTATGGGCTTAGGCATTTCTCTGCCTCAACCTCCCAAGTAGCTGGGAGCCACTACACTAGGTTTATTTTTCAATTTTTTTTGTTTGTTTAGTTTTTTTTTTTTTTTTTTTGTAAACACAAGGTCTCACTATGTTATCCAGGATAGTCTTGAACATTTGGACTCAAGCAATCCTCCTGCCTCGGCCTCACAAAGTGGTGGGATTACAGCTGCGAGTCATCTCTCCAGGCCTGAGTTTCCTAACTGTAAAATAAAGGGTTAGCCAAGACAAACTCTAAGTTCTTTTAAACTTCTGAAATGTTATGAGTTGAAGGAGAGAAGTTAAAAATATTATTGCTAATGTTGAGTAACCTTATTCATACAACAACATTTACTGGTAATTTCTTCTGTCATATACTTAATTTTAGGCACTGGGGCTAAGGGCGTTTGTTAATTTGTTAAGAAAATAAGTATAGATATTTTCTTCTGATAAATATCTGCCACCAAGAGGGCTGCCACTAAGGGGCTGCCGCTAAGGGGGTTTGCTAATTTATCAAGAATATAAGTATAGATATTTTCTTTTGATCAATATCCAAGTTTAAAAGACTACTTTGAAGAGTTGCATAACGGTATCTGCATTATTTTTTAAGAATCTCATATTTCAAAGAAAATTTAGAAACTTATCCATGACCTTTAGACTTGAAAAATGAAATAGGTCTCCCCCCTACCTCTAATAACAGAGCCACTAGAACAAGGTAGAATAAACTCTGGTCAGGCAAAGGGATGGTACAAGGGCATGGCCAAGTCTATACTGCAATGTCTCAGGGTTCACTCCCTCATCTTCCTCTCTCCTCCTCCCAATGCTTATTCCCTGTCTAGGGAATGCTGACAATCACCCAACCAACATCTAGAAACAGCCACACACATGCACACACATGGGCCCGGGCTCCCCCAAATGGCTAGCTAAATCCATAAGAAAATACTGAAGAGAGGTCGTCACTTTTCTGAATTCAAAAGACTAAATTGCACGAACTATTATAAACATTTGAAATTTCAAACTCTAAGAGCCATAATAGACAGAGAAAGCACAATGTACTTAGTATGAATAGACAGTTAAAATTATTTCCAGTTAACGATACTGATTTTTAGAAAATCTTGGTTTATAGTTTGGTTGATTGGACAATCCCAAAATGTAAAATGTTATTCAGTGTTGAGCACAATTTTCTCAAGTAATGACCAAAGTTGATCTTTCCTGTTTAAAGACAGGAGAGTGGTAGTTAAGATTGCATAAAATAGTTATTTGTGCTACAGTTTCGCTTGTGAAATAAATGAATCTACTTTGAATGGGGAGATCCTTGAATGTCCTCTTATGTGGCATTTATTACTGTGCTTTATCATGTCCAGGAAATAGTAGCACTAAGTGTGGGTTTTTCTTTAAAGAAGAATGAGAGAGGTTAAAAAAATAAAGTTTATTGCTATTCCAGGAGTGTCTAAGAAGGGATTCTGAAAGATGCCACAATACTGGACTAACCCGTTTATTTTATAATAAAAACTAGGTATAACTCATTTTTGAAGTTTTGTTTAATTTTGAGCCCTTAACTCTCTTGTTAATTCCTGTCAGTTTCCCCTATAATTACAATCTGTTAAACTTTCAAACAGACAGGAGGTTGTAAACTTCTTTGAAATTCTGTCAGCAGGTAAGGTAGATGTTATTCAAACAGTATGAATTCCACCAAAAGGAAGGAATGTGGAGGAGAGGAAACAGACCAGACTCTAGGAGTGAGAATGAAATGGGAATTAATGCGTAGGCTCAAATGGCATACCTGGGACATACCTGCTGCCACTCCCCCATCCTGTTCCCAGGTGATACTCGGCACAGCTTCAGCATATTTTGAAACCTGGGCAGCTGTGACCACTCAATTATCCTGGGCACTAGAGATAAAACCTATTTCTCATGTTTTGGATAAGATTTGTGAGATAAAAAGACAGGAAATCATGGGCAGACGAATCTAAAATATTTCTGAATATTCACCAAGTAGGAGGCCCAGTGAGCCTGGTCTGAAAGATGTCTTAGACATAAATTTTACAAATGAGGAGGCTGAGTTTCAGAAGGCTGTTTCTTGACAAACACTAGTATAATTGATGAAAACCATAAATAGCATGTTTCTATGGCATTACCATGTACACCATCCCACCCATCAATCAGAAGCGGGAATCTGCATTTTAAAATATGCCTATAATTGCTTATTATTTAAGTTTATTATTGAAAAAGCACTCTTGGTTTTATATAATGTGAGAAATTGAGTCTCCACTACATATTGCTAAATGATCCGCATGATCTGGACACTAAGGTCCTAGCATGACATTTCCCTCTTTTCCTATGACTGGCTATTCACAGCATCCAAAGACATGACAGAGGCTCCAATTGTGACACCCTGGATCACTGGCGGGCTCTGAGCATTGAAGTCATACTTGCTGCAATTCTCTTTGGCTAAGTTAGACACATACTAAAATGAATACAAGGATCCCATAGCAATTGTCTTGTAGAACACTTAAAGGCAACTGAACACAAGGTGGACAAGGGAAAGCTTTCAAGAACCTTGAAATTGGATTTGGAGTCACTAATACAGCTGGAAAGTGATAGTGCGGAATGTCTCAAGGTCACTTGCAACAGAGAAGGGGGCCTTATTTCAAAGAAATTGCCCTGTCTGCCAAGATAAAAAGGAGACATATACACAGCAAAGAGAAAGAGCAGCTGCTCGAGTGCTATCGAGGGAGAGGCTGTAAAACAAATCATCGCTGGGCAAGGGAATGAGTAACACGACGGATTTCTTCCATCACTGAGCAAGAAGAGTTCTTTCCTCTTGCAGGATAAAAAGCAGGCTGACTCCAAATGGCCGCTGAGGTCCAGTAGGGTCATTTGCAAGAATGGGAAAAAAGAGGGTAACATGATTTTCACCACTGTGCCAAGATGCACAAGCTACACACACTTAACTGCAGCTGAATATAAAGGCAGAGGTGTGCTTGGAACCACTTTGGACCATATGGCTTCCACAGTCATAGGGTACTTCCCCAGAAGCATCGTCTTCTACTACCTACGGGTCAGACATTCAGCAAATTCCAGAAGACAGCGTTAATAGATTGAAATCTCTCTCTTGCTTCTGGAGGGAAATGTGGAGATATATGTATATATATATCTCAAAGTTTTTCTCTGTGCTTTCTTCTAGACCTTTTACAGTTTGAGGTTTCACAATGTCTATGATCCCTTTTGAGCTAATTTTTTGTTTATACCACAAGATGTGGTTTGAATGTGTATATGGATACCCAATTGTTCCAGCACCATTTGCTGAAAAGACTATCTTTTCTCCACTAAATTGCTTTTCCAACATTGAAAAGAATCAATTAACCCATATGAGTGTGTGTGTCTATTGCTGGGTTTTCTTTTCTGTTCCACTGATTTATATGTCTATCCTTTTGCCATTATCACACAGGCTTAATTACTGTACCTTTATAGGAAGTCTTGAAATCAGGTAATGTGATTCCTACAACTTCATTCTTTTTCAAAATTGTTTTGGCTATTTCTGTTCCTTTGCTTTACCATACACGTTTTTAGAATCAGCTTGCTGATTTTCAAACAAACAAAAAAACCTGCTGGAATTTTTTTTATTGGAGGTATATTACACTTGAATGCTTCTGCTTCAAATTCAGGACTATAGAGGTTTTGACTTAACCTCTTCTCTGTTCCACTGGTGTCTCCTTTCTTCTGTACCAAATGTCCTGGTTCTCTAGGACACTGAAGTTGATAAAATTGCAACAGTCCAAAATTACTCATTTTCTTTACTCCATATTACACACATAGTCTCTGAATAATAATACTCATACTATCACCAGCAATATAATCATAGTACTAATTTAATTTTTGCATATCTCTTTATTCTCTTCCCATTTTTGTAATTGTATATATTTATATTTTCTGATTATATAGTCATTCCATATAAAATTTCTCCTTTAAGATTTTTTTCCAAAAGGCACAATTTATTTTATTTTGTTTTGTTTTTTGAGCTGATTAAACCAACATTTATTCACCAGTCAAAAAAATCATGTTGAAAATATCTTTTCTTTTCCCAATCACATGCATAATTTGGAAAACATGATGTTATTTAAAAATAAGAGTAGCTACTATATGTTGAGGAATTACTGTGTGGCAGGCACCATGCCTAGCTTCTAATATGTAATATCTTACTCAAGCTTCACTGCAACTCTATAGATGAATGCTATGATTATCCCCATTTTATAGATGAGAAAACTGAGACTCATGGAGGGTGAATAACTAGATAAATGATATCATGGTAATAACACCTTGCAAGAGTTGACTTCCTACTTATTTTCCTCCCAGCCTCTGTTATACCCACTCTAAGAATAAAAGTCACAGTTTAAATCTTCTACCTCCTTCAAAATGATTTTTAACTGCTTTAAAAAGATGAGCTGGGTGTGGTGACTCACGCCTATAATCCTAGAAATTTGGGAGGCCGAGGTAAAAAGGTTACCAGAGCCCACGAGTTCGAGACCAGCCTGGGCAACTTGGTAAGACCTCATCTCTACAATAAATCAAGAAAAACTAGCTGGGTGTAATGGCACATGCCTGTAGTTCCAGCTACTTGGAAGACTGAGGTGGAAGGATCGATCGCCTGAGCCCAGTAGGTAGAGGCTGTGGTGGCTGTGAGCATGCCACTGCACTTCAGCCTGAATGACAGAGTGAGACTCTTACACACACACACACACACACACACACACACACACACACACACGATAAAAAGACAGGAAAAAGAGGAAGCAAATATACTAACCATAATTTAACATGTGTTGTGATGAAGCACATTTGACTGTATGTGTCTTAACAGCCAAACTGAAAATGAAAATGTGACAGGTTACATTCAATGGTGGTTTTTTAAAAAATATTTTGATTTTTCTTTTGTTTTTATCCCTAAGATTAACTGTATAAAACTTTTTTTACATTACATTATTGGGAGAAAAATTTGAGGTGTGTACTAACATTCTCGGTAAGGATTTCACAGAAATCCAAAGTAAAATTCAAGTAGAAAATAAGTTCAACATAATATTAAAGTGCAAATCAGTAATATTGTGAGAACATTTTAGGAAAGGTCTTGCCTTACACTCTGTTCTCTTAATATCTTGCCAGTAGCTGTTTCTCTTTCTAATTATATTAATTATAGTGTAGTACATTTTATAATGTATATATTCATTTTTATTTTTAATGTGTGTAGAGACATATTTATACATATATTACATATGTTCTATTTTCTCTCTATAATTTTTAGCTTTTCTTTTTAAAAATTTTTTATTTTAAGGATGTGGAGTACAATTCAGGGTTAAGTATACAAATGTTCATTATGCAGGTCCCCTTGTTGATGAGGTGCGCCCCACCCTCCCCTGGCAGAATCCCACTACTGCCTATCCTGCCTTCCCCCCAGCTTTTCTAATTAGAAAGAATTTCCCTGTATCAATATTATCATCCAGAACCTTAGCTGCCTCTTTGAGCCAAGAAAAGACATAACACACACAGAGACACACACACACACACACACACACAATTATAATTAGCCACACCTTAGAAACTGCCAAAGGGGCTTTGCCACAAAGCTTATGCCATGTTAAAGCAGACTTGGAATCAACTCCATGGGCAAGGAAAAAGACATTAGTTGCAGATATAATCATATGGGAAGAAGGAGTTGAAGAATGGAAATGTGACCAGTGGAGTAGACAGCAGGAAAAAAGTGTAGTGACTATGAGAGTGTGGACAAGGAGAGAAAGATCATGGTACCATTGACTGCCCATTGTAGATGCCCAGTAAGACCTACAGGGAATAAGTGTGTCTTGGAGAAGTCCGAATTTGTTGAGAAGAGGATAACTGAATGGACAGTAAATAATAGGATCATCAAGAAAGGCAATCTGAATAGAATAAGATATAGATAAAGATCGAAGTTTCCCACACTCTCCCATAGTTAAATGTCCATTTTATAAAAATTCTATTACTAAAATATTTTCCATTATAAGCTATGACCTCACTTTTAAAAATTAGCATTTCATTTGCTTGAAGGCCATAATTTGCTCATTTTCAGGTAGCTGTGAATTCTTACCACTTGAGAGCTCAGTGGGCTCTCTCAGAACATCTTTGGCTTACACAGACAAGATATGCCCATATTTTTATACCAGTTTCTCGATTTATCTTGAGCTATGCTTTATCTTACAACTGTAAGGGCATTCTGACCTCTTAATTCCTTGAGGGCCACAATTGACCAGAAATACTCTTGACTGCATAGGGAATTGAGTGGGAACTCCTGATAGGTCTTCGGTCAATCACTTAAGAAAATCCATTTTATTTAAGTCATTCCTGGAAATTTTTTCTATTACTTAATCATGTTGTGCACCCTTTGGCTTCCCTCTCATGATGTAAGGACACACAGGTTAATGTAAAAGAAGCATACACAGCTACTGAAGAAATCAAGTTTTCCCACAGATAGGCACATGGGTTGGGCTGAATATTAACACTGAGTCCCTGTGCTCTTTCCTTATGATACCTAAGCAGTAAGTTATTTGCATTCACAAATTATTGAAATTTCATGTGGCCATGAATAAAAGGTCCTTATTAAAAAAGAAAATCCTTATCAATGAGACACAAAGATTTTACTGGAAGAGTATGGAAAAATAGGTTTTCTTGGCAAAATGAGATTAAAGTTTAGTATATTGGAAAGAACACTTAACTAGGAGTTTCAGGCATGGCTCAACCCTTAAGTCTGTACCTTACAGGTTATATAATACTTATTTGTCACTGAATATCTTTGGACCTTGATTTCCCAGGCTTTAGATACTAATTTCCTCATGGTATTACAGTTATGATAAAGTGAAATAACATATGAAAAAGTTATTGAGGAACTCAAGGATATTCTGTGACTGTAATCTGTCAATGTGTGTGACTATTTATAAAAGTCTAGGTTTGCTCTGAATACCCAGAAATCCTCTTCATAGCATTCTGGTGTGGGGCCTGCCTTCATACTGTCTTATCTCCACAAACAGCTGGAATCAGTCATTAGTTGTTGTCATTTTTCCCGCTTGGGAAATGACTGGCTTGTGTCTAACCCCTCTAAGCCCTCCAGGGAGGAAGAGCCAGAAAGCTGGGTGGAGCAAAAGTGACATTGGCCCCATAGCCAGGACATCAAGCCCCCGTCACAGGCCCTGACAGTTTCAAGAACAACAAAAACATGCCAACTAGTTCTTTCATCTTCAGGACAAAACGTTGACTGCTTTAGGATTATGGATGTTATTTACACGCTTGAGAGCAGAAATGATCATATATGCCAATATATTTTCATCGGCTTTTGAAAGAAATCGCTCCTCCACACCCTTTCCCCTGCTTATACCCGCTGGTTCCGTGCCATTAAAGAATGTTTTTCTTTTTGCTGACAAACAAAATCAGATGCTAATCAATAGGAATGCAGTTGGCAGAGATGTCTTGCTCATCAGTGAAATTACATCTGGATCTTGTTGGCTTGAGGGTAGAAAATCCTTCTGATGGGAAACTAAAATGAAAAAAATATGCCCTCTGTCACTTATCATAAGAAACTATAAACAACTACAACACTCATCAATCAATCAAGCAAACAAAAAGACCCTCAGTTGTTGGGATATTGCAAACCAATGTTATCATACTGTTGCCTCCCTCTTCTGTGCCAGTATGAGCAAATAAAATATAATAATTAGATTTACTTATTCAAAATTTACTTTTAAAACAGCTGGAGCTTAAACAGGCCTGTTCTGTTGTTTGGGGACCACCTTAACAAGCCTGTGTCCCTCAGAATCAACACTTTCAGTCATATTCAATGAGGTTACTAACCTAGTTCTGTAGCTATTGTGTACCCTTTCAAGAAAACACACAAAACATTAGCATTTCCTAACAATGTGTCTCCCCAGGTGTTCTCACTTAGGTAGAACCCCTTCATCTATCAGTGAGGCTCCATCAGCTAAGCTGTAGATCTAGGTTGGTGTTGATGCTTTTGTTACTAACCTAGCTCGTAGCACATCGAAAGGAAGTTGTTCACCCCCTTTTTCCTTCACATCAAATATTGTGAAGATAATAGAACGGAGGCGGAGTGGGTTGGAACCCACTGAAAACATAAGCATGCTGTATAATTGGGATAGCCATGAACCAGAATACAGTAGTTCTATCAGAAATATTTCTCAGAAAATAGTTTTTTTTGAATTAGTCAAACCTTTGAAAATAGAATGTTACATGCCACAGGCCTCTTTCTTAGCCTTTCCCTCTTTCTCCCTCCCTCCTTCACTTCTACCCTCTCTCTTTCCTTCTCTCTCTCTCTTCTTTTTCACTGTAGGACCTCCAAATAATTTCACATATGTCAGTTTACCTTATCTTCATTAAAATTCTTTAAAAATAGGCAGGACCACTAGAATGATACTTGGGTGTTAAAAATAAGATTAGTAACTTTTCAAGGTCAATTAACTGAGAGATCATACATCTGAGATTCAAATCCAGATTTTCTAAAACCTGATGCGGGACTTTTTTTTCTTCAGTATTTCTAATAATTCAATTCCTATTTAGTTTAGGTATTAAATGTCTGTTGGTCAATTCAAACCTTATGGATGCATTTACTAGAATCAGATATGAGTATGAAAGTCTAGGCAGGCAAAAAAAGCATATTGAAAACAATTTCAAAATTTCTGGGAGAACTACTAAAAATATCATTAAGAATAAGCATTTTCTAGCTTAATCCTTCACATAAATAGATGCTACTGCTGACAGTGTTTTTTCCAGAGCTGGACTTCCCACTGTCAGCAAGAGGCATGCTGAGATATTTACAGTGATTGTGTTTTACATCACCCCATCTATATCCTCCCTGGCTTTCTCAGCATTCTCTGAGCAGGGTGGGATAAAAGACTGGTATCATGTAGCGATGACCTCAAAAGCCCCGCACTGGGCACTGTCAATATGGTATGCCCTCCCCAGTTCCTAGTCCTTTGAATTCCTGCCCCGATGGATTGTTATGCATTTGCTTTAATAATGTGACCCCCCAATGCAAAACTGACTGACATCTCTTATAGACAAGGATGTAGGACTGACATTAAAACTGAGTTTCCATTGTCTTTATCGTGTATATTTGTTGTTGATTATCTACTTCCCTGGAATAAAGCAGGAAGGACCACTACCATGGTTCACCTGAATGTTCCAGTAATTTCGATTCACTCAGATATCACCAGGCAGGTATATGGAGGATGAGACGGCATGTCAATATGTCCAAGAACCTGAACCGCAACATACAAAAATCATTTCTTCAAAAGGAGAAATGACGAAAAGGAAAGGAAAGCAAAGGGAACTATCAGAATGAGCAGAGATACTGGTTTAGCCACAGGGTTAGGACTTTTTTTTTTTTTTTGAGTTGGAATCTCATTCTGTCACCCAGACTGGAGTGCAGTGGCACGCATCCGGACACCGCAGCCTCGACTTGCGGGGCTCTGGCGATCCTTCCGCCTCAGCCTTCCAAGGAGCCGAAACCACAGGTGCGCGCTACCACACCTAGTTGATTTTTTATTTATTGTAGCGAGGAGGTTTCGCCAAGTTGCCCGGGCTGGTCTTGAGCCCCCAGGCTCAGGCAATCCTCTCACCTTGGCCTCCCAAAGTACTGGGATTAAAGGCTTGAGCCACCACACCCGGTCAGGACGTTTTTTTTAAAAGAGAGTTCTATAACTTCTGACATGTTGCCTTAGGTCCCTTCCTTCCCAATCTTCTTCTCTGTACTTGTTTTGTTCAGTTCCTCTGCAGAAACTCTTACCTCTTCAGTATTGCAAAAACCTTCCCTTAGCAGCAATTGCTTTGAAATCCATCTTCCATGGTGAGCCAACCAGAAACCACAGGGTGCCTTTCTGAGCTCCAGACTGATGCTGAAACAAATTTGTCTTTTTTGTTTTGTTGTTGAATGCAGCCCTTGCTCACCAAATCTTGATGGCTCCTTCTGTGCCACTCAAGTCTTGAGTTCATGCTTCCTTTGGATCATTCATTAGCTTTGGACATGTTTCACAGGAAGTTGCTGATTTATCAGTCTGTCTCCTTAGTTCATATGTGTCCATGAGGCAGGAATGGTATCTTTGTAGATAATTGTATTCAGTAAGTACATTAGGACAGTGATGTGGATATAAGATTTCTCTGAAACATTGAACAGTGGTTCAAACATTGAAACATTGAACAGTGGTTCTTAACAGGAACATTTTGCTTCCTGGTCTGTGGTAGGACAGCAGGCATTTGGCCATGTCTGGAAATATTTTTGGTTGTCACAGCTTGTTACTAGGTAGAGTCCAGGCATGCTACTAAATGTCCTACAACGCACAGGATAGCACCCCACTATAAATAAGTATCCAACTAAATAGTACTGAGGTTGAACAACCTTGTTAAAAAAACAAACTACCATCTCCAAATAAATCCATATGTATATCTTCATATAAACTATTTTTCTGAAATAGAACTGACCAACACGTCTGTTGGGAAGAACACTGTCTTAATCTAAACAATAATGTTTCTAAAAGCGTAAAATGTCTTTTTTCTCCAACATTAGCTCATTTACTCCTTATAAGCCTTTGTGCAGCTTATTAAGTAGTTTTGGGGGGGGGTTGAGTTGGGATCCCACTTTGTCACCCAGATTGGAGTGTAGTGGCACGATCCCAGCCACTGCAGCCTCGACCTGCTGGGCTCTGGCGATCCTTCCACCTCAGCCTTCCAAGTAGCCAGAACTATAGGCGCACGCTACTACACCCGGCTAATTTTCTTTTTGATTTATTGTAGAGAGGAGGTCTCGCCAAGTTGCCTGGGCAGGTCTCGAACCTGCAGGCTCTGGCAATCCACTCACCTCAGCCTCCCAAAGTGCTGGGGTTACAGGCTGAGCCACCGAGCCCGGCCACTTATTGAGTAGATTTTATTATTCCCATCATACAACTAAGGATATCAAGACTGAGAAGAATGGAATCTGTGAAGGTTTCATACCTATGAAGGTGGCAGCAGAACTTGAATTTGGGACTTCTGGCTCCATGGTCAAGGGGAGAAAAAGAAAGAATAAGACATGAAGGCATGAAAATCCAGGACACATTGACAGTCCAGTCAGAAGCGAAGTGCCACTAAATCCTAGGGTGCAAGCAGGTGAAAAGTAAGACTCCTGAATGCTTTAAGACTCCTGAATGTCTTTTTATACTATTTGAACTTAAGAGAGGTGGACGGCTATTGTGAGTAGACTGCAGAATAGATGATTAGGAACTTTCTTTAGAAGAATGGATCTGGCAGTGGATGAGCTGCTTGGAGAAAGGAAGATCATTCAGGAGACTGCTGCAATCCTCCAGGTCCCGCTTCTGGCCACCAAAGGAAGATGACAGAAAGGGGAGGACATCAACCCTTAGGGGAGCCAAACTCACTAGAAGTTACCTTAGTCTGATGCGGATAATGTCAAAGTGTTTGGGAGGATAAATAGCTACTCTATGTGGGTCACGGTATATGTTGTGTCTGTGCTACCACACACCACAAAGTACTTTCGTTTTACATATCAGACCAATAGCCTAGACATATATTATTTATAAACCCTTAGCTAGGACCTACATTTTCTTGATACACAATTAACTAATTTCTAAGACTCAAAAGCAACATTGGAAGACTTCTTTCCACTTAAAATACTTGAGCCTTAATGGTATTAACAAAGTGACCCACCACTATCTTTTTAGGGTATGAGGACTTAGAAAACACATAAATGAAAGATGTGGTAAAGTTTCTTCTCGAGAATTTGAGCCTTATTTGAGTTTTGAAATGAGAAAAGATTCTAAGCAGCTAGAATTTTAGGGGGTGTATAAGTGTTCTCCAAAGAATAATATACAAACAGCCTAGAAGCCTCCCACCAGTTAAACCTGGAGTGAAGCATATTCTGTGAATGTATTTCTTCTTAACCTCCCACAGATGAAACAGAATCCAGCATCACCTGTGATCTATTTTTCTTGTAACTAGTGGCGGCAGCTTGTTTTGCAGTTTTTTAA
Source organism: Cephalopachus bancanus (assembly GCA_027257055.1). Classification (NCBI taxonomy): domain Eukaryota; kingdom Metazoa; phylum Chordata; class Mammalia; order Primates; family Tarsiidae; genus Cephalopachus; species Cephalopachus bancanus. Next base: position 5,055,948 of record JAPVLO010000080.1, read on the forward strand.
CCTTCTTTTTAAACATCAGACTAATCCATCATGAACAGTGACTGCTTTCATTGTGTAGGCCTTTGAATTTCAGAATACCTAAATTGTTTATTTAAATGAAAAAGAGTTTCCAAAAGAAAGTGGAAAAGCTAAGAAGAGGTTTAACTTCTCATTTGCAGCCAAATGTTAATTTTGCCTCCAGGATCACCATTTTGAGAGCTCTCAAAACACAGTCTGTAAAAGCCTAATTACAAAAAGGCACTACTTTGAGATGGACAAGAGAATTGTCTGCAGGCCACAGCCACTCTGACTTTCCAGCTCTTTGGTCAGCTTCATGGCACAGAAAGTTATTAATTTTATGAGAATGTTTTCCCCCAAATCATCTTAATAATTAAGCAAGTATTTGTCCCATGCATTGTTGCTCTATTTCAATGTATCTAGGATGGAGTTGGAAACAGAGAAAAAAGACAATATTCAGCAAGTATTTTTTTTTTCCTTTTGAGTTATAAAAGACTTCAATCTTATTATCCTTACCTTTCAATGTTGGCCTGAAAGAGAGAACATTACCTAAGTGAGACACCCATTTTTGCACATGTCAAAAGAATGTGCCAGAACACTGGACAGCATAATTCCTATTCAGGGGTGCTTCTTTTCAGGACAGTTTTTTTTTTTTTTTGTACCAATCCAAAACTTCAGAAAGTCATCTATCAGGATGTATATCAGCATGGAAGAAGATCAATCGCATTAGTCCAAATTATGGACCTGTGGATTATATGTGAAGTAAAAATAATTTATTGAGTTCCTACTATATTTTGATTTCAAGGAGGGTTATAATGGAAGAGTGATATGCAATTATACTGCCTTGAGGAGTCTAAGGTCTGCTTGGATGGCAATCCTAATTTATCCAAACAAACAGACTAGAAAGAAACAGTAGCTTCTGATCAAGAGAGGAGGGTCATTTGGTATACACGTTAAGTGTGTTCTTAGAATTTGTAGAGGAAGAAGATAAGTGAAGACTGGCATGCTCAGAGAATTCCTCCTTGTGGTGGTAACATTTGAATTGAGTTTTACATGTTAGATAGCATTTAAATATATCAAGATAAAAAATAGAATTTCAAATTTGGAGCACAACATAAATAAGAAATTGTCATGACACTAGAATGGGGGCCATTGATCCCCAGGAAATTGATGGTGTAGATGGATGATCTTTCTGACAAAAAACCAAAACAAAACAGGTTTTATGTGCAGAAAAGTAGAAAATAGGATTGGCAAAGTATCATGGGAGCAAACTGAAGGACTTTGAAAATTTAATAGAGGAATCTGGAATTGGTGCCACATGCAGTAGAGTCATTGCAGATTCTCAGAAGGAAGATTCATGGTGAGAGCTGTTAGAGTGCAAAAAGTCCTTTCAAGAGCTTGGTGACCTATTGAGGAGTGAGGGAGAGGACATCACTGAAGGTGACTCCAAAGTTAAAGGTGGGACTGTTATAACCCACAGAAAGAAGTCTTCCATAAGTTTAGCAAGAAGCACCTATTGTTTTCTCCAGGAGAAGAGATTCCCCTTAAGTTTTTCCTAAAGAGAATCTGGCATGAAAAAAGAAACAAAACAAAAACAAAAACTAGCTATCATTTTCTCAAAGCTGGTGGAAGGCTAACTGATATTTTTAAGAATAAGTCTTTTCAAATATGAAGTTATTGATTTGATGGAGGTCTTGATTAATCCATTTTTATTCTATTATAGCAATGTCAGTGTATATATTTTTTAGAAATATATGCAATAGAGAGGAAAAACAGAACTCCTTCTTTGCCTCTTTGCGTTCTCATAGTACAAACTCCTGTCCTTCTACCTTGATCTAGGTTAGTGTAACCTCCTAGCCAAATCCACCTCTTACACCCTTGGCATTCCTAATCATTAATATGAAACCTTCTTCCACATTGTGTACTGAGAAACAGTGTTCCTCTTCCTTTTCAATTACCACTCTCAGCTTCCCACTTGCCTACCAAAAAGTCTTTCACCTCCACACTCCATCAACTCCATGGGGACAATCTAGTTAACTAGAAAGTAAGTTATCATGCAATTAGAACCTTGCTGTGCATTATTTCAATTCATTTAACACTGAACCAAGGAAGCCATCTAACTAAAGGAGTGAGAACAAAATGCTTGGAACCCATGCTACTGTGGTCTCTCATGCAATGTAAAACAGTGGGGGGGAAACTCTGGAACTAAATTTAGCTGTACACATATAACAGGTCATATTTACATATTTCCACTAAATGCTTATTTTCAATTTTATGTTGCAATTTCATGTCTATCACATCATTCAGATAATCTCATGGAAAGCCTTTTAAAGGAATACCTTGGTGAAGTGAGTTTTATTTTTTGTCTTTCAAATCCAAGTAATGACTTTCCCAAACAGGAGACAACAAACAGGAGTGAATAGTATAAAGAGCCTTGGATTTGGTGCAGAAATTAATCACAAAAGAAGCTGGAATACTTAAGATAATTTTAGGTTGCATAGATGATGCTCTTACCAGTATCTACAGTTTTAGCCATTGTCTCTTTTCTGACCCATTCTAAGACAAACCTGTTCTTTAGTGTGTGGATGAAATCTAGCCTGTAGATTTTGTTTGTGTATTCCCTGTGCAAATGCTGTTATCCTTTTAAGCTCAAATAGACCTGATCTTTAACTGCCGAATACCAATGGGCAGCCTAGCAGAGGAGTTAAGAATATGACTTTTGGAGCCAGTTGAGAAGACCACTGAGGTTTAAATTCTACCTCTACCATTTACCAGGTTTGTGACCTTAACCAAGTCACTTAATATTCTTAGTTTTGATTTTTCTGTGATATTAAAATAATAATTACTAATTGGTTATTGTGAGAATTAAATAAGAGTATACTGAAAGGGCTTAGCAAGCACCTGATAAATTACTTAGTACCTAATATATATTTAACACTGAATAAAATATTATTATTTGCTATGACCTCTCTATGAACCCAAGGGACATCTTTATAATGATGAAGTACAAATATTTTAAGTTTTTAAGTTTGTTATGTATAAAAAAGAACTTGTAATATTTTAAAACAAAGCTTCTCTTCTCATCCTCCTTATCTTGATTAAAAATATCAGCAACCTCTTAACAATTCAGGCTAAGAACTATTGGACTTTTCATTGTTTATTTTTTCCCAATGTTTTAACTCCCTTATCCCCCAACCTAATTCATCCTCCATCACCGCCAGCTTTTTTTCTAGAAAACAATGGTTTTCCAACTTTCTGTGCTTTATAGATTTTCTAAAGAATATTATGAAACCATGAAATATTCTCCATAGAATAATGAGTTCAAGTGTACAAATGTTATAAACCATCCTTCTGATAAACAGAGCCTCCAAATCCTAAGGTCCAGAGAGGCAAGTTTGAGAATTCCAACTCTAAAATATTTCTCCAAACTAGATGATCCTTTTCATGTCTTTGGCATCTACTCTAGTTCTAAATCCTTATCATCTTTTGCCTAAATCCAACTTGGTCTCCTAGATTCCAGTATGTTCTTTCTCCTACCTAAACTTAGCTCTGCTCCCAGAATCTTTTTCCCCTATATTAACATTTTCTTACTCAAATTCTTTTGAATTTTTTTATTGTCAATAAGCAGTGGTCCTCACAAGTTACCTTTTAAAGGAAACTGGAGAAATTCTGACTGTAGACCAGAGATAGGTTCCAGTGACCTGTATACTTAAAAAATTTTTGTGGTGATTATTACACTGTAGGTCCAGACCACACTTTGAGAAACATTATCCCAAGATGATCTCATCAGGTTAATTTTCTCATTCATCATTTTGTTCAACTTAGCCTCCATACTTTCAGAAACTGAATATGTTCAGAACTTTTTCTTTGTCTCTATTTGCCCTTCATTTTAAGAAACTCTCAATATTCCCACAACTTGGTTGAAAAACTACTTATTCTTTATTGTTTACTGTAATCACTACCTCTTCTTTTGAAAAATTAAAAAAAAAATTTTAAAGATGTGGGGTACAATTCAGGTTAGGTATACAAATATTCATTGTGCAGGTACCCTTGTTGATGAGGTGTGACCCTCCCTCCCCTGGCAGTTTCCCTCAACTGCCAATTCCACTGCTCACCCCAGCAGTTTCCCGCTTACTGCCAGTCCCTTTCTTACAGTATTATGATAATTGTTCAAGGTCCGCTTATGAATGAGAACATATGGCACTCTGTTCTTTGTTTCTGTGATAGATCACTGAGTATGATAGACTATAAATCCATCCTAGTTGTTGCAAAGACCATATGTTTGTCCTCCTTTATGGCTGCATAACATTCCATTGTGTATATATACCACATCTTTTTTATCCAGTTCAGCTTCGTAGGCAGTATGGTTGGTTCCATGAGTTTGCTATTGTGAATAGAGCTGCAACAAACAGGCGAATCTCTAACTCTTCTATGGATTCTTTCTCCTTTGACTCCCCCAAAGAATGCATTATACCCTCTTCCAATGTCTTATCATTACCTTCTCCAAGAACTGCCTTTGCAGCATGTAGTAGACTCTCTCCTGAATTACTGTTGCTTTTGTGCATGTCTCTTACCTTCACTAGCTTATACAATTCTTGAAGACAGACCAAGCTCTACTTACTCCTTATGTCAGCATAAAGCCTCATGCATTGTAGATATTTTAAAAATGTTTGCTGAATTATCAAATTTTCTATTTTTCATATATGTGCCACAGTTTTGAAATATTCTCAGGACAGCAGAACTCAAGGTTATGGTACAGGAGAGTCTCCTGTTTATTGCAACACAGAGCCATGCTGTTGTGCTGAGACCAGCTTGCAATGGCTCAGAAGAACCACTTGTGTACATTTCTTTCCATTTCTGAACTCAGTGATGTCTTTTTGGTAAACTTGAAATCAGCCATGAAGATAGTGTTTACATCACAGAAATCAGCAAAAGATTTATATCGGGAATTTAAAATCTGTGTCATTTTTTGAGAATGGTTTGCCAGCATACTACTGCCAGTAACCAAAATAGTTATGTAAATTCCTGTTTACCATTGTAGAATCCAATCTAATAGGAAATGTTCATTTAGCAAACTTGAGAGCCACCATTTGTAAGTACACGAGGTACACATAGACCAAAGCCTTGAAATTTCACTGCCTGGAATGACATGAAGTAGAAAATACCAGATCTTGTATTTTTCTGGATCGTCCATTTGGAAACTATGAGATGTTAAGCAAATTGTTCAAGTCTCTTGTGGGCTTTAGTGTTTTCACATAGAGTGGAAAAATGAATGACTTCCCCTACCTGTCTCGAGAACTTCATTGAAGAATAAATGAGGGAAGCCATGTGTGAAGAGGCTTTTTTAAAAATTGTAAACTGGGCCAGGAACAGTGACTCAAGCCTGTAACCCCAGCACTTTGGGAGGCTGAGGCGAGAGGATTGCTTGAGTCCGTGGGTTCGAGACCACCCTGGGTAACATAGTGAGACCTCGTCTCTACAATAAATCAAAAAATTAGCTGAGCGTGGTAGCATGTGCTTGTATTTCCTGTTACTTGGAAGGCTGAGGCAGAAGGATTGCCTGAGCCCAGCAGGTTGAGGCTGTGGCAGCCGTGATTGTGCCACTGCACTCCAGCCTAGGCAACAAAGTGAGACTCCAACACAAAAAATAATTATTTTAAAAAAATTTATAAACTGCGATTAAATTGTGTTCTTTCTACCTCTGAGCTCCTAGATTCAGCTTTATAAAGGAGACCTCAATCAATAAGAGAGTGAGTTCGAGTGAGTTCTTCATTTATCATCACTAATCATTCTAAATCTAGGAACAGTCAGTGCATTTCTTAAATGCTGCATGTATCTTCCATTTCCTTTCTCATAAGACAAACCTGTAAAAACATCAGCCAAGCTATGAATTTTACCTCCTCTCTTAGAATTTTTTCTTTACTGTATTTGCATAAATCTCCCCTTTCCTTAAAATAATAAACACTAACATGATCTGATCTTTATCACAAACTTTACTGAAACACAGACATACCATTTAACTATCCTCCTGACATCCTATAATACACAAATAAGTGGCATTGATTAGTGATTGACTTCAAAGTGAGTAATTGAGCTTTAATGAGCTTATAAAGGGGATTAAAATCAAGGCAATAAATTAAAAGCAAAATAAAAGAGTAAACAAGAAAGGATGCTTTACAACTTGGTTCCATTACCGTCTATGCTAACTAGATTAAAAAGTAATTGCCATGTCAAGAAAAATTGCAGTGGTCTCTGCAAAATGGAAGAGCAGTGGGCTCTCTTTGTGTGTAGGATATAAAATGGAGAGAATGAAAAGTAAATGCATGGAGGGAAGTGGGCAGAGGACAGAATATTTGTTTCTAATGGTCATTATACTTTCAATAAATAGACATTATCTAGAAATAGACACATGCTAATGAGCTGCCTGATTTCAACTGCACTCTTGAATGTCTAGCATCTTTGGGTATCACATTAGGAGTATATTTAGGATTGCATGGTTTATCTATTTTATTTTATTCTATTTTATTTGAGAGTCTTACTCTGTCGCTCAGGCTAGAGTGCAGTGGCATGTTCAGGAGATCCTGCTGGGTCAGGCGATCTTCCACTTCAACCTTCCAAGTAGCTGGAACTACAGGCATGTGCCACCATGCCTGGCTATTTTTCATTTATTTATTTTTGATATATTGTAGAGAATGAGGTCTTGCCAGATTGCCCAGAATGGTCTTGAACCCTTGGACTCACGCAATCCTCTCACTTCTGCCTCCCAAAGTGCTGGGATTATGTGAGCCACTACAACCAACGGTTTATTCATTTTAATGTCTTTAAATTAATGACACCGAACAGACAGAATATTCTCAATATATTAGAGAACCTTTTAAAATAGGCATTTTTAAAAGTTTAAAAGTCACATCTGATCTAAAATAAGAAGTACTTGTGTTTGGAAAACGAAAAGCCTTCATAAAATAGGAAGATTGCATAAATAAATTGGGTGTAGCCATGAGTCCTGATGCTGTGTCATAAGGCACTTAAGGAACTGAATGCAATCCTCAAGAACCACAGCTCATTATCTCTGAGAATTCATGGGCGGCTGGTGAGAAACCTTGAGAGTGGTAAAGAGCAGATGTAGTAGCAATTTTTAAACTAGCTATCTCTAGAATCTCCACAGCCTGAGAACCTACTCTAAAAAATAACCCAAAAGGCACAAGCATCAGTATTCAAGACAGTACTTCTTGATAAATCTGATAAGCAAAGTAATTGTGACTTCACATGGATACACGGGATTGTTCTGGGTGCAATATTAATGGCAGTGAGTTGAAATTAGCCAAATGTCCCCACAGGCACATCAATTTATTAATTGGGACTTCAAAGTTAGACTGGGAGCACTTATATAGAATGCCTGGGAGAGTGAAGGTAACCGAATGAGGAATCTGTTTTGAAATAATAAGAATGTTTTCCAGGGGTGCTGAAATCAGTCTTTCAGAACTAGAGGATCTTGACCTCTAACTAAGTCTTAGGTATCACAGACAAAGAGGAAAACAGATCTGCTTGTACTTTCATCACATGCTAAATGAGAACTAACACTGACTTTTATTGTGCATTTACTTTAAAGATCTGTAACGCAGGCTAGATTGAAGGCAAAAAAAAAATAAGCAAATGTTCGGATAATTATACAGGAAGATAAATTAATCACTCCCTTAATGATTAATCAATCATTCAATACTATTTACAGTTAATATACTTTGGACATATTCTTCTTTGAGGTTATCTGAGATGGAGATGACATGTTGATTAAACTTAGAGGCTCAATTTTTACTCCAAACTATATAATAGAAATGAATAAAAAAGTGCCTCTCCTTCATTTTCTAGTTTTCCTATTAAAAGAAAATCCTTAAATGCATTTGATATGTTGCTCTCTTTTCAGAGTATAAACTCTCTCATAGCAGTGCTTACAAAAAAAATCCATGACCACAAAAAAGCACAATTCAAATTGATTTAAAAACTGGGAAAAATTTTATGTCAAGTTGAAGAATGGTTTATCTCCATTTTTATCATGCTTTTGTTTTTAGTTTGAATTATTTTAAGCAAGTTTGCTCAGGCAAGTCAGCTGAGTTGCTTGGAGTTATCACAGGCTACAAAGGTATAAAACCATACAGATTTTTTAATGTCACAAATATTAAAAAACAAAACACTGATTAGAAAAAAACTTGGAGATATAATTTAAAATGAGATATGATCTGACCAGACAGAAGAAATATTACAAATGGTTTTTAGATATACTAAGATGCATAAATAAAAGCAAAGTAAAAACTCACTGGATATGATTCTTTCACATATCATGATAACAAAAACCAAGCAACTGAAAAGCATACTTAGTTGGAAAGTTCTGGGGGAATAAAAACACAGAGCCATATGGTAACCCTGCCTAAAAATAGAAAATGTTTGTACTATAGATACACTTATGCATGGGTCATAGATATTTTCAAAGTAATTCATTGCATCATGGTTATAATAGCCAAAAAACTGAAACAATATTATTGTCCACCAAAAGAGTACTGATAAAATAAATTATGGTTGAGTCATATAATGTACTAGTATGTAGCTGTGAAAAAAATGAAAAGAGGTAAAGAATATAATTGAGTTCCAGATTAGATTGATAAGAGCAAAGAAGAAATGTGCAGAATTCTTCATGTAGTAAGATATATTTTATGATCAAAAAATAAGAATAAAACTATATATCCCAGGAACTCTGAGAGAATACACAAACATGCACAACAGAAATTAATGGGATAGGCAGAAGAAACAGGGTAGTGCATGCTTGACAGTTAGTTCTAAGGAAGCATATTTTAACTGACAGCCATAGATCATTTTATTATTTTTTTCATGATAATTGAAAGACAGAAACTCTGGGGAGTTTTAAATGAATATTAACTTCTTAATTCTGAAGCTATTGGGGTTTAATACTTAGCTAAATTCAAACTTAGAGTTTTCATTTGATTTAAAGTGTTTTTAATTTGACTCATTCGTTTCAGGACCTAAGAACTAAATTCCAGTCCTTTAAAGTCTTCCGTGAAGTGAATAGGATATTCTTTAGACATCCATACGCGATAGTATTATATATGGTAGACACATGCCATTTTTGTGAGGTATGTTCAGGAGGCCATACTGAATCTCTGCAAGTATAAAGTGTCGGCATGGATTTGGGACCTTCTCTTGAGCCACATTTTCATTAAAAGTCTCCTGTGTCACACACCACAAAATAATCACCTTTTCCACATCTGATAAGCAATTTCTTTCATGATGGTCACACCTCAGTTTAAATTAGTTCCTGCAATGTACCTCCTTACAGCACCATCTACTTTTCTTTGCTAACGTTTGCACTTTTAAAGTTATTTCTGTGACAATTTGCTCAATGCAAATCCCTGACATTCACATGTAAATCTGATGAGGGCAGAGAATATACCTATCTTGATTGGTGCTGTATTCTCTAGACCTGGCACAGTGTAGGTCAAAATATATTGAATTAGTGGAATTCTATCCTGAATAAATCCTATTTTAATTCTAATTTTTATTCTAAATAAACAGATTACTTTTATCATTAGCTAGAACCTAATGCAGAGAGGACAGTAAAAAACAGTCTAGGCTTTTGTTCAGACAGTCCTGAATTACTTTTATTAGCACTGGCACTATCTAGTTAGGAGCTATTAGACAATGTCTTAGTCTGTTCAGGCTACTATAACAGCAATAACAAAAAACCCCATAGACTGGGTATCTTATAAACAACAGAAATTTTTTCTCACAGGTCTAGAGGTTTGGAAGTCCAAGATGAAGGTACCAGCAGATTTGATGTCTAGTAAGGACTTGTTTCCTAATTTATAGACAATGCCTTCGCACTCTATATAGACACACAGAGAAAGAATGTAGCTAGTTCTCTGGGTGCTTTTGGTTATATTTTTATTTTGGAGACAGGGTCCCTCTCTACTGCCCAGGCTGGAGTGCAGTGGCATGTTCACACTTCACTGCAATCTTGAACTCCTGGGTTCAAGTGATCTTCCTGTCCCAACCTCCCAATAATATTGAGTCTACATATGAAGGTTGACTTTAACTCATTTAGTTTCCCAGGGCTATCTAGGACTTGATCGAGTATGCCTTAAGATGTGTGTTTCCAGATGAATGTTTTTCTTCCTTTTTTTAAATTATAAAGATGTGGGGTACAATTCAGGGTTAGGTATACAAACGTTGATTATGCAGGTGCCCTTGTTGATGAGATATGCCCCTCCCTCCCCTAGCAGTTTCCCTCAACTGCCAATCCCACCCCCTCCCCTGGCAGTTTCTCACTACTGCCAATCCCTTTCTTATAGTATTATAATTGTTCAAGTTCTGCTTATGAGTGAGAACATATGGTACTCTGTTCTTTGTTTCTGTGATAGATCACTGAGTATGATCAACTCCAAATCCATCCATGTTGCTGCAAAGTCCATGTGTTTGCTTTCTTTATGGCTGCATAATATTCCGTTATGTATATATACCACCTTTTTTTTATCCAGTCCAGTTTCGATGGGCAACATGGTTGGTTCCATGTTTTTGCTATTGTGAATAGAGCTGCAACAAACATTCCTGTACAGGTATCTTTTTTCTAGAATGATTTGAGTTCCTCTGGGTATATTCCCAATAGGGGAATTGCTAGGTCACACGGAAGGTCAATTTCTTTTAGAAATCACCACACTGTCTTCCAAAGGTGTTGCACTAGTTTGCATTCTCACCAGCAGTGTAGAAGTGTTCTTTTTTCTCCACATCCTCACCAGCATCTGTTACTGGTTTTTATTAATGATGGTCATTCTTACTGGGGTTACGTGGTATCTCATTGTTGTTTTGATTTGCATTTCTCTGATGATGAGTGAGACTGAGCACTTTTTCATGTGTCTGTTGCCTGCCTATATATTTTCTTTTGAGACATGTCTATTCATGTCTTTTGCTTACTTTTTAATGAATGTTTTAAACATCTAGGAAAGAATTTTCAGTAGACTATGGGAACCTACTATTATGCACAGATTAAAATTTTTTTTTTTTAATTTTTAGAGATGAGAGTCTCATTATGTTGCCCAGGCTAATGACGAACTCTCAGCCTCAAGAAATTCTCCCTATCACCTTCCAAAGTTCTAAGATAACAGATGTGAGCCACTATGCCTGGCCAGGGGTCTCATTAATAAAAGCGCTAATTCTAATCATGACGGTCTCTCCCTCATGACCTATTCTTCTCTCAAAGGCCCCACCTCCTAACATCATCATCTTGGAGTTGGAATTGCAACATATGAATTTTAGGGAGACACAAACAGTGAACCCCTAGCAAACAATTTATTTGACTTTCCAAATCCTCTGTTATTTTATTTACAAAATAGAAAAAGCATGAAGTGTCCAACACATAGGGTTCTTTTGAGGATTGAGTGAAATCAGTACTGTAAAAGATTCAGCGCAATGTCTTGTTCAGAACAAGAACTCAATAATGTGTGGCTATTGTTATTATCATAGCTCCTAAGCTGCAGAGTTTGGCAGTTAGCTATGCCAATTTAGTATCTAAGTCATTGCTCCCTATCATCATCACTAAGCTCATGTGATTTATGACACAGCAAAATGACAAATTCTTGGGGCCTTTGACCCCCTACTCAAATTATTAAAACCAAGAATATTGAGTCTATATATACATAGGGTTGACTGTTATTTCATTTAGTTTCTCAGGGTTATCTAGCACTTGATTGAATATGCCTTAAGATGTGTGATTCCAAATGAATGTTTTAAACATCTAGGGTGAGAATTTTCCATGAAAGTGGGAATCATTCCTTTTTAAGGGATAAGTTGCATGTATTTCCTTTAATAAAATGTAACTGGAATATTTCAGAAATAAATATTTGATGTAATTCTTCATTATAGTGAATAAAAATGGACTGTTATCTTACTATGAATATTTGCACTGGCCTTTTCCAAGAAATCACAAAAAAACAGTGTCAATTGAAGAGATAAAACTCAATCCTGTTTTTGTGAGTTTTGAATTTATTTTTGCACTAATTCTTGCTCACAAAACAAGGCCTAACCATAGTTGCTAATGCATTAACATAAGGCTTAAAGTAGTGGTTAAAATCAAAGACTACAGAGTCAAACTACTTAAACCCAGCTCTACTTTAATCCCATCTCCCCATTTCTAGCTGTGTGGCCTTGAGTAAGTTTTTGTTTTTGTTTTTGTTTTTAATTCTCTCTGTGAAGTTGAGCTAATTTGGGACTCATTTGATTGCTGATAAAATAATGCAAAATGCCTAGTAGGTTATCTTAGCAGAAGTGCTACCTGCAGGCTCTTATTATTCCATGTGAGGAAAGTATTATTACCCCCCCTATTTCTCCAGGTCAGATATTGAAGCTAGGTTTACACAACCAGGAAGTGCAATCAAGACCTGAACCCAGTTCTTTAAACCCTAAAGCCCACATTTTTTCCCCTACAATTGTTTTTCAGTCTAAGGCATGTGTTCTCAATAGGGTGAAGATTGAGTCTTTTGGAAGAACTTAAAATTCTAACATATTACAATGGTTTATGGCCTTCCGAGAGGCCATACAGAAACAAATATACAGTAAATCCATGGAATTAAAATTTCACAAACGGGAGGCAACTAGAACAAAAAAAAGTTTAAAAAGGCTGATGGGGGACAATAATAAAAACAAGTTGAGAAACTCTGCCCTCAGTGTAGAATGGGGTCATCTGTGTCAGGGTCTCCTCTGATACTGGCTGGAAACAAAAATGTAAGGCCCACTCCCGACAGCTTTGTCCCTCTCTCCCCCATCTCTTTTAGAATTTCTAGATCTGAGGCCCCCAAATCTGCATGAACACCAAGCTCCCCAGATGATTCTTACCCACGTTTAAGTTTGAGACCCCCTAGCCTGTGTGTGGCTTCAGAACTTCAACAGCTCTTGACAATACACAGAGCAAGGCTACCCCTTTTCCTGCTTTCAGAAAAGATGCTTTCATTCTTCTACCAGCTGGTGTGGGGATGAAGGCCACAAGCACAGGATCACTGTGAAATGGCCATGTGCTTTGGTGTCACCAGTCAATTTGGTGGATTTCATCACCAAAAAAGTAAAAGTTAGCCGGGCTCGGTGGCTCAGCCTGTAATCCCTCGTTTTGGGAGGCCGAGGTGAGTGCATTGCCTGAGCCCGCGGGTTCGAGACCTGCCTGGGCAACTTGGCGAGACCTCATCTCTACAATAAATCAAAAAATCAGCCGGGCGTGGTAGCGCATGCCTGTAATTCCGGCTACAGGGAAGGCTGAGGCGGAAGGATCGCCGGAGCCCAGCAGGTCCAGGCTGCGGTGGCCGGGAGCGGCCATTGCACTCCAGTCTGGGCGACAGAGTGAGACGCCAACTCAAAAAAAAAAAAAGAAAAAGAAAAAGAAAAAGTTAAGATTTGGGAGAATGTGCAGGGTGAGGGAACTCGAATAGCGGAGGAGAGAGACAAACAACAAGAACAATTGCTTCTGTCACTTCCCCCGTTGTTCTGAATCAAGAGTGATTTTTTTACATCCAGCTTTCAAACTGTTTATTTAAAACTATTTACAGAAGTTAAGTTCTGTGAAAAAGAATATGATCTGTTTAAAAGAGGAGCTTCCACATGGCAGGGCCAGGGGTAAAATCTGCAGAGAACCAGCAAGCAATGATAAGAAGCTGGATGCCTTCTCCCAAGGGCAAGGAGGTTTGGGGGAACTAGCCCAAGCATGGGACCCAGGGGACCGAGTTTAAGTCACAGCGTTTCTGTAAATAGCTGGGGACTCTGGGCAAAGTCTCTCAGCTCCTCTGGACCTCCATTTCCTTATCTGTGAAGTAAGGGGATTGGATGAGAGGGTTTCTAAACCAAATACATCTAAAATCTCTGCCTTTTCAAATTAATCATTAAAGGCCACTGGGCAGGTAAATTCCTGATGGGGAGAGGGAGATCTGAGTAATTAATCAGAGAGGGAAAACTTATTCCTTTTAGCAAGCTACCAAATCATTATCTGACTATTTTTCTTCTATTGAGCTTTCACAGATTGAGTAAACATGAGAATAGAAGGTTGCAGGGACCATTCGGGTAATAAGAAAAAAAGGCTATCCCTCTTAATCACTGAAAGCCGGGCGGGGACCCAAGTGGGTAGCAAGGAGACCTAGAAGCAGTAATGGGCCAGAGGCCTGGAAGGGACCCAGGTGCAATCATATTTCATAGCAACACATGTGCCATGTAAAGGTTTGGATTTTTTTTCTCTCCATCCGCCCTTGCTGGAGGACTCAGAATGTTTTTCTGTAGTGGCTGAACCAGTTCCTCAGCATCCCTGAAGCCATTTCCCATGTTTAAAATGTACACACACACACACACACACACACACACACACGCGCGCGCGCGCGCGCACTCGTGTGTGTGTGTGTGTGTATCTATCTATCTTTAGACCTTTGTGTTAGGAAAAACTTTGCTTTTCCTAGTGATTAGGTGTATTTTTCCCAGTGTTTGCAATGCAAAATTATGTAACTGATCATTCTTCCTTCTGGGCTCTATATCCCAGGAAGACAGGCTCCAGTACTACACACCACAGCTTCAACAGTGTAAGATGCTAGGCCCTGCACATCTGCAATCTGAATATATCCCCCACTTGTCCCCTGCCCCAGTCTTACTCCTTTTCTGTCCCTCTATTTGTCACCTGTCACTAATAAAAACTGCTTCACCTGTTTTTTCACATAGCCCGTTTTTCCTGGTTATATCTTTCTGTCACTTATAGCCACAATTATCTACCCAATTCTAATCCTTGACTTTCTGTTTGGTTATAGCAACCCCTTACATTCCTGAGTGCAGGCCCACCACTCTCATTGGCCACATGGCAGTCACCTCACGGCACCCTGCCAGGAAAGGTGGATGTGAAAATGTTTTATCTATATTGTTCCCCCAAATTATTTTTATCTACTTATATTTTCCCATTTAATAATAAATATTCTTATTAGTCAACAAACTCCTTGGGGAAATTCTATGGAGAATAAATAAGCAAAATTTAAAAATCCATTTTAACTTTTTAATAAAGGAAAATTTTAGCCATATATAAAAATAGAATCCTCATGTATCCAAATCAAGATTCAACAATTAGGAACTCACAGTCAATTCTATTTTGTCTATATCTCAACCATTACCCAACATCCCCTCACTCTATTATTTTTTGATAAATCCCATTTATCATACAATTTTATTTGTAAATATTTTAATACATGCCTCTAAAAGATTGTCTAAAAGAATTTCTTAGCCAGACATTTGAAAATTATTGACTAGAGGGAAAATTATAGGTGGTGCTCTTAGTTCAAAACTAGCCAGTGATTACAGAACCACAAACAAAAACATTGATAAACTCCAGATGAAAAGATAACTTCAGGGTTAATTGCTTACTCACAAAACTAGAGAACAATGGGTTTAGACTAAGCAGTGATTGATATCATTTGAAGTCTGGTTTTGTGACAAAGTAGAGAAAATGTAACTATCTTAATAGCAAGCATTAAAACTTCTCTAGTTTCAGTAAGACACTACTACACACCAACTAGAGTGACTACAATTTAAAATATTGACAATGCCAAGTGCTGGTAGGATAGGTAACAGTTAGACATTTCTTAGATTTCTAGTATGTGTGTAAAATGGTACAACCACTTTTGAAAACCTATTTGGCATTTTATTACAAAGTTAAACATACACCTGCTTTTTCAGATTGGTTTTTTCATCACTAAAACCTGAAAACAATCAAAATGTCCATCAGCTGCGAATCTTCATATCGGAAATTCTGCTCAACAATTAAAAAAAAACTATCAATACATAAATTTGTCAAAATTCGTCATACTATGTACTTAAGATAGATTTAAAAATATGTCTCAGGAAAAAATATCTTCAAGATAAAATTAGTTTATCTGGAAAAAATACACAGATAACGTCTTCGGGTAGAAAGTGAATATTTTCCCTCTGCTCTTGCCAAATCTTTGTCCTTTGTGGACATTGGTGTCATGTGCCAAGGATTAAGGGAAGAGAGTAAAATTATTCCACATAATGGTTTTGAGCATCCAGAAAGGAGGAGAGAAGAGAGGGAAAGGGCAGAGAAAAGAAGAGATAGAACATGAAGAGACTGAAGGTTTGGGGGCTAAAAATATAATCCCTTCCAGGTACCCCTTAGAATGTTTAGTAAAATTTGCTAAACAAAAATTTTTGTGGTAAAGTGACTGTATTACCATCGGTGTAGAAACCAAAGACAGAGTTAAATTTCACTCTGAGGAAAATACAATGAGGAAGAAAAATAGCTCAAGAGAAAAGAAAGTCAGAGAGGCAGAGGAGGTGTGGAACATATGCCCACAGAGCCAGTATAGGGTTTTGGACTTTTAAGGGCCATACAATTGCTAGGTCAAAGTGATTGCAGGTGTATCTCACATATCATGGAGGTCTCCCAGAAGAGATGTGGATTAATACATGATGCCTAATTGCACCTAGCATTCTTGTTTTATTGAATTGTGCTTTTCCATGGTCTTAAATTAGGCTCCTCAAGGGTTTTACTCAATTGGTTTAATGAAGAATTCTTTATTGGGGGTTAGAGAATCATGCTTGATGAAGATTATGCATACATTGAATTCTCCAGATTAATTCCTTGTTACAGCATCAAATATCATAACCAAAACTGCACTTCCCATAAGCAAGTAACTTACCCTAATTAAAAAGTAAGTGCCTAAAAAAAGTGAATATTTTCTATTACTATTATAAATCCACATCAATAAGGCGCTAGTATATAAGTTAAAAAACACCTTATTTTCAGGCTATACAAAATCTATGACCAAAACAAGCTTGAATGAAGAGCTAGACACTCAATAGAGAAGTTCCTAAGCAATAGTGAGGAAAAGAGAACTCATTAATTCATGTCGATCAAACCAGTATGGATTTAACATGAATCTTAACTTCATGTGCAGAGGACAGAATTAGAATTCTTTACAATTTCTTTAAAATGTCCTCCCTCTTATTTCTCCTAATCTCCTTTCATTTTCTAGTTTCTCATAGTCTGATCTCATGAGACTGCCTGCCTTGGGTCTGAATCTCCCACTTGAAGGCGTTTGCACTCGTTTAATTAATTGACCCAGTGAGTGCTACTCAAAAAACAGAATGACTCTCACTTTCCTATTAGATAATTGCACAGTGCCACGATGACACTGTGGAGTTCATCATTTGTAAGATGATATATCAAGGGGTGGAAACTCACAATGAATGATAACATATATACTTAGAATCCACTTATCTTTATATCACTTGATCGTTTGAAAACACAAAGAACTGCAAAAAAGAAAAAAAAATTCTTTTCATGCCCATTGTTGCTGTTCCCTGAAATGTTGGTTAGTTCTTCCCATAAAGGAGTCATTTACGATGGTGAGTCCAGGAACCCACAGGAGTTTTATGTCTGAAGGAGCCACATAAGCCTTTCATACTTGAATTTAGCATTACTGAAGGGCATATTAACTTCAGTAAATCTCAGCCCCAGTGACTTCGTGGCATCTCAATAAAAGAGGGTAAAAGACTTTTTCAAAACGCAAGAAAAACTGATCAGAGACCATTAAAGGGAAATTCCACCACCACCACTTTTTTAAAAAAATTATGTCTTAAACATTTTTCTTGGCATGTTAACCATTAACTCAATGAATGCATTTCAAATATTAGACAATTCTGTTCACACCAAAGAGCCTGTTCTCACATAAAACTTGAATTGAAATCATCTTATGTTTAATAGAAACAGACATGTATTTAAAACAAGAAGTGGTGGGAGCAGAAAACCTATAAAATGGATTTTATTTTTATAGGAAGTATAAGTAGTAGAAAGTTACTTTTGAAAAAATTACCTAATTGATGGGATTCTGGGTGATTTTACTCACTTCTTTACACTTATCTAAATTATCCAATTTTCCTCCAATAAATATTTTACTTTCATAATAAAAAAGTGTCTCCTAGTGGGCAAATCATGATACATTTATTTAATGAGCATGAAGTTGAAGCAATGGATATTTATTGTATCAGTAAGTTACCTCTTGTCATCAGGTTAGGGGAAAGCCTAATAAAAAACATTCCTAAAATATTCAGAGATTGGTCAGCAATGGAAATTCTCTGAGCCTCAATTGCCTCATACATAAAATGAAGAACATGAGAGTAACTACCTGATAGGTTTGTGAGGATTAGATAATGCTCTAATACTCAGTACATGGCCTGGTATATAATCGACATCCACTGTAGCTCAGTTATTATTAGCAATTTCACCAAGGAGGTTAAGCTATAGCCTGTAGCTATAGTCCTGCTTTGGGCTTTATATAAACTGTAATCTCACTTTGGACTTAGAAATTTTTCTATCTTTATGGTCAGTTTATAGATAGTCAATCACATTGCTACTTTTCTTAGGTCTCAGAATCCTTTGCTTAGAGTTGTATAAAACTGCTGTAATAAAGGCACATGCACAAATGCACACACAACACACACTTCTGTGTAGTTCTTAGGTCACAAAATTCTTTGCTTAGGGTTTTATTTTACTTTATTTTTTGAGTCGGAGTCTCACTCTGTCAATCAGGTTGGAGTGCAGTGGCACCCTCATGGCCACTGCAGCCTCAACCTGCTGGGCTTAGGAGATCCTTTCACCTCAGCCTTCCAAGTAGCTGGAACTACAGGCATGCGCCACCATGCCCAGCTAATTTTTTGATTTATCGTGGAAATGAGATCTCACCAAGTTTCCCAGGCTGGTCTTGAACCCCCGGCCTCAGGCAATCCTCTCACCTTGACCTCCCAAAGTGCTGGAATTACAGGCTTGAGCCATCGTGCATGGACTGCTTAGGTTTTTAAAAATCTGCCCTACAGGAACACACACACATATGCACATGCACACACATGCAAACACACACTTCTATGTAGAACTTCAATGATTTCATGGTGGAAGTCCAAACCTGGAAAGGGACGGCTGTGGGGTGAAAGGTCAGTGACTAACCGACAACCAACAAGGGGGGTTGGCCAACGAGTGTATGAATAGCAGCTGCCACTGCACTGGTAGGGAGTCTGAGGGCACTGCAGGTCAGCAGGGACAGCAAAGAGGAAAAAAAGTGAGAAGTGGATGAGAATAAGGACTAACCAGGACCCTCATCATTAACCTCAGTGACATGGATAACCTACAGAAGAGGCTCACAACCTTCATCAGGGAGCTGACACATGTCTGCTGTAGACCTCAGAAACAACAGGAGGAGATTCAGGAAGGCAGGGCAGCCACGGACTCTGCTGTTGGCTTCTGTTAGCAAGAGAGCCAGCGGGTCAGTCACACAAGAAAGGTTTTCAACAGTACCTGACCCCTACATCGACCTTAAGAGAATAATGGCTAGTGCTTTACTTCTGCCTTCCCAATCTTTGGCACGTTTCTCTTGTGGCCTGCCTTATCCCAGGACCATACTCGAATGAGAGTTCTTAGATATATGGTTCCCTTCTTGGATATATGGTACCAGTTTTTAGTTAAGCAGATGCTATACAAAATCACCTCAAGCGGTCTTCTATTTAGGTCCAAGTCCTGTGGGCATAGTGCTAATTTTGATCCAAGCTCGACAGATTTATAAAGTCTTTGGCTCTGAATTTAACTGACAAGATAGAAGAGCAGCTTTTCTCCTTTTCAGGGGAATAATCTTAGACTTACTGCAATCTACCTGAAATGTATCACATTTATCTGAAGTATCTTAAAATCTCAGTAGAAAAGTTAAATGTATAGAGGACCAACTTAAGGGCAGTCACTTCTACACATTCCACTAAATCAGTGCTTCCTAAACAGAATCACCTGGAAGTGATTTTTGTCCCACCTTTGGAACAATGAGTCTCTGATCTATCAGTCTGGAGTAAGGGCCAAGAATTTATGTTCCTAGCAAGTCCCAGGTGATGCAGATGCTGATGGAGAAGCCACACCTTGAAAACCACTGCTTCTAATTATAGTTAGGAACCATATCAGAATCACCTAGAATGGTGCCCATGCCAAATCATTGTCTTTTTTTTTTTTGGATTGGAGGTGGGGTATCACTCTTTTATCCAGGCAGCAGTTCAACTGCATGCTCCACAGCTCACCACACCCTCAACATCCTGGGCTCAGACAATCCTCCCACCTGAGCCTCCTAAGTAGCTGGGACAACAGGTATACACCACCAGGCGCAGCTCCTTTTTTTTTTTTTTTTGTAGAGACAAAGTCTCACTATGTTGCCCAGGCAGGTCTTGAACTCCCAGGCTCAAGGAATCCTCAGCCTTGGCTTCCCAAGTTGCTGGGATTACAGGCATGAGACACCATGCTGTGCCCATGCCAGATCATCGAATCAGCATCATCATTTGGGGTGATGGATGTGTATTTTATTTTTGAAATGTTTTACAAGTGATTGTGATATAAACATCCATCTAAAACTTACAGCTTTAGAATTTTCACATAGCATATTTCTAGTATGTTAATAACTCATCAAAAGTGAGGGAGCTTCTGTGATCAAATATGGTGTGAAATAGACTTCAGTAATGTTAGGCTGCCTCCTATGCAGGGCATATCTACAGCTGATACTTTATAGCAGTTGCTGGTGTCAGATATTATGCATGATGAGTTAACCTAAATAGCAACCCTATAAAGTACTGTCATTATTATTCTCATTTTGCAAATGAGTGTGCTGGGGTATGAAGAGGTTAATAGCATGGTCTAAATTCAACGAAGAACTAAGTGTATGAGTCAGGATAAAACCTAAACACTTGAGCTCTCACATGCACTTAGCATCTCCAAAAAATAATACGCAACCTTTCCCAAACATGAGGGGGGAACCCAAAAAATCCATAATTATCTTTTAGAGGGCAGGTCCCTTGTAGCACACTCAGAATTGTTCCTCTGGATCAAATGATTAACCAAAGTTTTTATCTGGAAGTCTTGAAAAAGTTGCATTATAATTTGCAGAAGTGTGGCAAACAGGTGACTGGTTCTTCCACCGTGACAATGCACCTGCTCATACCACATGGAGTGTTCAGCAGTTTTTGACCCCGAATGGCATGACCCCTTGTGCCTCCCCGTTCACCTGATCTTGCCCCGCATGACTTTTTGTGTTTCCCCAAAATGAAAAAAAATCCTCAGAGGGAAACATTTTGCTGACATGGAAGAGGTGAAACAAAAAAATGGCAGAAGCACTAAAAGGCATCAAAATTGATGAGTTCAAAAACTGTTTTGAGTGGTGGAAAAAGCATCTCGATAGCTATATCAGAGAGTATTTTGAAGGTGACTGAAGTTTAAACATTGAAAATAAATGCACAATTTTTTATAAATAAATTGTTTTGGAGGGGTGCTCGTATGTTTAATTATGAGCTGTTTTTCTCACCCTCTTTTTTGGGGGGAGGGAGAAAAGTTTTATAACTAGTATTCCTGAACAAATTTTTGGAAAAACTGCTTTAGAACCTCTAAAATCCATTTTTGGATTAAACCAGATTATCTAAGTGTTTTTCATTCAGGCAAAAACATACCAGTCTTGTATAGGACTTGTTTACCTGATGAGATGAGAATTGGACTCTGATGAGATGCTATTAGTTTATATTATGAAATGCAATGAAAACATCATCCCATAGAAATCATGGTAGTACTTGTAAGAACATGTGGTTTTACATCTCATCGTGTCCTGGTTGTGTGGCTCCAACTTTGTATCAGGAATAAATCTGACATTTCAGTCCTGAGCAACTGACTCATTATTATCTCAGGGACACTCTGACTTATGTAACTAATCATGTTTTACTCCTGGACTTTGCTACTGGAAAATAGGATTTCACTGTTAGAAGCATATTATTATTAGCAACAATTAATATTTTAAAAGGGTCTTTTAAATCAGAGACCAAAATTTTCCAGTAAATAATTATAGCAACTGGGTGTGAGGAGGTAGGGGTTGAGAGGACTGATAGAAATGTTATCTCTAAAAGCAAAATTAAACAAAATGTTTGTATTCTCTTTTAACATACTCGAAAACTATACAATCATTTATCAAATAAAAACCAAATCATGTTGGTTATTTATCTGGCTTTTTTTCCTTGATAAAATTATATGAGAGCTTAGTAAGACATCTTTCACATTTGACTTTCATGGTAAGATATAGAAGGTCATTTTTGCAAAAATATTCAAGAGCTTTATTGATTTTCCCAAGGGCCTTTCTGATCCTTTGATATTCAAATCCTTCTCTTTTGAAGCATACACCAGTGATGTTCTCCTCGTCCATTCCCCTTAGTTAGTTGTTAACCACCCTAACGCTGCCAGATCCTCATTTGCCACTGGCTTGTGATTCGAGCAGTTATCTAATCTGACTTTCATCTTATTTCATGAAACCCTGCATCTTTTTTTTTTAAGAATTCATGGTTTCACGATATGTAATGTACCATGTTTGCTTTGTACAATTGCAATAATCAGAGAGAGACTGATCAAGGACTCAACTGGTGAGGACAGATGCTAGGATTAAACAAGACTATTTTTAAAGCTGACATTCATTAGTGAATATCTTCGCCATGACTTTGCCTCCTTACACAACCCTTGCATCTTCTTAGGTTTTATTAAATAATTCAGATCATAATGACCCTCTCTATGTAAAATTCTATGGTATACATATTTGCAAATAGACTTTATCCGTGTCTTTACTTATGTCTCTGCTCTGATATTACCTCTGCTTTATCTTTCTCCATTGATACTAATGTATGCCAATTTGCTCCATTTTTTTATGCTTTTGTAAGTAAATGCACCCCTTTTTGGAAGGGGTGAAAGTAGAATAAGAGGACTCAGTGAGTTAATATTATATATTTTACATAATCTCTTATTTCACACTGTTGTTTAGTGGCACAGTGTCCAAGGAGTTTGACTGACATCCTTCACATTACACTGCCTTTGTACCATGACATATTGATCTGGAGCCATTCAAGTTTTATGTCTCCAGTTAAGCCTCATGACACTTGGTTTAAGAGCCTGTCTGAACTCTCATTTTTCTGCTTCTGTTTTCCAAATATTTACAGGGATCTTTATATTATTTAAATGCAAGATAGGTCCAGCTGTCAGCAATTGGAACATCCATATCGAGAGGAAATGAAGTATAAAATGGCTCACGCTAGCTCTTTGTCCAAAAGGCAAGTGAGAGACATTTTCACAAATATATGTAATCCTCACAGCTAATTATGATTTTTCTCATTTCAATTTTAATTATTATTTTTTAATCCACACTTTCTTTCATCTCTCATGGCAGTTTCATTGTCATTAAAAGTACTGCTCTATTGTGTACATCTCCTATTCATATTCATGAGGTCAGGACCATTCAACCGCGGTAATTGAGTGGTCTGATTGGCTGAATGTCCCATGGTGGTTTAGAGTGATACGATGAACAAAAGACACCAAAGCCTCTGCCATGATAGGAAGGATAATTATGTAGGTCCCTAAATGGGGGCTCTAATCGTTTGACAATGCCCATTGGGCCTGCGTAATATTAGGACATTATCTATCATCTCACTACGATTAAGTAGTATTTAATTATTCTTTTTGTGGGGATTATCCCCAATAAATGTCTCATACCTATCCACTCAGCACACCTACTTTCCTGGGTTTTCTAGAAAGAAATTTTTTTGTGTGTGTAGTAGGAAAGTCAACTATGAGCACATCTAAAATGACCATCACCAAAAGTGGTTAAGGTATTTTCAGGAATATTCTGGCACACAATGATAGTGCTGAATTGGATATAGATTGTTTCATTCGGACTGGGTAAAGTAGGACTGCCTTTTGTCTCTCGATTCCCTTCTTTGAGTTCCAGGAGAGTTCCCTACATCTGAAGTCGTGTAAGCTCTGGCACAGCATTTAACCTCTCTGGATTTCTGATTTCTTATTTGTAGAATGGGGGAAGTTAGGGGAAATGGTTCAGGTGCCAACTTCCAGCTTAAGAATTCTGTGGTTTCATGTAAATAAATGCTTATTTTACTTCACGAGGAGGATTTTTGTTTCACTTGGTAGTTTAGACGGTGGTCTTCAAAGTGCAGTGTGTAAAAAAAATTAAAAAAAAATAAATAATAACAAAGTGCAATCTGTAGGCCATAAGAGGTATATAAAACTATTTCTTATCCTCCTGTTGGAAATATACTTGAAGAAACTCAAATCATTCTACAAAAAAGATACCTGCACACGCATGTTTATTGCAGCACTACTCACAATAACAAAAACATGGAACCAACCATGCTGTCCATCGAAATTGGAGTGGATAAAAAAAAAAATGTGGTACATATGCACAATGGAGTATTATGCAACCATAAAGATGGACAAATGTATGAACTTCGTAGCAACTTGGATGGATTTAGAGTCGCTCATACTCAGCGATCTATCACAGAAATAGAAAACTGAGTACCACATGTTCTCACTCATAAGCAAACCTTGAACAATTATCATAATACTATAAGAAAGGGATTGGCGTTAGTGGGAAATTGCCAGGGGAAGGGGAGCACATCTCATCAACAAGGGTACCTGCATAATGAACATTTGTATACCTATCCATGAATTGTACCCCACATCTTTAAAATAAAAAATTTAAAAAAAATTAAATTAAATGTAAAAAAAGAAATACTGATTTGGAAAGTATGTACTTTGAAAATTAAAGATATTTACATTTTTTAAATAAATAAAATATATATTTTTTATATATTCAGAAAAAAAACCCTAAAGCCCCAAAAATCTATTTCTTGGATGGCAGGAAGAATTCACCGGAACTTTGTTTATATTTATTTTAAAATATCATCTAAAGACATCTTATTATATATTTATATTTTATATTCATTGAGATTTATGAGTACTTAATATGTGCTAGGCACTATTCTAAGTGCTTTAAAATTATAAATATTATTTAATCCTTACAGCAACTCTATAAAATAGATACTGATGAGAAAACTTGAGACATGGAGGTTGTGAATAACATCCGAGACAATACAAAGTTAGAACTGTTTTAGTACAGACTTGAATCCAGGCATGAGTTCAACCTCATAACCACTCACTATGCAATACTAGTAGAATTATAGAATCCAAAATAAATAAACACAAAGTAAAGAAATAATTATAATATGAAAGTGTGGCAGACATACTCTAAGGTGACTCCCCTCCAAAATCCCTGACTCCTGACATTCCCACATGAGTGCAATCTCTCCCCTTGAGTATGAGCAGGACCTGTGACTTCCTTTTCATGAACAGGATTTGGCAAAGGTGATGCATTATCACTCCCATGATTGCATTTGCTAACAGACTTGCTCTAACAAGTTACTTCTTCAGTGGCTTTGAAGAAGTGAACTACCATGTTGTGAACTGTCGATGAAGAAGACCACATGACAAGGAACTGTGGGCAGCCCCTAGGAGCTGAGTTTTGCTTTCAACCAACAGCCAGCAAGAAACTGACACTCTCATTTCTATTACCACAGGGAACCAAATGCCACCAATAATCACATGAATGAGAAGGTGGATTCTTTCCTAGTCCAGTCTCTAATGAGATCCCAATCTCAGTCTCCACATCAATTACCTCCTTGCAAAGAACCCAGCTAAGCTACACATGTACTCTTGATCCACAGAAACTGTGAGATAAATACATGCTGTTTTAAGTTTGTGGTAATTTGTTGTAAAACAATAGAAAATGTATATAGGAGTTATCTATTCATTGGTTTAGCCTAAAAAGGTGGGCTAATAAAAAATATATCACCTTAGTTTCTCTCTCCAGCCTATCAAATGAAATGAATAATTGTTTTGATTTATTATGTTTTCACCATTGACAACCAAACTTTCTCTTTAAAAAAAAATCCTTTTTCGTATAGTATTGCATTGGATGTTTAAGGTCCATTATATGAGTGAGAACATGTGATACTCAGATCTTTGTTTCTGTGAGAGGTCACTCAGTATTATAGATTCTAGTTCCATGCAGGTTGCTGCGAAATTCATGATTTTGTTCTTTTTTATGGCTGCGTAGTATTCCATCGTGTATATATACCACATTTTTTTAATCCAGTCCTCTTTTGACCGGCAGCATGGTTGTCGATCATACTCAGTGACTTATCAAAGAAACAAAGAACTGAGTTCCATATGTTCTCACTCATAGGGTGACCTTGAACAATTATAATGCTGCAAGAAAGTGAGTGGCAGTAGTGGGAAACTGTCAGGGGAGGGGCGGGTGGGACTGGCAGTTGAGGGAAACTGCTAGGGGAGGGGGCGCATACCTCATCAACAAGGGTATCTGCATGATCAATGTTTGTAGACCTAATCCAGAATTGTACCCCACAACTTTATAATAAATAAAGAATTTTTTTAAAAATCCTTTTTTGGGGGGGGGTCAGAGTCTCACTCCATTGCCCAGGCTGGGAGTGCAGTGGCATGCTCACACCACAGCCTCAACCTGCTGGGCTCAGGTGATCCCTCCACCTCAGCTTTCAAGTAGCTGAAAACACAGGCGTGTGCCACCACGTTCAGCTAATTTTTTGATTTATTGTAGAGACAAAGTCTCACCAAGTTGTTCAAACTGGTCTCGAACCCCTGGGCTTTGACCTCCCAAAGTGCTGGGATTACAGGCATGAGCCAATACTCCCGAACCAAAAAATCTTTTAAATAGGTATTAATTTATGCAGTTCAGAAAAAGATATAACTTATTTAAAGAAAAATCTGGAATTTTTCTTTTCCCCACACTTCACACACTGTTGAAGCATATTTTCCTATTTAAAAAAGTGGTAAAAGTGTTCTGTTGGCTTTTATATAATGTTTAACATTTACAAAGCTTTTTGTTACTTGGATTTCAGAAAGAACAGACACAGCCATCAGAATGTCTCTCCTTCCCCTTCTCTCTCCCCTCCAACTAAAAAAAAAGAAAAAGTAAAGTTACCTTAGTAAATGTTTTCCAAAACAGAGGTTTAATTGACTTTCAAGCATATTTTACTTGCTTTCCTCCGTTTTTTTGTTTGTTTTTTTTTGTTGTTGTTGTTTTGTTTTGTTTGAGTTGGAGTCTCACTCTGTCGCCCAGACTGGAGTGCAGTGGCCACTCCCGGCCACCGCAGCCTCGACCTGCTGGGCTCCGGTGATCCTTCCACCTCAGCCTTCCAAGTAGCCAGAATTATAGGCATGCGCTACCACGCCCGGCTGATTTTTTTATTTATTGTAGAGATGAGGTCTCGCTGCCCAGGCGGGTCTCGAACCCGCGGGCTCAGGCAATCCACTCACCTCAGCCTCCCAAAGGCGCGGGATTACAGGCTGAGCCACCGAGCCCGGCTTCCTCCGTTTTTTATAATGCTACAAGTACTTCAATTTATGATCATCACTGTACAAGATAACTGCCTCTAGACCAATATTTTAATGTAAATATTAATTGATTGAATTACTGATTTCAGAGAAGAGAAATTCCTTAGCATCAAACTTAATGCGAGAGAAGGTAGAGGATTCTGAAGAGATGGAAGTTTCTTCTTTCCTTCTACTCTCAGTTTCATTCTAACTCTTCTGTCTCTCCTTAGTTAGTAACTCCTTAAGGCAGCAGTCAGATGAGCTAGAAAGATATTAGTAAAGGAACCATAGTGGGCCATTCTGCTCTGGTGCTATAGACCAGCCAAGAAAAGCACTTGAGAAGCTCTTGGCCTGTGGCATGTCCCTGGCTTCTCAGAGAAGTTTGCCCTCTGCCCATGGGAATGTGCTGAGCCATCCTTGCCTACAAGGGCTTAGAAGTGGACAGGTGGGCAGAGGCCTCTCCACTGATGAGGCTTGTAGATACTAGGAAGCAGAGATCACATCAGGGATTCTGAACAACCTGTCTGGTGCTGCACCAATCGTCTGCAGGGACCACTGTCATTTAAGGTTTTCTTGCCCCTGAGAGTGCTGACTCTTAGGAACACAATAGAAAAGAGAGAGAGAGAAAAAAAGCTGTATATCTAAACAGGACTCAAGAGACAGGGAAAGAAAATAAATGGGAGAGTTTTCTAAGAAAATTAGCTGTTTAAGGAAACAAGGTGACAGTTTGTATAATTAGAATAGTTGAATGCATTTAAGATCAACACAAAAACAGATTTCTGCAATAAAATATATTATTCTGAACTAAAACAATAATAAATGAGTTGAAAAAATGATGGTCACAATTGACCTAAAAGATAAAGTGGAAAAAGTCTTTCAAACACTAGAGCTAAAATATAAAAAGATCAAAATTTTGAAAGAAAAGATAAGAGACCTTGGGGATGCACATATAAAACCACATATATATGTAATAATTATCACTGATGGATTGAAACAAGAACAGAAGAGAGAGCAAACATAAACTAGTAATAAAAGAAAATTTCCTTGAGCTAAAGAATTGAGTGTGTTGTTTTAAAGGGTTTACCACAAGACTTTATAAGACTTTCATCAGCATATTTTTATAAAATTACTAAATCTCAAGGATAAAGAGATAGTCTCACATGTCTTTTGGAGAAGAGACAAGCTACATACAAAAGTAAAATAAAGACTGGCATCAGACTTTGTGAAGATCACACAGAGGTGTATAAAACAGTGGAAGAGCTTCTACGTACTACTGACCAAAACTGCCACGCCCAGGTACCCTTTAGCCCGGTTAACATATGTGTATGGAATGTCAACAATATACACACATGGAATAGGAAACCAACAGAGTATCTGCAGAGAGAGCTATTGAGGGCTTTTCTCCCTTGTGAGCTGGGCTGGTCACTGGAAAAGGTTCAGGCACTGCTTAATCAAAAAGTGTATTTAAGAAAAAAATACTTATGATGTTAGCACAACTTTCTTTTATGTAGAAAAAGATAAAATTGGAAAAATAATCAGACACTGTAAAACAACAAATTCCATATATTTATATGATGGGGACAAAGACATACAGGGTTACACACCACAGTTTTATTACTTGTAACTTCAAGGAGGCAGGAGTAGGGGAGGAGGGGTAAAAGGAATGGCCTCTGCATGTCTTTACATAGTATGAAATATTACAACTCATACAACTAAATATATTGACAATTTTAGTTTCAAATACATTTAACAAAAATGTAAAATAAAAAATAGCAAGGTTTATTTTACTTTCTGCCTGTAAATGATTGCTGAAAAGATATATCTATGGTTCTATTTTTATTTTATGTGTATAGTTATTTTATTTACTTCATTAGAATTTTTAAATTAAAAAACAGGGCTTGACCATTTTAACAAGTAAGTCTACTTAAAGGTGTTCTCTCTCTCTCTCTCTCTTTTTTAGCCTACTTGCTATCCAACTTTCCTATTTCATTATGATTGCAGAGACTTTGGTGTATGTTTTTTCAGTTTTATATCTATGCCAATATAAACTATATTGGGGGGAAGGCAATTAGAAAGCAAAATCTAGGTATTCAGTGTGCTCACTCCTACTGGGTGTCATTACTTCTCTGGCTCCTTCAATGAACAGAGCAAGAACTATCAGTTATACACCATAAAATCATACTTATGCTTTCAGATCCAGATCCTTCTCATTCCACATTTCTATCTCCTCCTGCAACTAGAAGGCCAATTTCCAGCATCAATATATTTACCGTATGTCCCCTACATACGAACAAGTTCCATTCTGAGAGCGTGTTCATCAATACAATTTAGCTTAGGTACCCAACTAGCACAACCAGCTATATAGTACTTTAATGTAATAGGATTATGGTAATTTTCACATAAGTAATGCATAAAAAACAAACAAAAAATAAAGAAAACATTTTCAGTCTTACAGTACAGCATGGAACAATGTACACCAGACATGTGAACTAACTTACATGATTGGACATACGAATGCACATTCACATGTTTGAAAGTCTACAACTTGAAGGTTTGTATGTAGGGAACTGACTTTCTCTCATTTTTTCCTACAGTATTGGCAAAATTGTTTCATATTGACTGTACTATGACTATACTATTATCAAAAACAAATCTTCTCATTAAAATTCAAGGTATCTTTGTGCGTTCCTTTTGACCTTAGACTATAACTTATTAAGGATATACAGTTAGATTATTATGTGCAAAAATTTATTTAAATTAATTATTTTATCTGTGTAACTGTTATCAATTTGACATACAGTTAAGTTCATTTGTTTCTATATATATTACATTTTAGAGTTGGCTCTTTTTTTCCCTATTATGATCCTTTAACATGCAAAACTTTTTCAAAGGTCAAAACTTTATAAAATTCTAAACTAAAGATGTCTCACTCTACTCCCTATGCCCTGCCTTTCTGTGACTACCCACCCCCTTAGTTAAAACCATTTTCAATTAGATTCTGAATTATCTTTCTCATGTTTCTTCTTGCAAATATAAGTCCCTGCATATACATACATGCATTCATTTATTTCTAATTTTCATTTCTCTTCTTCCTGACTTAAAACATAACATTATATATGTATCTATACATATATATACACACAAATATATATATACACACATATATATATATCTTATTCTTTTATTTAACAAAATATTCTGACAATGACTTCATATCAATTCATGATGGTTTTCTCTATTTTCTTTTTAGGGCTTACAGTACTCTATGGATGGATGTACCATAGATAATAAACATTATTTTGTATGTACACCTGAACTCATAATAAATAAAAATATATGTGTTAAAGGAAGATAAAATGGAACACCAGGATGGTTAGCAAGTGTAGATCAACTGCAGCTTCACTGGGAATGGACATGCTAATGGGAACCACTGAATTGTGGCTAAGGGCGTGACTTGGTATGCTTATAGTTCTTGAGTCTGTTTAAGGCAGAGAGTTGGAATTGAAATACCCACCATAAAGCCAAGATACTTAAAGAACTGTACCCTTCATGAAAAGATACACCAGAAAAATGTTGGCTTAGGTAGACAACAAGTAATTTTGTTTATGCTTGCCTAGATATTATATATACTCATGGTATGAGAAGACTTAAATTAAAAATTTAACATTGTCGGGCTTGGTGGCTCAGCCCATAATCCCGTGCCTTTGGGAGGCTGAGGTGAGCGGATTGCCTGAGCCCGCGGGTTCGAGACCCGCCTGGGCAGTGAGACCTCATCTCTACAATAAATCAAAAAATCAGCCGGTTGTGGTAGCGCATGCCTGTAGTTCTGGCTACTTGGAAGGCTGAGGTGGAAGGATCGCCGGAGCCCAGCAGGTTGAGGCTGCGGTGGCCGGGAGCGGCCACTGCACTCCAGTCTGGGCGACTGAGTGAGACTCCAACTCAAAAAAAAAAAAAAAATTTAACATCAAACTTGCTCCTAGGACAATGATAACCAGGAAGTAGATTATAAAACTTGTTTTAAGATAGAATCCCACAACTAGGTCAGCAATAAAATTTCTGAGGGATTGGGAAGAGTTCTGCTATAATAAAATAATTATAAATCCAGCAAATAAATAGCAGGGCTAGAACAATTATCATAAAAGAGTATCAATAAGTATGTTCACAATGGTTTAAAACATAAATGAGTAATTAAAAGTCTAAAATGGATGAAACACTATAAGCAAACAAGGAAAAAAAACAACAACCAGTATAAAAGGAGCTAAATGACACTCCAAGAATTTGTTTTAAGTTTTTAAAATTAGAAATTCAAAAATTGGTTAAATAGGAGGTTGAAGACAACCAACAAAAGAACTGGAAAGCTAGAAAATAGATGTAGCAATTATACAGACTCCAATTCAAAGAGAAAAAGGAATGAAGATTATAAAGAAGACACTAAGATATATGTAGGACCTATAAAAAGGTTCAGTATCCATTAGTAGAGTTTCTAAAATAAGACAGTAGAGATAATTAAAAAGGTAATTTTCAAAGATAAGAATGAAATATTTCAGAATGGATCAAAGAAATGAGCTCTCAGATTAAGAAAGCAAAATAATTTGCTTGAAAAGCAAATAAATAGTAACCCATACCCAGACTTATAGTAAAACTCCAAAACAGCACAAGTAAAAGTCCTAGAAAATAGTTTGAGTTAAAACGAAAATAACTTTACTATAACACCGAGTGATCTATCACAAAAACAAAGAACTGGGTACCACATGGTCTCACTCATAAGCGGGTCTTGAATATTTACCATAATGCTATAAGAGAGGGATTGCAGTTGCGGGATGCTGCCAGGGTAGGAGTGGGGACACAACATCAATAAGGGTTCCTGAACTCAAAACAGGCAAAGTGAGGACCAAAGGGAGGCCCAAACTTTACCTGTACAATGTCCACTTGTACACATAATCCTGAATTGTACTCTACACCTTTACAATTAAAAAAAAGAAGCCGGGCTCAGTGGCTCAGCCTGTAATCCTGCGCCTTTGGGAGGCTGAGATGAGTGGATTGCCAGAGGACACGGGTTTGAGACCCACCTGGGCAGCAAAATCTCATCTCCACAATAAATCAAAAAATCAACCGAGCGTGGTAGCGCACGCCTATAGTTCCAGCTACTCGGAAGGCTGAGGCGGAAGGATCGCCGGAGCCCAGCAGGTTGAGGCTGCGGTGGCTGGGAGCGGCCACTGCACTCCAGTCTGGGCGACCGAGTGAGACTCCAACTCAAAAAAAAAAAAAGAAAAACATTATCATTGTAAAAAGCATTATCAATTTAAAAGCATTATCAAATGATATAGAAGAGCAATACATAATGCTAAAAATTTATTTAATAAGTATGCCCAACTTATATGCACCTAACAAAATAGGCTAAAAAAAAAGACAAAAGCTGAGAGAATTACAAGGAGAGATTGATAGGTGATCCACACTCACAGTGGAAGATTTAAACACACTTCTTTTAGTAATTGATAGAGTTAAACCAAATACTGGTATTATTTAACAATATGATTAATGTCTATCAATGCATACTTATAACTACTGCACCTAACAGTATACTTTTTATTTTTTGAGTCAGAGTCTCACTCTGTCACCCAGGCTGGAGTGCAGTGGTTTGCTCATGGCCACCTCAGTGTCAACCTGCTGGGCTCAGGTGATCCTTCCGCCTCAGCCTTCCAAGTAACCAGAACCACAGGCGCGCGCTTCCACACCCGACTAATTTTTTGACATATTGTAGAGACAAGGTCTCACCAAGTTGCCCAAGCTGGTCTCGAACCCCTGGGTTCAAGCAATCCTCTTGCCCCGGTCTCCCAAATTGCTGGGATTACAGACTTGGAAAAAAATAAAAAGTATACTCTGCTAGTATACATATTTTGCAAGCATACTTGGAACATATCTAAAAATTGAGCACACATTATACCGCAAAGAAAATCAAAAATATTGAAGAATTGCTAGCTACCAACCATGTTCTCTCTAAAACAGAGTCAAAACAAATAAGGAACAGAAACCAACCTTTAGAAGTTAACCAGAAAAAAAAAATGGGGTGTGGTTGGAGGGGTCAAGGAGACACTATGCTAGACCTAATGGAGAGCCTTAGTGGTTCTCCTTAAAGTGGAAGGGGCTTTACATGTCATGAAAAAGAGAACAGTGGGACGGGAATTCCTTAATGAAGGAACATATGAAGTAGAGGAAGGCAGGGGGGTACAAAGCTGAAAACACAAGCAGCAGCTAGATCAAGCAACCGTTTATAAATCATGGATTATTGTTATTTTTTAATAGACCAAGATTTTGGTTTTTCTCTGAAAACAATGGGAAGTCACTGAAAGGTTTAAGAAAAGAGGGAGACATGATTAGATATTAATGAGGAAAACTTGCTTCTTAGTGCTGCCCAGTGATTATTACTGAAAGAGACAGAAGTGGAAATCAGAGATTAGTGAGGGAGCAAATTTGTGGTTCAGGGAAAAAAAATGATAGGGTTTTGGACAGGATGGGAGCAGGAGAGAAAGTAGAGATGAAAATGAATGAACTGGCCATTGCTTTGTTAAACTCTGGTCTGTCCACACGGCGCTTTGAGCTACGGTCACCATGTTTCCTAGCTTTGGCCCTCTCCCCTACCTCGGGAAGGTGAATCTCTTTTCTCTCTCTCTCTCTCTCTCTAATTTACTTTCCAAATAAATTATATTTTCCAATCTAAAAAGAAAAAGAAAATGAATGAACGGATATGAGATGTTTAGGAGGTAAAGTTTGCAGGATTCAATGATGACTTAAGCATGGAGTAGGGAAGGAGAGTGAGAAGGGTCTAATTTGCTACAATGAATAGATAATAGTGTCAATGAGAAAAGAAACAGGCAACAACCTCATAAATAGGTTGAATTCCTTCTTGCTTCTGCGTGCTTTTATTTGAAATGCTGAAGTTAAAAAAAAAAAAAAAAGGTAACGATACATATCCTGCAAGGCCCAGAGGATGTTTGTGTTTTTCTGTTCTTGGTAATTTATATTCTTCTCACACTATCTGCCCTTTACTACTTCACTTAATTATTGCAGGAATAGACCCAGGAGGGCCTGAAGGTCTATTGGTGGGGCAGGATGTCCAGCAATGTGAACCTGGGAAATTGAGTTTTGATTCACCTTCAGCACTCAGGAATAGACCAAATTTATCAGGGTTGTTTGCAGTTACTTAAGTCTAGTAAAAAACCACACATACAGAGACTCTAGGAGCTATGAAAAGGAATTGAAGACTTTAAAAACCCTGTTAAAATGGCAAAGAGCTTCTCAAAGGACCTACAAGTTCCTTTCCCCAAGTGATAGTGACAGCAGCTTCTGGGCACCTTCAATTGGAAATTGCCCTATCACCTGCTCCATGTAGCAGCCATCTGTGCATACTCAATTAATTTGTTTACCCATATTAAAGGAGCTCATATCCTGTTTGTGTCTTTTGACATTTTAGGGCTTCAGCTGGTGTTAAAACAAAAAAACCCTGAGGGATTTATTCATGTGAAATCAAAACCTTGGAACTGCCTGCATCTTAAAACCATTTGAATTACTTACTATTTTTCTGTTTATTCGTTTTGATCTTATATATTTTTTCACTTTGATAGTCTATCATTTTTGTTTATTATAACTACCATTATGTTGTTGTCTTTTCATGATAACAGGAATGATTCATAAATCAGACACCATTACTGCCCGTCTCAAATCTCTCCCAGTGGTTTCCCATCATACTTAGAATAATAATGAGGGGCTATGAGATCCCCCATGATCTGACTCTTGGCTGCTTCTCCTACCCTTTTCCCTTTTCTTCTTAACTGATGGTGCGCTAGGCACATTGCCTTTTTTCTTGGAATACACGAAGCTCAGACATAACTCGGGGCCTTTGCAATTTCTGTCTCCTTTACTTAAAAATTCCTCCTCCAGATACTGATGTGGCCAGCTCTTTATAGTAATATCACACATATTCACTAATATCCAGTTCTTTCTTACTTTGGGGTACACAGAAGATGACTTTGATGATAGGCTGATGTCCCGTGAACAGAAGAAAAGCGTCAAGCTGGGCTCAGTGGCTCAGCCTGTAATCCCGTGCTTTGGGAGGCTGAGGTGAGTGGATTTGCCTGAGTCCGTGGGTTCGAGTCCCGCCTGGGCAACTTGGCGAGACCTCATCTCTACAATAAATCAAAAAAAAAAAAAAAAAAAAAAAATTAGCCGGGCGTGGTAGCGCGCGCCTGTAGTTCCAGCTACTTGGAAGGCTGAGACGGGAGGATCGCTGGAGCCCAGCAGGTCGAGGCTGCGGTGGCCGGGAGCGGCCGCTGCACTCCAGTCTGGGTGACAGAGTGAGAGTCCGACTCAAAAAAAAAAAAAAAAAAAAAAAGGTTTGAGTCGGAGTCTCACTCTGTTGCCCAGACTGAGTGCAGTGGCATGCTCATGGCCACCACAGCCTTGGTCTGCTGGGTTCAGGTGATCCGTCCTTCCGCCTCAGCCTTCCAAGTAGCTGAAACTGCAGGAGTACGCCACCACGCCCAGCTAATTTTTTGATTTATTGTAGAGGAGAGCTCTCACCAAGTTGCCCAGGCTAGTCTCGAATCCCTGAGCTCAGGCACTCCTCCTTCCTTGGCCTCCCAAAGTGCTGGGATTACAGGCTTGAGTCACCGCCCCCGGTTAATTTTTTTTTTTTTTTTTTAGTAGGCGTCTCACTTCGTCGCCCAGGCTGGAGCGCAGTGACACACTCACGGCCACCCCAGCGTCCACCTTCTGGGCTCCGGAAATCAGTCCGCCTCACCTTCCAAGTAGCCGAACTATGGGCGTGCGCTACCACGCCCGGCTAATTTTTTTGATTTCACTGTAGAGACGAGGTATCGCCAAGTTGCCCAGGCTGGTCTCGAACCCACGGGCTCAGGCAATCCACTCGCCTCGGCCTTCCAAATTGCTGGGATTACAGGCTGAGGCGTCACTTCTAAGTGAAGGGTTTCATTGCTTTTAGTGATGCTATCTGACTCCACCCCTCTGCTCGCTGCTATCAGATGTCAGAGACGCAGCATGGAGGGGTTACCGTGTGATGGCTGCAGAGGCCTCACCAACCTGAGCTGGACATCAGTGTAGGCGAGAAACACATTATCCTTTGTTGTTTTAAGCCACTGGAGTTTTGTGGTTGTTGGTTGCTCTAGCGAAACCGAAACTCTCCTGATGAAAACTCCCAGTTAAGTTTTTGTTCAAATGTCACCTCATCAGGAAGGTCTTCCCTGACCACCCTGTTGAAAGTAGCAACCCTCTGCCTGTTTTTCTTTGTGCCCCAACTTGGCTTTATTTTTCTTTTTTGGATCAATTTTCTTCATAGAACTTAGAATGGAAGTTCTGTGAAGGTAGGGTCTTTGTTCATTAGTATACTAATTAGCATCAAGAACTGTCCGTGGGGCATAGTAAATATCAATAGTTACTAGATGAATACATGAATATTCATTGTGAAAAACTGAAATATGGATAGTAAGTATAATTTAGAAAATAAAGCCCCATGTAATTTCTCCTCCTAGAAATAGTTGCTACCATTTGCATATTTTTCCTATATTGTGTTCTATTTATATACTATCTCATGTAAATATATATATATATATTTCTAAAATCCTCACCCTTTTTTTTCCTCTTTTAATTTTTATTTTAAAATTGTGGGGTACAATTCAAGGTTAGGTATACAAATATTCTTTGTGCAGGTACCCTTGTTGATGAGGTGTGCCCCCTCTTCCCCAGGCAGAAATCTACTACTGTCAATCCTACCTCCCCACCCCCCCATCCCCCGAAGTTTCCTGTTACTGTCAGTCCTTTTCTTATAGTATTACGGTAGTTGTTCAAGGTCCACTTATGAGTGAGAACATGAGATACTAAGTTCTTTGTTTCTGTGAGAGATCATTCAGTATTATAAACTCTAATTCCATCTAGGTTGCTGTGAAGTTCATGATTTTGTTCTTCTTTATGGCTGCATAATATTCCATTGTGTATATGTACCACATTTTTAAAATCCAGATCTCTTTTGATGGGCAGCATGGTTGGTTCCATCTTGCTATTGTGAACAATGCTGCGATAAATATATGTGTACAGGTATCTTTTTTATAGAGTGCTTTGAGTTCTTCCGGGTCTATTCCCAGTAGGGAGATTGCAGGATCATATGGAAGGTCAATTTTTAGAACTTTTAGGAATCACCACACTGATTTCCAGAGGCTGTACTGGTTTACACTCCCACCACCAGTGTAGAAGTGTTCCCTTTTCGCCATATCCTCTCCAGTATCTGTTTTATTTTTTGAGTTATTGATGATGGCCATCCTGACTGGGGTGAGGCTGCACATTTTTTCATGTATCTGTTGGCTGCTTGTAAAAGTTCTTCTTTTGAGAACTGTCTATTCATATCTTTTGCCCACTTTGTAATGGGACTGTTTGTTTTTTTCTTTTTAGCACGTTTGCGTTCCTTGGAGATTCTTGATGTTAGGCCTTTGTCAGACATGGAGTTGGCAGATATTTTTTCCCAGTCTGGGGGCTGTCTCCCTGCTCTTTTGATGGTTTCTTTGACTTTGCAGAAGTTTGTCCGTTTAATGAGGTCCCGCTTGTCTATCTTATCTCTTAGGGTCTGGGCACTTTGGATTTTGACCAGGAATTGGTTGCCAGTTCCAACTTCCATAAGAGTGTCTCCTGCATTTTCTAAGGTTCTTACAGTTTGAGGTTTTACATTTAAGTCCTCACCCGCTTAACTGAATATTATTTATTTTCTTACTAATCATAATCATGAGCTTTCCAAGATGTCTGAAACTTATTATTTATACCATTGAAACTAGTATTTGTTGCATGCTTGCCATTCTAGGTTCTGGAGATTTGTCAATAAACAAGAAAACCAGCTTCCTACCCTTAAGGAGTTTATGTTAAAGTTCTGACAGGCAGATAATAAACACTAATAAACCAAAAGATTTTATATGGTAATAAGTGCAGCAAAAAAAGATAAAAATAAACAAGGGGGTGTTGGCAAGTACTGGGGATGGAGATGATCAGAGCAGGCTTTTCCTGAAGGGACTTTTGTGGTTGGCCCAAAGAGGAACAGGAACTCGCTCTAAATGTGTTCAAGGGAAGAGAGCTCCAGGCAGAAGGTGCTCATGGGTAAGCTTACCATGTCTGAGGAGCAGAAAGGCCAGTGCAGCTAAAATGTGGGTTTGAGGAGGAGTGTCATACAGAACGCAGCAAGCAAGGAAGACTCTGACAATACAGAATACATAGCAGGTGTTCAAATAATGCAGTAGACCAATTTCTAGTTATATAGCAATAAGTACAGTTTCAAAGGTAAAAGCCCAATAAACTGAAAGCAAAATTTTTCTCATCTTTGTCTCTACTTAGAGCATTTCATGACACTTCCTATAGCTCGACAATATGTCTGGGATAACTTTAAATGTTAATGAAATGTTTCTTAAGTCCACTGTTTTTTAAGGCTGTTTATAACTTAAGGAACTTCTTAAATGCCATCTCATAAAAAAATATAACTTTAAGATTAACTTACGTAGAGAAATATGTCACAAAAGACCTGGTATACGACTTAGATTCAATCATTATTTTCTTCTGAGAAGAAAGCAGGAGTGATTCTATGCTGGCCTCAGGTAGGATCTTGAGAGATGTATTTTTTTTTCCCAAATGAAAATATATCAATGGAAATAAAATTCTTATAGCCTATAATCTAGAAGTGAACTCTTATGAAAAATTTTGGCAATATGGGTATGTGTCCAATGCAATCACATATAAATGAAAGATCTAGATTGTTTAGTGTCTGGTGACCCTTTAGGATACTTTTGGGGGCACTGAAAACCATATTTATTGACATACCCTGTGCACTCCACTTGAGACAGGTGAAGGGAAACTAGAGCATTGCATTCTTATAGACAGGCAAAGTTTCTCTTTTTGTTAATTATTTTTGTAATGTGGTCTTTAATTCTTAGTGGGGACAACCTTCTGAAGTGACATCAAAGAAAAACCTGGGGGAGAAGTTACATAAGTTGAGCCCAGACATTAGAGGGCAAAGTCACTACGGGTCAGTAAAATACATATGGCTTAAATGTATTAGGATCTTTCATTAATCTGTGAGAAGTTTCATGTGGATTTGCCTTATTTAATTAACTTTCTTTAGTACACTTTCCAGGTTTCACACTGGGAGATATATGTGAGTTAAAGCAGAGCAGCATGACAGTATTTTTGTCAATGCTAGAAAAGCAAATTGCTCCTTTCAATTACCCGATTCCTTTCTTACTGAGCCAATCCACACAATCGAGTTGTAAATGTCATTCCTCTTTCCCCAAAGGATACTCTGACCAAGGACTTCTATTTCCCTTTCGGTTTGGTTTGGTTTGGTTTTGCTACTACCACTGAAGCAATGAAGACAACATTCATTGTCCCTTGCCATTTAATGGAGGTAATAATTGCCAGCCAGCATGGGCTGTGATGCTAAAACCAAGAAAAAGCCTTTTCAATCATGGCCCCTGCTTTTCAATCCATGCCCCCGCTGTAGAACACTGGAGAACAAGGTGTAAATCAGTTTAAGAACATAGTTCTGCATTCAAGGCACTGTGGTTTACAGCTCCCAAATGACCTCCATCTATCTTCCTTAGCTGTAGAGGTGTATAATTGAACTAAAGAGAGTCTTGAGTAATGAGGTTGAGAGTGGCAGCTCCATTGCTGTGGCTTAATAGTGTAACTGCCGCATGCTTTTTTATCCCTTAAAATGTAACAAAATAGTCTAGTAGGCCCAATTCTTCAGGGTGACACTTGCTGAGAGTCTATATTTCAAAATAGAAATAGGTTTTTATAAGCAAAAAACTATAAATCTCTCTCTACAAGAGAGTTCCCCAAATATAATTATACAAGTCATTCTCTGCTGGAGCAGAAACTAATATGAATACATGCAATAACCTGTACTTCTTTTGTTGGGAAATTGTTTTAAGCCATTATTTTTCTTATGCAAGGAGCAGCTGCTTGTTCAGGCTCCAAAGGGGCTAGGGAGTGACAATACTCTCACATGGTGTTTTTCTGGGAGTTGTAGCCAGAGGACTCACATTATTACCAGTTTTTTGCTTTTTTCGGGGGGGGGGGTTGGTTTGGTTAGTGAAACTTGTGAAAATGTTGCTTTTAGAGAATTAGAGGATTTATTTTTCCAATGATCAGTTTATTTGCAGGTTTTTTTTCTCTTTGAAGAATAGTTTACATGTGTTTATCGGACTTTGTCCATGTGCAAACTGCTGTGTGAGGATATTAGTAGAACATTAAAAACTGAACAAAGACATGGAACTCTCTGAGATTATAATATTGACTGACCATTAAAAATAAGCCTATAAAATGCAATCATATAACATGAATGATTAGGGCTACATGGAGGGTTTCAAGGACTTTAAAATCTCCATCCTCCACAACAACTACACCCTTAAAATTAAAAACAAATATTGCTGCCTGGTGTTTGTGCCATAATTCCATCACTGGGCATTCATTCCTATTGTGCCAGATATACCTCATTAAAATACAAGTCTCACCGGAAAGAGCAAATCATCAAATAATACAGTAGTGTAATAACAACAGCTAAAATTTACTGATAGCTCACAGCATTCAGAAGAGTTCT